>CM057452.1:1304285000-1304885000 GCA_016271365.2 Neoceratodus forsteri | reverse complement strand
CTATGTGGAACAGTATCGAAAGCTTTGCTGAAGTCAAGGTATGATGATTTAAAGTTGTAACTTCATGTATTTCTTTTTTTAAATTTGTCAGAAAAAAAACATTACATTTATATGCTGTACTGGGGAAAATGGATCTATCGATTTCCTAACATTATTTTGATACTCTAGGCTGTTTATAACTGTGGGACAGATTACATTTCCTGTGTTTGCTACCATTTCAAATTCTTCAGACAATATAAAAACCTTGATCTTCAGACAACATAAAAACCTTGAAACTTCTGGGCCTGAGTTATTCATAAGTTCTTCTGATTGCCTAGCAGTGTTTTCTGTAACTTTCTCTTTTTATATTTCTTCCACTTGTTTTAACAAGGTATCTAAATCTGAATTTATGTTTAATGGACTAAATAAATCTAATTCACTTCTTATGAGAATCAAAGAGTTCTTTACCATTTCTATTTGGGGAGAGTAAATAATTGTATCATATCCCACGGGCAGACTGGATGAGCCTGTCGGTCCTTATCTGCTGACAATTTCTATGTTTCTATTACTAGCCGAAGAAGGGAGGTGGTGATACCACTATACAAAACACTAGTGAGGCCTCATCTGGAATACTGTGTACAGTTCTGGAGGCCGCCTCTTGAGAAAGACATAGACAGGGTGGAGGTGGTTCAGAGAACAGTGACAAAGATGGTGCAGGGCTTATACCAGAAGACATCTGGGGAGAGACTGAAAGACCTCAATATGTATGAGCTCAAAGAAAGGAAGGAATGAGGGGATATGGTAGAAACTTTCAAGTATCTTAAGGGTATAAACAAGGTGCAAGGGGAGACACCTTTCAATGTATATGGGGTACAAGAACAAGTGGGCACGATATGAGATTGGAAGGGGACAGGAAAAGGGGAAATGTGAGGAAGTTCTTTTTCACAGAAAGGGTGGTGGATGCATGGAATAGCCTTCCCCAGGAGGTAGTGGGAGCATCCATGGTGGGAAGATTTAAAAATGCATGGGATAGGCATAAGGGAACCCTAGAGCTGGGAAGGAGAAGCTAAAGCTGATGCCAGATAGGGACACCAGCTATTAATTAAGATAGGAAAATTGGTCAGACTGGATGGGCCTGGCGGTCATTATCTGCCAACAATCTCTATGATATCTGCATATTTTCAGTATGTATTTCTGCTCTTATCACTATTTTATTTTTTCTTCTGCCTGCTTTTATGTTTTTATCTAGAAATGTTGTTATTGGGGGCGTGACTAGGACTAGTGGAGCAGATGTGTGGTGGATCACCTCCTGAGAGAGGCCACAATAAAATCTATATTATTTGCTTAAAACAGAATTTGGAGTTACAAAATCATGCCTGCACTGTGGGACAACAGGTAGCAGTGAAATATGGGTAACCCTAAAGGCACTACTGCATAAGCTGACTTTTTCAAACTGAAAAGAAACCCATCGGCAACCAGCAGGCAGGCCCCAGATCCGCCATCTTCTCAGCAACAGCAGACGGGAAATAATTTTGACAACAGTCAATCATATCCTGACACAGCTTTGCCGATCAGTCAAGGATATGGACAAAAAGTTGGACAGTGTACCTGGAAAAGGAAGTACACTGGAGCAGCATATGGGCACAGTTCAAGCAATGGCTGAAAAGGCTGACAACAATGCTGGAAATGCCCGGAATGTCTCAATCAAGCTGATTCAAGAAAACCAGGTGTTGTGCCAGAGACTTGAAGCTGTGTAAAACCTCTCTAGAGCCTGAAATGTTAGAATCATGAGTCTCCCTGATGGAGTGGAGGGGGTCGATCCCTAAAGCTCTGTGAAACAATGGCAGGGCATGCTTGCAAACATCAAGGAGACAGCTTCCCCCCTGAGCTATGAAAAAGTTTATCACATTATCCCAAGATGAGTGACTTCCTGATCTCAAGGTTCCAGAATGCTTCTAGTGGTGTGTACAGGGGTCGGAATGAAGGAGCATCTGCTCCATGTGGCCAGACAAGAAGGATCTAAATCTGAAGAATCAACAGTCCCTGTATCCCGACCTCTTGTATAGTATGAGACAGCAAAAATAGCAGTTTGACCCAATCTGCAAAGATCAATGGGACCTTAAAATACATTATCAAATGCTTCTCCCTGATAAATTGCTCATAACAGAGGGAGGTCGTACTTATGTGTTTTCAGAGCCCAAAGAAGCAGCAAAGTACGTGGCAAAAAGATCAGTGGAACATCACCTCGAGGAAGAGGACTTGGAAAGTTTGGTAGCTGAAGACTGAGAAGAGATCCTGCTGGGATCACCATTTAGTTAATAGTAAACTGAGAAAGACAGTAGAACTTCTAGGGACCAGCCAGGTTATCATGAACAGTTGACTTTATTTCCTGAATATCATAGAAATTGCTCCTTTAGCCATCCCGTCAGTGTGTATGCTGCACCACATGATCAAGATGGTGCCTGTGTCCTAGGCAACTGGTTTCCAGCTCTTTAGTCCCCGACCTCAGTGTTTACTTGCCTTGGTGCCAGAATTCTTGATATATGGATTCTGTCTGTGTCCCATTTGGACTGTTACCTATTTAGATTTGTATTTATTAAGCATTATACACTACCCAAGCACATGCAATGAGTGTTGTTTATTACTTTAGCCACTGCCTTGTGAACTGTTTTACCACCACCTTGATGGGTATAGAACTTTTTTATTTTACTTTATTAAATAAGCCAAATGGAGAACCTATTTTGCATATTGGTAAACAGCTATTGGTGATTGTATAAATGCATTCTGGACCCAATTTAGGTCCTAACCATGTTTATAAATACATGTGTCTTGTGTAATATACCTTCAGTATATGATTTGAAGATTGTCTGTCTCAGCGGAATGATTTTACTGATGTGAACCTTTTACATCGGGGTGCCTATTAGGGCTATGGATCATAACGGTTATATAGTGTATGGTTAGGGCTTATTGTGCACAAAATTCAAGCAGCCCAAAAATCTTATAATGTATGGAGAGCCCTTATTATTAACTAAAATCAAGCAGATTACAACCTTGTTATGGCATCAGTATGATATCACTCTGTTGTTAATCCTTCTTGAGTATGTCATATCAATGGTATAACAAAAACAGAATGCTCACAACTATCAATGTTCCGTTTTGAGAATGGAGATCACTAGTAGCTGTAAGCATTTGGAACTGAAATTCCATTTCCTATTTTTCTCTCAGTTACCTTTGCCAAGGAACAGTCCACTCAGGCTGGGATCTGTTGCATGCATTGGGGCCGACTAGTATCTGTGGTGGCTACGTGCAGACGTTACCATAATGTAGTTCATCCAGTCCCCACGTGTTCAGCTCTGACTACACAATCTTGGAAGCCCATGCACTATAAAATATAATGTATGGTCTTCAGTTAATAACTATGCTGAAAACACTTTTCGAGGTTGCCATGACATCTGAAAACCTCTCACACTATGCTCTCAAGGTTTACGATGACTACTGCAATGCCCGTTACCTTGGGCTACTGGAGGTTGATATCCGCTGACTGCAGCTGGTCCAGAATGCGGCAGCCAGGATGTTGACTGGCTTACTAAGATCTTGTCATATCACGCCTGTGCTCTGCGGTCTGCACTGGCTGCCAATCTTTTGGTGAATCACCTTCAAGGTCGGGTTAATGACCTATAAAGCCCTGCATGGCCAGGGACCAAGTTATCTGCAAGATATCCTTTGTCCCTATCACCCCCTCTGGTCTCCCTGCTCCTCCGATGAAGGATTGCTGGAGGCTCCCAGGGTTCAGCTTAATACCTCGGGTGCTCATTCTTTTGCCTTTGCAGCTCCTACACTGTGGAACTCTCTGCCTCATTGGATAAGAGAGTGCCAGACTGTCAAGAGTTTTAAACCTGCCCTAAAGGCTCATCTTTTTAGTCAAGCTTTTTCAGATTCTGATTAGCATGGATAGTATTAACTAATTTGATTATTTATTTAGTGCTTTTACCTAATTTTATGCATTCTTTTTTATCTTATTGTACAAGTGCTTTGATCTAATTGGAATTGTGCTTTTAAGAAATAAATAGTGATTGATTAATTGATACAATGATGTCATATCAACCTCTTGAAGTGTTTACAGCATGGTTGTTAACCAAAGACCATACATTATCCTCTATGTTCTGCACATTCTAAAGTTGTTGTGCACATTCTAAAAACTTACTGTGCATGTTCTATCATTAACTGCAGCTGTGATTCCCTTGCACAGACTCCCACTGCCTGGTTTGCTTCTCTGCTCACTGTACCTCAGCATTATAGTAACCGCGGTTTAAAAAAAAAAAAAAGACATGTGAGCCATGTTTTTTTTTTAAACCATGCACTATAGCAAATATATGGGTGCCCATACACAACTCACCCTGTGTTTCCTTCTCAGGGCTGAGACACCAGCATGGATCTCTCAAGCTTCGATCTCGAGGTCCATACATTGGTATCTCAACCCTTTGATGGAAACACAGGTTTGCTGTGTATGGACTCCCATACAGTACATTATTCCTTATATTGTATACTGGTAAATCCTGCACTCCCTAGGCACTTGGAGTTCTTTGGTGTCTAAAGCAATTCTGTTGTGGCAAGTTTTGATTATTATTTTAAATGGCAATTCCTCATATGCTGTAATGTATTGGAAGTGGCTCTCCTGTTCCTAGTTATGATACTACACCTGTAACTGACGTTTGTATCTTCCAGTATTGTTGATCTGTATGGTCTCATGCGAAATCAATAAAGTTATTTTTTTCTTTGGGGGAGTATTTTCTTTGTTCCCAAGGAGATTGCACCCTGTCTCTCTTCTTGTATTATTACAACCTGTATTTAATTTTCCCTTTTCTATCTGTTGATCATGTATGGAACAATCTTTGTCTCCTGAAAACAAACTATATCCTCTGAGGTTACTCTAACTGATTTCTCATTCATAATAGTGGATTTAGGATTTGTTTGGTTACTGTTTGTTAAACTAGGTTTAACTAACTACTGGAGTAGATGTTTTCTAATTCATTACTACTGGGGCGTCTTCAATCAATTTTAAACCTTTAGAATTTTTTTTTAACTCTGCCTGAGCTCATTGCAGGTAATCGTTTGCCACTTCTCGTATGCATTATACCTTTGTTTAGTTGTACTTCCAAAAAGAAATCCACATAACAGTTTGATTTTACAGCCCTATTATTGTGCAATCTACCACTGTCTCTAGTGGCCTAGATATTCAAAAGTTCCCAGGCACAAAGCGCGAGTGCCTGCTCAGCGCAACCCAGATGCACCGCCCCAAAATAATGCTATATTCAGTGGATGCACCATAGGATGTGCCAGCACAACTGTGGCTGAATATACCACGGATGCACTATAGTGCAACCGCACATGTGCTGCACAGAAGGGCAGAACTGAATATAGCAAGTGGAGCAGGCCTGCCTGAGACTGGAGCAACATGTCAGTGCCCAAGGTGGGCCATGAGCACTGTGCAAGTGCACAGACAGGGGGCCCAGCAGCCATGGCCATGGTGAACAGTGGCACTGCATAGCTGCAGGATGGGCACTGTGCAGCACACCAGGGGCACAGGACTGGGCAACACATACACACAGGCAGGCAATGTGTCCAGCAGATGCTGATGGCATGGCACAGATGAGGGCATGGAAAAAAAGACACAACACTGGGGGTGCCAATGGACTGCATGGCTAACACAGGCACTGAGATAACAGTACCAAGGAGCCAAATGTGCCAGATGTGTGTAGGCCACACAGGGTGCACACGTCCAGGGGCACACGTTGTGGCAAACAGTGCAGCAGCACTGCATGGAGCACAGTGCAAACCCTGTAGAATGCACAGCACTGGGAAAGAGTCACACTGAACATGCCACTGTGGGCAACAGTGGGTGACAGCACAGATGCACCACAGGGATGCCCATGGCAAGCAGAGTGTGGGCCTGTGTGGGTGGACAGGGTGGGTATGCCCGAAAAGTCACAAACAGGCAAGCCATGCAGCCCAAGGGGCAGTGGGCAGAAGAAGCAACAGAACAGCAGACCCCAACCACAGCACAGAAATGACCACAGACACAGGGAAAGTGCAGTACTAAAGGCTTTACTTTTAACATACAAACCAAAAGTGAACACAAAGAGGAAGAATCAGCAATAACAAAAACATCAAAATCCAAAACTGGGGTGTGCTAGGGATGGACAGGGAAAGGGAAATGCAGGTGGGGCAGCAAAGCACAGGGAGAGGGGAGGAATGTAGAGGTGCAAATCCAAAAGGCCAAATCAAGCCAGTCCATTGGCCACACAGTCCTAAGACTCCTACTGGTCCCCATCAGGAGGGTTGATCATCTGGCCTAACCCATGGAGCACCACCGTCTGTTCCCTGATTGCCCTCAAAATGGCCCCCCAGCCTCCTGTAGATCACCCCCTACCTCCGATGGATTGCTGTGAGTGTCCCAGGAGCATTGTGGACCTGGTCCCAACCGATGCCTCTACTTCTGCCCGGACCATGGGCACCACCCTCAGCAGGATGACCTGTGTCGGGAAACAGAGGACATGCACTCAGTGCCACGTCACACACAGGCAATGCCCTCTCCCTTGGGAGTGACGCGCATGCTGAACATTGATGGGACACATTCACAATCCCAATAACGCACCACACACATGACAGACCAGCGGGATGCCGCTCAACAGTGCCACCAGTGACCTGAATGTGGCACAGTGTGATGTGATGTCAGCATAAGCATGGAATGGACATTGCTGGGGGACATGATGCCATGCCCACCCACACCGTATAAGGCCTATAGCCTCCCTCCAGGGGAAGGGCCTCAAACAACTGGTACAACAACCCACAAGAGACAGGGCTATCCTAGATCTAGTACTGACTTACAGGGAAAGGATCACAGATCTCCAGGTAGAAGGTCACCTGGGGGCCAGTGACCATCACATAGTATTGTTCAGTTTGACCACTACAACTAAATCATCCCTTTCCAAGGCAAAAATATGGGACTTCAGAGGAGCTGACTTTGATAAGAAGGCCAAAAGAGTTAAGCTAGCCCTGGCAAAAAAAAATACAGGTGCGGGGGTACAGGCAAAGTGGGCAAGCATTAAGGATGCAATACTTGAAGCAACATCCCATTGTGTTAGAGAGAAAAGGAAGTGCAAAAGAAGAAGGAAACCACTTTGGTTCTCAAAAACAGTAGCAGAAAAGGTCAGAGCCAAAAGGCTGGCCTTCAGGAAATATAAGGGAATGCAGTGGGATGAAGATAGAGAGGCATACCAAACTTCCCTAAGGGAAGCAGGGAAGGCAGGAAGGCAGACAAAGGCCCAAACTGAGGAAACACTAGCACAGACAGTGAAAGAAGGTGACAAGACTTTCTATAGATACATTAGTGAAAGAAGAAAGTCCAGAGGGGGTATTGCTAAGATCAAAGGAGATAAGAGGGCGTGTGAGGAGGAGGACCATGTAAAAGCATCTATCCTAAATAGATACTTCTGCTCAGTATTTACTGAAGAGAAGGTAGGGCAGGGCTCACAGCTCAGCACCATGGACACAGGGGGGAGGGAGGTGAGCACTAGTCCCTACACAAAAGAAAGGGTTCTACAAGAGCTCGATAAGCTCAGGGTGGGCAAGACAATGGGATCTGATGGCATACATCCCAGGGTACTAAAGGAGCTAAGGGTGGAACTAGCAGAGCCATTAACAGAACTGTTTAGTGAGTCTCTGAGCACAGGAGAGGTCCCAGAAGACTGGAGAAGGGCTCATGTGATCCTGCTCCACAAGAGTGGTAGCAGGGAGGAGGCAGGGAACTACAGATCAGTCAGTCTTACCTCAGTAGTGGGCAAGAATATGGAGGCACTCCTTAAGGAAAAGATAGTGCAACACCTGGAATCCATAGGAGCACAGGATCCAAGACAGCATGGGTTTACAAAAGGAAAGTCCTGCCAAACTAATCTCATAGATTTCTTTGACTGGGTAACCAGAGTGGTGGACCAAGGGGGAGCAGTTGATGTCGCCTACCTTGACTTCAGCAAAGCTTTTGATACTGTTCCACATAGAAGATTTATTAATAAGCTGGGTAGGCTCAGGGTAGGTCAGAGGTTGGTCAACTGGGTGGCAAACTGGTTGATGGGCAGAAAACAGAGAGTGGTGGTAAACGGTATACAGTCAGAAGAGATGCAAGTCACAAGTGGGGTACCTCAGGGATCAGTCCAGGGGCCAGTCCTCTTCAATATCTTCATCAGTGACATTGCAGATGGACGAGACAGTAAGGTTTGTCTGTTTGCAGATGACACCAAGATCTGCAACAGAGTAGATGATCTAAATGGGGTAGGCAGAATGAGAAGAGATCTGGATAAACTAGCAAAATGGTCGGAAGAGTGGTAACTGGGGTTTAATGCAAAGAAATGCAAAATCATGCGCATAGGGAAGAGAAACCCTGAAGCCACCTATAGGCTGGGAGGGGAGTTGCTGGCAGTCACAAGGGAAGACAGAGACTTGGGCATCATCATCACCGAAGACCTGAAATCATCCAAGCAGACCACTAAAGCAGTAGGTAAGGCTATGTGGATGTTAGGGTAAATTAGTAGGGGTATCACAAGTCATAAGAGGGAGGTAATAATCCCTCTTTACAAGACACTGGTTAGATCCCATCTGGAGTACTGCGTGCAGTACTGGAGGCTACACCTTCACAAGGACATTAACCAAATTGAGGCAGTCCAGACAAGGACAACCAAAATGGTGCAGGGACTGCATCAGAAAACATATGAGGACAGATTAACGGAGCTGAATATGTATATCCTAGAGCAAAGGAGGGAGAGAGATGATATGATCGGAACATTCAAACACCTTTTAACAAGGTGAAAGAGTCTAACATGTTTCAATACAAGAAAAATAGCAGGACAAGAGGACACAGCATGAAATAAGAGGGAGGCCAATTAAGGGGTAATGTGAGGAAGTTCTTTTTCACAGAAAGGATGGTGGATGCATGGAACGGCCTACCTCAGGAAGTGGTGGATATGAACACAGTGCAGGGCTTCAACCAGGCATGGGATAGGCATAAAGGAGCAATACAGATGAGTATGAATAGATAGGCCATTGACTGAGCAAATGCCTATGGCACATTTATAAAGTAGAAAAAGAAATGGGCAGACTGGATGGGCCTTGTGGTCCTTATCTGCCGTCAACTTCTATGTTTCTATGTTTAGCCACATGCACCATGTCTGGAGGTTTAGTGAAACCACGTGTGTGCCATGCCAGACACCCACAGTCCTGATGGGACACATACAATGTGGTGGACACACATGGGCATGGTGCACAGTGGGACCGCCACACGGTGACAGTACAATGGCCACAGTGTGCAGACTGGCACACCTGGGGCATATACAGCTAGTGGCCATGGGGCTGTGATGGTCACGGGAAACCCACACTACCCCCACCCCCACCACAAACAGCACAGAACCACAAGAGAAAGGCACACCTACCTTCCACAGGATGTGATGGCACTCTACGCAGCCCAACACCTGCTGCCCATGATCGCTTGGCTCTTCCTCAGTAATGGCCCCTGTCCACCATCCACTGGCACTCTTCCCAGCCTGCAAGGGGAACAGAATGAAAGGGAAACATGTGCAGCATGCTGTCACCACCCCACAACCCCCTGCCAGGAACACTACACACAATCCCACCACACCCACCTCTGAACCCTGCAGCACCCACAGAATACATAAACAACACCCCACAACTACGGGAACAACATGCAGGCACTGGCAGACTGCACAAAATGTGTAAATACCTGGGCATAGCACCCCCCCCCCACGGTCCTGCTCCTGCAGCCCCTGCAGTCTCTCAGGGTCCCTCCTCCATAGGTCCCCGAAGCGGTGCCTACATTGTTCACCAGTGCAAGACACCCCCATCCTCCTCACCAACCTGTCAGCCACCCTTGCTCAGACTTGGGCCCTTGCCTCCTGCAAGGCCTCATTCCCAAAAAGCTGGCCCTCAACAGGCTGCACCAGTGCCACAAGGTTGGCCAGCTCTGTGTCACTCCAATTGAGTGCCCATGGCCCAGCTTCCCCTGCACATGCCATGGTGTCCACAGTGTGTTTTTGACAACCTGTGTTGCAGCATGCAGCACTGCATGCCACATGGCCTGTCTGCTGCTGATGCATGATAGGCATGCATGTAATGGCCTACACAGCACGCAGATGCATAATGTTGATGCGCGGTACACAGGCTATGGCTCAACAGCTGTGCCAGAATGCTGGGCAGCAGGACAGGGTCATGTCATCACACATTGTGCATGCACGACTGCACTGGCAGCCATCTTGTGGAGGTTGCAGTTTGCCACACATGCATCCAACAGCATTGCGCAATGGAATGGACATGTGCTGTGCAATGACACAGCGCATGCCCCACTGTGCGTGGCTTGTGCACCGCATCGCACATGCACAAAGATGTGATGCACCATGATGCACAATGTGTTGCCAGGGAATGGCTGGATGCACTGCCGTGCATGGCTGGTATGTGCCAGTGAACCGTGCATGCGTGGAGATGCGCTATGTGGAAGTATATGGCACAAATACACGCAGAACAAATTGAGACGGACTAGGCAAAAATCTGCTATATTCAGCCAGGATATGCAAATTGCCCCATTGCCCAATCATAGCGCAAGTCCCCACATTAGCATCTCATTACAGGCTGCACAGATCCTCATTTACATGTGCTAAGCCATAAATGAGCTGCTCTGTCCACCACACACCACTGGTGACTGGCAGGTACTGCACCTTGGAGGTTTGTTTGATACACCTACACTGTTGAAGGGTGTCTGGCCAGGCAGACACCATGCCCAGGAGCAGGGCATTAGGACTGTGTAGTGTGCTGACACCCGCACACTTCCTTCCCACAGACACTAGTATAGCAGTGGAGGAGGAGGAGGTGAGATGGAGGAGATGTCCGAACTTCACTGATGATGAGCTGAAGGCCCTAGTTGAGGCCTATGTCTGGATGGAGGACCTCCTGTCAGGGAAGACAGGCATGCAGCAGGAGAGGACACAGGGATGGGATGTGGTGACACAGGCTGTGAATATCCATGGGGAGTACAATCTCACTCCCCCGGAGTGCATGAAGTGGATGAACAGTGAAAAGACCAGGGCCAGGGAGCACCTGACCACCATGCAGGCATTCCTGCAGTCCACAGGGGGTGGGCCATGCTCCATGCCACCACTGACAGCCCATAAGGAGCTGCTTGCATCCACCCTGCCCCATGCATCTGTGGAGGATGTACCTGGAGGTGGGTTCCAGATCAGCGGAGTCCCTGCACAGCACTGTGAGTATGCATGTGTCACATTGTCTGTATGGCTATGACTGTGATCTTGGGTGTGCAGGGTATACCTCACATGGCTGCACACTGTGTTACCATGCCACTGTGCATTGCATCCACCATTGTATGGTCCCCCCCCCCGTGGGCATGCAGTGTCCCCCATTGCAGCCCATGGGTGCTGCCATGTCAGGCTGTGTCACCAGGGATGTCGGCCTGCTGAGGTGGGGCCACTGGTGGTGGTCAATGGCCACCTGTGTACACATGCCACATCTGTGTATGTCCACCACATGTGCTGGTGCAATGCACTGCAGTGGGCAGTCACTGTTACTGGTGTGCCCACATGCCAGCTGCAGCACCCCTGCCCTGGAGGGGGGGTGTCATGTGCACAGCCAGGGCCCAACGGCTGTCCACGACACAGAACCATGTGTGCACAGCCCAGTGACATGCATTGTATGAAACAAACAGTGGTGTGGGTGACACAGGTCACAGTGCTGGTACATGCCATGTGTGGCAGTGCACGCACACCTGTGCTTCATGGTGCATGGACTCATGTACATCAGTCAATGGACAAGCATGGTCATGCTACCCTGACCATGCAAACATGTCTGCTTTACAACGACATCAAGCCTCAGGGGTGCTGCGGGGCATGTCCCACAGATGGAGGGTCTGGAGAAGGAGGTGGAGGAGGAAGGCAGGCCATTGACATATGCCAGGATCATGGCAGGTGCAGGCAGGGCACACATGTTCCAGGACCTCCTGAGTTTGGTGGGTCTGAACACCCTGCCTGACTTAGAGTTGCCTGATGACCTCACGGTGCTGGCATCTGCCACAGAGGATGAAGATGAGGATGATGCCACACAGCAAGTGGTGACGGCACACAGCAGTGTCACTGCCATGGTGCAGGTGACCACATGGATAGCGACAGACAAGGTGGGGCACCCTGCACCCACGCATGTCCCCAGCCAGGTTGCCCCAACATTGACCACACCTGTGGCAGTTGTGGGCGGCCAGGTCCAGGATGTGGCTGTGGGGACTATGGCTTTCCCCCTGGTGCAGCAGGGCACTGTGCAGCAGCAATGTGCTGCCCATGCACATGACGTGCCTGTACAGGGTCCCACTTTGCCTGCCCATGCACAGTCCCCACCAAACAGCATCCAACCATGCAGCGTCCCCAGGCCATGGATTTGCATTGCAGGCCAGTACACCACCCATCCATCAGCAACCCCCACAGGACAGATTCCCTGCTGACAGGCTGGATGAGCATACGTGGCTCCTGCAGGCCTCCATGGCGCATCAGAGTGTGCTCAGGAGGCATGTCAGGGCCTGTGTGTGCAGGTGGGTATCTTGGATGACCATGCATCTCTGGGGTGCTCCCAGTTGGTTGGTGAGATACGCCAACTACGGGTGGACGTAGTTGGTGAGATTCGGCAACTGCGGGAGGACATGACCGCAGGCTTTGAGAGGACAGCACAGGCCATTGAGGTGGTCTGTACCACCCTGGCACCCCATGGACACAGGAGATCTCCCCCTGTACCCTGCATAGTGACACCAGCACTCCCACCTCATGGTGTCATGTGGCCCCATTGCTTTTGACGCCCTCCCCTGCCTCAGGTATTCCCAACACCTCTGGGTCCCATCTGGACTTTGGGAATGAGACACCCATGAGCACATGGTCACAGTCTCATGGGTCTACCCAAGCTAGCGCAGTTGGGTCCCCCGTCAAGGTGGTTGACACTCCAGGGGGGGTCACCCATTGTGGGTGTGGCCACCCACATGTCCATGGTGGCCGTGGTAGGACACAGTGATGCCACCTGTGTGCAGTTGTCATGGCACAGTCCCCATCCAGGCATCGTTCACCCACACACCCTTCTGTCTGTGCCCGGGTCTGCATGCGGGGGCACATGCATGAGCCTGTGGCTTGCATTTCTGTGCTGTCCATGTGGTAATTGGGGCATGTGCATCACGCCCATGCTGTATTGTCTGGCATGGGCACGATGAGTGTAGCCTTGTGTGTCCACTGTGCATGCGCGTAGGCAATGTCCACTTATCTATGCCATACACTACAGTACCCTATGTACCTCTGGACATGATAGTACTGCTGTGGCCACACCTGCATGGGTGTGTTCCTCCACCACTGTGGACCAGTCAACAATGCTGCATCAGCCAACCTGCGCATGTGTTCCCCCCTTCCCACCCAGTGATGCATATCCCCCCATGATCCCACTCTGTTACCCACCTGCGGTCTCTGAAGTGCTCCTCCACAATTATGTCCCTGTGCCGCCATGCCCTGGAGGCCAGCCATGGGTCCCTATGGTCATGACAGTCCTGCCCACCCCCATCCAGTGGTCCCTCATCCTCAGAGCTGTCACCCGCTTCAGTCTGGATACGAATTCCATGGTCCAAGACAATGTTGTATAGCATACAACAGGCCAGGAAATTTCAACAGGCCTTCTCTGGGCTGTACTGTAGGGCACCACCAGACCTGTCCAGGCATCTGAATTGCATTTTCTAGAGGCCGAACACACGCTCAATGATATTGCGTGTCGTGGCATGTGCCTCTTTGTACCTGTTCTCCACCCCGGATGAGGGCTGGCGTATGGGGGTGAGCAACCGCGGCCACAAGAGAGAAACAGCATTTAGTGTACATCATGCATTCCCAGGTGTGCTACAACCCTATGCACATGCATGTCTGCCACTTATCTGTGTGGCTCCCACCCTGGCTTTCCCACCTCATGCCACCCCAGCCATGCCTGCAACATCACATTGCTGGGTGCACTGCATGTGTGTTGCATGTGGGGCACGTGCCTGGCATGCCATGGGCTCCCACAGCCATGCCCTGCTGTACACATGCCCTGCCCCTGCAGGCACACTGTCCTGTCCAGCTGTGGTTCTCTGTACCACCACGGCACCTGTGTCAGGCATAGGCCCTGCACTGCTGCATGCCTGGACACGTGTATGCTGTGTGTGTTCCCGGCCCTGCCCCCCCAGAGCCCAGCACCCCCCTGCTGCATGTGGTTCATGGCACAGTGGGCACAAGTGGGCCATTGCACTGCATGCCTGTTGGGTATGGTGACCCCTGTCGGTATCCCACACTGCAGTTCCGCACGCTGTATTGTGTGCCACTGTGCGCTGTGTGGGTCCATTGTCCAGCCCCACTCACCCACCGGGTGGCTGCTAGGTATCCCCCCACTCTCAAACAGGCAGCACAGGGCCGACTGGTGCCAGATGTTGGCATCATGTGCACTTCCAGGGTGTATCACACACACATTGGTTATGTGCCCCATGGCATTGCACACCACCTGGCAGTTTATAGAGTGGTAGCCCCACCCCCCAGCTAGTGATCAAACAGGAGTTCAGCATGTTTGTAGTTCATTTGCATCACCAGGTAAGGAAAAAGGTCCAGCTCCCCATTTGACATGCAGGGGAAATGCCAGACCTCACCCAACAACTAACGCACCAAAATCTGGCCAATGGAAAATCATGTACACAAATGCCTGCAGTCTGGGAAACAAGATCCCAGACCTGGATGCAACAATGACAGAGGCTAAACTGGACACAGTAGCCATTTGCGAGACATGGTTTACCAGTATCCACAGTTGGGAGACTTCAGAACCTGGCTATGTACTGTTCAGAAGAGACCGAGGTGCAAAAAGGGGAAGGGGGGAGTGGCTCTTTATGTCAATGAAAATATCAAAGTTACAGAAATTCAGAATACATGTAAGGAGCCAGAAGAACTGTGAGTCTCCCTGGAAACAGGAAATGGTACAACCATATGAACCGGGGTTGTTTATAGGCCTCCAGACCAGGGGGAGGACATAGACACATTACTGTTAGAAGATATACAAAGCATGACAGTTAAAGGAGAATTTCTGCTAATGGGAGACCTCAACATGCCAGTTATAGATTGGTGAATACCAGCAGGAACATCTGCCAGAACTAGACACATAGTGAATTCCCTGCAGAGGGGGCCTCAAACAATTGGTACAACAACCCACAAGAGACAGGGCTATTCTGGATCTAGTACTGACTAACGGGGAAAAGATCACAGATCTCCAGGTAGAAGATTATCTGGGGGCCAGTGACTATCACATGGTATGGTTAAATTTGGCCACTAGAACTAAATCATCCCATTCCAAGGCAAAAATATGGGACTTCAGAGGAGCTGACTTTGATAAGATGGCCAACAGAGTTAAGCTAGCCCTGGCAAGAAGGAATACAGGTGAGGCGGTGTAGGCAAAGTGGGCAAGCATTAAGGATGCAATACTTGAAGTAATATCCCATTGTGTTAGGGAGAAAAGCAAGAGCAAAAGAAGGAGAAAACCACTTTGGTTCTCAAAAACAGTAGCAGAAAAGATCAGAACCAAAAGGTTGGCCTTAAGGAAATATAAGGGAACGCAGCGGGACGAAGATAGGGAAGCATACCAAACTTCCCTAAGGGAAGCAGGGAAGGCAGTAAGGCAGGCAAAGGACCAAAACCAAGGAAATACTAACACAAACAGTAAAAGAAGGGGACAAGACTTTCTATAGATACATTAGTGAAAGGAGAAAGTCCAGAGGGGGTATTGCTAAGATCAAAGGGGATAAGGGGAAGTGTGTGAAGGAGGACCAAGGAAAAGCATCTATCCTAACTAGATACTGTACTTCTGCTCAGTATTTACTGAGGAGAAGGTAGGGCAGGGCCCACAGCTCAGCACCATGGATACAGGGGGAAGGGAGGTGTGCAAAAGTCCCTTCACAAAAGAAAGGGTCCGACAAGAGCTCACTAAGTTCAGGGTGGACAAGGCAATGGGACCTGATGGCATACATCCCAGGGTACTAAAGGAGCTAAGGGTGGAACTAGCAGAGCCATTAACAGAACTGTTTAGTGAATCTCTGAGCACAGAAGAGGTTCCGGAAGACTGGAGAAGGGCTCATGTGATCCCGCTCCACAAGAGTGGCAGCAGGGAGGAGGCAGGGGACTACAGACCAGTCAGTCTTACCTTAGTAGTGGGCAAGATTATGGAGGCACTCCTTAAGGAAAGGATAGTGCAACACCTGGAATCCATGGGAGCACAGGATCCAAGACAGCATGTGTTTACAGCAGGAAGGTCCTGTCAAACTAATCTCATAGATTTCTTTGACTGGGTAATCAGAGTGGTGGACCAAGGGGGTGCAGTTGATGTTGCCTACCTTGACTTCAGCAAAGCTTTCGATACTGTTCCACATAGAAGATTGATTAATAAGCTGGGTAGGCTTGGGATGGGTCAGAGGTTGGTCAACTGGGTGGCAAACTGGTTGGTGAGCAGACAACAGAGAGTGGTGATAAATGGTATACAGTCAGAGGAGATGCAAGTCACAAGTGGGGATCAGTCCAGGGGCCAGTCCTCTTCAATATCTTCATCAGTGACATTACAGATGGACTGGAGGGTAAGGTTTGCCTGTTTGCAGATGATGCCAAGATCTGTAACAGAGTAGATGATCCAGATGGGGTGGGCAGAATGAGAAATGATCTGGAAAAACTGGCAAAATGGTCAGAAGAGTGGCAACTGGGGTTTAACGCAAAGAAGTGCAAGATCATGCACATAGGGAAGAGAAACCCTGAAGCTACCTATAGGTTCGGAGAAGAGTTGCTGGCAATCACAAGGAAAGAAAGAGATTTTGGCATCATCATCACAGATTACCTGAAATCATCCAAGCAGACCACTAAAGCAGTAGGTAAGGCTAGAGGGATGTTAGGGTGTATTAGTAGGGGTATCACAAGTTGTAAGAGGGAGGTAATAATCCTGCTTTACAAGACACTGGTTAGGCCTCAACTGGAGTACTGTATGCAGTACTGGAGGCTGCACCTGCACAAGGACATTAACAAAATGTGGGCAGTCCAAAGAAGGGCAACCAAAATGGTGCAGGGACTGCATCAGAAAACATACGAGGACAGATTAACGGAGCTCAATATGTATACCCTAGATCAAAGGAGGGAGAAAGGTGATATGATCGAAACATTCAAACATCTTAAGGGCATTAACAAGGTGAAAGAGTATAAAGTTTCAATTTAAGAAAAATAGCAGGATAAGAGGACACAGCATGAGACTGGGGCAGGCCAATTAAGAGGTAATGTGTGGAAGTTATTTTTCACAGAAAGGGTGGTGGATGCATGGAACGGCCTACCTCAGGAAGTGGTGGATATGAATACAGTGAAGGGCTTCAAACAAGCATGGGATAGACATAAGGGAGCAATACAGATGAGTATGAATAGATAGGCCATTGACAGAGTAAAGACCTATGGCACATTCATAGGGTAGAAAAAAAGGGCAGACTGGATAGGCCTTGTGGTCCTTATCTGCTGTCAACTTCTATGTTTCTATGTTTAGCCCTTTCTGTTGATGTATGCTACACCCTCTGGGCAAGGTGGTGTGCGTATTGCCACATGGGTGCAGTCTATGGCCCCTAGCACGCCTGGCATGTGTGCCACCCTGTGGAAGTGCTGCATGGTTTCTGTCTGCTCAGCCTGTGTGCTTGGGAATTTGATGTACTCCAAAGCATGTGGCTGCAGACTGGTGAGGAACTGGGTGAGGACACGGGATGTGGCAGACTATGTGATGCCAGTGGTGTCACCCACCAGCATCTGGAAGGTGCCCGTTGTGAGCAGGCACATTGCTGCTGTCACCTTTGTCTCCACTCTCATGGTGTGACTCCTGTGTGTTGGTGCCTGCAGGTCATCATGGAGCAGCTCACAGAGCTGTCTCAGCAGTGCCCTGTTGAGTCAGTACTGGCCCACGATCTCCATGTCACTCAGCTGGTCAAATGTGACACAGGCACTGTACCTTCTCTGCTGGGCATACCGCCTACGGGCCTTTCCACGTCCACGCTGTTGTTCCTCCTGTCTCCTCACTCCCCTCATAACTGCTGCCATCAGGAATGCAGTCCCACCCATGGCTGCTATGCTGCTGTCTACCTGTGGTTGGACTGGAGTTAGGCATGCTTTTTATATGCCTATCTTTGCTCGGCACATCTGCATGATGCGCCGTGCATGTTCAGCACATTTTGGCTGATATGTGGCTGCACAGCACATGGGAACACCCCTCCACATGCACTGCATACATTATAGTTGTGCTCGGGCATATCCAGTTTTGCGCTGCACATCCATGCCCTTTCAATATTGCACCGTGGCACATCCTCTGGTTTGTGCTAGCGCATCTCGGGTTGCACCGCACATCTGCTTTGCATATCTAGGCCACAAATCCTAACTTTAATATAGCTTACAAAAATACTTAAATACATTCAAGAAAACAGTATATTTTGTTTTTCTGCAGTGGGTGTGACCTTTGTTAAAAAATTCAACTTGTAAAGAAGTTTTTTCATATTATGAATAAAAGTGCTGTTGAATAATTACTACATCTTTAACCCACCCAAAGTAAGACTGTCTCTGGGGAGAAGTTTCAAGTCTTTGGCTTTTTCCAGATGCAGGTTAGGTGTAGGCTGTGATGATGTGATGCCTCTTGCTTTAACAATTGTCCCTCTGAGAAATTGTGGTATGAAGTCGAAAGAACAGTCTTCTGCCTGTAATTTTTATAAATCATAAAAAGTGGGCACAGTTTTTAAAAGCATTTGTCAATGCTGAATGTTCGCCACTTGCATTGCTGTTGTACCAGGTCTAGCTTATACACATTTTTAGTATATATTTACCCAGAATAGAGCAGATTAGATGCAATATCTCATTTTCAGTGGTGTCCTGCAGAAAAGCATGTGCTGGTGTCATTTGAGGTGTCAGCCAGTTAGATAAATATATACAATTTAATTAAAAACTGCACAAGTCATTGGACATGCTGTGAAGACAGAGAGCTTGCCAATAAGAAATAAACATGTCTCTGACTTTTCAGTAACACCTAAAATGAAGTGTGGTTCGGATAGGTAGGTTGCAGTCCATTGGTGCAGAAAGAGTTAACTGCATCCCATTGTTTTAGTTGTCTGTGCACTGCAGTTCTCTGATTTTGATCTGGAACAAGTGCTGTGCAGGCACGCCATGACTTCGGTCCAGTTCATTAGGATGCTGGGACTCACATATGTTCTTCTGCTTTCACTTACAGAGACCATTCTCCCCTTTCACGTGGATTTCCTGACCAAAAAGAGCTATATTCTGGACACCGTTATTAGTTTCAACAATTTAGGTGAGCTTAAATGAAATGTTCAAGGATGTGGAAGATACTCAGCACAAACTACAGGATGCAGTCCAAGAGGTGAAAACAAGGCCTGGAAAATACTATGCATGCAAATTATCATCAGTGCTCCATCTGAAATCTTAGCTCTCATCTTTACAGTTTAATGTAGTACTAACACAATTGGTTGAATTAAAGTAGAAGGAAACAAGAAGCTAACCCAGATATTTTGCAGAATGTGCATGTATTCCCTGTAAGCTAAAATCGTAGCCATGTGGTCCAAAGAAAACTGGACTCATTGTCTGATATCTTTATGATGAATAATAGATTATTTTAACACATTTTTTGGACCATGCTTTGTCCTTCAACTGTTACCTGTGAAGGAATCTGATAATGCCTTAAGTAACATTTTCCATTTAAACATGGGAAATGGCCCATTTTGACTCAAGGCAAGCAAATTTCTTCATATTTTACATGACGGGAGGCAGTCAAACAATCTATGCAATCCGTATAGTGCGTCATTCATGTAGTAGGATGCCTCGGAAATATAATTTCAAAATGTTTGCAGAGAGAGATTAAGATAGTTTGCATATGACAGTTTTGAAATAGTATGTATAAACAAAGTCATAGAAAGTATGATGATATGCAATTTAATAATAGCAATAGATATTATTTCTTTTCAGAATTTGTTACACAGCAGGCTTATCATAACACAATCAGCTGTGCATGCTAGGTGGCTAAGATCAAAGGAAAGAGCTGAGTGATTAGGTCAACTCTCTCCTTTGATCTACATGAAGTTTCCACCCAGCAAGCCAGAACAGTGTCATGATCAGCCTGGCTGATGATTGGTGTGACACCGACAAGCCCCTTGTAGACCATTCTTCATTAGACTGACAGTGTCACACCCCCTCAAAAGCCACTCTCCTAGTAAAATGTTTGCTGCGCATGCACACAAGGAGAACATAATAAAATAGTCCTCAATAACAATTCAAAGCACCAAATTCACTATAAAGTTACTATAAACTCTGAGCGATGTTCAGTAAGTTATTGTTAGTGTGTTCAGACTTTTTTAAGCAATTTAGAACACATTTAAGATTGTATGTATGAAGTCAATTACACTTAGATTTTATTAATTTTAGTATCTATTCAATTATTGTGTAACTGTTCAGATTCTAACTGCTGCTTATTTGCTTCATACCAGTATAGAAGCACATCATTATAGCTGCATGTGCAATTAAATCCTGGACCTCCGGCTAGCATTCTTTTTCTCTCCACTCTCTGTTCTGTCTCTCTTTCTCTGCTTTCCATTTACTGTTCTGCCAATTTTACTGCTTCTGGCTTTTTTTTATTTTAACTTCTCACTACCCCTCACAATGAAACAGCCAAGGGATGAGGAAATAATCAACTCCCTTCACCAGAAAATTGTCCACTTCTTATGTAATTAACTTAAAGATACAGAGACTCCCAACCTGTGTGTCTGCATTTGTACTCTCCTGTGTACATTCTCCCTTACAGCAGTTAGCTTTTGTGTGAGTTGAAGTGAATTCAGTATATCATGTAAATGCCACTGATTTCACTGTGATGTTGAGTCAAATTACTAGCCAATAGGACTGCTCAATCTCTATTTGAAAAAGTGACCCTTAATGTTTGCATTTTATACTATTTGTACTTTTATAGTAAATATTTTTGCCAAACAAGACAAATCCTATTTTATCAACCAATTAGTAATCTTTTATCTACTCAAAGCTGTAACTCTTGCTGAACATTGCTCCAACCTCTACTATATTTATTTATTTATTTGCTTTTGTTTACCAGGTAAACACACTAGACAGCCAAGTGCCTATTTTCAGGTGCGACCCAGGAGATTATATGGTACAGACAAGAACATCAGTCATAGACAATTACAACAAGAGGCAGAAAACACCATAGCACAGGCTTGGACAACCGTCATATGCATTTTAGGGTCAGCCATACCCTCACGTGGGTATGGGTAATAAGCAGCACAAGTAATACATTTTGTAGGCAAGAGACCAGCAAAAACATAGGATAGAGTAGTGCAGGTCATCAGTACATGAAAAGTGGGCAAAGAATGGGCCCAATACAGTTAGTACTTCTGATAGCACAAGGTAGACAGCGGATAAAGTGCATTCAGTACCAGGAGACTCAGCTCCTTCTCTGTCACAGCAGGGTTTGAACGATATGCTCTCATTAAAATCAGTGACCAACTTTTTTCAGTTAAGAAAATGATTCAGAGTTCATTTTTACTCCTTCTCTTTCTCCAACTCTATTATATATTTCTTAGTCTCTCCTTTACAACCCACAGTTTTTATACAGGAATCTCTGTGTGCTACTCCACAGCTTCATCAGTGCTCACAGATCACCATCTTCATTCATTGTACCAGCCTGTCTCTGACACTGGAGATGGGATTCAGATTAAAATGTGCCTCTTCACAGATGACACTAAAATATGCAGCAGAATGCACAGTGAAGAGAGGATCGAAGACAAGAAGAGGGCCTCAGAGTGGCTGGAAAAATTATCTAGGATTTAGCAACTGAAATTCAATGCCACAAAGCACCAAAGTATGTGCCTACTGTTGGCAAAAGGAATTATAAAATGGATTACTGGCTCCACATACATTCAACTAGTCTAACTAGTGTTCTTACTAGAATTGAACACACACCAAAAGTAATTGCAGCACGTACACCTTGTAATGACAGTAAAGTACTTCTCTTTATTAAAAAGCACTGCAAAAATATGGCTTTCAGCAGTTTTGAACCCCCTTCTGGTCCTTCAGTATGCAATGCAATATTATAGTGTCCTTTCTCCAAAAGTGAAGTTAGTGCCGCATTGAGAGATAGGTAAGTGCAGAGGCAGTGCAAAAAGTCACCCAGAGCTTCATGATTAAAGCATCACTTCATCAGGGTTCGACTGTGAGCACCCCCATCCAGAGCGCGGTACAGTGATTTTTCTTGGGTTTGAAGAAGGGGGATTGTTTGTACTTTCTACAATGCTGCCTCCTTCTGCACAAGCCAGTGTGGCTTGGTTAGAGAGTTGCTCTGTACTTCAGCATGTACTTTCATAAATACTGTATGATGTTTTAGCTATTACAATTCACTAGAGAATACTTTTTTTTTCATTTTCAGTGTATGTTCCTTTCCCAGGTTTACAGCACACCTTGGAAGTCTTTCCAAAGAGTCTGTATAAACAGTATTTGTTTCTTCCTAGTCAACCTCACAGTATTTTGTTGCGAACATCATAGTGCTCAGAAGTACAGCACAGCACCCATGTTTCACTGGGGAGCTGTGTCAGAACTTACTGTGCTACAACCAACAATGATGTTGTCAGACCCGCTGTTACTACCTGTCTGTGGCAACCAACAGTTACACACAGTGACAGCGGGTCACTGTGCCACAGATCAGGGGGGACCACCACAAAGGCATCTCAGTGAGTCCGGAGCATGGGGGGGACCAGCAACGGGACAGGTGGGAACACTTTAATGCACCGTGCACAGAGGGAGGCTGACACACATGGATGGCTGCAGGTCTGAAAGTGTAAACAAGTTACTACACTGTAATGAAGACCAGACAACAGGAGGCAGGAAGTCTCGACACACAGTGCTTGTGTCGCCCGGTAACCGGTGGACTACCACTCCTCGCTCTCTTGTCTGATCACTCTCTGTTACTTGCAGTGTAAACAGAAAGAGTGACCCATACATTAACTGCTTGCTGTGTGGCACAGAGTCTCTGTCTGAAGTGTGCCACTGTCCACTGATAATCCTTGCAAGTGGACATCATGGAGATCCCATTCTGTCTCTCTCCCTTTCTCTCCAATCACCACTAAGGGGCATGGTGGGGATAGCAGCTGAGGAACAGGGCAATGGGAGCAGGACAGGACTGACAGTACGTGTCTCTCTGTCCCTCTCCATATACTCAAGCAAGTGACTAGCGAGCACTGGAGAGGGAGGGTGATACACTGTGCTGACACCAGCAACAGAGAGCAGCATAATAATGTCATTTTCACCTGACTGCACACTGCAAAATGATGTCTCTCCTGACACCTGCTGTTTCTCTCTCTCTCTCTCTCTGCACTGCTTGGTGCAGCTCACTCGCCCGCTCACTCTGATGATCTCTCGGAATACACACCACAAGATTACCAGAGGACTGCCTGTGCCTCTGTCTGTATCTTGCTACACATAGGAGTGAATGTGGCACATGACTGGAGGAATGATGAGACAGTCAGCAGACTGGCATGAGGGGGGCAAAGAACAACCACAGGAATTACGCACCACAGACAGAGAACACTGTCTGTTCCTCTCCCAACTGCTCACTACCAGCAGGAATGGCACTGCAGAGAGACAAATGAGTGGGCTATCTTAGGACCCTCATGCTCAGTGCAGTCTCTCTCATGCATTTCCCCTGGCAGCCTTCACACATGTGGACAGGAAAGATAGGGAAACTGTAACAACAAACACAGACTGCACATTGCAGCAACCTTGCTGTACAGTGTGTGTGTCCCACTGTCAATAATAAATATGCTCTGGGTTCCGGAGATCCGCTGGGTGGGTGGGTGGGTAGGGTCAAAGATACAGGGTGCTTCAATGTATGGCTGGATCACAGGAGTGTGTTACTTGCAAACTTACACAACCGGGACAGTGACATTGACAGACTGCTATGTGAGCAACTCGTGCTACCATGACTGTTGTCCTGGGCACTACAACTGCCACTCACTTACCGAGGATTGCAAATGGCTGCCACTCAAAAATTGTTTTGCACCACACGACAAGTGCAGGTCTGCCCAGGGATCTCCCTCTCAGATGCATCACAGTTACTGTGCTGATAACATGGATTAATGCAGTCATGTGGTGCTGTTTGCCCAATCGCTTCCCCACTTTTCCCTGCCCCATGTTATAAATTAGGTTAAGGGATCCCTGCATCCTGATTGGCCGAGACTTGATTCTAGCCATGACCTTGAGAGTGCACAACCCATGACTAAAAGTAAATCCCTCTCAACTAGAATGTAGAACATTCCATATCCATGTACAATGTATATGGAATGTTAATTTTTTAAATGTCAGCCATTTTTCTACACTACACACACATGTCCAAATCAACACATACCTGCTGTATGTTATTCCCCCATACATTGAAGGGAATAAAGGCAATCCGGGGTGTGAGTTGTGCTGGGTTTACCCCATGAGTGGCTGAAGGCACTCCACCCACAGCATCATGCCTCACATCAACCCAGGACATGTGGTAAACCCAGCATAACCCACACCCCAGTGTGTCTTATTGCACAGATAAACTACATCATACAGTTCTAAAATGGTACTAAAAAAATGCCATGAAATACTTTTTTTACATCTCTAAATGCTTCCTATTTTTCTTTTTCATGTCTAACCATTATTCTGACCATTTTCTCAGAGTAATAATTAATTTTTTCTTTATAACTACTTTGAATCCCTTTCTTCTCAGCAGTTGCTGTTTTATCTATTCATACTGCCTGAGCATCCTATGACATCAATAATGCCATTCCAACTGATGAGGAGAGTGGAAATCTATGTAGATCTACAGGCATCCCAAAGCTTTATTATTTGTCAAAATATGGTTGAGGCATATCAGAATACATAACTGGCATACAAAGGAAAATGGAACAGCAGTTAACTATGTAAAATCAATTCCTGTCAACAAACAACACCAGAGTGTAGAACAGAAATAGCAACTGAAGACCAAGTCCTGTGTCCCCACAAAGTTTGCTGCACCTGCATCCAGGGGTTAGTTGCAACTGGAGCTGAATTTTATAACATTGGATGCAACCTGTGACAGTACACTCATTGTACAGCAGTTTGTGCCAAAGCTGTGGTGCGAGCCCCATACAACAGCTCCCCCATGGACTCAAAGTTAGACCAGGGAGGAGCTGGTCTAACTCTGCTGTGGCAGGAGGGTTGTGGCAAGCTTCTTGTTAAAATTGCACTGTGGCACAGGTTTGATACAAGTCGCCACTTGCGTCAAACTTTCTGCCGCAAGTCCCTTGCAGCGACCGCAAGTCTTTTGAAAATAAGGGCCAAACTCTTTAAAAAAACATTAAGACACACACATTAAAGGACAGTAGACAATCATACTGATAAAAAGTATTACCATTACAAATATTAAATATAATCTTATTTACAAACCACTTAGAGGAGGACATATGAAGATGGGTCTTAGTTAATTTAGCTAAAATGTAAACAGGACCTCAAGGGGGTCATGTCTGGTTACCTAAATTCCCTGTGAGATTATTGTAACTCATTTTCCCCTTTTTCAGTAAAAGTGAGATAAATGACCTTTCTTTAGGTTTAAAAGACCACATTCTTCATGTGGCCTCCTATCAGAACAGCAAAAAAATTCATATCCTATCAAATAAACAATAATTCTTCAAGAAAAAGTTTTTAAAAAATTAGATTATCTTATTATTTTTGTATGTAATTGATGGATCTCAAAAATCCTACAACTTCTTTGACTTTTTTTTTCAGATTCAATGGTCATTGGTCTGATCGGCAATTTATCTCTTGATTCATGAGTGTTTGCCAAAAATCTAGCCAAATATATATTTCTTTGCAAGCTATATTTAGGGCAGATAACACATGTTTAAGGTCCTTCTTAGCCATCATCCCACAATTACCAAAAAATAGAGCTATTCTTGTTTCTAATATATCTTGCATTCAAAAAGTTACTCTAATATACTTCAAATTGGTATTGTGTAAACAGTTTTCTATTATTAGGAATTAGTGGTACAAAGAGATAGTATTCCATTTTTAGCACCTTCTTATGTATTGACACCCAGATACAGGTTCTTTGTGCCTTGGCATGTTCCATATCTGCTTGATCCTGTAGATGTATTTCTAATTTACTTATTGTCATTTTTAAATGCTCAGTTGAGGGGAAATCTGTCTTATAGCCATTTTTCCTGAGTCAAAAAGAATCTTAATGCAATGAGAAAGCCATATAGACTAAAATGTATTTTATAAATAAAAGCATGTGAGGAGTTTGGCAATTTCTTCTCTAACAAGGTGTCCTCCATTAGATCGGGTATCTCTTCAAGCAGCCTGTCATAACCTGGTGATGGTCAGCCGGTGAGGGAAATTATTGATCTGCCTACCTGGGAAAAATTTCAGACAGCTGTTAAGGAGGAGGTGCTCTGGATGATTTGGGGTTTGTGCCCCACCTGCTGTATGCTGGATCCAGGGCCTACCTGGCTGTTTCTAGGCTGGCAGGAATCATTGGGTCCAGTTATTTCTCAGATTATTGAGCATTCCTGGAGGGAGAGGATCTTCTTATCTGTCCTGAAAAGGTCAGTGGTTAGACCCCTTCTGAAAAACAAAAACATCCTTGGACCTTGACTTTCTGGGGAAATTGCAAACCTGTCTCTAATCTCCTCTTACGGGGGAAGATTATTGAGAAGGTGGTGGTGGAGAAACTTGATCACCTGGATAATTTTAACATCAATGATCCTCTCCAGTCAGGTTTTTGATCTTGCCACAGCATGGAGACTGTGCTTATCAGTGTGACAAATGATCTCATGGCAAGAGATCATGGACTTTTCTCCATCTTGGTCCTTTTAGATCTCTCATCATTGTTTGACACAGGTGACCATGGGGTGTTATTTGATCACCTGAGGAATTATATGGGTCTCTCCAGTACAGTTGTGTGCTGGTTTGAGACCTACATAACTGAGAGAATGCAGATGGCTCTTAGGAAAGTACATTTCTAGAGTTCCTGTACTCTCTTCTAGTGTTCCTCAAGGTTCAGTCTTTGCCCCATGTTATTTTCTGTGTACATGATGCCCTTGGGTGAGATTATTATACGGTATAGTGTGAGTTTCACTGTTAAGCAGATAACACTTAACTATATCTAACTGGCACTCCTGAAGGGATTCAGGTAGCATCTCTACTGTGGAGCTGTCTTGCTGAAATTAATGACTGGATGGCTTCCAACCAGCTATGTCTCAACTTGGGCAAGACAGTGGTCATGACTATTAAGCCAGGTAGACATAACCCAGGGATGATGGGTAGTATGGTGATTCTTCCTCCATTGGGCAGCCAACCACTCAGAACTGTATTTGGGGTCATTTTGGATTGCAAGTTGATGCTTGACCAACAAATGTTGGCCATGGTCTGATCTGGTTTTTATCATCTCCGTAACATTTTCAGGACTAAATACCATCTAGCCCCAGCTGACCTGGCTACTACTGTTCATGCTTTGTAACCTCCAGACTTGACTACTGCAATGCTCTGTACTTAGGGTTATCTGCAGTTTCATTGCAATGCCTGCAGCTGGTCCAGAATGCTGCCACCCAGTTGTTTGTGGGCTTCTCTTAAAGATACAATATCACACCAATTCTGCACGCACTGAACTGGCAGCCTATACAGTGGCACATCACCTTCAAGATATGCTTGATAACATTCAGGGCCCTACATTGTCTGGGACTTGACTACTCAAAAGATCTGATTACTTGCCACCCAACTCACTTCCCCTACTCATCTGATGTGAGTTTGTTTTCAGTCCCCACTTTGTGCCTGAAACAATCTGGCGACAGGGTATTTAGCATGCAGTTCCTTTGCTATGAAATGCCCTGCCTATAAATGTCTGATTAGCTTGCACAGTGGAGGCCCTTAAGATCTCCATGAAAATCTATTTACCTATGAAGACATTCCCAGACAGTTTTAGATGGTTTTAATTATAAGGCTTATGTATTCTAGTTACATCTTATGTATTTATAAATATAGCTGTATGTTGCTTTGAATGTGAAGTGATCTGAGCCTTCAGGAAAGGGTGCTCTAGAAATACAATCTGCCTTGCATTACCTGAACACTGTTTCTTTTCTTGAAACATAGCCTGTACATATTTACTGCTAAATTTATCCACTTTAGTTAACTAATATTTTATGATTCTAGTATCTACCATGAACTGCAGAGCAAATTGCCCCAATTCCACTCCTGCCATAGTGTTTGGAACTGAATTTGGAAACCTGGAGTATCCTGGTTAGTTATTCTTTCCAGGCTGTTTATATTATCCAGTCCCCAAACTTCTGCTCCATATTTTATTTAGTTTTTGTTGTATGAGTAAGGTATGCTAGTCAGACATTTTCCTATTTTCAGGCATGACCCAGGAGGTTATAAGTCAAGGTTACACTCTTAACAACAAAAACAGAGGAAACATCACACTCTTAACAATGAAAACAGAGGAAACATCACACTCTTAATGATGAAAACAGAGAAAAACATTGACATGGTGCTTCATTTGGTGCAGTATATAGCTAGGCAAGGCCGATCAGGTTACTTAGGGCAAGAAGTGCATACAGTAAGATGATACATATCCAACAGGCACAATTTACATAGGATGCAGAGTAACAAATGCATAAAGGAAGCAAATACGATAGAGCAAGTGGTACTGGTTATATATAGTACATTGCAGTTAAACATACAGTTAGCATATTCAGCATGGTAGAATATGCACATCCAGGTTCTATGACTAGGGAGAATTCAAGGGCAAGCATCCCGTCCAGTTGATGGTAAATGGTTACACTGAGCAAGTGCACTGGGGACGCTGAATCAGGAAAGTGCAGAGGTGGTTTCTGAAGGGGATGGAGACTTGGCACTGTCCCACTTGTAGGGGGAAGCTATTCCACAGTTTGGGGGCAGTACTAGTGAAGGCCAATGTGCCATATTTGGACCTAAACCTTGGGATGGTCAGCTGGTTATTGTCAGAAGATCTGAGGGGGTAGATGTGGTTATATGGCACAAGTAGAGAAGCAAGTGAGAGAGGTAGCTGGTTAGGGAGAGTTCTGTGGATAATTCTCCCCAAAGTGAAATCAGTCAAAGCAGAAAGGGAGAGCCAGCCTAGTTGTTATACAGTATGTAGTGGTGGGTAAGGGGGTTGCACACCAGAGCAAAATGACATATGTTATTATAACCCACTTCCTATTTGCACATCAGGGTATTGGAAGTGGAAGAGAATACTGGCAGGTTGTAAGTGAGCTTGGGAATAAGTAAGCTATTGATGATGATTCTGTGTGCAGATGGCGAGAGATTAGGGCTAGCACAGCATGCTATCCCAAAGCTGGAATTAACAGCCTTACAAATGGACATAAGGTGAAGGGGGAAGTCCAGAGAGGGATCAAGTGTAATTCCTAGATACTTGAAAGAAGTGACAGTTTCAAAAGGGGAGCCATCATCGCATTGCACTGCTAATTGGGTACAGTTCTCCTTTAGCCGACTAAAATTTAACTTTATAAAACTGAAGTTTTCAATTTTGTTTTTAAAACTTGAATTATGCCCTTAATTGTTTTACCACCAAACTGGTAATTACATTTATTTAAGGCACCAATGATACTTTCAGCTTTTTTTTTTTTTTTTCATTTAAGACTGTCTGAGAATCTGGTCCCCAGACAATCATATTCTTTAACCTTTTGTAGTTTACTTTTATTTATATACCAACTAGACTTGTTATTATGTTTCCCTATGGACATCACCTGTGACTTTAAATACTTATTTGTAATTAAGAAGAACTGCAATTTTCTTCCAGGAGATTCAGTTTTCATTGTAGACCCAGCCCATATACAGACATTAGTATTAGGTCGTCTGCATAGGTGAGACAACCGCAGTGTTCATTGAGAAACTTTGAATTATATACTGTACTATCTCACTATTCAGTTCTTCTAATATAGAATCTATATAAACATTGAGTAAGGTTTGGTACACATATGCAGCCTTGCTTAGCTCTTTGATTTGCTTCAAAATGGTCTGTTAAAGAGCCTCTTACACCATTGGGAATACTTTGAAAAATGTACAATTTAGAAACAGTTCAGTTTATGTTGCTTATATTTTCTATAATTCCTTCCCCTTTTTCTTTATTACTGACAATCACCTGAAAACAAGATTGCTGCCTCCTAGACTTCTTCCGCTCTGACTGCCTGTCTACATCTGACATCTTAATTAACTTTGTATGATATAATTATCTTCACAACAACAGATTATGATGTCATAAACAGAACTGTGATGTCAAGTGTAGACATGCAACCAGAGTAGATAAGGCACAGATCTTGTTTTTCTGCAAATGTCCATTATAATAAAAAGGCACAGTCAGTAATTATAGTGAAAACATATTAACTATAGGCTAAACTGTCTCTAAATATTTCATTTTTTCAAAGTTATCCTGATGGTGTCAGGGGCCCTTTAAATCTTCCTGTAATGAGTCGCCCAAGTACCACAAAAAAGTGCTACAATTATTGAAAGAAGGTGGAAAGGAACCCTTGTCCTTTCCATCTCCTTCCATAGTAAATTTCTGGTTACAGTACTGAATGCTTGAGTGAAGTCAATATATGTGAGATAAAGCACCTTTCTGTATCTTAACATATTTCTCCAGTAGGTGAGATAATATCATACAACTGCCAATTGTGGATCTTCCAACTCCTAAACCAAATTGTGCTTCCGATATCACTTTCAATTGTTTCAACCATTCCTGTCAACACTCCAGGAAAATGTTAGTGATTTTGTTTTAATTATCTGCTAAAGAAATTGGATGATACATTACTGCAGGTACTAAAAGCTGGGCATCACAGTTTCCAAACAGAAGGCCTATTACAATAGGTACTGTAAAATGCTTTATTGTTGCACAAATTAAAAAACACTATATTAAAAAGATAAAGTCTTCATTGCAGCAACCTGGCGGTAGTCGTAAGTTGCTAATATGGGGTTTTTAACTTTTTAATTTGTGCAACAATAAAGCATTTAACAGCACCTATCATATTAGGTCTTCTGTTTGGTAACTGTGATGCCCGGCTTTCAGTACTCATAGTTTGTTTGCCATGTCATCGGCTTTGGTTTATGTTTAGGTTGCCACCTTCTGCTCCTCATATGATACATTACTGGTCTACTGAAGAAGTCTTATTTTTATAAATTGGAATAATTGTAAGGAACTAATTTCAAGCGCCAGATGTTGTTAAAAAGGTGGGTTAAATCAGAGCCCACCAATACAGTTGCTCTTTATAGATGTCTGCCAGCAAGAGATCTGGCCCTGGAGCTTTTGCATCTTTCAGGCATTAAATTACCTCCAGTACAGAGCACAGTGCTAGTACCTCATCTCCTCAATGAGTTTCACTAAGAGACAATTGTTCAATATTTTGTTCATAAAAGATATTTTTGAAGTTATTTGTCCATACTGCTGGGTGGCTAGTTGATAACACTGTATAGTTCTCTTGTGATTTAAAGTACCCTTAACTACTAACTGCCAGAGAGCTTTTGAATCATTAGTAGTAACCGTTTCCTTTAATTTATTCCATAGTGAAATGAGGTAACCTTGTTTTTGTTCAGTTTAGATTTTCCTTCGCTGATTTAATTGCTTAATGTTTTCTGCTGTTCTTGATTTTCTTGTTGTTCTTTACATCCTATTGACCATTTGCTTTTTTAATACATCTGTCCATAAGCCAGGTCTCTTTCTTTACCCGCTCCGTCACTACATATTCTTTCTTTTATTTCATCATTCATTTTATACAATTTAAGTACTATAACTGGTACTTCATTAGTTTTTTATCACAACTGTTCTTTTTCCACCTCATAAGAGCGGCCCCCATGTTTTCCGGCCACGTAGTGCTGGCACCTGCTGTGCTTCCCCCCATGCTGCTCGTGCCACTGTAGTGCAACTGGCCTCTGCCAGTCACTGCTGCAGAGCAATGCGATGCCCTCTACCAACCCCAGAGGAAGGAGAGCAGTCATCAGACGTTCAATCCTTCCTCTCCCCTGCCAGCCCCCGTTGGCCCGAGTCCATTCCTGAACCCGGTTCACCAGTGTGGCTTGAGGTGTGGCATCCAGTGCCTCAACCCTCTGCACCATTGGGCCATGGTACTTTGTGAGTTGACAAAATCTCTTGTTTTAATACTTCTGTTGTATCACTTTTCATAAGAAACACTTCCCTACCTCTGAAATGAGGTTCCATTGTATCAGTTTTTTGCTTCTAATTTCAAAAGTGTCTCTTAGTTTATCACTTATCCTACAATTTAATTCAAAGTTTATTTCCAAAATCAGTGTTAGATTATCACTATTTTGCCTTTCCACTGTACTGAGCTTTTTTAGATATGATAACAAGCTTAAATTTACCCAGACAAAACAGAGAGTGGAGAAACTTCTACTTCCCACATACGTGAATTCTCTGTTAATATAGTATCTCCAGAGAGTCTTCCATTGAGTATGAACAGTGCATGCGAAGACATTATCTGCACGGGTTTGAGATCATCTGTCAAGATTTTCTTATCTTTCATTCTTCTATTAGAGAAACATTAAAGCTTCCAACTGCTTCAAATATATTTTCTAGTTCTACTTTGTCTTCAAATTGTATTGTTCCAGCTGTATTATTACAGTCCCCCCACAATTAATATTTTTGCCTCTGGGAAACCTTGGTCCACTCGAAATATGTGGTCTGTAAAATTTAGATGTGAAAAAAGTTATGTGAACAGTTACTATCATGTCCATTTACATTGATAAAAACTAATAGAAAATTCTGGTATGAATCTACAATTATTTGTACTTTACACTTCTTCAGCAACTCCAGTCTCTGCAAGGACATAGACAGGATGGAGGCAGTCCAGAGGAGGGCAACTAAAATGGTGCAGGGTCTGCACCAGAAAACATATGAGGAGAGGCTTAAGGAGCTTAGTATGTATACCCTCGAGAAAAGGGAGGGGGAGGGACATGATAGAAACTTTCAAGTACCTCAAGGAAATTAGAAAAGTCCAAGAGGGTAGCATCTTTCAGAAAAAGAGGTGTACAAGAACAAGAGGGCACAATTTGAAGATAGACGGGGGACAGCTCAGAGGTAATGTGAGGAAGTATTTTTTCATAAAGAGGGTTGTGGATGCATGTAACTGCCTTCCTGAGGAAGTTGTGGAGTCAAAAACAGTGGGGGAATGCAAGAATGCAAGGGACAGACATAAGGCAATTCTAGGGGGTGGAGGTAGGAAGAAGTAGGCTGTTGGTAAACTAGGATCTGCATCTTATCCATTAGGTAGGGAAATGGGCAGACTGGGTGGGCCAAGCGGTCCTTATCTGCCATCAAATTTTATATTTCAATGTAACTATCATTTTAACTAGGGTAATTACTCGTCCAATAGGCCTGACACCTTTAGAACATTTATTGGCTGGAATTGCTAAACCATGATTCTTGTATCAGTAACACAACAATATTTAGTAAACTCAGCACACTTGGTATCACTCAGCTTTGGTAGAACACCTGAAATATTCCAAGAACAAATCCTTAAAACTCCTTCCATCAGAGTAATCTGAGTCTCCTGTTGTTACATTTGAACTTCATTCAATATCACATACTGATTTGGGGTTGGTATGTTAATTACATTTGTTTGTTCTATATTACTTCTATTTTCATAGAATCTCACCTCTTTTTCATTATTTTCTATACTCCACATACTTTGTATTTATAATTGTTTATTCCTATCCATGCTTACACTCTCTAATTAATCCAATGTCAGTGCCTCTTGCAACACATTGTTAAATAGTGCCAAATGACTTATTGCCATGCTTATTTGTCCAAGTCCTGACACTCCTTCTTGTCTCTCTACCCATGTAATACCTAAATATCCTAAGTTTATTCCTAATGCTGTACCTTTTCCAAGAGAGAATACACATTTTACATAAGAAAGTTATTTGACACCTTCTTAGGTAGTGAGAACCCATGCAGTGTAACTAGAACAGGCTCTTGAGTTTATTCATTCTCTGGAGCAATTTTACTTTGTTCCATTTTAACTTTATATAGAAACACAGAAGTTGATGGCAGATAAGGACCGCAAGACATATCCAGTCTGCCCATATGCTTCAATAATACTTAATGTGAATAAAATTTTTATTTGGGGAGAAGTTTGTAATGTGGGATTTTGATCTTCCACTGTCTGACACACATCCTTAAAAGATATTGTTTTTTCAACACAAATTCATAAACTTTCAAGCACTCCCCTAACCTTCTAGAATGCCACAGCAATTTCCGTGGACGAGAGCCCCAAAGTGATCTGGCCCATGTTATTGTAGGCCAGATGCCTATGGATTAGTTTTATAAAATTATCAAATTTCCAAGTAGTTGCACTGTTTTCAAACAGCAATTTTATCAGCCTAAACAAAGTCAAAGACATTTCATCTTGATTTTTAATCAGGCTGTAAAGTTGCCAAACACATTCTCCTCCATCGAAATTCATCTTAATTTTTTTGATCCACTAAGATCAGCCCACTATTTTCCTCTTGATCAATTCTGATATTTTTTCCAACTCTATTATGAAGTTCAAGATTCAAGTTTATTATTAAAAGTATGTGTATTCATGGAACATACAAATCACAAATAGCTATCTAAAAAAGTGGTCTCAATATATAAATTATATGTTAAAATAGAGATTATAAGATATCCAGACTTTCCAGACAAAATAAAATGACAGTTAAATAATCATACATGTAAATCCATTATGTTTAAAACAATCACAACTGCAGAAGGTGCAGGTAAACTATATGGTACATTTGTTGATCTTTTTAAGCATACATTGTGAGAAATTTCCCATTGCAAATAAGCAAGGCTTAGATGGATTGAACAACAATAGTTTAAGTTTCTCCTCCATTCCATGGCCATGTACAATTTCTAAAAATGGTTTAAGTCATTTTTCTCTTTCATAACTAAATGACTCACAATCAAAAAGTACATGAGGCACAGAAAATTTATGCAGTTCATCACAGATACAAGGAAATGTTTCATGGATGTGCAAAGGCTTCCAAGAATACCAGAATAATCCTAACCTGATTCTCATAATTGCTTTTCTATCTAGTGGATTATCACAAAATGACAGTTACAGTTTCGTGATAAAACTTAAAAAACAACTTATTTCAAACATTCATATTCGTGTGAGTCATGAATTAAAGCCATATCTATTTGAGTGGCATTGTCAACTATCCTTTGTGCAGCTATTTTTGTAACTTTTTGGTAGTCACCCATACCATAAAAAATAAAATCTCTTTCAAGGCCCATTTTATTAAGAGAGCAATTTAATATATAGAACCATGTATTCTTGTTTCACAGATTCTGTGCATTAGACCAATAATGATGAATTAAGTTGTCAGCTGATGCAGCTCTAATTTTGGCCCAAAAATTAAGACTTATTTTTAATATTTTTGACTTAATGTCCAATGTGCCTGACTCAGCTCTAATTACTGCACTAGCGACATACGCTAAAAATTTTAAAATAAATTTTTAAATGCAAGTTTTGTATAGTTTTGATCTCCTTCAGCTCTTCTTTAATGCTCCAAATCTCAGATGCATACAGCATCTGGGAGCTTACTTTGGCTTCAAAACTATTTTTTTGTGCCACAAAAAACTGCCCCTCCAAAGCACCTGTAAATCTATTAATTGCTAAAACAGTTTTCTTACAATGGTTTTCCTAGAATTAATATGACTTTTCCAACTAAGGTTTTCATTAAATAATATGCCTCAATAGCGATATTCATTAACCTTATCCGGCATTAACTTCCCAAAGTTCCAAGTTTTGAAGACTTTTCTTTTAGTTGAGGACCCAAAGACAATTATTTTAGTTTTTGTGTGTTAATCTCTAAATGTAACTTCTGTAATGAGGTGTGAACAGTTTTAACCCCCTTCTTAATCCAAATGGTGTTTGGGATAAAATTACTGCATATCTGCATATAATATTTTAATAGGGATACCATTAATCATTGGAGGGAAGGTATCACATGACTTTAGGTCCTCTACTAAAGTCTCAATATAAATATTGAATAATGTTGGTGCCAATATAAAGCCTTGCTTCACACCAAAATCTACTGGAGTGAGGAAGTTAATGCTCCATCCTTTCCATACTGAACCTGATACTGTACATTTACTTTATTAAAGTAAGCAATTTTGTATTAACATTTTTAGATTCTAAAATGGACCATAATATTTCTCTGTTTGCACTATCAATCAATCAATCAATCAATCAAATCTTTATTTACTCGGGTGAACATCGTTGAGCACAGCTCATTTGCAAGATGGACCTGATAAGATCAAGGTTCAATAATTGGTACATATACAGAGATATTCAAAACACTTATATATACAGTAAGCAAAGGCAGAAGTTGAATAAACATAACAGTACAAGGTAGGACAATGAAAAGCACACTAGTTAATCTAATATATACATATCAACAATGGAGGAATATCAAATGCTGCACAGATGTCCACAAAAGCAGCACACATTTTTCTAGACTTGTTTACCATATACCGTTCAAGAACATATCACAAAGTTAAAATTAGGTGAGAGGTAGAACGTCCCTGTCTGAATCCTGCTTGGTAGATGGATAAAATGTTATTTTCCTCTAACCAAAATCGTAATCTAGACAGCAGGAGATGGGAGAATATCTTCAAACTAATGGATAGCAGAGGTATTGGCTTATAATTTGAAGGCTCACATTTTGGATCCTCTTTATGTATAGGAACTATAATGGATGTTAGCCATAATTCTGGTGTATATTCAGCATTAACTAAAAAAATTATTATAAAAAAGCAGTTAGAAACTCTGCCCACCACAAAATATCTACCTGGTAGATGTCAGCTAAAATGTTGTCAACACCAGGAGTTTTATTTATTTTTTGTGCTTGGACTGCATTATATACTTCTTGGAGAATAAAATCAGTCCAAATACTATCTGCTTTTCCTGGCATTACCTTATCTTGAATGCTGTTGGATCTCTTAAAGCTTCCTTTACTAGACCCTACTTTAAATATTTTACCAAAATGATTTTGCCAAGCCGAAGGTGCTGTCATGGCTTCAATATTATTTCTTAATTTGTTTTCACCATACACAACTAAATTCCAAAACACTTTATCATCTCTGTCAATTATAACATTCTGTAATGTTTCCCAAAGCTGCAGTTTATATGCTGCCTTTTTTTGTCCAAAAGCATTTTGTATTCTTTCCTCAAGTTAATAAATGTCACTCTGTCTTGAAATTGTAACATTTTCTTCATTCTCATACTTTGCTTGCTAATCACTTTTCTTGCCCTATTACAGTCCCCATCAAACCATTTTGCTCTAGCCATAACATTCTTTCTACTTATATTGTACCCTGTATTAAGTCCAATAATTATATCTTTCTCAAGGCTAAAAATTTCATTTTTTATTATGCTACTACTTCCCTTGATATTCAATTCCCCTGGTTTGGAGAGCAGGTTCTCAAAAGGTTTAATTTTATTTAGTTTTTTTCTCATTTACCTCTAGGGAATGTAATTTTACATCCAATAGTGTTTAAAAGTATGGTTTCCATCTAATCCTTTTTGATTTATAAACAACATATTACTGTATGCATCAAGTCTGGACTTATATTTACCTAGTTCAACTGGAAAAGTTTGTTTAGGTTTAATCATTATAGGCATATGATCCCTATCCCAAATCTACATGACTTCTACATTCTCTATCTTATAAAATAAAAAGATATCCACAACAAACAGGTCTAAGAGACTGCATCCTTTCTTTGTCAGAAAAGTCCATTTACCCTCCCTGTCACCAGGAAAGTGGCCATTAGTAATTCTAAAGTGTTGTTCATTTAGAATTTTAAATAAATGTATTCCATCCCTATTCACCTTATTATCAAGTGAGGCTCTAAGAAGAATATCCAGATCATCTTCTAAATTCCAGCCAGTACCATTATCTTCTGACAAATCACCCACCCTCACATTAAAGTCACCTCCAACCAAATCTGTAATCCCCACATAATGAAGCTTAACTTGTGTTAAAAGCCTATTAAGATCATTAGGGGTTTTAAACAAGGCTGTGTTCCTGGGACCATAGTTAAAGTATACATTGCTCAGAATACAACAGATGGTATTGCTATTCATTAATTCAAGACACAGTAATGATTCAGAAACTTCTTTAAAAATGCATTTGACATTTAACTTCAATAAAATATCATTTAGTGTACAGATGCCTCCTGAGGCTCTACCATACTTAATGTCTCTTCAAGTACATATATTCCAAGCTCGATAACCTTCTAACAAACATTCCTCTGGGTCAGTAATCAATGCTTCTTCTAGCAATATTGCTGAAATTGCTTTAGAAATTCAATGCACCCTATATCACTTAACTTCTTAGAGGCTCCTGCAATATTCCAGCTAATGAATTTCATGGTCTTCCTCTTTTTGGGGGCAATTTTATGTCAGTCTGATTCTAACTCAGTGTTTCTTCAACCTAGGAAAATGGTTCAGCACTCCTCCCTGCTCACAAAAGAGTCAATAGAATATTTAGTACTGTCTATAACCTCAACCGATGATTTTTGAAGTACTGCATTACTGTTTATTCTAGGCCCTTTTTGCTTCCTGCCTCTAACATATTTACTTGTGTTTACCTCATTCTCATCTTCACTTGTCATAATATGAACTGTTTCCACTGTAGCTAAATAATTAGTTATTCTATTTTGTTTTTTTGTTTTGCTTCTTTTCCCTAACCTTGTTTGACTTTTCATGTGCCTGTTGAGTAGGTTGCTGAATAATTGAGATTTCTGGCTTCATCTCAATTAATTCAAATTCTGACTTATGTTTTAAGATTTCATGCCTTTGTAATTCAGCTTTAGTTATCAGGCAAACCCATCCGTTTTCAGCATTGACTCTTCATCTGTAGACAGACTAAATGTCTGCCCATGTGAATCTATGTGCTAAGATTCCTTTACATATATTATAAACTGCAATTTTCAATGTATCTCTAGTTTCATTTCTACTTTTTGGAATTCCTTTGAAGATAATTGTGGGGGCTTTCCATTCTTGGGCTCTATTCCCCTGTGTGGCAGTACCCATGTTAGAGTCTATCCTTGATGTGTATGTATTTTTTTATTATTATTATGTTTAAATTCTGCTGCGTCTAGCTTCTACCCTCTAGGCTCCCTGGAGCAGTTCAGGTATGTACCATTTTCTGTCATGGTGCCTATTGATCTGCCTTTCTTTTTATGAGTTTTATCATTTTGCTTATTGAGTACTGTCTTTTGTTCAGCTTTTTTGATACCGGTTTGTTTTAATTTTTCTTAATGTCCTTCAACAATTTTTTTGTTCTTTTAGTTCTTTTTGTTCTATGTCCTCCATGATCTCCTTAAATGATTTCTGCTTGGCTAAGTCACAGGTGTTAACTGTTGCCTTATCCTGTTTTTTACTTAGCTATCCTCCGTTTATTTGGATAAGTATAAATTAATCCATTTCTTTTTATTTTTTGTGATTGATTCGTGACCATATAAGTCTTTAAATATATCAACTAGTTCCTTGAGTAATGCATTACCTTTATTAATATTTTCCTTAATGGTAATTAGCTCATTACAGAGTTTATCATTTTTATGGAAAGCTTCAGACTTTTCAATTCCTCTCTTTTCCTTGTTGGAGTTCCATAGATGAGAAATATCAGGAGGACATTTGGAAAGGGGGTCTAACTTTAGTTTTTTTGCATATGGTGTAATGAATTCATCAAATTCCTGTAAATATGATTTTTGTGTGCCCTGTTGTGCATATCTATGTCTAATGGAGCACTCCAGCCCATCCTCTTAATTTATAATACTACGATGAATCAAAACTGAAATTTTCTGTTTAAATTGTCAGAAACTCCCATAATGATTGTTTTTTTTGTGTGTCCTGCTTGTATTTGTCTACCCCCTTATTCTTTTTCCCTGAGATATCCCTTTGTTCTTCAACATTTAGACCATCAAGTTTTTAATTTCAGTCATTAGTGGAAGTTCCTCAGGTTGAGAATCTTCACCCTTGTTTTGGGGGGAAGAAAAGCATAAGGGCTGAGGAACTGAATTACAGTGGTGTCCTCCAGGATGAAATGCACTTTTAAAGCACGTGGGATTCACCACATAATTCTAAAAGAATTAATGGGAGAACTAGTGACACCACTGACTACCCTTTTTAACAAATCATGGGAGGACGGTGTGGTACCCGAGGACTGCAGGAGGGTGGATGTGACTCCCCTTCACAAAAGTGGGAGTAAGACAGAGGCAGGAAATTACAGAACTGTCAGTTTGGCCTCTGTGGTAGGGAAAGTGATGGAATCACTTCTGAAGGAAAGAATAGTTGAGTACCTAGAGGCCAATGGGACACAGGACCCAAGGCAGCATGGGTTCACAGCAGGAAGGTCATGTCAGATGAATCTAATCAATTTATTTGACTGGGTGACAAAAGTAGTAGACCAGGGAGGGTCTGTGGACATGGCCTACCTAGACTTTAGCAAGGAATTTGACACAGTCCACACAAAAAAGATTAATAAACAAATTAGCCAGCCTGGGAGTGGGTCCCAGGGTGGTAGCACACTGGCTAGACAACAGGACACAGAAGGTAATAGTAAATGGAGTCAACTCTGAAGAAAGGGGTGTTACTAGTGGGGTACCACAGGGTTCGGTGCTGGGTCCAGTTCTTTTTAATGTCTTTATAAGTGACATTGCAGAGGGAATGGAAGGAAAAGTATGCCTCTTTGCAGATGACACAAAGATCTGCAACAGAGTTGATACACAAGGAGGCATGGAAAGGATGAGAAGGGAATTGGCAAGGGTGGAGGAATGGTCAGAAGTACGGCAGCTTGGATTCAATGCAAAGTAGTACAAAATAATGCACCTGGGAAACAAAAACCCAGGGGAAGAGTACACAATGGGGGGGGGTAGTAAAAACAATAAAAATGGAAAGGGACCTCAGGATAATCATATCAGATGACCTTAAGATTGGCAAGCAATGTGAGAAGGCAGTAGGGAGGGCTGGGGGGATACTGGGATATATAGGGAGAGGCATCACCAGCGGAAAACAGGAAGTTGTTATCCCTCTATACAGACAGTTGGTGAGACCCTATCTGGAGTACTGCATCCAGTTCTGGAGACCCCATCTCCACAAGGACATAGACAGGATGGAGGCAGTCCAGAGGAGTGCAACTAAAATGGTGCAGGGTCTACAAGAAAAGTCATATGAGGAGAGACTAAAGGAACTTAATATGTATACCCTTGAGGAAAGGAGGGTGAGGGGGGACATGATAGAAACTTTTAAGTATCTCAGTGGAATTAACAAAGTCCAAGAGGGTAGCATCTTTACGAAAAAAAGATGTGCAAGAACAAGGGGACACAATTTGAAGATAGAAGGGAGATGGCTCAGGAGCAATGTGAGGAAGTATTTTTTCACAGAGAGGGTAGTGGACACATGGAATAGCCTTCCTGAGGAGGTTGTGGTCTAAAACTGTGGGAGAATTCAAGAATGCATGGGACAGACATAAGGCAATTCTTGTGGGGGTAGGAAGAAATAGGCTATTGGTTAACTAGGATCTGCAGCTCATCCAGTAGGTATGGAAATGGGCAGACTAGGTGGGCCAAGCGGCCCTTATCTGCCATCAAAGTCTATGTTTCTATGTTTCTACTTTGCAGTATGCTACAGCAGACCTACTGAATAAAGCTATGTAATTTCAATGGCAATTAATCCCCTTTGTCACATTTTCCTGAATGACAAAGGGCTAATTACCATTGAAATTACGTGCTAACAGTAGATCTACTATTTCATTCTGCAGAGTGCTTATAAAAATATTTGCAAAATTGCATTTCATCCTGGGAGACACCATTATACGTACGCAAATTAGCTCATTAAGTCACTGGAGTTTTAAATTCTTTCCAGGCTCCAGGATATAATTAGTTGTCTTTCTGTCTTTTAGGCCACTTTTTCCTTTTGTTGATCTTTTTTTTGTTGTTGCTTTCTAGTTTTTAATGGATTTGAAATTAATTCCAATCTTTTCTTAGTTTGTCTCATTTCCATAATTACAAAAGTTCTAGTCTACAGCAGCAAAAACAAACAGTTTAAATCAGAGTTCGCAATAAACAGCTTAGCAAACAAGGTTAAATTATTACAAAAAATGTGACTGAAAGTCTTTCACTCTTGTTATACCTAATATTATTATTTGCACTCCTTTGTGAGAACATTTCCATGTAGATTTCCTTTGCAGAGGGATTAAAATAAAAACACTCACCAATTAACAGTCCCAAACAATAACTTCTGTAATACTAGCAAGTTCCAATTTAGTTCATAAAGGTGTTTAAATCCTTTTATTGTCACTTGAGGCCTGCTAAAACAGCAGCAGCTGCAGGAAAAAAATTATAAAAAAACATAAAACAGGCATACGGTCTTACTATTCCATTAAAAAAAGGAACAAACAATTCTGTTAAATAAACAAGCCATGAACAGGTCAAATTTCACCTAAATTCACCCTAATTTCCACAATCTATTACTAACACATCCAATATTGCGCTAGCTGGTCAGATCCTCCTGATAAAACAACAAATACCAATCAAACTTATACCTGGTATCTGGTAAAATTAATTCACTTTTACTTGAAATCGCCTTCAGACTTGATGTAGAGTATTAAGATCAAATAATAGATAAAATAGTTAAAATTTAAACAGAGGAACTCACATGAAGTACATTGTTGCAAATTCACTGTTCAGTAGCAGCATAGGGAAAAAAAAGACACAAAATTGTAGGTAAAACTTCCTTTAACACACTGATCTCACACTCGGTTTCACTCGGGAGTCCCAGTGAACATCTAGGCTCAAACAATAAAAAATGAAGCGGCAATAGAAAACAGCCAATAAACCCAAAACTAATAACTATCAACTTGTAAAAGGGAGATAAACATTTTAAAATCAGGAATTACCTGGCTCAGCTTCTGAAACAGAAAAGCCTTGGAGAGACAGCTGTGGTGTGTGACTGCAGAGATACTCTCAAAATGGAGAACCTGTCGCCAACACATCAGCACATGTGCTAAATGGAGGTGAATCACGTGACACCTTCAGTGTGAATTTTAAAGTATAAATCTTCAAAAATATAAAGATTTAAACAAAATCCAATAAAAGCCCTGGAGAAAAGGGGACAAGAAGGGCTATATAAGTATAACCTCCCCTTTTCACAGCTGAAAACCAGACAATTTTAGTTCCCTGCCTACAAACCCTATCATATAACCTTTAGGTTGATCTATCAGGAGGAATTGAATGCTTAATTAAATGTTATGTTTTACAGTTTTACAATGCACAAGTTTGCTTGAACAACTCATGTACTAGATACCACACTCTCGTACACAGGGTTATGCCCTAAATATCTCCAGTTACTGTAAAAACCAGGCTCAAAGAACACAGAGAAGACAAAGCACTTATGTCACAATTTGGTGTCTTCAAATCCTAATCACTGTGCCCCAGACCTCCTTCGTTGACTCCTCAAAAAGTAAATATGTTGCAGTACTCCAGCGTTACTCTAGCTGTCTCCAGTTCTCTGAATCCTGAATCCACTTGGCACCATATGCACCGATAAAAAGAAATTGTCTTGTCTGCAGCATCTGTCTGCATTCAGCCCTCCACAAAGCCCACTGCTTATGGTGGTCACAGGCACGGAATCCCACTGTACAAACAGCACCTGTGGATGAGAAAACAGAGCAGGACAGATACTTCCAGATACAAAACTGCAACCCAAGCTTGACTGGAAAGTTGCTGGTACAAGGTACTGAAAGTACCATATGGCACCAAAACTAACAGGTACATATGGCAACAGTGGTTTACCTGTTATAAGTGCAAAATGAGGATTGTCAACAGCCTGCTCTGACTGCTCCTCCACAACTAGACCAGCGTGCAGCCGCTTGGTATGTCCTCTGCAAAACGAGCCATTATTACTATTACTATTATCAATTAGAGTGAATTCAGCAGGTTTTTTATAGGTTCAGTACCAACTTTATTTTGGACTGAACCATCGGGGGGTAGTTACAATCACACAATTCATTATTCCCTATGTCCAATGAGAGTAGAGATGTCTGCACTAAAGAGTCTTTCTTACTATTATTTTTGTTTGTTTTCATCATAGAAACATAGAATTTACAGCAGATAAGATGTTTTGGGCCACCCAGTCTGCCCATTTTTCCTGTCTACAAGCATACTGCAGATCCTATTTGATCTCTAGCTTAACCCTCCCTTCCCTTATCTCTAAGGTTCCCTTATACCTATCCTATGCCTTCTTAAATCCCACTGTCACAAGCCCACGTCGGTAGGGCAAGGATTCCTTGGGCTACAGTGAATCCCCTTGTGATCAGAGTCAGGGATACCCCATCTCTGTCCTTTTGGAACGCTCACTGTTTCACAATTGAACATATGCCAGAGGATCCCAAGGCTCCCTCTCTCTGTGTGAGGGGGTGCAAATACAGTCTCAAGTCTGTGTTCCTGGGAGAGAACCTTCTTGGCCACTGCACAGTGAACCAGAAAAGCCACAGGCATGTATAGGCCTTCAGTGGATGCCTTATACACCCTATATGTGTCTTCCCCCCAATAAAAAATGCAGAGATCAGTTCAAACCACCCACAGACCCCTCTCTGAGACCTTTCATATTCCTCCCCTCCTTTCAGGTTGGCAAGCAATGTGAGAAGGCAGTAGGGAGGGCTGGGGGGATACTGAGATGTATAGGGAGAAGCATCACCAGCAGAAAACAGGAAGTTGTCATCCCTCTGTACAGACAGTTGGTGAGACCCCATCTGGACTAATGCGTCCAGTTCTAGGGACCCCAACTCTGCAAGGACATAGACAGGATGAAGGCAGTCCAGAGGAGTGCAACTAAAATGGTACAGTGTCTGCAGCAGAAGCCATATGAGGAGAGACTAAAGGAGCTTAATATGAATACCCTTGAGGAAAGGAGGGAGAGGGGAAACATGATAGAAACTTTTAAGTACCTCAGTGGAATCAACAAAGTCCAAGAGGGTAGCATCTTTAAGAAAAAGAGATGTGCAAGAACAAGGGGACACAATTTGAAGATAGAGGGGACGGCTCAGGGGCAATGTGAGGAAGTATTTCTTCACAGAGAGGGTGGTGGACACATGGAACAGCCTTCCTGAGGAGGTTGTGGGGTCTAAAATTGTGGGAGAATTCAAGAATGCATGGGACAGACATAAGGCAAGTCTTGTGGGGGGTAGGAAGAAATAGGCTGTTGGTTAACTAGGATCTGCAGCTTATCCAGTAGGTAGGGAAATGGGCAGACTAGGTACGCCAAGAGGTCCTTATCTGCCGTCAAAGTCTATGTTTCTGTGTTTCTGTTTCATCCACAGAATCCCTTCTGGTACTTTACTTCGGTAGTGTCTGGCCCTTAATTAATCAAACGGGTGTAGTATCATTTGAATATACTTTTCCCAAAACAACACACACAAAATACACTGGCAGAATTATCTTAAAGTAAGCAAAAGGCTTTACTAATTAATTACTAAATACAGTAAATAACTTAAAGACAAAATTCTAGACATTGGTTACAGAATATGAAAAAGAAAGTGGAAGTATCCAAAAAAAAGCTAAATTGTGAAATTTTGGTTTGAAAGTTCTACCTCAAGTCCTTGGTTGCTGAATTTGAAATGTAAAGTGTTCTTAGAAAAGTAATTGAATCTTGGCTCTTGTGGTCTAGGAGAAATTCTTGAAAAAAAATGTTTCTGCTCCCTCAGTAGGACAGGGTCCCAAGTGCAGTTTCTTTCACAAAAGGCAAAAGGTAGCCGGCCCAGTGGCGCTGAGGGTTGAGGCGCTAGATGCCACACCTCGCACCACGCCAGCGACCCAGGTTCGGGAACGGACTTGGGCCACTGGGGGCTGGCAGGGGAGAGGTTGGATTGAGCATCCCAGGACTGCTCTCCTTCCTCTGGGGTGGGTTTGTGGGGTTGTGTTGCGCTTGGGTGGCCCCTGGTGAAGACCGAGAGAAGCAAAAGGCACAGCGCCAACAGGGGGAGGAGTTCGGCAAGACGCTTGCTTATGCGCAGTGCACTGCAGAGGTGCAAAAATTGAAGGAAGATAAAAACCAAAAACAAAAGGCAAAAGGTTCTGATAAAGTTCTGCACCTATTTTATGGGATTTTCAAAGGGCAGGTCCAGTGGATGCTGGTGTGCCCTGCGATTGGCTAGCATTCTGTCTCCATGGCTATGTAACCAGTCAGGTTTAGTGTTGTATTACCAAAAAAACAATGTTCATTTTTGAGCTGACAGTTTTTTTTTCCAAGTCAGTTTGAAGCAGTCTTGCTTCCCCTACCTCTGTTTAATGACTGCAAGTTAGCTAAACTTTTGATGTAGATCCCCCACCATTTTAGTTGCTCTCCTCTGGACCACCTCTACTCTGTCCGTGCCCTTCTAGAGATGAGGACTCCAGAAATTAACACAATACCTGGGGTCTCACCAATGATCTATATAGAGGTATCACCACCTCCCTCTTTCTGCTGACTATACCCCTCCCTATGCACCCTAGTATCCCACTAGCTCTCCTCACTGCCTTGCCACACTGTTTGGCCATCTTTAGGTCATCAGATATGATAACACCCAGGTCCCTTTCCTGTTTGGTGGTTGCCAGTACCACTCCCCCATTGTGTACTCTGACCATGGGTTTCTATGCCCCAAGTGCATGATTTTGCACTTTTTTGCATTGAAACTTAGTTGTCACATTCTTGACCACTCATCAAGCTCTCCCAGCTCTCTATTCATTTTTCAACCCCCCCCTCACCCCTTGGAGTGTCCACTTTATTGCAGATTTTAGTGTTATCTGCAAAAAGACATACCTTGCCTTTTAATCCCTCTGCAATGTCACTTATAAAGATATTAAAGTGGACTGACCCCAGTACTGATCCTTGTGGCACCCCACTAGTCACCCTCCCTTCCTCGGAGTGAATTCCATTTACCACCACCCTCTGATGTCTATCCTCCAACCAATTACTTGCCCAGCTAACCACTTTTTAGTTCCACTCCTAGGCTGCCCAGCTTGTTTACGAGTCTCCTATGTGAAACAGTGTTGCAGGCCTTATTGAAATCTAGGTAGGCCACGTCCACTGCTCCACCCTGATCTACCTCCCTGGTCATTCAGTCAAGGAAATCTGAGATTAGTTTGACATGATCTCCCCCTAGTGAATCCATGCTGCCTTGGATCTAAACCATTGGATTCAAGATATTCCACAATCCTTTCTTTCAGTAGCAATTCCATTAATTCCCCCACCACCAAAGTCAGCCTGACTGGGCTGTAATTGCCAGTCTCCTCCCTGCTCCCCCTTTTGTGAAGTGGTACTACATTTGCCCTCCTCCAGTTCTTTGGGACCACTCCAGTGAGTGGTGAATAGGACCATTAGAGGTGCAGTCAGCACCTCTCTGAGCTCCCTTAATAACCATGGGTGTATCCCATCTGGCCCAATTATCTTGCCCACCCCTTAAGAGTTGCAAGTTCTTTCAGGACTCTCTCCTCTGTAAATGGACTAGTGCCACACCCCTTTTTTAATGCCCCTGACACTGATCTGAGGTCCCTCACCTTCTCTTTGTTTTGTAAAAACTGAACAAAAATAATTGTTCAGGATGTTGGCTTTTTCCTTGTCCCCTTCCAACCCCCACTTTCCTCCTTAGCCTTATGATCCTTCCCCTGGTCTTTCTCCTTTTGCTAACATACCTGAAAAATGTCTTGTCCCCTTTCCTTACTGCCTGTGCTATCTTCTCTTTCGTTTGTGCCTTTGCACTCCTGACTGCTTTTCTTGCTTCCCTCTGCTTCTCTTGATACATCCCCCATCCTCCTCTATCTGTGTCTCCTTATACCTCCTGTATGCTAATTTTTTTGTCCTTACCTTCCCAACCACTGCTTTTGAGAACCACAGCAGTCTCTTTTTCCTCTTGCTTTTGCTTACCTGCCTTATGCAGAGATTTGTTACCTTCTTTATCTCCGCTTTTAGTTTTTGCCCACTGCTCCTCCACCCCACCCAAGTCCCTCCACACTGCCAGGACATCCCTGAGGCCTTCTCTCATCATTGTATAATCATCCCTCCTGAAGTCCAGGACCCTCACCTTTGTGTGGTTCACTTCTGACACAATTCTTATATTGAACCACGCCACACGGTGATCACTATTCCCAGGTGGCCACCCACAGTGACGTCTGCATTACTGCCCCCATTGGTGAGTGCAAGGTCCAATACTGATCTCTCATGAGTGGGCTCCTCTACTAGTTGCCTGAGGAATGCCCCTGCAGAGAGTCCAGGATGTCGCAGCACTACCTGAAGCTGCAGCCAGGATGCTCCAATCTACGTAATATCAGGCATATTGAAGTCCCCCACCAACACCTCTCCCTTATTTGCCATCCTATGGATGGCTTCCACCAGAACCCTGTCCATCACCCCCTCCCACTATGCTGGAGGTCTGTAGATCACTCCAATGTGAATAGCAGCTCCATTCCTCATTTCTAGGTTGACCAACGGAATTTCCATCCCTTCCCTGTGTTACTTGCATCTCTGTTGCTTTTATGCTACCCCTGACACATAGAGAAACTCCACCCCCTTTCTTACCCACCCTGTCCTTTCTGAACAGCGTATATCCTGGTATGGCTACATTCCAGTCATGGTTCTCATTGTATCACGACTCTGTAATGGCAACAATATCCAGATCAGCCTCAGTCATAATGGCCACTAGGTCAGGGATCTTCTTCCCCAGGCTTCTAGCATTTGCACATATGGCCTTCCACATTCTGCTACCACCCTGCTTGTTAACCCCCCTTTTCCTTTATGCCTTCTTTCCTTATCCACTCTTCCCTCATCTCCATCCCTATTCATATCTACCACTCTGTTTACCTTGTTATCATGTACCCTTGGGTATTTGCTTCCCTTATGATTATCCCTATTGACTAGTTCAGCTAGTGGGGGAGGGGCAGTCTACATCTCCCTGCTTCCTTCTGCCACCCCTTCTGCCAGTTTAAATGCTCAACAATGTAACATTTAAACCACTCACTGAGGACTTGTGTTCCCCTCTCTGATGGATGCAGGCCATCTCCCTTGTATAGGCCTTTATCCCTCCAGGTGGCACCCAGTTCCCAATGTAGCAGAATCCGTCTCTCCTGCAACAGTCCTTCAACCACTGATTAAAGCTGAGAATCAAGAGAGTGTGCACTAGGAAAGTGGTGCTATAAGACCAAACTAGATGTCACACTGGGTCATAATGTCATACGCTTAATAGCGTACGGCATTATGGAGAAACCTGGACCTATGCGCTCTCGGAGTTGGACCCCCCCTGGAGTTGGAATCTTTAGTGGGGGGGCGGAGGGTGCAGCTCCCCATAACGGGGGTGGGGGTGGAGGCAGAGCCCCCAACAGAACAATAAATGAAAATAAATGCTGTGCGACATTATGACCCCGTGCCACTAGATAGCAGTGCCCAAAGTGCTCAGCACACACAACCAAAAACTGGGATGCCACAACTTAAGATTTTTTATGCAAACAAAAATTTAATTACATGTTGTTCTTTGGGTATGTAATTAAATTCTTGTTTGCATAAAAAATCTTAAGTTCTCTGTATTCATCAATGACCTTCGTTGCCACTGTGGGAGCAGCTCCATGGTACAGTACGCTGATGATGCAGTACTCTATTGAACAGCACTGCATCCGGATAATCTAGGGCCCCTGCTACAGGCAGACTTCATTAAGGCTGAAACATGGCTAATCGAGAACTGCCTGGTTCTCAACTCCATTAAGACAAAGGCGCTATTGTTCGGGCCAAAATCCCTGGGTCCCTCCCGGGCTCATCTTCTCCCTCTTGCTACTGTATCTGGCTCTACAATCAAGGTGGTACAATCCTTAAAATACCTAGGCCTCACACTAGAGAAAGGGTTTACACTGAAGCCGCACGTGGACCTGGTAATAAAAAGCATACACCAAAAATTAGGCCTCCTGTATCGTCTAAGTGATAACATGACACCAGAGACAAGACAATTGCACAGAGCATCCTCCTCCCCACCTTAACCTATGTTTCCCCAACCCTACTCGGCATTGCAAAACTTGACCATAGCAGACTGCAAACACTGTACCACAAAATCGCATGTTTTGCCACAGAAACCCACCCAAGGACCCATCACTGTGAAGCCCTTGCCTCTCTCAACTGGCCTACCCTGAACAACAGGCTCCAGTACCCCCTACTATGCTGGACCTACAAGCTCCTAGACACCCAACCTCAGGATGGGCTAATCGGGCTACTTGCCCCAAAGCTGACCAGCAGGCCACTCCTCACCTCAGGCAAAAAACTCTTGGAAATCCCCAGGGCATGCTCAGGAGCTGGCAGTAAATCCTTTGCCCACATAGCCCCTACATTGTGGAATAATCTCCCTAGCCACCTTCAGGCAGCACCTTCCCTAGCCACATTCCAGAACGGACTGAGCACTCACCTCCTTAACCTTAGTCCCTGCTCCTGTACCAATGGATAAAAACAGTCACTGATGAACTGTGTCAATGTGTTGTGCAAAGGGAGACCGTAATCCCTGTACCCTATTCTACACTGTATTACTTGTATGTACTTAATATGGCTACTGCCCTAAATCTAACACTGCTGTACTCTGTAAATTCGATGTGGTCAATTGCCCTCCTCAATGAAAACTGAATACTGTCATTGTAATTCCTGTATGATATCTCCTACTTTGTATCACGTGCCTGTATGTGAAAACTATATGTAACTAACTCCATGTCGCCCGTGAAAAAGGGACCTTCAGGGCCCAGTGGGCTTACCCATTAACAAAATGTAATAAATAAATAAATAAGTTGTGGCATCCCAGTTTTTGGTTGTGTGTGCTAAGAGCTTTGGGCACTGCATTGATTAAAGCTCCTGGTTTGGATTACCCTATCCACCCCATGTGGTAGAAAGGAAGTACCTCAGAAAAGGTCACTAAGTGTGCTACCTGCCTGAGACTCCTCCCCAACTCCCTGAACTCCTCCCGCATGATCCTAACCTTGTCCCTAGCCAGGTCATTCATCCCTAGGTGGACAATGACATCCATCTCTCCCTCCTGTCCAACGGTGCTAGTGGTCCTCAGGATACACTTTCCATCCCTTCGAACCATGGCACCAGGCATGCACTTCACCTCTCTCCCCTCTCCCTTCTGACCCCCAAATCTATCCCCCTCACAATAGAGTCCCACACAGGAGGTGCTTCCTCATTCTATGGGGTCATCTGTAAGCATCCCTGGTAACTTTGTTACAGAGGTTCCTCACATCCTCCTTGGTCACTACTACGGGTGCCTCCCTGGGATACTTTTGCTCAGTCAGGATGGCATAGGAATTGTGTGGTTATACCATTGAGGGATGTGCCTCTGCCCCACCATACTCACCCTTCCTGAGCACACCATAGTCCAGTCGCTTCACCTCCTTGGCACACTGTGAGGCAGCAGTGGGATACTTAGTGCTTTCTGGGTAGTGGAGGAGGCCTCCCAAATCCTGGCCCGCTCAGCTTGGAATCTAGCAACTTCCTCCTTCAGCCCAGAGAGGTGCACGCAGATGGGGCAGCACTGCAGTCTCCAGAAAGTTTCTCTGAAAAGTGCCACTCTCTCCACAGCCATAGCACTGCACCACTCCCAGCATATCTATGTATCATTGACCTTTTTTCTGATTATTATTTGTAATTTATTTTAGCTCCTTTACCTGTGTGCTTTCTTTTTGATTTGTTAAATGGTCTTGTACTGGAACTAAAATTTTACTGTCTTCATATAAAATAAGTATCTGGATCTAGGTCTCCATCACTCTTTTCCATTATTCTTAGGAAATTGTTTTGACACTCTTCCTGGAGTGCTATTGCACTTTTCACATTCAAGACTTCGTCCCTTATTACATGAAACTGCTTCAATATTACGCAATTTGCCAAATGTTGATTTTTAAGCAAACTCACTGTATCTGAATTAAATAAGTAGGTTAACAATGTACCAGTTCTTCATTGTGATTCAGCTCTGTGTGTACACTTGTACTATGTGCTATTTCTCTAGGGTTAAAGCACTGGGGATTTTTTCCAAAAGAATTAAACACTTTATTAATATGTTGTGAGTACTCAGTGGGGGAGGGTAAATTACCTTCAGGAGCTTTTATGGTGACAGATGTAACTTTTGAGATATTTTTTTACTGACTCTAGAAGACGTTCAAATTAATTCCCAAAGGGGTTAGTGGTTTTTTTTTTTTGGTAAGTGGTGTCTTTAAACTTTGGAGGGAAAAATTTCCACCATCTCTTTCTTCTCTTACAGAGGGGATAATTAATCAGTTTAAACTCACTACTTGCCTTGATCTTTTTCTTTAATCAACGTTGGGAGTAAAGTACCATACAGACATACAGTATTTAGCACTAGATCTTTATTTTTTATTATACAATGGCTACAAAAATAAAGCATTCTGATTGGCTGGCTGGCACCTTCTAACCATGATAAACCCTAGTATCACCCCATGGAAAAAGGTGCCAGCCGCCAGGCAGCTGTATTAGGAACCCCAACAGAAATCACTCCGACCACAACAGAGCCTGAAATGGCAAGGATGGAGTCTGTAGAATTATTACCTCTTTGCCGTTAGTTCTTCAGCTCCGATTCTGCCTTAGTATTTTCTCCGTACCCACTGGCAGTCTTCGTACTTTTTCGAAGTGCAGCTCAACATCACTACTTAAATCCATCCCAATCACTGTAATTCCCCCCACTCCAGAAAAAAAAAAAAAAACACAAACTCGAAGCGTCACTACCTCCTGACCAAAAAGAACCACGAACCCCAGAAACCATACCCTGAGGGCAACCATTCAGCACTAACAAGCAAGCTGCAGACAGACTTTGGTGGCAATACACACAGAAAACACTGCACCGTAGTTTGTGTTACCCAACAGCAGGCCACGAAATGAGATGGGCCAGCAGCACATTATTTATTCCCCCATCACACACAGAAAACACTGCACCGTAGTTTGTGTTACCCAACAGCAGGCCACGAAATGAGATGGGCCAGCAGCACATTATTTCTCTCCCCATCACACACAGAAAACACTGCACCGTAGTTTGTGTTACCTAACAGCAGGCCACGAAATGAGATGGGCCAGCAGCACTTTATTTCTCTCCCCATCACACACAGAAAACACTGCACCATAGTTTGTGTTACCCAACAGCAGGCCACGAAATGAGATGGGCCAGCAGAACATTATTTATTCCCCCATCACACACAGAAAACACTGCACCGTAGTTTGTGTTACCCAACAGCAGGCCACGAAATGAGATGGGCCAGCAGAACATTATTTATTCCCCCATCACAGACAGAAACACATCGCATCCAGGAAAACATTTTTTTTTCTCAGTGCTTCTGTCATGATGCTCACAGCCCATTTTCTCTACCACGCAAAAATACTCATCACATTGTCTTTCTTTGTCTCACTTATATTAACAAAAAAACCAAAAAAAACATGTAGGTCAGTCTCACCATTTCCCAGCCCACTCTGCCCACACCAGCTAAAGGGTCCTGTGTTCTTCTCCTAGGCAGACTATTTAACCTACAGTGGCAGGATATTTAAAGAAAAAACAATAAAAGTCATGCAAATTTAAAGTTTTTTTTTCTTCTGAAAAAAAAAATAGACAAGGACATTGTATTATAGAAATATCCCACTCCAGGGTGTGGGTGATGCCAGGATTTACCCACACCTGCTGTGTTTTGATCACAAGGCCACACCAAGCATGGGTAAATCCTGGCACCACCCACAACCTGTCGTGGTATATTGTTTAATTCTTCCCTTATTAGGTTTTCCTTTCTTCTGTTCCTTTTCCAGGTTTTTGCCCTTTTCACAATCTTCATCCAGTTTTTAGACTTTGCTTTTCCCCCTTATCAACCCTTTCCTTTTCCAGTTTCTCAGCTTATATAATTTTTTTTCCATTATACATTTATCCTCCTTTGCCCTGCCGGCATTTTCTTTCTCCTCCTCTGACTCCCCCAGCCAGCTGCTGTTGCCCCCCCCGGAGCCCCCACATGCCCCACATGCCCTATATCCCTCACAGATTACCCCCATGGTGGGGCAGAAGGGGGAGGGCCTTCCTCCCCCCTCCTGAACAAATATCCAGAGCAGGCCTGGGAGCTCCGTGAGGCTGCAGCTTAGGAGCAATGGAGGGGCTTCCATGGAGCCAGCAGGCGATGTTTTCCACTTTTCTAGGTCCCTGCCCCATGGCTGTGAACACACATGCGTAGAGGCATGCGTCACGATGCCACGCTACAAGTCTCCCTGACTTTGGTGCTACCCCCAGCCTCCACTAGGGGGCAGCCAAGGATTGGGATGGCATGCTCACCCTTCCACGGGAGAGTAGAGCTGTCGTCAGATGCTCAATCCTCTCCTTCCCCTGCAGACCCCCAGTGGCCTATGCTCATTCCCAAAAACATGGGTCGCCAGCGTGGTGTGAGGTGTGGCATCCAGCATCTCAACCCTCACCGCCACTGGGCTGGACAGCTTATATCATTTTATTTGCAAGTTCTTTTCCTTTTTTCACCTGGGCAGATTTCCTGTAAATCTGTCCCTTACCACTCCTGGTAGACACCATTATATTAGAATTCTATACAAGCAAACTAAAAATGAATATAACACAAACAGAATTACTATAAGTTATTGATGGAAGAGAAAAATTTTTTTTTAACAATAATGGCAATACCAAAGTGCAACCAGCTATAACAGAGTTCCCAGCCAGCCTGGTGGCACTGAGGGCTGAAGCATCTGCCTTACCTCACACAACGCGGGCAACCTGGGTTTGGGAACAAACCTGGCGAGCTGGGGGTTGGCTGGGGAAGGAGAGGATTGAGCATCTAATGGACTATTCTCCTCTCCTGGGAGGGAGGGGATCTATGTCCCACAATGCTAGTGGAGCCCAGTGGAGATTGGGTGCACTGCAGTCGGGAACCCGGAAGGGGATGTCATCAGGTGGCCATCCTGCAAGTATGTACCGAAGTGCGTATGCCACGCGCTGGACAGTACTGCACATCCTGCGTCAGGGGGGCAACAGGAAAACAGAAAAAAAACAGCTATGGAGGAGGCGACAGCGGACCCCAGCAGCCATAGGCCACATGCCCAGTGCTGGCTTCAATCCCGACTTGACTCTCTGTGGTCCCTGCCTCCTCCCGTAAGGTGCTGGCAGGTGAGGAGGGGCCCAGCACCTGATTCCTCGGTCAGGGGAGGAGTTCAGGTAGGCGGTGGTGGCAGGAGTCAAGTGAGCCACCTGAGAGATGCTTCGGGGAGCTGGTGATGGGTGATAAATAGAATAAAAAAAATAGAGTTCCCCAGAGTTTATCAGTCCTTGTGTGGCGCTCAATAACTTTTGCAATTTAGGGTTCTACAAAATCTTCCTAGTTTCCCACTTTTTTTCCCCCATTTTTTTTCTTCCACTCCTTCTGTCCACCGGCTCTAGTTGGGATAGAGGCCTCCTGAGATTCAGATTCAAATCTTTGTGTTGGACTACCTGGATAAAACACCCACAGCATTTAACACTTGGACCCCCTCCCATTTATGCATGGAAATCTCCACTTATACAGAAAGCTCTTTTAGCAAGCAGCTTAATGTTTTATTCTTTCTTTACAACTAATATAATAACATTATCTTTGAAATATATAAACAATTTAAAAGATATATACACTATTTGTCCATGAAGTATTTGATGTATTCTATTACACGATTTTTGGGTCTAAGCTATATAGTTATTCTTTTGCAGCTGTTCCTTGTAGATTTTTTGTTCTTCTAAAATAATTCATTCACCACCATGTTACTTCAAGTTTAAACATTTTTAATTTCCAGGGTATTGCTCCAAGTACGATGGTCTGCTGAATTTAAAAAAATATGATGGAGGTTCCCTTGCTTTCATGCTCTCCTATTCTTTTATGGCCTCTGGTTCGCAACATGCTTTACATAAAATTTAAAAGCAAAAACACATACAGGGCTAGAGCTTATGCTCCATTCATTTACTTGCTCTACCTTTTTCTTTCCAAAAGTGGGAATAATACTTACAAACAGTGAGAAGCATTTGATTGAAAAGTAGCCATGCAGATCACAGGCATGCCAAAAAACGCCCAGCTGACTCTGTTAAGTCTCTGCTCTAAAGTCATTCAGTCCACACAGCATGCAATAAAGATCACCTGTGACTGACTCAGAAGTGGTTCTATACAAGATACTGTAGATCACTGGTTTCTATAATACATGCACTAAGCGTCTACTATGCAGTGATGTAAATGGTCATCCCTGAGTCTTGGAGCAAATTTCTTTTTTAATTCTTTGGTAATCAGGTAAAGCCCACTAGGCACAGGTGCCTGTTTTCAGGGGTGACCTGGGATCACTGGGGAGGTTAAGTGACTTGCTCAGAGTCACAAAGTATGCAAGTGGAGGTTGTGGAAATTAAACCCAGGTCTGCTGGATGTACCAAGCACCTTCACAGCTCATTACCCTAACCGTTAGGCTACACTGCCATTTCAAAAAAATTATAAGACTACGACCAATAGCATGCAGAATTAGGGGTCAGAGGTCATTACATTTAATTTGTTTTTTCAACTCAGAACCCAAGTATATTTTATATTGTTATTCTGAGCTTAGACCAAAGGGGAAAAATGCCACCAGGTGCTTGAGCATGTAGAATAATAACTATCACTGTTACCTTGATTTGATGTACTATTTTAACAAAAACTGTAATTTCTTTTACTATTAAGTTGCTATTTTACAGCTGGTATTGATTCCACATAGCACTGGGTACAGCGGTAAGTAGGTACAGTACATACACAAAAGAAAATCAGCGTTAATCAGTAGAAAGTAAGTCCCTCAAGCTCTCTTTTATCCTCAGGCATTTATTTTTTCCAAATGAGTGGGGCAAGACTTTAAATCAGAGAGAGATAATTTTAATTGATTTTATGAATCATATGTTTAAAATGTATCCCTCTACCACTTATGTTCCTCCTAAAGTTCTCAGGTTGTAAAACAGGAAGTTTTACTGACTTCCCATTTTGTATTTTCCTCAGATCTTCAACTTTAATCTATTTGGAGTTTCCATCTCTTTTAACACTTCTTGGTAAGTTATCAATTCATTCCAAATCTTTTCCTCTTTCTTTTTCTTTCAGGGCATTAGCCATGTCTTCACACTCCAGTCACTGGACTTCTCCGGACTCCCAACTCAAACCTTCGGCTTCCGAAATAGGTCAGTGTCGACATTAGCACTGTTTTTTCTTCAGGCTCTGTACTCCATGCCTTATGCTCTGCCAAGATAAAACTTCCAATACAGGGTAGCAAGTCCAGTATCATCAAATAAATAAATAAGATAGAGTAATACCATATAGCCAACAATAGCATACCTTTAGTAAATAATTATATGTCTTTTTACAAGTTTTCAAAGGTTTTTATCAGCAAAGCAAAACAGTCTCAGCATCCTCTCTCCAACCGCTCATTAATTTGCCTAATCAACTGAGGTTAATAATAAACAGGTATAGATGGAACAATAACATAACTGGAACCGATATTAAAGAGATTTTCCAGCATTCTGGGACATCAGCTACTACTCACGTATCTGGTAGCCGATGTCATCGATAGCCTTTTCTGCTGGCTTTAGTTATGTTATTTATGTCCATGTATTTGTGGAAGGGATCGTGCTTTTTTTTCCTGAACAGGGTAGCTAGCCGATCACTTCCACTTTCCGATACAGATGACATGCACCCACGCTCTGGCACATAATGACGTGTGACCAGGGAGACCGTAGGGGCATGCCCCATTGAAGTGAATGGGGCTTCTTTTTCCCGCCGTTTTTATACATCAGAATGGCCAGTTATACAGTAATGAAGGACACCGCTCAACTAACAAGGTCCTTATTATGCAATGTCTTGTGCAGGGGTTACATTGGGCAGGAGCCCTCAGGAACTGAGTTCCACCACCTCTTAAAAAACGGTACTGCCACATCCACCACCTTGGCCATCTTTCTCCATTGACTACTACAGGAGAGTTACACCATCTAGAAATGACAGTTTTACCAACTAGAACTCTAGATATGAGTTCTCCCACCTAAATATTTCCAATTTAACCACTAGTCTTGTGAAAAGCTGTCTAAGTTAGTATTAGATAGTGCAATAATTGTGAATCACTGGTTGAGATAAAACACGCAGGTTTGCAGCCAGTTTGTAAAATGAGCTCATTCATTGCCTTGTAGAGTAAAACGCAGAACATATTACATAGTGTCATATCATTGCTGCCTAATGCTAAAGAAAATGAAATCACGTTAATCCCTTTTATCCCATGCAAATTATTTCAAACCCAATTTCCGCATTGAAATGCTGTACACTCCTTTTGGTAGGGATCGCCGATTAATGTTAATGTGTGATCAGAGCTACACGCGGATACTGACCCTGCTCTTACCCCTCTTACTAGCTTGCTGTGAGAAGTAGACATTAGTTTTTTCTGCAACTCCTGGTTCATCTGAAAATAGCAGTCTGTTCAGCAGCCAGGAAACAAGTTACATGTTCCTGTTACACAATGCAGAACTGGCTAGGTAGAGAACAGTTACATACTTACTGTAACAGTAGCTCTTCAAGAGAATCTCTTCCATTAGGCCATACCTTTGGAACTGTACCCACAATAGTGCTAGGACCCCATGGAAACTTTAGCTAACTTGGGTCCACCCATGACAACATCATAAACATGGGCAGACTTATCTCTCTTAAGTTCCCCGCTGGAGATTAGACTCAGAGAACCTCCATTTCCAGGTAACCAGGAGACAGCACCAAGCCCATTAGGTGAGAAATGGTGCTTTACAGAACAGTCAGAAATTAGGATAAGGCAGAAATCTGTGATGTCACCCTTGGTGGATGGAGAAGAGGATGCCATGACCTAATGGAAGAGATTCTCTCAAAGATCTACTGTTATGGTAAGTATGTAACTGTTCTTCTTCGGGGTCATCTCTTCCATTAGGCCACATCTTTGGAATGAGTCCAAAGCAGTCCTAAAAGCTAACTGGGAAACTGGTAGTCTGATTCAAGACGGCAGGCCTTGTAGTACAGCAAGGCCAAGACCTGCTTGTGTACAAGAGACTATGTCCAGACTGTGATGTTTAGTGACGGTGTGGAAAGTGCTCCATGTGGCTGCAGCATTTGGATCCAGATGAACCAGAGATCCTTTGTCCTGTGACAACAGACACCTGCACAGAGGTAGAACAATCAGGGGCTCCACTATCAGCTGTTGCAGAAGTACAGTAGGTATCTGACGAGGTCATAGGGGAGCAATGAAGATAGAAACATAGAAGTTGATGGCAGAAAAGGACCACCTGGCCCACCCAGTCTGCCCTTTTTTCTCTGCCTACATTGACACCCCCTGTGAGGCCCTACTCGACCTCAGATCACCCCTTTGCTTGCCTTTCTTTCTAACGTCTCCCTACGTCCATCCCATGCACTCTTGAAACCTACAACTGTCTCCACCCCCACCACCTCTTCTGGGAGGCTGTTCCAAGCATCCACCACCCTCTCAGTGAAGAACTTCCTCACATTTCCCCTAAGCCCCCTCCAACTTCATAGAATGACCCCTTGTCCTCGAGCATCTTTTACAATGGAAGATGACCCCCCCCTGTACTTTGTTTATACCTGTGAGATATTTGAAAGTCTCAATCATGTCTCTCCTCTCCCTCTTCTCTTCCAGTGAGTACATGTTTAGTTCCAGGAACCTTTTCTTATAGGATCTCTGATTCAGGCCCTGCACCATTTTGGTTGCCTTTCTTCAGATTGCCTCCACCCTGTCTACGTCCTTTCTAAGGTGGTGCCTCCAGAACTGGACACAGTACTCCAGGTGTGGTTTCGTCCATGATCTATAAAGTGATATTATAACTTCCCTACTGCTACTGGAGATACCCCTGCCTATGCATCCAAGCATCCTGTTTTCTTTTCCCACCACCTTGTCACACTGCCCGGCTACCTTCAAGTCATCCGATATGATTATCCCAGGGTTCCTTGCTTGTTTTGTTACTGCCAACTCTTCCTCACCTAGTTGGTAACTTCCCATTGTGTTCCTGTGCCCCAGGTGCATGATTTTGCACTTTGTTGTGTTGAACCTCAGTTGCCAGACTTGTGACCAATCCTCCATTTTTTTTTAGATCTTCTCTCATACTTTCCACCCCTCCTGGCGTGTCCACTCTGTTGCAAATTTTTTTATCATCCTCAAACAGGCACACCTTTACTTCCAGCTCCTCTGCAATGTCACTGATAAAGATATTGAAGTACCAACCCATGGCACCCTACTGGTTACTTTACCTTCTTCTGAATGAACCCCATTTACCACCACCCTTTGGTACCTGTTCTCCAGCCAGTTCCCTACCCACCTGACTAATTTAGGACCCACCCCAAGACTGCTCAGCTTATTTACCAGCCACCTATGGGGAACAGTGTCGAAGGTCTTAGTGAAATCCAGGTAAGCCATGTCCACTGCACCCTCTTGATCCACTATCTTAGTAACCCAATCAAAGAATTCCATCCGGTTAGTCTCACAGGATCTGCCCCCTGTGAAGCCATGCTGCCTTGGATCCTGCAGTCCATCGGCTATAATTCCACTAACCGTTCCTTCAGTAGTGATTCCATAACTTTTCCCACCACCGAGGTTAGGCTGACTGGCCTGAAATTTCTGTCTCCTCCATGCTTCCACTTTTGTGGAGTGGGTCTGCATCTACCCTCCTCCAATACCCCGGGACCACCCCCATTTCCAGTGATAGATTAAACTGGGCTGTTAGTGGTGCAGCCAACTCCTCCCTGATTTCCCTAAATACACCAGAGTGCAGCCCATCAGGTCCCATTGCCTTAATCACTTTTAACCAGGATAGTTCCCTTGTACCCTCTCCACTGTGAAAGGGGTCCTGCCTCTATCTTTTATTGCTTGCCCACACGTTGGACCTTCCACTGTGAATACCGAACAGAAATATTTGTTCTGTATGTCTGCCTTTTAGTGGTCCTTTTCCACATAAACCCCTTCTTCCCCTTTTAACCTTACTACCCCAACCCCGGTCCTTCTCTTATCACTTATGTATCTAAAGAATGTCTTATTGTCATTCTTCACCTGGTCAGCAATATTTTTCTCTGCTTGTGCTTTGGCTCTTCTAATTGCCCTCCCTGCCTCTTTTTGTTTCTCCTGGTATTTCTCTCTGTCCTCCTTCTGGGTCACTTTGTATCTTCTAATGGCCCTTTCTTTTCCGTTACATTTTCTGCTACATCCTTAGAGAACCATATAGGCCTCTTCTTTCTCTTGCTCTTGCTAACCTGCCTGGCACAAAGATTTGTAGATTTTATGATGCCCTTTTTAATTTTTGCCCACTGTACCTCAACTCCATCAAATTCCCCTACCTTAGCCAGAACGTCCATTAAACATGCTCCCATTGCCTTAAAGTTGGTCTTTCTAAAGTCCAGGACCCTAGTCTTAGCATGGCTCTGTTCTACCCTGGTCCATATATGGAACCATACTGAATAACAGTCACTGGTCCTCAGGTGGTCGCCCACCTTAACATTCACAACACTTCACCATTCGTCAATACCAGGTCTGGTATTGCCCTCTCTCAGGTGGGCTCCATAACCAGCTGCCTGAGGGATGATCCCTGCAGGGAGTTCAGGATGTCCCTAGTCCTGGTAGATGATGCAGCGGGGATGCTCAATTCTACATCTGGAAGACAGCAGTCTCCCATTAGAACCACTTCCCACTTTTGAGCCATCCTATGGATTTCTTCCACCAATTCCCTATCCACTACCTCCCCATGTAGGAGGCCTGTAGAGCACTCCTGTGAGAACAACTCCTTTACTTTTTCCAGGGTGACCCACAGTGCCTCTGCCCCACCTCCCCTCCCCTTCGTTTCCATAGTCTTAATACAATCTCGAACATAAAGAGCCACTCCTCCTCCCTTCCCATTCTCCCTGTCCTTCCTATACAGAGTATAACCAGGTATAGCCAAATCCCAGTCCTGGTTTTTCGTTGCACCAGGTCTCTGTAATGGCTACCAAGTACAGGTCTGCCTCCACCATGGTGGCCTTCAGGTCTGATATCTTGTTCCCAAGACTCCTGGCATTTGTGCACATGGCTTTCCAGAATGCTTTCTCCTCCTCCCTCCCTGTTAATATCTGACTTTCTCTGTTTGTACCATTCCTTATCCTGGCCCTGTTCTTACCTCCTACCTCCTGGTATTCTTTACTCCTGAATTTCTTTGTTCAATCTCTTCCAGAGTCATGTAATTTCCATCCTGGGCTTGTGGGGAAGGGGGAGAGACAGACCAAGCCCCTCTGCTTTTCGATGCCCCCCGGTTGATTTAAACACTTGCCAATGTAGCATCTGAATGGCTCACTGAGGACCTCGCAGCCCCTTCCAGACAGTAGCAGAACATCCCTGCTGTACAGGACCTTATCTTTCTAGGTGGAGCCCCAGTCCCCCATGAAACTAAGCCCCTCCCCTTGCATCACCCTTTCAACCAAGCATTGAAGTTGTTGGTGCGGAGACTCCTAGCTTCCCCCTTGTCATAGACTGGTAGCACCTCTGAAAAAGTTCCAGATCATGCCACCTGCCTAAGATCCCTCCCCAGCTTCTTAAACTCCTTCTGCACTGCTGCTGGCTCCTTCCTAGCTAGGTCATTAGTCCTGAGGTGGATAATGATGTCAAACTCTCCCTCCCTCCCTTCCTGCAGCATCAGCGATCCTAAGAATCCTCTCTCCATCCCTCCACACCATTGCAACATGAAGGCACTGGACTTCCCTTTCCTCATCACTACCAGTCCCCAGCTTTACTCCCTTTACTATTGGAGTCCCCCAATAGGATTTGCTTCTTCCTCCTTTGGGGTCTCTTGTCTTCCCCCCATAAGGTCTCTGCCAGGGGGGATCCTGACATCCCTTCTTTCCACTGCCACGGGATCCCCCCGTGGGACACTCTCACTCTGCGAGGGCGGCATACGAGTTGTGTAGTTGACGTGGCATTGGGATGTGCTTGTTTACCCCCCATCCTAACCTTCCCATAGCCCACTGTTGACCAACCACTCCGCTACCGGGCAACCTCTGAGGCAGTGGCAGAGGACCAGGAGGTCCCTGGTAGGAGGAGATGGTCCTCCTGACCCAGGCCAACTCTGATCAGAGTCTGGGAACATCCTCCCTCAGCTCAGAGAAGTGTGTGCATATAGGGCAGTAGTTCAATCTCCAGAACATGTCCTGGAAAACAGCAGCCCCACATGCACTACATTGCACCACTCCCCACATCCTAACCAATATGCTTCCTCTTACAGCCCACCCTAAAAAATTTTTTTTTTTAATCTACTGCTGAGCAGTATAAGTACACAATGGGAGGCTTTAAGCCTGAGGTTTGATGAAGAACGTATCACTCCCCATGTCGGGCTTAAACGCCTCATCCTGGGCCCCTCCAGGATTTGTTTTTTCATTGCAGCCGAGGCTCTTGTGGGCTGCTCCTTCTATCTGTTCCATTCATTCTGCCTGCCAGTTTCATTCTTGCCTCTGGCTTCCCCGTAATTTTTCCCTCGATCTCCGTTCCTTCCCTGTTGCTGCTTGCTCGCCACTGTTAGCCTATCTCCCTATCTCATTCCTTCCTGTCCTCTTATGTTTCTGTTTCCATCACTCCTCTCATTCTGTCATCCCTGCCGCTCACCGCAGCTGTCCAGTCTTGCCTCCCACTTCCATATTTCCTCCCATGTCCCCTGTTTCGCTCTTCATTGTGCCGCTCACTCTGCAGCCATCCTCTCTCCCTCATCTTTGCTCTCACCTCCCCACCTCCTTTCTCTCCCTGTTTGAGCTTGCCTTTGTTCCTCGCCACCTTGCTGCTTTCACCTGGCCGCTCCTGTCCTCTGCATCCTTCCCACCGCACCGCTTCCAGTGTGTGCTTCCACCACTTTCGCACATCGCTCACTGTCCTGGTCCAGCTCTCCTAGCCTCGATCAACTTAGGAATCCTCATCTTACATTGCAGCTTCCCCCATTGCCGTTTTTCACTGCATGTTAGTTGTATGTCCCTCCCTCCTGTGCTCCTCTCCTTTTGACCACTGGCCTACCTCATTGTCCTGTGGCTTCCCTTTAAAGCCAACTGCTTTCTGTTTGGTGCTTCAAGGTCTTTCACTCATTCCTCCTGCTTGTGAGTGTTCTTTTTGATTCTTAACTGACTGCTGATTTTCAGGCAGTTATCAGCAGCTTCCACTCCCTCGTTCCCGCATTGCAAGTTTTCAATTCTACTAGATGGCTCAACTCGAACTCTCCAGCCTTGTGGGGCATGTTCTGTACCTCAGTTTTCTTCTAGGGTTGCTGTATCATATGTCCTGTCTCCCACTTTGAACCGTGGAATGGTGGCTCTTCTTGTTCATTGCTTGCACGGTGGGATCTCCATGCCTCCCTCATTCAGGGCCTTCTGCTGCAGTACTCCTCCTCAACCTTTTGCATCTTCATTCCAGGACACGACTTTCCTATCTCCGGGACATGTCTTCCTGATTGATTCTAGTCACTCAGCCTGCTGATAGAATACGGGAATGTGTGTGGGATGCATTTTCTGCTATAGAGTGAGTCTGTACCTTTCCTGTGTGACATTGCTACGTGCTTCCAATCCCCAAGTTCGGTCACACTGAATCAAATTGTATGAGGGGCTGTGCATTATTTTGTGGCACTCTCAGGGACGTCCCTGCAACTCTGGGACAGTTGAGTGGTGTGCTCCTCCTGTTTTTGCTGATGTTCTTGGGATTTCAGTTTTGTTCATCTCTGCCATTCAGTGCCATTCATGATTCATCAGTTGCAGTCCATTTATCTGCCTTCATTTTGACTGTATTCAGTTGCCCCGGCACTTTTCACTTCGTTATCTTATCTCGTTCGCCTGCCTGTCCAGTGCCATGCTGCTGGCCTTGGTTCTTTTCTTTTCCATTGCTGTTTTCCTCTGATTCACTTTCCATTCTGACATGTGCTCAGCCTCTGCATTTTTGAAGAGCCTACTTACCTTCGTACACAGTTCATTTTCAAGTTCATTCCTGTTTCCCCTTATTCCCATTCCTTACTGACCATCATGGATTCACTCCAATCGAGGTCTGCAATCGATATTTCTTTTGGGCCCTACCTATCATGCATCTGATGCCACATCCTCGAACTACTGACCCTCATTCTGTATTCACCAAGTTCCTGACTTCAGTCGTCATTGGGTGTACCTCTCATGAATCATATGCCACCTCCTTGAACCACGCCAGGTTCGACTACTTCCATTATGACTTGTACCAGCTGGGTCCTATGCTACCCCATTGATCTCCATATCATCCTTCATCCTTCTTCTGCTCTTCCACACCAACCTCCTTCAATCCATCATTGTACCTCATCCGTTTCCTGTTTTACCTTCCTCATCCTGGCGCCTTTTCTTGTCCCAGCCAGCATGGATTCTCTCCACTCATAGCTTCACTCCTCATCATACATCGTCCGATTTTTGCTCCTCTCAATTGCTTGACTTGAGTGTACCCTCTGGTTTGCATACCCTCTGGGTCCAGACATGCCTTCTTGACCTCGGAGTCTCCCTCCTTTCACAGAGCCTACTTCCATCGCTCTATCGCGTATTCTACCTTCGTACGAGTTCATTTTCAAGTTCATTCCTGTCTCCTCTTATTCACATCCCGTACTGGCCATCAAGGATTCACTCCAATCGAAGCCTGCAATCGATATTTCTTTTGGGCACCTCTCATGACTCCTATGCCATGCTACCTCATTGACCACAACATCAGGGTCTAATCATTCACATCGCATAATCATGCCTTATCATCCTCAGTGTCTACTTACTCACCTGCTCAATCAAACATACCTCTCATTGGATCTTCTGCTACCTCATCGAACTGCTGCCCTCCTGTGACAATCGTCAGCATCAGTATTTGTCGTTGCTTCATGTTTCTTCTTTGATCTGTGCGCAGCCTAATGTTCCCTCTTCGATCTGTGCTTTCTTTTGAGGATGTTCCCTAGTCCGTCATCATCTTCCCTATGCATATCCCTCTTGTTACCGAACTCTTCTCTTTAATGACATACATCCTCAAATCGAACGTCATCAGCCTGGAGGGAAGGCGACCTAGGCCTTGGATCCCCAGAGGTTTTCTCCTCAATGGGGGGTTTTCCCTCTCCTCCATGCCAATGGTCATAATATTAATTAGAGTTAGTGCTTCTTCAGTTAGTTAGTTAAGTTCCACTGTTAGAAGGAGGTGGATGGTGGCCCCGGCTTTCCCCTCTCTCCTTAGGAAGTCAGCCCTTATCATCGTCTCAGGATTCATTCATCATCCTCACCTCTTCAAAGTTCAGCATCTTTGGGTATTCTTTTTGGACTTCTTCCTAACCTACCTTTAGCCGATGCATTCATTCCCATGGCACCTGTAGGGGGGGAACCCTCATCTAGGGTGCCTTGCGTCGTACCCCTACAGGGTGGTATATCCCATGGATAGCAAGGCGGAAAGCCACAAAGTAAATCAAGTTACACAAGCATCATCTCATCTCATCCAGTTGCGTAAGCACATTGAACCACAGATTCGGTACCACTTCTCTATCCCTGCATGACAGGCCTGCTGATTGAACTCCCAGGCACCCCTGAGGAAGCTTCATAGAGCAAAGCGGTGGGGTGACGGCCTTCAGTCAGTTGGCAGATGGTTCTCTGAATGTACCTTGTGTATTTTACACAATACATGACTGATTTATTTGGAAGGAGTCTGGATTGAATTAATTCTTTACACAGAGCTGCTCTATGCTCTTGAGTGCAGCAATAACTGGTCTAAGTGCTTGTTCTGTTGGGGCTGCAACCCCTTTGTTTGCACCAACTTCATTTTCTGACCACAGTACTTTTTGGAATGGACCGCTGATTGAACTGATGCAGTAACATTTCAAACGACCAATAATACCACCCCAAATGCACCAATTTAATCATCCTATAGAAACACTTTGGATATCACTGCAAGGCTATAACCTCCCAAGCACCTCCAATATAGCAACCCCAAAATGCACTAATCAAATCAAGGACATACCTCCCAACATGATGCAGGGATATAACCACTCTGACACTTCCAGTATAGCAACCCCTAATTGTACTGAGAAGCACTATATATATTACTGGATGAATCTATCTCCCCAAACAATTCTAAGGTGATAACAAAGGAAGTACTTATCTTATGGACTGCTTCTGGTGCTGTGATCTCCTTCTCCTTGCCTTTGTTCCAGTTTGAGTCATCACAGCCATTTCCAGTTTCAGTAGATCATGTCAGAATACTGCAGACCTGCCTACGTGCTCCTCCCTCCTGTGAGCACCTAATGTCAATCCACCAATGTTTATAAACTTGATGACCTGGGTTGGGCGGTGGCGTAGGTGGGTGGGAGGGAGGGCAAGTCTCTTGGCTTGCCTTGGTTGCTGTTCCTCTTCCTAAGGCTCCCTGTAACTTCTCCAATGCTGACGGCCCATTTTGGGGAGAGGGCTGGGCTCCAAAACTATCTCTGCTGCCCTCCAACCCCCAATGCTGCTCCTCACTTGATCGGTAGTAAGATGAGGCTGGCACTGTTAATCTTCACTTTGAGCAAATGTCAGCAGCAGAAACATTTCTAAAACAAGCAATTGAAGTGGCCATACTCCTTGTGGAGTGACCACAAACTGCACCAGGAAGTTCCTTACCATACTTCCAAAAACAAAATGTAAAATAACGTGACAGCCATTTGGACAGGCACTTTTTAGACACAGGGGGCCCTCTTACCCAGGAGCAAATGAAACAGAAAGCTGAGAGAGCTTTCTGCAGTCCTTGGAGCAGTTTAAATGACATCTCAGTATCCTATGAACATTCAAAGTACGGAGCAGTGCATCACCTTGATTGGCATGCTCGGGGTAGGAAACAAGAAGGTGTATCATTTCATTCAATGTAAACTCAGATACCACCTTTGGCAAAAACTTAGGATTGCCATGCAAAGAAAGTATGTCTTTGTGGAAAATCAAATAAGGAGGCTCACACATAAGATCCAGCAGCTCTGAAATCCTTCTAGCAGAAATTATTGCAACTAAAAATAAAATTTTCCATGACTGGAAATGTAACTCACAAGTCACGACTGGCTCACAAGGAGACAATGTCAGTTTCTCTAGGACATAATTCAGGCCACAAGGTGGGACCGGATTATGGAGAGCAGGGTTTACAAGCAAAATACCTCTCAAAAAGTATAGGAGACCTCCAACTGAGCAACCATACACCCATCAGTAGGGGCGTGGAAATCTCATATACAGTATATTGGTCAAATGCACCTTTAGTGAGAAATACTGTAGATCAGAGTCTGACAGTGGCAGCAGGTATTCCAGCACCACATTTGCTGGACAGAAGAATTGATCCAAATGCCTGGAAGCAGCTCACAAAGTGAATCGCTTCCATTTCAGGGAATAGGTATGTCTGGTAGAAGACTTTCTAGCTGCAACAGCACATTAGCAACCTTAAGTGATACATCAAAATGTGCTATGGCTATGTCTTCAGAAGCCATGTATGCAGCTGCAGGGATTTAGGGTCCAGATGAACCAGAGATCTCTTGTTCTGTGACAACAGACCCCTACACAGAGGTGGTGCAATGGGGGCTCCACTACCAGCCGTTGCAGAAATAGAAACCATATCTGATAAGGCCATGGGGGAACAATGAATATGAGGCTAGCACACTCCATCTTCACTTTGAGCAATAACCTCTGTATTAATGAAATTGAAGGGCATGCATACAGAAATTTCCCTTTCCAAGAGAGGGACAACGTGTCTCATCAGAAAACTCCTGGCCTTGGAGTGAGCGAGCAAAAATGTGGCAGTTTTGTGCTGTGTGGGGATGCAAAAATGTGCAACTCTGGATGACCCCATCTTGCAAAGAGGTCATCTGCCACTGAGGTCAGCCATTCTCATTCTTGTATTTTGGACTGTGACTTGCTTACTTTGTCTGCCAAGACTTTTTGAACACCTGGGAGATGCATGACTGACAGCTCTAGCCAACGTGACAGTACCCACTACCACACTCTCATTGCTTCCTTGCATAGGGTATAGGAATGAATACCCCACCCCCATTTGTTGATACAATGCATCTCACTGACATTATCAGGCTGTATCAACAGAGGACCTGGAGTCACAAGCTCCAGAAGTGCCTGGAGGCTGTACAAGGCAGCCCTCCTCTCCAGGACATTTATATACAACATGGCTTCCACCTGGGTCCATGAACCTTGTGTCTAATAGGGCCCCAGGTGCACACACACACACACACACACACACACACTATCTGGTGCTGGAGGCATCTATGGTGAAGATCAGCTTCAGAGTTGGAATAAGGTATAGAATGCCCTTTAATAGTCTGTTGTGGTCCATCTACCACATCAGTGCTCTGGGCAGTGGAGTTGTGATGAGTACCATTTGGTCCAGTTCATACGTCAGCTGATCCCATTGGACCATTAATGTCCACTAAGGGATCTTCATGTGTAAGTGGGCCAGTGGCATGGTGACAATGGCAGCTGCCATGAGTCCCAGAAGACATAGAAAAGTTCTGGCTGGGACTTGATAACTGTTGTATAGCAATCTTGCTTGAGCAATCAGGTTTTCCACCCTGTCCAAGGGTAAGAAAGCACAACCATTTTCTTTGTCCAAAGACTGCTCCTATGTACTGCAATCTTTGGCAAGGAGTCAATACAGACTTTGGCACATTCACTGTGACTCCTAAGTTGTTGAACAACTGCTGTGTCCAAGACAGGGTGTGTAGCAGATGTTCCCTGGAACTGGCTTTCAATAGTCAGTTGTCCAGATTCAGGAAGACTTACAGGCCTTCCCTGCGAAGGGCTGCTGCCACAACTGCCAAGCATTTGGTAAAGACACATGGCACAAGAAGACAAGCCAAAGGGCAATACTCTGAAGTGGTAATGCTCTCCTTCCAGCATAAAGCAGAGATACTGTCTGTGAGTCTTTCTGACCTTGATATGAAGGTATGCATCCTTCCTATCTAGGGAGCAAAGCCAGCCCTCGAATTTCAACAAGGGAATCAGAGCTAGCAGGGAGACCATGTGAAACTTCTTGCATTCTATGTAGAAATGTAGGCTTCTCAGATCCGAAACAAGCTGCAGCTCTCCTGTCCATTTGGGAATCAGGAAGTATCTAGAATAGCACCTTTTGTTCTTCTGATGAGGAGGAACTGGTTCTATAGCATGTTTGTGTATTAAAGCCTGTATTTCTTCTTTGAGAAGGGACAAATGTCCTGAAGGATAACTGGAAGGATGTGGATTATGCTCTGGAGGGACCTCTAAAAGCTCCAGAGCATACCTCTTACAATTATCTCCAGGACCCATTCATTTGTTGTGACCTACCTCCATTGTTTGATATGTAGAGAGAATCAGCCTCCTACAACCACCCCTGGAGGCAGCAGTGATTTAGGGGCAATTTGAATCAAGTGAGGCTGAACCAGTGGGGGAAGAAAAAAACAACTCCAATGGCCATAGGTGCTTCTGAGTGGGCACCTCGGGGGGAAAGGTACTCTTACTGTGGCCTTGCTGATAGTAGGCTTGACGGCCACCACTGACAGCAGGATAATGAAAGGATCCCCTTCCATGACACCAGCAGGTGTGGGACAAAAGGGATTTAACAGACCTTAGTGCCATTTTAGATGTTTGAAGGCCTCTCAGCACCTCTGCAACTTCATAGCCAAACAGTTTTCTCCTACTAAAAGCGGCATTTCAAACTGTTTGCTGTACATCATTAGCAAATCCAGCTACCTTTAGACAAGAATAACACTGCATGAAAATGCCAGATGCAGCTGCTCTGGCAAAAGCATAAGACAGATCATATACTGAGTGGAGCAAGTATGTGCCCACCTCAGCACCAGAAGTCAGGGTTTTAACCAATTCATTCTTGGTAGAGCCTGGGCAGTGGTTTTAGCAGCCTCCCACAGGCTATTCTGATATTTAATCATATGGTACAGGTAATTTTAAATTCTGAGGCCTAGTGAGGCAGAGGCATACTATATGTGCACCTGCCCATAGCATCCAACCTCCTGGATTCATTGTCAGGAGGCAGGGTACTCATGTGTTTAGGTGCCCTTGATCTAATGGCCAGCCATAGTAACCACTGAGCTGGTCTCTTGTTGACTGGCATGAGAAGGCTTAGCAGAAGGAGCAGGGTACTGCTTGTCAGCCTTTCTTGGTACAGCAGACAATGAGTTAGGCCTGTATCATGCAGCAATGAAGCATCCTCCAATGCAGGATAAACTGGAGGAATAATAATGGTGGAGAACAAGGTACCTTCAAAAACTCTTATCAGATTTTTCTTTGTGGAGTCCTCCTTCTCCACTGCAAAGTCTATGGCAGTTTGCATTTACTGCAGCATAAACTGAAATGTAGATCCTCTGGAGGAGATCTTGGTGTATATTCCACAGAATCCTCACTACAGGAAGACAGGGTAGAACTTGAACTTGGAACACACTGTTCTTCCTCATAATCCTCCTCCATAATGAGATCAGAATTATATTCCACCTCGTTGTCAACCTTCCTGTTGATGGTGGGAGTGGAGTACTATACTGGCGATGCTGTTGGTGGTTGAGAAAGAGGTATTTGCAGTGTACTGGAAGATGGCATTGACAGGGGCTGAGAACCAGTAACATCTCTCGATGACAGTGGCGTCACCACGTTGATTTTGGGAAGGCTACAGCCCCCCCAATCTAAGTTAAAGCCCCCAATCATTTGCACTAAAAATAAATTAAATTCCGTTTCTTAATTGTTTTAAATTCTGCAGCCGCATCTGATGCGGCTGTAGAATGTGAACAGTTAAGAAACGGCAATCGGGCCTCGGTAGAAGCATTAAACAAATGTTAGTTATAAATAATAGGGAACTGTGAATTCATAAAGGGCAGAAGCCAAGCAAGTTGCAAATAATATTCAGCAGCAATTCATCGGCTGATATTGCAGTTCAATTCCAGTGCCTCGCAACAGAATGTCAACACCGAGCCAGCCAGCTGGTTCACGCCGAGACCCCGCCCCTTGCCGCCCATTGGTGGAGTAGTACACAGATTGTCTGAAGCTATTGGCCGACTGAAGAGCCAGTTGCGGAGTTGTCCATAGCTGTGGACGCCCTGGCCTCTGCAAAATTGCAAATGACATATATATGATTGCAACCAACCTAATCACTAACCTCAGTGATCAGCCACTCCATCAGCAAGCAACACTGCTTCATGCAGTGAGTATACGTGGGTAAGGGAAGGGGATAGCGACAACAGCCACAGCGGCAGTGAGTGACACCAGGGGCAGGACCGACCGACACTGAACAGGGCGTGCCCCCGCTGCCACGGACAGAATGGATACAGGGTTTGGAAGTTTATAAGTGATTATATGTCCCTGATCTCAGTGAGATCAGGGACATATAATCATTTATAAACTTCCACTCACTCACTCTCAGTCACTGGGGTCGGATGGTTGCGGATTCGGGGAAGGCATGGGATGGGTGGGTTACAACGGACACCAGGGGAGAGACAGAGAGAGTGAGACACAGGAGGGATGGATTCAGGACAGTACACAGGGGGATTTTATTTCACTCAGACAGCAGCCTGCCCTCACCCTGCACTCAGCAGCAGCACTTCATAGTGGAGGAGGCTCCTGGCTTGCATGTCACGCTAAGCAAGCCAAGGATTGGAGTCATCAGCACGAGTTGTCTCTGGTGTGTGTGTGGGAGGGAGCAGCACCAACAGATCTGACAGACTGATTGGGAGATAATGAAATGGCATCAGTTGTTGGAGGATGGGGGGATGATAGGCAGAAGGAGGCGAGCAGGGAGGGTTCATTCTTGTATTCTGTGACTGGCACCCGCCTCATACTCTGCCTACCAACAGCACAGCAGCTTGCTTGCACAGTGAGCTAATCAGTGGACAAACACGTGGTGTGCTTCTCCAACACACACGTGGTACACACTAGTAGTACCATTGTGTGCAGTAAAAAAAACTAGTGACGCAGTTGTAGTTGATAGCGAGCAACAGAGCAGATGCAGGCACTATTTGGGAGATTAAAATCGGAATTCAATCTATATTTCTAGAAAGTTATTATCGAACATTGAAGACTCAGTTCACTTGTTGGGCTAAGAGGCTTGAGAGCTAAATAAAAGTGTAGTGTTATTTTTTACATTTTTCTCTGAATGAAATACAAGGGGGTTGTGTTTGTGTGTAAATTGAAAAGCTCAGACACAGACAACCTGCTGTAGTGTTGCCATACAGCAGCATTACTAACTACTGCATATATGTTTATTTTTTCTTACTTGCAACTTATTTTCACATTTACTATTTTACTGAGTAAATTGAGTACTTTAGTGGTTTATGTTTTAGGCTCACAAATTTAGAATAAAGTATAGAACTTTTCTTTTCCTAAATTGCCTTATACCCTGACCCATGCCTCGGGTTTGTATTGTGGCAAGCTTAACATCACAAGCAAGGAGTTAGCCAGTTCAATTTCAGACACTCTTTTTTATGAACAAGGGAAACCATCTGTTTTATAAAAAAAACAGTTCCATTAGCATACTCATTTTGCTTCGCATACTGTGAGCCCTGTGTGTTAGGCTCCGTCTATTGTATTAAATAGCAGTTTTCCAGTAGGTGTTTAATTAAGCAATAATGCACGACAGGGTGTGTGTTGTGCTGGGATAATGTCACGCCTGGGGTGACTAATCACCCCAGAAGTGACGTTATCCCAGCACAACATACACCCTGGAGTGCATTATTGCAATTATACAATGGCTTATGTGTAAAACTAACAAAAAATAAAATAGTGCTGATTGTTTCAGCCAGTAGGTGGAGCTGCTGGGTTTTTTATGGGGGTCTTCTCTGTTGATACTAGGAACGTTTTTCAGTGCTTCTTCTAGTCTTTTCTAATGGTTTTTATTTTCTTTTTTTGCCTGTCTTTGTGTTTCCTGACAGTGTTTATTTGCCATTGGAGATTGAGGCTGTACTCCGTTTACAAGCGCATTGCCCTCTGCCATGGGGATGGAGGTAGGAAGGCGATAAGGATGGTTTCATTGTTTTGACACTGTGGTGTTTAAAAAAAAAGAACAAGAAATTTAATTGAAGACGACCGAACGAGCAGTATGGCAAGAGCTGTGCAGTGAAAGACGCTCTTGCTCGGTCTGGTCGTTCAGTCGCTCGGTCGGGTCGTTCACTCGTTGAGATGTCAAGTGTGAAGTGAGAGGAGTCACTGTGTTTTACTGTTTTTATAGGCAGGAAGGTGGTAGGGGAGGGTTTTTTAAACAATACAATACAAATAGAGAGAAAACCTGCTTGAGGACTGAGCGAGCGTTATGAAACAGCCATGCGGTGAGTATTTAAAATAGGTGCTTGCTCACTCGCTGTGGTCGAAAAGGAGAGGGATCGCGAGGCAGTGTTTTTTTTTCTTTCAGATAACTTAGCAGTAGCATTTCTGTCAGCCTTCACTGAAAGACAGTGTTGTCAGTGTGACGGTGTTTTTTTCATGTGATTTCTTTAGGGGCAGACCAGGAAGTGAAGCTAATCGTGGTGTTAGCGAGGAGGGTAGTGGAGTAGTCAATCGCTGTCGTGGAGTGATTCAGGATTTTTTTTTTTTTTACATTTGATGCGGTCTCTTGTGTGCTGGTACTAGACCCGTGATGTTGTACTGGGATAACATCACGGGTCGAGTACCAGTCTGACCAATCAGAGTCAGCCTTTCTTTCTTGCCATTGTATAATACTCATTACTTTGCATACTGTGAGCCCTGTGTGTGTTAGGCTCCGTCTATTGTATTACACAGCAGTTTTCCAGTAGGTGTTTAATACTCATTACTTCGCATACTGTGAGCCTGTGTGTTAGGCACCCTCTATTGTATTACATAGCAGTTTTCCAGTAGGTGTTTAATACTCATTACTTCGCATACTGTGAGCCCTGTGTGTGTTAGACTCCATCTATTGTATTACATAGCAGTTTTCCAGTAGGTGTTTAATACTCATTACTTCGCATACTGTGAGTCTGTGTGTTAGGCACCGTCTATTGTATTACATAGCAGTTTTCCAGTAGGTGTTTAATACTCATTACTTCGCATACTGTGAGCCTGTGTGTTAGGCACCGTCTATTGTATTACATAGCAGTTTTCCAGTAGGTGTTTAATACTCATTACTTTGCATACTGTGAGCCTGTGTGTTAGGCGCCGTCTATTGTATTAAATAGCAGTTTTCCAGTAGGTGTTTAATACTCATTACTTCGTATACCGTGAGCCCTGCGTGTTAGGCTCTGTCTATTGTATTAAATAGCAATTTTCCAGTCGGTTACTCATTACTTTGCATACTGTGAGCCCTGTGTGTTAGACTAAGTCTGTCACATAAACATTTCATCCCTGTGTGCCAGACCCAATAAAAGGGCATTTTTCTTATAATTTACTTTTTAGTTAGTTCTTGTCACACACTCATCAGCCTTGTTAAAAATGAGTATCCGTGACTTCTTCCGTCCAAAATCAAAAAATCAGAATAAAGAAAGTAACTTCCCGGACCCCAGTGATGCTCAACAGCTGCAACCAGAGCAGCCATTAAGAAATGAAGTCGAAGTTCCACCAGTACAAGAAGATGTAGCAAACACATCATCATCTCCCGGAACATCTCGTGATGCACTTGAATCAGTAGCAAGATTTACGTCTGCTGCTACTGATGTACCCAATGATCTGGGAACCAAAGAAGCTGGTCCTATGCAGCCAAAGCTGTCTAGTTTTCCACAAAGGGATTTTGGAAAGCAGAAGCGTTCATTTTCAAGCAGCTGGTATGCATCATTTAAATGGCTTGAATATAGTGCAAGCAATGATGTCATATTTTGCTTTGCCTGCAGAATGTTTTCAAGTTGCACTGGTCGAGCGGACACTGCTTTCATATCCGGAGGGTTTAACAACTGGAAGAAGGTAATAGAGAAGATGAGAGAACACCAACAAACAACAACACATACAGGAGCAATGGAGGCCTGGTCTACTTATGTGAAATCTAAAGAACGAGGCAATATTATACAGCTAATGGATTCAGCAACAATTGCAGATATTAAAAAGCACAGGGAGTACCTGAGAAGAATAGTTGAGATTGTTTTGTTGTTTGGCAGACAGGGAACTGCCTTTCGAGGCCATAGGAAGTGTGAAGGGAGCTCAAACAGGGGTAACTTTTTAGAGACTTTTGACCTTCTAAAAAAGGTTGATCCTGAATTGCAAAATTTGCAGATTCACATGCCAGGAAATGCCACCTATCTCTCACCTGTCAGTCAAAATCAGATGATAGAATGTTGTGCAAAATTAATAAGAGAAAATTTTAAATGAGGTAAAAGAAGCAAACTATTTTGCAATACTTGCTGATGAATCTAGAGATGTTGCTTGCAGAGAACAAATGAGTATTCATATTCGTTATGTTCACCATGGTTCCCTGTAGAGAAATTTTTGTGCTTCCATCAAGTAACAGCATTAGATGCCCAAAGTCTGACAAATGAACTGTGTTCAAAGCTGACTAACTGGGACCTCCATGAGAATTCGGTGACTGCGTAGCTCAAACTTATAGACGGTACATGTGTTATGAGCGAATTAAATGGAGTCCAGGAACTATTTCGTCATAAGCATCCATATGCTATATATGTTCATTGCTATGCATATTCTGAATTTGGTCCTTGTAGATGCCTGTTCATCACTTCTTCCTGTACAGAAATTCTTTGACATGCTTCAAAGAGATACACACGTTTTTCCAAATCTGTCCTGACTCACCAGGGGTTCTTAAATGTTCAAAAGGAGCTTAGGTTGACTAGAATTCTTGAGATACCGAAGTTAAGTTCTACCAGGTGGGCTTGTCAAAAGCGAGCAACAAAGGCAGTAATAGAAACTTATCCAGCTCTTCTAAAATATCTTTCAGAATGTGAAGAAAGAGAAACTGCAAAGGCCAGAGGACTCCACAGCAAGCTTCTAGAATTCAACAATATATTTCTCCTTAAAATGTTTGACAAACTACTGTCAGTGGTTGATGGAACAAATAACTTACTTCAGACTCAGGCTTTGGAATTCAGATGTGCAGTGACTGCTGTATCTGCGCTGAGAGACACAATTGCACAATTTCGTATTGAAGAGAGATTTCTAGTTCTCTACAGGAAGCTGAAAATATGGCAGAAAAATATGGGACACAGACACCGAAAACACCCGGGTCCACAGAGGCAAGGAAGCTACCGATTTGGGAGCACTTGTTCCAACTTCACTTAATCGAACTGAACAAACTGCATCAGCATCGCATGAAACAAGAACTGCTGTGCATTTGAGAATCATTGTTTTTTACCCAGTGATTGACAAAATGATTGGAGAGATTGACAGAAGGTTTTCCAAGCATAACCAAACACTGATGGTTGCTATCAATGCTCTCAGACCACAGTCTAACACATTCTTGGACCAGGACAAACTGAGGCCACTTGGAGAGATGTATGACTGTCCAATTCTGGAAGAGGAACTGGTAGTAGCAAGAAACTTCATTTGTCGGCTGCCAGAAAATAAGCGTCCACATATATGACCAATCTTTATAATGTACTTCAGAAATCATGTATCCGCTGCATAAATCACTGCAGATTGCTTTAACAATCCCAGTTACCACATGTGTGTGTGAGCGCTCCTTTAGTTCCATGAGTCGCATTAAGACATATCTGAGAAACAAGACGGAAAATGACAGATTGAGTTCACTTGGAATTCTCAACATTCAGACTGAAGAAAGCAGACAACTTGACACTGATGATGTGATTGACGAATTTGCATCCATGACAAACAGAAAGGTTGAGCTACTTCTCCCAAAATCAGCATGATAATAAAATAGTAAAACCTGTATGACACTGATATCCAGCAGATCTGCTGGGATAATGGTGTGTCTGGCTGTTCTGGTCTCTCATTTGCTCTGTGGTCCTCCTGCAACCTTCCCAGCAGATCTGCTGGGATAATGGTTGGTGTGTCTGGCTGTTCTGGTCTCTCATTTGCTCTGGGGTCCTCCTGCAACCTTCCCAGCAGATCTGCTGGGATAATGGTTGGTGTGTCTGTCTGTTATGGTCTCTCATTTGCTCTGGGGTCCTCCTGCAACCTTCCCAGCAGATCTGCTGGGATAATGGTTGGTGTGTCTGGCTGTTCTGGTCTCTCATTTGCACTGGGGTCCTCCTGCAACCTTTCCAGCAGATCTGCTGAGATAATGGTTGGTGTGTCTGGCTGTTATGGTCTCTCATTTGCTCTGGGGTACTCCTGCAACCTTCCCAGCAGATCTGCTGGGAAAATGGTTGATGGTTCTGGCTGTTCTGGTCTCTCATTTGCTCTGGGGTCCTCCTGCAACCTTCCCAGCAGATCTGCTGGGATAATGGTTGGTGTGTCTGGCTGTTCTGGTCTCTCATTTGCTCTGTGGTCCTCCTGCAACCTTCCCAGCAGATCTGCTGGGATAATGGTAGTGTGTCTGGCTGTTCTGGTCTCTCATTTGCTCTGGGGTCCTCCTGCAACCTTCCCAGCAGATCTGCTGGGATAATGGTTGGTGTGTCTGGCTGTTCTGGTCTCTCATTTGCTCTGTGGTCCTCCTGCAACCTTCCCAGCAGATCTGCTGGGATAATGGTTGGTGTGTCTGGCTGTTCTGGTCTCTCATTTGCTCTGGGGTCCTTCTGCAACCTTCCCAGCAGATCTGCTGGGATAATGGTTGGTGTGTCTGGCTGTTCTGGTCTCTCATTTGCTCTGGGGTCCTCCTGCAACCTTCCCAGCAGATCTGCTGGGATAATAGTTGGTGTGTCTGGCTGTTCTGGTCTCTCATTTGCTCTGGAGTCCTCCTGCAACCTTCCCAGCAGATCTGCTGGGATAATGGTTGGTGTGTCTGGCTGTTCTGGTCTCTCGTTTGCTCTGGGTCCTCCTGCAGCCTTCCCAGCAGATCTGCTGGGATAATGGTGTGTCTGGCTGTTCTGGTCTCTCATTTGCTCTGTGGTCCTCCTGCAACCTTCCCAGCAGATCTGCTGGGATAATGGGTGGTGTGTCTGGCTGTTATGGTCTCTCATTTGCTCTGGGGTCCTCCTGCAACCTTCCCAGCAGATCTGCTGGGATAATGGTTGGTGTGTCTGGCTGTTATGGTCTCTCATTTGCTCTGGGGTCCTCCTGCAACCTTCCCAGCAGATCTGCTGGGATAATGGTTGGAGTGTCTGGCTGTTCTGGTCTCTCATTTGCTCTGGGGTCCTCCTGCAACCTTTCCTCGGTGGACCAGTAACCAAATTTTTCCACATGTACCATATTAAATATATGGCTGATAACTAGGCTTCTCAAACATATTTTTCACCACTAAAATGCAGGAAAAGCCACCATTTGAAGGTAAAATTTCAAAATTTGTTAGGATTTTGAATAAGGGGCATTAGCCCCCCCCAACTTTGTACCGCTGGTGACGCCCCTACTCGATGATAACACAGGCTTGGTAAACTACATCATATCACCTCTGGAAACTATGGCAGCACCACTTGAGTGTCGACAATGCTCTGGTCAGAGATTGTGACAACTGAAGACAATGGGCCGGGACATGTCAACAATGGCAACATACCATCCATAGTAAGAACGGCAGTGCCTGAGCCAAGTCCTGACCTTGGTGTCTCATCAATGGTTAGGGGGGCTGGCATCACCACCACTGGAGTAGTCAATGACAAAGTTTGAGTACCTGAAGGACACAGAGGTGACTGGGACCTCACTGGAAATCCCTGTGCTTGTGCTTATGGCCCGACGATGAAGGGGGCTAGGATGATGATCGAGCCTTCTCGTCGTCCTTAGGCTTCATTTGCCATGATTCAGTTGATGTGGCAGGTGATGCTGATTTCTGGCTTTGTGCCTTCTCCATGGCTGCTAAAGTTTTCTCTAGGAGAAATTTTTCCACTTTCCTTCGGTGTCGCCTAGTAGCTTGGTTAAAGCTCTGGCAGCTCTCACGGGCTCTAACACTGAAACAGAGGCCTAGGCACCAGACACACACCTTGTGTGCATCTTCTTTCAAAATTTTCAATCCATACTCACAGTACCAAAATAAGGTTGTAGATTTCAGCAGCATGTGGAGACGATGATGTAACACTTAAGAAAAATAAAGGAAAATAAAGAAAATGACAACAGCCAGTTGGTCAATGTTTCTGCAGCATGTCCCAGAAGGATGCTCGATGGCAGGAAAAGAACTGAGATGAGATGGGGCCGCCCACGTTTATATACACACTGATGCATGATGTCCCCCGCTAGCAAGTTTCTATGTGGTCCTAGTGCTGATGTGGGTATAGTTCCAAAGGTGTGGCCTAATGGAAGAAATATCCTTGAAGATCTCCCCTCATCTGCCCGTCCCCCCCTCCCAACACAAGAAAACCAATGTATTGAGGCATGCCTACCAGGAGTTGCAGAAAAAAACTAATGTCTATTACTCACAGCAGGCTAGTAAGAGGGTAAGGGCAGGGTCAGCATCAGCATGCATCTCCGATCACACACCAATATTAAGCGCCGATCCCCGCTGAAATAGTGTATAACATTTCTATGGGGAATTTGGGTTTTACATAATTTGAATGGAAAAAAGGAATAACGTGATTCTTTTTATTTAGCACTGGGCAGCATATGCCACTGTGTATATGTTGCTTTTTACTCTAATGAGTCAATTAATAAGCTTATTTTACAAACCAGCTGCAAACCTGTGTGTTTTTTCTCAGCCAGCCATTCACATATATTGCACCCCTAATACTGATGTAAACAGCTTTTCACAAGACGTTGCATGGCAGCAAGGATTTGTTAATGAATAATAAGCATAACCCCAGGAACAGGGAAAGCATGAGCCACAGAGACCACACACTCACTTCACTTGAAAATAACAGCTGTTGATGTTTGAAACATTGTCCCTGTGGACCCCCTGAAATCATCTCTCACGCACACCATTTTCATTGGTTCACCACTGGCCTCTTTATTGGGTGGATTTTGCATCATCTCATGTATCATTTTACATTTTATAAACATATGTCATTGACATTATAAATTCTCAAAACATCACCACAGATTCTGCACATTTTCCTTCCCCCACCATCTTTGGGGTAACCCCCTTTATTCACATGTTATTTTACAGCTGTATCTTTCATTGGCCATGGTGTAATGACCCGCTGCCTCTTCTCTGGTATCTTCTGTCTGGGTTCAGGTGTCCCACCTGCTCCCCAGCCCTGCCCCACCCCGGGGTGACTGTCTCATGGTGAGCACTCCCCTGCCCAGCTGCACCTTATTCCATCTGGGCCCCCCTTTTTTTTCCACGAGCCCTTGGGGCAATCCCGGTCAGCCCCAAGGGCTTTCTCCAGTTAAAAACTAGGCAAACAAACCCCCAAGCCCCCGCCAGGCCTCAATAGCCTCGTGAATGTCACCATTGAATACCGTATTTCCCATCTCAGACATGTGTACCCCATCCGTCCTATACATACCCTGGGTATCATATGTGATCAGACTGTGTCTGATGTACAACCCCCCTCGCTCCCTAATCCAGGCTGCCACTCTTCTGTTGACCCTCTTTCAGGCCTTCTCAATGGTGAGTGAGTTCTTTGCTTGTCTCCAATTCCTCCTGGGGATGGTTTCTGACCAATTCAGCTGAACCTGCGGCCAACATCCCCTTATGGTCATCAGATCCCTCAAGATGGCCTGTGCCAAAACCACCCATGGTGTTTTTCCCAAATCGTTACCCCTGCATACATAATAATCAAGTCCAGTGTGGGCCAGATTCTGCTGTGTTCCATGATCATCAGTAGTAATTGCCTCCACTGCAGTCCCCTTTTCCCTTGCCACTTTATCAGTGTTCTGTCTCCATCCTGTCCTAACTGGGAACCGCCTCTCGTCTTCCTTGCCCACAGTTACACCTAGTGAATAAAATAGTGTCCAACAATCCACACCACCCAGCACCGTCTATTTTCTGAAAGCAAAAACAAGATTCTCATTTTCTAATGTATCTCTTAAATGCTTGAGATTTCCATCTTCCTATCTGCTGCACGGCACTTGGTGGCCCCCCTCATTGTGCCGCCTCTAATGCCGCCCCAATCCTAAAAGAGTGTGATGCAAACGACCTTGGGTCCTCATCTATAAATGCCATGCCCTTTTTTAGTACTGCCGTGACCTGGGGTGCAGTGGCTGGGTCACCATTCCCATGCAGGAAGAACCTTCCTCACTGCCATAAACTCCCTTATGGCATCTGCAATCCCCTTTCTATGCTCCCCTTCCTGTCCCAACACTACCCTCACCCCTTGACCCTTTTGGTCCATTTTTGATCATTGTAGCCATACCCAGACTGTTCCCATTGACCAGAACACATCCTGTTCTAACAGGCTGCCCAGTTTGACCCCTTTTCCTTGCGCCACCACCTCACTGACCCAGAATGCCCCTCTCTGCATAATGTGGAAAATGGCTGTGAAAAGTTTGGCCTCATCCGCCGACAAGCACACGCTGCTCAGACTACCCAGTAGCTTCCAGAACAATTCCCCACAAATTGGTCTGCGCCAGTCCACCCACTGCTCCTGCAGCCTTGCCCACCCTTGTTGTATCCTGTGGACTGCTGGGGAGTTAGTGGGGGCACCCCACCCCCTGAACTGATACACCATGCCTACCCCCGCCAAATGGATGCCAATGGTTGCACCTGACATGTCTGCTTCCCATCTGTCTACCATATATGTGATTGTCTGTACCTCAGTAACTGGACCACTTACCTCTAGCCCCACCCTCCCTCAGAAATCCTGGAAACTCCTCCATGCCCCCTCGTAAGCCTTCAGTATACTGGGGGCCCAGACATTCCAGAAGAAGAGTTGAGTTTGATCCATCCAATCTCCCAGAGCTGCGCAGGCACCAGTGTTCTCCGGACAGCCGCCCGAGGGGCCAGTGACTGGAACCTGTCCAACTGCAAATGGGAGAGACTGCCAGCTATGTCATTTTTAATCCCTTCCACATGCTGTGCTCTGAAAGACATGTTCAGCCTCAGCCCCTGCCACACCAATCTCCTAGCTACCCTCAGAACTGCTTCCGTGGTCCCCGACTGCCTGTTGATAACAGAGACCACTGCCATGTTATCACAGAGGCAAAGCACCTTCCTGTTCCTGAAATCCTCTCCCCATACCACCATTGCCACCCATATGGGGAATGCCTCCAGGAACATGATGTCCCTGGTTAAACCTAGTGCCACCCAGCGGTCCAGCCATCTCTCTGATATCCACTTGCCTTGGAAATACGCCCCCATGCCAGTTCCCCCGCTGCATCCGTGTATAATTCTATTTCATTGTTGCTTTCCCACTGCACTTGCCAAAACGTGACACCATTGTAACCATCTAGGAAAATTTCCCATGCTCGCAGGTCCTCTCGCACCCTTGCAGTGATATCCACCCAGTGGTGCGGGAGCTTGGCCGTCGCCCTGGCGAGCCTTCTCGTGAAGACCCAGCCTAGTGCCACTGCCTTGCAGGTGAAATTCATGTGACCTAGTACCTGTTGTACCACCTTCAGCTGTACCCTATGTTTTCCATTTATCCCTGCTATGAGTTTGGAAAGTTTTGCCACCTTTGCGGCCGGGAGCCGGAGGTACCGTTCTTCCACGTCCAGCTCAATTCCTAAAAACTCCATCTTCCTATCAGGACTTTCTGTCTTCTCCCCTGTAAGTGGAACCCCTAGTTTCTTGCACACGATCTTCAACCTCCGAAGCATGGCTGCTGTCTCTTCCCTGCCCTCCCCTATGAACAAACAATCGTCTAGGTAATGCACAATTGCCCCTTTTCGGTGCCATTCAGAGAATACCCAAGTATAGCCATAGAGAGAGCCATATAAAGAGTACCCAAGAACAGCCAAGTGCTAAAAACCTCAAATGTGGCACAGGTGATGGAACACCCCATGGGCATGGCCTTGTCAAAGTAAAACCACCCCTGGAACTGGAAACCCAGCAGCTCCCAGTCCTCCAGGTTTACCGGAAGTAATTGAAAAGCTGACTCAGTGTTGGTCTTTGTGAGCCAGGCACCTGGTTTCACCCGTAAGGCCTCCACTGCCTGGTCCAGAGTGGCATACGAAACTGTGCTCCTTTCAGGTGTGATGGCGTTATTGATCGAATCACCCTTGGGGTATGACAGGTGGTGAATTAAACTGTATTTTCCGGGTGCCTTTTTTGGGATGATGCCTAATGGTGACACCCTGAATTTAGGAAAAGGGGGAAGGTTGAATGGCCCTGCCACTCTACCCACTTCCACCTTTTTTTAAATTTTCTTCTCCACAATCCCCTCCTTCCCTTTAATGGATGTCAGATTATTTGCTGTCATGTTTTTTCTGTCACCCATGAAATATATACGAAAACCTCCCTGAAAACCCTCCCTAAGTATATCCCTTGCTTCTTGATTGGGGTAATCCGCTGTCCAAGCCTTCAATAATTCTATTTTTATCAGGGAGGCTGCTTTGCAGAATATATCTCCATGGTCCCCATTCCCCTGGATGCCTTTACTTCCCCTGAAACCCCCTCTCCCTCCTTGCCATCTGTAATTTCTTGCCCCCAAAACCCCCTCTCCCCACCCAGGCCCCTCGAAAATTCTGACCTTGCCCCTGGTGTCCCCTTTTCTCCCTGTGATCTGCAGCAGGAAACCGGGTGGCTTCCCCGCACCGGAACAGACATGTTTGAATCTGCAGCTGGGCCATGTGCAATTGGCTTGTTAAATGCCAAACAAGCCTTAGTGTTAGGTGTCCCTGTCCCTTTTTTCCCATCATTAGAGTTACCACCCTGTGCTGACAGTGTCCTTATGCACAGTTCAGACAGGGTAACATCCCACCTCACATCCCCATGTGACGCCATCCTCTGTCTGAATTTCTCATCATATATGAGCCACCCATACCCACTCTTGACCCTACAGGCCTCCCGTATGATAGCCGAGTAGGTCAGCAAAGCTATAGCCAGCTCCAGCTTCTTTTGCAGCACAATGGCACTGAACTGTGTGGAACCCTCCATCCACACTCCAAATGTCTTACCCTTATGGCTGATCTCCTCACTGGTCTTGCCCATGATGGCCAGTGCTACCGCCATCTCTGAGTTGCCCACCAATTCTCTCCACTCATATTTCTTTGCAGTGTCCTTGTCTGTCAATACAAACATGTCAATATACTCCCCTTTCCAAATCTTCTCCTTAAGGGCCTGTGGGATGTGGTCACCCAGTGTCATTCCCGGTGGCCATCTGTATCCCCCTTTGTTTGTCCCTTCCCCGGCACCTGTCCCCTGCCCTTCCTTGTCTTTCACTTTTTTTTCTGCTATCAGTGCCTGCCATGCTTTATCTATTTCCTCCAACCCCTTCTCACCCTTCTCCTCCATCAAACCTGTTAGATATTCTTTGAGGCTGCCCTCGACCGACAAGTCCACTGTCGGCACCTTACCATCCTCCTACCGTGGTTCAACCCTGTCCTCCAGGTTGCTCCTGGTCACTTTCTTCTTTGGTGGCTCCTTCTGCTGTGGTGGCTTCTTTCATTTGTTTTCCTGTCTCTCCTTCTCCTCTGCTTCCCTTGACTTTCTTATTATAGTCTGTACTTGTTGCATCAGGTCTGTGGCCGTCTGGGCCAGCACCTCGTTGGCCTTAGGTTGGCCACAACTGCTGAGGTGAAGAAATGAATCTGCTCTCCACTGCCTGGCCTCTGCCCACTCTCTGATTAAATCATTGACTGCCTGTTAAATGGATTAGCAAAACCCAGCACTACTAGTTGGTTCACACCAGTGGAGGCCCAAAAATGTCCCTTGGATGAAACGCGAGCTTCTTGTACCGCTGTTCCCCTGACAAACTGAAGGGCTAAAAAAAATGGTTACAAATGACAAACCGCCAGCTGCTCTCTCCCTATGCCCCGCATGGTAGCCTGTCTGGCCTGTGAAAGAAAAACGGGCAGCATCAGTCCGTTCCCGTCCCCGGTTTAAACTGAGAACCACCAAAATGCTATGGGAATGGGGGGAGGGGGCACTATATATATATATATATATATATTATTTATTTATTTCTATTTTATTTTTCCTTTATTTAATCCCCCTGTTTGACAGCGATGCACATGCTTATTTGTGACCTGCCCCCTTTCCACCCCTGTGGCCCACACTCCGCTCCCTTTCCCATCCCCCCACTGCAAGCACCTGCAGGAAAAGGTGCTGATGGTCAAACCAAAAAGCTAACAGGCCTGGTACCTGTACCAAAACGCATGGCCAACCCAGCTCAGCTTCTCTTCTGAGCCAAAACGCCAGACAAGCGACACCTATCAAGGTGCCCTACCTCCAGTGGAAAACTGGTCCCCTTTTTTCATTTTTTTTTTTTTAACCTCCCAACAATGTTCTGGACATCCACCACATGTTGTAATACCAGCCCAAAACATGCTCCCTGCATCCCCAACTGACAAAACCCTCTGGTTGGAAAACAAATGATGGGTGGGCTTACACAGGCCATGGGGTTCCGTGAATACCCTTCCTCTACCTGAAATGAGCAAAAAACCCTGTAGCGGTTCTGCTGGCCTCAACACAAAGCTGACAGGATCAGTCCTCACATCCCGCATGTCTCCTTCTCCACATGGCCCTCCCCCTGAACTAGCAGCCACGTGGAAACAAAATGGCATTCTAGGCCACACACCAGACCCAGGACCTGCTCGCCTCACCTCAGAATTAGCCGCAGGCCTCTGAGATGCCACAACTCTCCCAATTTAACAAAATAAGCCACAACCAGCTCAAGGGGGCAACGTCTAGTGCTGAACGCCTACTGCACCGACCCCACCAAGAAAAAGTCAAAGCCTGCTGTGGCCTGGACCCGCTGTGTACAAAATAGCATGATCTCTCTCTGGACAATGCCCTATTTCTTACAATTACTTTATCAGCGATCCTTACAGAAACAATCTATTTTACCAAAATACAAACCTTTTGCATCTCTTACTTTACTTATAATTTTTCCACAAAAACACCACAGGCATATTTATCACACATTCTGGGCAATCATGTTAAAAACACACAAACCTCTTAACACAGACAGAAACTCTCTGCAGGAAAAAACTGCAAGTGTTGATTAATACTGATAAGTGGTACATGAAATTGCTTGCATATATTCCAACTTGCATTGAAGCCCAAGGCCATGCGGCCAGGCCTGGCTTTGTCAACCAGGCCTGCTATGGCCACTTACCTGGAGTCCAATCCAAAATCTACCCACAAGCTTGCCTATATCTTTCTGCAACTGCAGCTCTGGGAACTTTCCTGAAGAGGCTGCTGCAGAAATAAGAGATCCTCTCTGCAGCCCCTTATCTACCCCCCCACCAGCTTCTCCCCTGTCCGAATACCATCTAATGGCATTCTCCCACTTCATCCCCTTAGCCCTCCCTTTGTGACCTCACTCCTCCCTGTGACCTCATCATCCCTCCTTCCAAGCCCCTCCCCTCCCTCCCTGGATACTCTCCTTCCTTCCAGTACTTGCTCTCCCCTCTCCCGCAGCCTCCCCCCATCTCTAAACTCAGCCCTGCTGATTCCAGGGGGCCAGTGACAATCTAGGCTGCCCTTGAAATAGGGCAGCCCTTTTTGTCTCACTCAGAACTAAGTGAGTGTTGATTGGGAAGTTACTGGAAGGTATCAAAAGAATGAACTGACCAGCAGGTAGGGTGCACTGACAGTTCCCAACATGGCTTTGTTAAAAATAGATCATGTGTGACAAATCTTCTTTGCTTTTATGAAAAAGTTAACAAACATCTGGATAACAGAAAACCATATGACATTATTTTTATTGACTTTAGCAAAGCATTTGATAAAGTACCCCATGACTACAAAGCTGTGAAATTGAAAACAAAAACCGTAAACCCAGTTTACATAAACTGGATACAAAACTGGCTGGAGGGTAGAACCCAAAGGGTAACTATAAATGGCCAACACTCTGCAACATCAGGAGTGACAAGTGGGGTCATACTGGGGCCATATATATGCCAGTTCTTCATAGCAGACATAACCGACAACATTACCAATGATAATGATGAGAGGGGAAAAATTGTTTTCATGCAAATTTCCTCATAAGAGATATGCAGAATGTGGAATTCTGCCCATGGAATTTGTGCAGGATGGCAATTTCGCTTCTACAATGCTTTTCAGAATTTCTTTAATTCCAGGGAATTTGGAAAAGCATTTCTACATAAATTTATTCTGCAGATTATATAATCCAGAATAAGGACAATAAATACGCAGTTTATGTAAACCGTGGAATACTGTTCCACAGTTTATTTAAAGTGAGGGTGTGACCCTTGTAAGTGCAGTTTTGGGCTTCATAGCCTGTTACTGTGCAGCATCGACAGTCCCTCCATGTTGGATTTATAAATTGTAATGCTGTCCTGTAAGGGAGGGAAGCTATCCTAACTCTGGCATAACTGCCAGCCAGCCAATCCCTTCCACATCACGGTGCGCTCACCACACCCCCCCCCCCCGCTTGGACGTTTTGTGATATTCTACCAGGAAAAGTGCATGGGCACGCCCCCTTGAATCCTATGGGGAAGATTTTTAAAATATTACTATGCATCTTTAAGCTACCTTTGCAGCAAATGAAAGCCACCACTCAACTAATAGGACCCCTTTCTTCTTTTTAGTGGTATCCTGCTGTTCTAGAGCGAAACTCTAACACTCACCCCATTCCATGCACAAATAAGGTCAGATGCAATCTGTTTTCATCATGCAGGGCATAAAGGTGGTCGGCACTATATGGGGACACACAGGTCTGTATGTTTGAAGAGTATATGACAATGGGTTGAGCGTTAGGGTTGAGAACCTCAAGGAACACCCCACCCGATTCACCAAGAGTGATGACATGGAAAACTGTAATATTTTTCCTTTTGGTGCTTGGGTGTGGGGAGTTAGACTTGTAAACCCTAATGTCACATTTTCCTGTTTTTGTCACTTTAACCCTAACTGGTAAATTAACAACTTTTTCCGGTGAATTTCCTTACGTTTTGAGATAGTAGAATTGTATTGTCATTTGGGACCTGTGTGAACACATCCACATGTGTATGTGGGTGTGGAGGGCCCTACACTTCAGTTTGTCCAGAAAAGCAATGTATGTGCTTCCTTGTATTTTTTTATTGTAGGAATGGACTTTTTTAGTTCTTACTTCTTATGGGCTTAGTGTTGTACTAATAATTAAGACCTGTCTATTGATATATACATTGTCCGTTAACGCTAAAGACTGACAGAGTTATAGTTGCAATGTTATCCTATGGGAATTGTAATTTTTTGTGTGTGTGTATATATATATGTGTATGTATAGTCCCTACATTGTAAAAGGGGTTGTGTGATAATGTTGTAGGACTCACTAAGACCTTTAGTTTGATATATACACTGTCCCTTAACTGCATATATTGATGGAGTTATGGCTCGTTACGGTTGAAATGTGGAAAAAAAAAACAAAGTCCAAATTATTTTTTCTTATGAAGGGATCTTTTCATGAGGCTGTGTCATTCATATGAAACAAGATTCCTTCATATGAAAAAAGAATGTTAAAAAAAACAGCACAAATTCTTTTTTTGTATGAAGGATCTTTTTTAGTATGAAGGATCTTTTTTCATGAGGTTGTATCATTCATGCAAGAAAGATTCCTTCATATGAAAAAGCATGCTGCAAAAAAAAAGTCCAAATTCTGTTTTCATTTGAAGGAACCTTTTTTCATATGGCCCTATTCCTTTTTTTGTATGGCCATATGAAAAAGAAAACTAGGTTACAAAAATACTTTGAAACGTTCTAAAGATACATTTCTGAGTGATTTTTGAAACTTTTATTCCTTGCCATTTAGTTATTCTTAATATAACTAAGTATTATTCTGCACTTATACTTTGTGTTAGCTTTTATACTTTTTTTCTTCCTTATCATCGTAAGACATTACTGTTACCCTGTATATTGACTTTGTCACTGTACTGCAATTTTTTGTTCTTGCTGTATGTTCTTCATTGTCCTTTCCCAGGACCATCTTGTAAATGAGTTAAGCTCAATGATGTATTTCCTGGTAAAATAAATTTGATTTGATTTTGATAACTGCAGAATCCACCTAAGGGGTTCCCGATTAGCAAGATACATGTGTTGGTGTCTCTACAGGATATGATTTTCATGGGTTTTCAACAACATAAAAAACAATGGAAATGAGATGGTGGCCATATATAAAAATAATTTTGTACCACGAAAAAGATTAACACCCCCCCCCATATGAAATAGAATCTTTTTTCGTATGACTCAAATTCCTTTTTGTATGAAACAGCTATCCAAAAGACCATACTGAGCATACTGAACCAAAATCTCAAATCCTTATAACTCTGGAAAGGATATTTTTCACCACACAAATGAAAGGCACCACTCTGTCCCAAATTCTTTCTACCTGAACATTTCAGACCAGAATTCCAAACCATCTAGGCGTTAGGCATTGACAAAAAAAAGATTTTTTCACTTTTTCACAATCCGCATCTTGCAATCTGCACATCTGACCTGAACAAAACTGGGCATATCAAGAGACCTTGCCTCCGAAACAGTGCATGCTAAATTTTGTGCAAATCCATTGAGCTGTGGTGTGAAGCTATTAAAGTGCAAAGTTGTGGGTTTAACTTTAAACTGCCTACTTAACCCTAACTATAGTGACACTACTACACTACTACAATATTATATATGTAACCCCTGGGTGGTGCTATCCCCAGTGTTACACCCCTGTGCCTACTACTTACAAGCTATGCTGAGGGGTTTGGGTTCGTTAACTAATAACCACACTGTTTAACCTTTGCGCAGTGCCTCCACTCAGGGTGCTTAACATGTGTGAGCTGGCACTAGGTGTAGCCCCCTGAGCTGCTACACCACCCATGAAGACCATTTACCTTCCCCAGACATACCCCAATAAACATTTCCCCACATTTCAATACTTCACATTTAAAGACTCTATCTAATAATATGCTCACACCAAATATTTCAACAAGAACAAGATATTTATTTAGAGTATAGGAGTTAGGAGGGAAACAGGAGAGTAGAAGTTATGCAGATCTCTATTTACAAAATGTACAAGGTTGGTTTAGGTTTTGCTGTTGAACACTCCAGCTGGGTGGCTACACACTAATAGACTACAGGTAATCACATTTCTCAATTTGACCTATGATACCCAGAGCCCTGGCTATCTGGCTGCTGACAATCAGATGTTACATAAATGATTAGCATTATTGCACACACTGGTACCAGCCCAGATACAGCAGAAACCACAATCTCATACCATACTGGAATCCCAGATACCACAGTCCAAGATGCTGCAGGCCTGGTGGATGTTGCAGCTGGTCAAGGTGGCCGACTTTTGATTCAAAGGGAAGGGGAAAACTTGGAGAATGATCCCTACAATGGCTATAGATGCTTTGTACAATGAAGGCAGGGAGTGCCCTGCATTTTAGCAGAAATAGCAGGCATTTACCTTGCCAGGTACAGAAAGCCAGGGATTGCCCTGCTCATTAACGAAGGCAGGGATTGCCCTGCACTTGCAGATGTCTCAACATTCCAGGACAAGCTGCTTGGATTTTACATCCTGAACATTTAGCACAATAGTTGAAAGTCCCATCCAATATAATTAGAGAGTATGATACTTTTATCAAGCATCCAACATTTCTTTAAAATGAGGTCACATCAGTACATTCACACACCAAAAGGCATCCATCCAGTATAAGCAGACAGCGACACTTTTATCAAGCATCCAATATTCAGATATATGAAGTCACATCCAGTACATCTAATACCAAAAACAGTATTCATGGGGTCGTGGCCTAGCCGAGGAGCTGAATGGAGGTGTTTTAGCAGAGCTCCAGATAGATCCCTTAAAAATCGACTCCATCCTGCATAAGATCGCCCTGCAACTTCATTATCGGGCTACAGTCTACTGCCCAGATGTCGACTACATCCAAATCTGCAAAGAAACAGGCAAAACTACGTTTTAATAAGGCACCCAGCTCAAGCTCTTCATTGTGGCCTGTAGAACCAGTGAGAGGCCATCCCACCCAGGCCCAATCTCCACTTGAACCTGGAGGTGAATCAGAGAACACAACGATGGATACTAACTACCAAAACCTAGAAAGATTGATCCAGCGATCTAAAAGTATGACTTGGGCACATGGATGCAGTCAGGATTCAATAACATGACTGCCCAAATCCAACATCTGCAGTAACTGGTAAATGCTACCTTGGAAACTGTGGAGGCCCATGCTACTTGTCTCACAGAAGTGGAATCCAGAATTGGGGCTCAAGAGGACATCACAACACAAATATCTGCAGATTTACAGCAAGCTCTCAAGGACATAGAATTGCTAAAACAGGTGGTTGACAACCATGGGAATTGAGAACGGAGGTGTAATATTCACCTCATGGGCCTCCCCGAGGGTTTGGATGGGAAGGACTGTGCCTCATTTAGGAAAGAATAGCTACAAAAAACTCTAACCCTCCACCAAACATCTCCCTGGAAATACAACGAGCTCATCGCTCCCCAGGACAAAAGCCTACACCAGACCAGAAACCGAGGCACCTACTTGTCAAGTTTCTTCGATTTCCAGATCGTCAAGCAGTCCTTGCAGCTGCCTGAAAATGTGAGCCCATCATGGCACAGGGATCCAGAGTTAGTATTTTCCAAGATTTCTCCAGACCGTTGCAGACCCAAAGACAGGCTTTTATGGAAGTCAAAGGCAAACTGCATGATATAAACTGTCCATTTACACTGGCCTATCTGGTGCGTTTGATAGTGCGTTACCCTGGCAGCTGACAGCGGGCCTTCATGGATCCAGATGCAGTGATGGAATATGTGTGAGGACTGTGAAGAAGAGAGCCAAATGATCAAGCAGGAGAAAATGAAGGGTGAACCTGATATAAGGATGCCAAACTATACTGTCTCCTAGACAGGTAATCCCGGGGATGGGATTTTAGGGAAGAGATCCTCTTGGCCTACAACTCTGGGGATTGGAGGCCTATTAGGGCAGGGCTAGAGAGGAATCCCTGTCCCTTGGGAGGAAGTGCCTTTAGGCAGTAGGTTTCCCTTACTTACAGGGCACTGAGACTTTTCAGACTTAACTACTTAAGACACTAATTTTTTGTCCTGAGTTGGTTATCTACAATGTTCCCTTGTTAATGTTTTACAAAAGCTCTAATTCTTTGCTTGGAGTCGAATGGGGCTGTTTAATAATTGAATTTGTGTTTACATTGAAGGCCCATGATGGAGTCGTGTTACCTGTTACATTGAATTGGGGAGGGTGCCTAGACAAGTTAGCACTTTTCTTAGGCCCGAACGCCCAATATAATTTTTTTTTTCTTTTTACTTTGATTTAGACAGGGAGTCTAAATAGTGTGCGGATGAGCGATGGAGGCAAACTGTACTTAGCACAGTGCAGCAGCAGGAGGCCACATTCGATAGAGCCACTCAGGGCATGATGCAGGCCTCCAGGCGTGCTACCCCATAGATACACTTAACAAATGGCTGGGAAAGCCGGGGGCGATTGGATTGTTTCTATTCATTTTTTTGGAGCACTCCCTTGTGGCTGGTGTGGGTCACCAGCAGCGGGACCTCCCCTGTAACATAATATGGGGATTAAAGATGCAGCATGCTCCCATAGATATAGTATTCCCTCTTCAGAATCAATGGATCTGGTGGCTCAATCCACGATAAGTAAAGGGTGAGAGTCCTAGAGATCAGTCATATGTACCCAAGGACTAAGGGTGGAGAGGGAGGTGAAGGGACATGGGGGAATAGAGGCTTGGGAGGGGAGGTAAATAGGGGCATAAGTATCAATAGCTCTGCTCAGGGGACTTCCGGTTGGGGCACGGACCTAATGGCTGTCTAAACAAAGCGCTGAATGACTGACCAGAAACAATCCACGTTAATCCATATAGAAAACGTCAATCCTGTCGACCAAAAGATCAATAAAAGATTATCTAATGGGACCCAAGCACCGTTTGAAGGAGATTCAGTTGAATGGAACTGTAAAACAAAAGATAGCTGAGCAGGTACAGAACGGCCGAGCTGAGGCCTATACAGAGCGCGAATCCACGGCACAAAGTGTGGAGAAGGCCACGAACATGGCACAAGAAACAGAATGCACGATTACCTCTCGGCAGCTCTGTCAAACCCTACAACAAATAAACGATACTCTGCACAGATTGGAGGCTAAAGCACTAGATCAATGCCAAGATATTGCAAAATTACACCAGAAAACACAAGAAGTTGAGACAGTAATGACAGAATATACCCAGACCACAGACGTGCACAACTCAGCCTTGCTGGAGCTGCACCATCGCACTACGCTGTTGGAACAGAAGCTTAAGGAACTAGAGAATCGGAATCGGCAAAACAATATTCGGATCCATGGAGTACCAGAAGGAACAGAATCGGGGAACATGATTGACTTTATCGACTCATTTTTAAGAGAGATCCTTAATCTACCTACTGATAAATGGCTTGACATTATTAGGGCTCACAGATCACTGGCACCGCAGCCTCGAGATCAGAAGGCCAGACCCAGATTGATAGTGCTTGCGTTTCTTGATTACAGGATCAAAGAGGAGGTGTTAGCCCTAGCCTGGTTGAGAAAAACTATATATTTCGGAGATGTCAGACTGTTTTTTTGACCATGACTTTACCCACAGCTGCTTGCTAGGAGGAGGAAGGTGCTACAGGTCGTTAAATTACTACAGCAAAAGGGGTAAAGACCTTTGTGGAATACCCAGCTAGGCTGAAAGTTCAAACAGAAAAGGGTCTTTGAGATTTCAAGAGCTGGCAGAAGCTAAGGAGTTCGTGGAGAGAACTGGATTTCACATACCTGAGGAGCAGAGTCGGTAGTTCAACAGCAGCTGGGGAACGAACTGGTTCAAAAGAGGCCCAAAAGAGTGAATGGCGGTTCAAGTAGAGACATGTTTGGGATGTGGGACAAGGTCCTAGCCAAAAGAAAACCCCCAGACACAGAACTAGAGAGAGGACAGGAGAGCAGGAACAAGGCGACCCTCTGAGAGCAGGACGTCGTGCTGAACAACAATTTAACAGCTGAAGGATGAAGATGTGAAACGGAATACACTACAAGTACTTACTCAAAAGAGACTATGATGTGGACTAAAGGGAATACAGTGTGCTCAGAGCTCTTGAAGGGAAATGAAAATGACTTTAATAACTTGGGACTATGCCTGCATAATCAGACTACATGGCACATGAATAATAACTAAACGATCTTAATGGGATTGCGGGGGTTAACATCTCCCGACTTCCTGCAGCAGTTATAATGCTATGTAGGTATAGGATGTCTCAGGGAAGCGGGATTCGACGTGGAAGGGTCTATGAGCAGATATAAACGTGGATGTAGTGGAAGGAGGACGAAGGGAAACGAAACAGAAGTGCAAGAATCATATCCACCAGGAACTGGGTTATTTTTTACTTGATTGGGGGGGCAAAGGTGGAAGTGGGAGGGGGACTATAAAGGGGCTAATCTTTGGTTTAACACTGAAGCAGGCACCGTATTGGATTTGTGGTAAAAGTAAAATAAAGGCCCCAATACGGAACTGAAACAGGGGAAGAGGTTTGGCTCTAGAAGGAATATATAAAGTGCGGACCATTATATCTGAAACCGTATAATGCTATGGGTTTAAGATATCGGGAGTACAAGAATGGGCATTAATAACACAAAACATGTGGATGAAAAGATAAGAAGCTTTTGAGGTATGGGAAAAGGGGAATACCACGGAGGAATTAATGAATAAAATAAACAAAATTAGTTGAGTTAGCGAATTATGGGGAAGGGGAGGGGGATTGGGGAAAAGGGTAATGATTCTTGGTTTGGTTGCTGAGGGGTCTGCTTCCTCCACGTGAGAAGGACTATCATCTCCCCACGGGTACCCCAGTTGGGAAAGTGGTGGAGGGAGATTTCTGGCCCTATAGAAGATATGAAATCGGGATTAGGTCAGGATTTAAATGTTTATATGAAAGACGGTTAGATCAGCAGAAAGTACAGTTATGTAAGAACTTACCGTAACAGTAGATCTTCGAGAGAGGCTCTTGCAGTAGGTAATTACATATAGGACTGACGTCGAAGCAGGACCCCACGGAAAATTTCTAGCTAGCAGTCCCTGACGGGGACTGCCCCCATGTCAGGTGACTGGCGTCAGACGACGTTGGTATAAAGGGGCGGTCCCAGATGCCCGCCTTCTAGTTCTTTCCTGCTACAGGCCTGGAAGGCCCGGACGAGAGAGAAGCAGATATTTCCATCAATGGAAAAGGAGCTGAAAAAGCCTAGGGGGATGGAGGGCGGGAAGGTATTACCTACTGCAAGAGCCTCTCTCGAAGATCTATTGTTACGGTAAGTTCTTATGTAACTGTACTATCTTACTTTGAGAGGGCTCTTGCAGTAGGTAATTACATATAGGACAGAATCCCAAGCAGTCTGGAACAAATGAAAAGGCACTGGGAGGAGGAACTACTCCAAGAAGTAGCCAACAACCTTGCAAACCTCAAGATAGGAGGCCTTGCAAGACAGCTAACCCGAAGCCCGCTCTACGGCGAGAGGCAATGTCCAAACTGTAATGTTTAGTAAATGTATGGACGGAAGTCCAAGTGGCGGCAACACAGATGTCTGCCACAGACACATTCTTGAAACAAGCCGCAGAGGCTGCTACACCTCGAGTGGAGTGACCTCTGACTTGACCCGGTAGGGTCTTGTTGTACTTGTCATAACAGAAAGTGATGCAATGAGCCAACCACTTTGATAGGCATTGCTTGGAGACAGCATTGCCTTCCCTTTTGTGAGCAAAAGAGACGAACAACTGATCAGTCTTTCTGAGATCCTTCGTCCTATCGGTGTAGTATCTCAGAATCCTGTGGACATCCATGGTATGGAGCAAGTATTCTCCTTGGTTGAGTACTAGTGAAAATTCAGGTAATTCAATAGACTGATTTAAGGTAAACTCACTACCACTTTTGGGAGAAACTTAGGATTCGTCGAAGAGCTACTCTTTCTTTGTGAAAGATTAGATAAGGGATTTTGCACATAAGGGCCTGTAGGCTCAGAAATTCTGCAAGCAAGTAATGGCCACCAAGAAGAGCATCTTCCACGATAAGAACTTCAAGTCTGCAGAAGCCGCGAGCTCAAAAGGAGGAAAGGTAAGTTTCTCAAGAACAAAGTTCAAGTCCCAGGGGAGCCGAGTCCAAAGAGGGGTCTGAGATGAAGGACCCTCTGAGAAAAGTCTTGATACTTCCAGTTGGGCAAATGCCTTATCCATGAAAGGGACATGGTAGGCTGAAATAACTGCCATATGGACTTTCAAGAGGAGTGACTGAGACCCAAGTCGAAAAGATGGCGCAGGTAATCAAGCAGAACGGCTACAGGACAGGAGAAGGACTCCACGTTCCTGGATGCAGCCCAAATGGAAAATCTTTTCCATTTCATGGCGTAGGAGGACCTAGTGGAGGGTTTTCTAGCCTCTACCAGAATCTTGGCCACCTTAGCAGAGACGCCAAAGCGAGATTGGGCTAGGTCTGCAGGAGCCATGCATGAAGTTGAAGAGACTTGAGTCCCTGATCCTGGGTCAGTAATCCTCGAGATAAAGGAAGAGGAAGAGGGACCAGAGGAATTGGGGGAAAAGCATAGATGAATCTGTCCTTCCAGTTTAGAGACAGAGCGTCACTCCGGAAAGTGCCTCGCTCTGGAGCAAGCGAGCAAAAGGTTGGAAGTTTTGTGTTTTGGGAGGAGGCGAACAGGTCTATCTGTGGAGTCCCCCAAATCTGGAAAATGCTTTTTAGAACTTTTTGGTCCAGTTCCCACTCGTGTGGTAGAGCCGAAGAACGACTTAGCTTGTCTGCCAGGACATTGTCGACTCCCGGAACATGGATCGCCGTGAGGTGAAGGTTGTGAACAGTTGCCCATTCCCAAACCCTCATCGCTTCCCTGCATAGTGGGTAGGACCGAGTCCCTCCCTGCTTGTTGATGTACCACACCATGCACATGTTGTCTGTTTGGACGGCTAGGTGACCGGAAGGATGCTACAGGAAGGGCCTGGAGAGCATACAGCACTGCTTGAAGCTTCCGAGCACATTGATGTGGAGAAGTAACTCCAATTTTAACCATAAGCCCTGGGTTCAGTGAGAACCCAGATGGGCTCCCCAACCTTCGCCTGAAGTGTCCGTGGTCAGAGTCTGAGCGGGGAGAGGATGAAAAAAGGGGATCCTCTGGAATAGGTTCTCTCGAACCATCCACCATTGCAAGTCTCTCATCATCGGCGAGGAGATCAGTACCAGATGATCTAGGTCATCTACCAGTTGATCCCACTGAGAGCGGAGAATCCACTGAGAGATCCTCATGTGGAGGCACGCGCACGGAACCGTTGGGATGGCAGCCGCCATAAGCCTCAGGAGATGGAGCACCAACCTCGCCGGAACCCTCCTGTGGTCTGATAGAAGGGAAATCTGGGACTGGAGGGAGGCCCCCCTGTCCGGAGGCAGGAAGGCCCTGCACATTGTCGTATCGAGGATTGCCCTGATGAACTGGAGCCTCTGGGAAGGATCCAGGTGAGACTTGGAATGGTTGATGGTGATACCCAGGCCAGAGAAAACCTGCTGGGTGAGGGAGAGAAAATGCAGGAGTTCCTCCCTGGATGGGGCCGCCAGGAGCCAGTCGTCCAGGTAGGGAAAAACCTGAACTCCCAAAGTACGTAGGTGGGCCACTACCACCGCCAGGCATTTGGTAAAGACTTGGGAGCTGAGGAAAGACCAAAAGGGAGTGCCCGAATTGGTAGTGGTCCCTGAATGCAAACCTGAGGTACATTCGCGCGTAAGGAGTGAATGGGATGGCAGTATGCATCCTGCATATCCAGAGCATTAAAGCCATTGGCCCAGCTGACAGGGACAAGAGGGTTTGAAGGAGAGCATCCTGAACCCCTTGTATTCCACATATAGGTTCAGGGAGCTGAGATCAAGAATGGGTCTGAGATCTCCCGTCTTCTTTGGTACAAGGAAGAAATGGGAATAGTAACCTGTCCCGTGAAGGTGAGGGGGGACGGGCTCTATGGTCTGCTTCGCAAGGAGAGCAGAAATTTCTTCCTTGACCAAAGGAAGATGGTCCCTTGAGTAAGAGGAGTTCGGGGGGGGTGCTGTGGAGGTTTCTGCAGAAACTCTATGGAGTGCCCTCTGCTATGATCTGAAGCACCCATGATCAATGTTATCCTCTCCCAACCCGGAAGGTGGAGAGAATCTCCTCCTACGGTTCCTCCGGAGCGACGGAGGCAGTGGGAGAGGGAGGAGTCAGGTGGTGTGAGGCAGTGCACGCAGCTGGGGCACCGCTGCTTTTTGGGCGGCGGGGGCCTGGCAGCTGTGGGGGCCCAACGCTTGGTGGCCCGCCTTCCCTGAGGTTTCACTTGAGGCCGGCTGCGTCTGCGAAAGGGACGGCACTGCGGGGGATGGGGACGGTACATTGAATCAACAGATTTAAGGGCCATACCCTTCTCCTGCAAGTCAGTGATGATGTCCTTGACATCACCACCGAAAAGCACAGAACCCCTGAAAGGAGCTTCTTGGATTGCTGACTGCACCTCCGGGACCAGACCTGACACACGGTGCCATGCGTGACGCTGAAGACTTACGGCAAATGCAGAGCTCCATCCTGCGGTGTCCACTGCGTCGTAGGTCATCCTCAGAATGTGACGACTGGCCGAACGAGCAGAACGGACCAGGTCGGCTAACTCCTGCTTGACCTGGGAGTCAGGCAAGGAGTCAATCTTGGATTCTGCCTGGGTAAGGACAGCCTTCTGGTAATCTCCCATATGTGCTACATAATTTAGGGCCCTGATCCCCAGTGTGGAAGAAGCATAGATCTTCCTTCCATACTGATCCAGAAGGTGAGATTCCTTATCCGGGGGAGACAAGCTCAAATGTTTGGAGTGTGCTGACCGGCCGTGAGCGGTGCTAATCACAACCGAGTCTGCACGGGGTGAGTCAGAAATCTACACCCTCCAGAGCCTGGTATAGCCTGTTGAACTTCCGGGAAGTGGGCTAAAGCCGGTGAGTTGTTTACAAATGGTGTGGAAACAAGGTGGGCATGAGGCTTGATCCAGGGTGGCACTAGTGCAGGAGGCGTAAGGGGCAAGTCCAGATGTTCGGCGCGTTTTACCCGCTGAGGATCTGGTTCTAAAGAACACCACTGGTGGACTTCCTGGATCTTCCTGAGCAACTCCGTGAAGGAAGGATCCTCCGGAGGAGACTTCGGAGGAGTCCTCGGCCGGGGCTTGGACGGAGAGCGAGGCTCGTCGTCTTTCTCGGAACAACCATCGGAGGGATCCGAGGAGTCAGAGAGAGAAGAAGAAGAGGAATTTGAAGCAGAGTAGGACTCCCTAGCTCATCTAGGGGGAGGAACGGGTTCCTGGGGGGATCCTGGGCCCGCGTGTCCTGCCCTCTCTGGATCCTGAGGCAGAGCCGAGATCCAGAGGCGGAAGGGAGTGTATCGTCTGGGGCATCACGGGGCACGGGGTGGCACCGTTGCCGTAAGATGGCTCTCGACTTCCTTGGTGAGCTGAGCCTTGGCCTCAGCCCACCAGGAAGTCAGAGTCTCCTGGAGATCCACCGGTGGCCTAGGGGGCAGTGGAGGAGGAGGAGGGGGATAGTTGTACGGATGAAATCCGTGAGGGGAGTATCCGTAACCCGGCTGTGGGAGTACCGGAGCTGGGTATTGCGGCGTCAGGCACTGCGGCGTCGGTGGAGTCGGCACCGGGTACTGCAGCGCAGGATACTGAGGACCTGGGTAAACCGGCATCAGATAAGACGTCGGATACCCAGGTACCGGAGGAGCTGCCAGAGCAGATGGCCCAGTAGGGAACTCCACAGGCGGATCGACCATGATAGGCCCGTGGGGTGGAGGGCCCAATGGGAGAGGAATATCCCCCGCTGGCGGCGGAGGGACCGGCGTCAGCGGGCCGGTGTCGGGGCTGGCATCTGGGAGCTGGCATCAGATCCGGCTCTGTAGGAAGGGGATCAGGCAGCGGACCAGCATCCTGTACTCACCTGGGAACGGAGGGAAAAGTCCCCAGGTCAGGCAGGGGACTCGGGCTCCCCGGATGGCAGTGAAGGCTGCGGGAACCTGGGATGACAGGACGGACCAGGGTCTGCCGTGAGGCTCCGAGGCACTGGCGGATGTTGGAGGAGCCGGCGTAACGACTTATGGGCGGAGTCCGCGGGCGTGCAAGGCCGGCATCCGACGTGGGTCCCTCGTTGGAGGCAGGCCGAGGATGGGAAGAGGCCTGGTCCAGGGGACTGCTATCGCCACCCGAAGGGTCGGCGTCTTAGCGGCCTTCTCCCGGCGGACATCGGAGAACAACGTCAGCTTATGGGCGCCCACACCAGTAGGCCGCAAGCCTCGCGGCACTGGGGCTGAGGCCTCCTTTGCCCAGAGGCAGCGGGCTCGGCGAACGAACCCGAGAAAGGGGCGGGCTGACACCCTCCAAAGCCTTGGAGGCTGCCACAATATCCTGAGGGACGCATTTTTGGCCGCGCTCCGGCCGAGTCGGAGGAGGAGACCTTCTCCCGTGCCTCTTGTCCGCTTCTTGTGTCCTTCAGGGGCGGCGCCTGCGCAGAAGTTTCTTCAACTCCTTCTCCATGCGGACATCTTCTTTTTGAGGAGATGGGCTTCTAGAGACTGCTGGCGTCGTCTGCGGGTGGCCACGTTGAAATGTAAGCAATGCGGACACTTGTCGACCACATGGTCGGGGCCTAAACAGAAAAGGCAGAGGGAGAGACCGTCTTTGTGAGGCAGTTGGGCTCCGCACGAGTCGCACTTATTTTTTGAAGGGGACGACATATACTGACATTCACCTGACAAAGAAAACACAAAATACTGATACTTTCGGAAAAACCGGCGAAGCAACTGGACTGAGCGTTATGAACTTCATCAGCGAGCGCCTACAGACTACTGACGGGAAAGAACTGGAAAAGCGGGCGTCTGGCATGATCACCTGACATGAAGCGGTCCCGCCAGGGACTGCTAGCTAAGTATTGCGTGAGGGTCCTGCCGCCTGCCCGACATCAGTCCTATATGTAATTACCTACTGCAAGAGCCCTCTCAAGTAAGATCATCATTTTCTTTTGAAGGTGCTTGGGCACGAGTGCTCAATTAAAATCTTTTCTGATCAATAGAGTAATTGGTCACACAGGAAAGTGAAGAGCTCTAAGTTACGAACAAGAGCTGTCTAGAGGGGGTCTCCCATTGTAGAGACACTGGTAACCCCTCTGAACTTGCCTCCGCCTGTATAAGGTGGAGGTAGGACTAGAGCCCCAAAAAGTGGGACTTCTTCCTTGGAGGTCAAGGATAATGCATTGGTTACTAGCCCAGCTGGCTGCAAAGTTGAGCTACTGTTATCAAGTAATGGTTTTAATGTTATTTTATATCTGGGAAGTGTTCCGTCGCAAGAGAGAGTTAAATGAAATAAAGAAGGGAGATGTGTGGGAGGGCTCTCGAGGAGGAGTCCGGGAGGACCCTGAGAATATATTTCTAAATACAGACCCTTTCAATGGCAGGTAAGGGTATGACTATTTGTTCCTATAATGTTAACTGCCTTACAAACCCTGTTAAAAGATCTGAAATATTGAGCCAGGTAAGGAAAGTCACGGCAGATTTTTTATTTCTCCAGGAGACCCATTTGTCGATGAAGGAGCATAATAAGTTCCTAAAATTGGGTTTTGGGGAAATAGCGGCTTCTTCTTATAAGAATGGTAGAAGGAGGGGTGTGATGGTCTTGGTGCCATTTAATTCCCCATTTGAAAAATGGAGGCTAAGACAGATAAGGAGGGACGATATGCGATGCTGAAAGGTAAATTTAGGGGCAATGTTGTCACGCTGGCATCCGTGTACTTTCCCCCTGGCTCAACACTACTGGAGTACCGTTCCTTTCTAGCCACTCTGTTAGAGTGGGGAGAGGGAGTCATAATTTGTGGGGAGATCTGAATCTACCTTTGAACCCGGATATGGACTCCTCCTCGAGGGTAAGAGGGAAACCACACAGAACGGCTAAGAAAATCCAGAAATTGATAGGAGAAATGGGGTTATTAGACACTTGGAGACACCAACACACTAGACAGAGGACTCTACCGCTCCTGCAGGCACAACACTATTCAAGGCTAGACTACATATTAGTCACGAAGACTGAGGTACAGAGAATTGAGGATACTTGGATAGGGGACTTACTTCTGTCTGATCATGCGCCCATATATATAAAAATAGACCATGGGGAGACTCACCGGAATACCATATGGCGGCTGAACACCTCTCTTTTGAAAGATAAAGAAATTAGGGACCAGATAGTAGAAACTTGTAAGGCATACCTTCTAGATAATACAGAGCAGGATACCACACAGGCCATCCGTTGGGATGTCGCAAAAACTGTCCTGCGAGGTAAATTTATCCAACTGGCCTCGAGGAAAAAAGAGGAGCGGGAGGCTAGAAGACTCAAGCTAATGGGGCTGATAGATGGTGAGGCAGCAAAACAAAAGTATGACAAGGAGGAGGAGACAGTTGTTGGACTATAAGAGGAGTTGGCAGGAATTTTGGATTATCAGGTGGAACAGAGGTTGCTCTTTCTGAGACAACACTATGAGGGGACCTCGATCGTTCACAGGTACCTGCCTTTGCAGGCTGAGGGCAAAGGCAAGAGCAATAATAATGAAGGTGTGGCATCCAGGATAGCAAAATGGTTCGTGAGGTTCATGAGATAGCAGACGCTCAGAACATATTATACTAAGTTATACTGAGAAGACACAAAAGCGGGAAGGAAGACATAAAGAAGATTCCTGAGTTCACTTAAACTACCGGGCCTAACTAGGAGCAGGGAAAGGTTAATGAGACCTGTAAGACCAGAGGAAATAAAGGAGGAATTAAAAGACTTAGGTGGGTAAATGTCCGGGTTCGGACGGACTCCTGCAGAGTTCTATAAATGTTTTGGGAACCAGATACAGACACTTCTGGGAAGGTTTTGAAGAGGTCATGAGAGGTGAGATCACGACCCTCCTTCTTGGGGCCCAGTGATTGGTGATACCCAAGCCAGGAAAGGACCCAACAAAATGCCCTTCATATGACCGATTTCCTATTGAACACTGATTATAAAATACTTACATCTCTTTTGGCAAGGCGTATTCAGGAGTACCTCCTTCTTTAATACAGATAGACCAATCCGGTTTCATACCGGGCAGACAAGCACGGATAATCTTGTAGAACAACACATATAATTGATCAAATTTCCATGCAAAAATTACCGTCACTGATAGTAAGTCTTGATGCTGAAAAAGCATTTGTGAAATATCGGTTGTTTCTGAGGGAGATCCTTTTCCGGTTTGGGTTCCCAAGGCAGCTGATAACGGCTGTATTTAAGTTATATGAGTCTCCGAGCACAGGTTGGGCGAATGGACATATCGCTGGGACTTTTATTTAGAAAGAGGAGCAGCGACAAGGTGTCCTCTCCCCATCATTGTTCGCCCTGTTCATTGAACCTCTTGCTCAGAGCGTCCGTCAGTGCCCAGAGATAAAGGGGATTAATATGAGGGGACAAACCCACAAACTGGCTTTGTATGCTGATGATGTTCTTTTATATGTGGCAGACCCCGTGGAGTCTTTGCCAGCGGTATTCAGACGGCTAGATAAGTTTCTGGGTTATCTGGTTATAAATTGAATAATAATAAAGTGGAAATTCTCTGTTTTAATTTTACCCCAACTGAGGAGCTTAAAAGTAAGTATCCCATGTTATGGGACCAGACAGAGATAAAATATTTAAGGGTAAAGTTGGGTAGGAACAACGCACAATTGAAAGAGCTGAACTATCCTCCTATAATAGCGCAGCTTAAAAGTGATTTTCAAAGATGGTCCCTTCTACCCATCTCACTTAGTGCTAGGGCTCAAGCCCTCAAGATGAATGCATTACCATGCCTTCTCTACTTATTTCAATATGTCCCATGTTTGTTAACTCCGGCGGATCTAGAGACCTGGCAGAGTATGTTTTTCTCCTATTTATGGAAGGGTAAAAAACCCAGACTAAGAAGATCCTTGCTTTATCTTCCTAAGGAAGAGGGGCGCCTTAGTTCCCATGCCTGCAGGGCTACTGGGTGGCAGCCCAGATGAGGTTGCACTACTTAGGGGCAACCTGGGATACAGCACCCACTGGAAGCTAATAGATCTCTGGAAACAAAGGGATCCCCTTTTGGGCGGTGATGTTTGGGGCTCTCTGGATACAGGAAACGTTGGTTTCTCAGCACAAGGGCAGTGTTGGAAGGATGGAGGAGAGGAATAAGCAGGGGCCACATTTAGGAATCTATGGAGGTGTAGATAGATGGTGGGCATATGACCATCAGTTTATATCAGCAACGCTTGATAAATGGTATCAGAAACAAGCTAGAAGAGTCTGTGCGTATGTATCAAATAATGGCCGGAATACCCTGCTCTCCTTTGAAGCAATTCAGGAAAATATGGCCTGAAGCAGACAGATAAAATCAGGTATTACCAACTGAGAGACTACTTGAATATATAAATTAACAAAATAATGCTGGAGGAGCCGGTGTTGGAAGAGAGGGCTATTTCAAAGAGTGTGGGGGGCAAGGGAAGACCATGCCATTTTGTTGCTGTATAATAACTATGTGACAGATATGGCCAACACGTCCCAGCATATAAAGAAAAATGGGAACAGGACTTAGAAATTCTTATAACAGATAAACATTGGTCTCTGATGTGGAGAAATACGTGGTCAACTTCTAGCTCCTTAGTGTGGAGGGACTTCTGTTGGAAGTTGAGAACCAGTTATTTCTTAGTACCAACATAAATGGTGCATTTGAAGGGAGGGACCACAGCTGGGTGCTGGAGGGCTTGTGGAGAACAACGTGCCTCACAAGCACATGTCTTTTGGTCATGTCCAGGTATCACCATATATTGGAGGGAGGTTAGGAAACATCTAGAACAGATATTTTCAATTAAGATGCAGCTAGGACCTGAACATTTGGTTTTAGGACTAATCCAAGGGGAGGTGAGAGATAAGGATGCCAGACACCTATGGAAGATCCTGGTGGCAGCAGCTTTAAAAATTATCACAAAGAATTGGTTGCAGCCGAGGGCCCCGGGGGTAGGGGAATGGAAGGATATGGTTGAATCCATACATTTGATGGAAATGTTAATGATCAATCTTAAGCAAAAGCCACAGATATATCAACAGAAATGGACCAGATGGTTACTCCATGACAGTGGTTAAGAGAGAGATGCCTGAACTGTACTAAAAGAGATATTTACCTTTTACTTCGGAGTTAGAGAATGTCTCCCGATTAACTCCTGTTATAGGTATTTTCTGGATATGAGACAACTAGTTATATATAGTGAAAGGACAGAACACATCCCAGACAGTAGCACCTACTGTTACTGCTCTAGCTAGACTGTAGTAAAGTTGACTACTGTAAACCAGAAGTACTGTAATATTTCTGTGATGTTGTCAGTGCTGGGGCTTTTACCAAAAGAACAACATGTGAATCATGTAAATGATGTAACAAATGCTGACAAATGAAAGACGATAAACTAAGTATAGAAAAAAATATCTCTGCTCAGGGGAAACTGAATGGGGAGGGGAGGTTCTGATGAGAACTGTTTGGGAGGTTTCACATTTCTTGATTGGTTGGAGGTGGGAGGGTCATGGGGGTTAACAGGTGGAGAATTGTTATAAAGAAATGTGGACAGTTTGGACAATGACTTCAGATTGTGGTACACCCTAAGTATAGTTACAGATGTACAGAGGTCATTTGTTATTTTAAACCGAACAAATGGCTGATTTAACAATTTTATCATGGAATGTTAACAGATTGAAAACAGTAGTCAAGGAAAGAGTATGGTCTTACATCAAAAATATCAGGGAGATGTGGTGCTACTACAGGAGTTGCATCTTATGAGGGAGAAGGCAGACAAATTGACTCAGACCTGGGGTGGGGTTCTTCTGGTGGCACCTTTTACCTCCAGAGCTAGGGGGTAACCATTTGGTTGTGGCCTGGTTTACCACACAAAATTAACAGCTCTGTGGCAGATCCACAGGGTAGATATGCGGTGGCGGAGGTGATACTGGGGGGTAAGACCTATATCTTTGCATCAATCTATGGCCTTAATTTTGATTCCCCAGATTTTTTCACTCATCTGGGGGTGATGATGGCCCCTTATCAAGATAATTTGATCCTGGGAGGAGATTTTAACACCTACCTCGACCCCAGTCTCAATCACTCTGGAACTAAAACTAAGTCTACCCTAGGAACGTTGCAGCATTGCAGAACTTCATAACTAAGAGAGCCTTGGTGGAGGTCTGGAGACACTTCAATCCTAGAGACAGGGAATATTCATTTTACGCCCATTCCCATTGAGTCTACACCAGACTGGACTATACAGTAGTCTCCCCACTTGATTTCAGAGACCATGCAGCCACATAATGTATGATCCTATATTAATCTCAGACCATGCCCCACTTCAAGTGCAGTTTATGACGGCTCAGCAGGCCTCTGGGGGACCCCAGTGGAGGTTCGACCCGATTCTACTCCTAGACGAGGACTATGTTAAATTTATCAGTGGGAAAATTTAAGAGTTTATTGGCAATAATAAAAACAAGCATTTGTCAATGCCAAATGTTATTGTGCTGGCATTGGCGGTGGGAGTGGCGGAGCTAGAGATGCACAGCGCTGTGATTTTGTGAGTGTGTCTCAAAAGGTGATTTTGCACAGCGAGCACGCTTATTATTTGCCACAGCTGCAGAAACAAGTTTTGGGCAGGCTGTGAAAATGGCAGCTGGACTGTTGATGAGGATGTGCAGAAATGCCAGTGGTGAAAATGTGGCATGAAAATATTGCAGATTGGACGAGTTACAAGGTGCGTGGAAACTGCGCAATGCACGCTGCAACACAGTCATTGTGGACTTTGGCACAAATTTTCAACACTGGCATTTTAGGACTCTCTGCTCATGAACTGCGTCACTGTCATTTCGATGTATCCCTAACACTGATTTCACACTTAGCGACCCTGGCTTATTCTGACGCCGTAAGCGAAAACACATTTCGGCAAGGATGTGAAAAATGACAGCTATACGGTTCACAAGAAGATGTAGTAAAATGCCAATGTTGAGAATCTGGCATGAAAAATGTGAATGCGCTAACTTACGAGCATGGGTTGCGCAGTTGCCACGCACTCGTGAAACAGTAATTTTTGATTTTTCTCCCCATCGGCACATTCATAGGGGCAGGGTCAACTGACAGAGGATTGTTTCCCCAAAGTCGGCAGTTTGGTGGCCAGTGTGCTGATGAGCATAATGTCGTGAGCGACACAAAGAAAAGGTCCGAGCGTCTGACGAGCTTTGCTCGGATTGCAGCGGACCTTTTCTCAGGTGTGCTCACCACATTATGTATGCATGGTGTGGCGCCGGCATGCAGGCTGATTGGGGAATGAGGGACGCACCTACTGATGTATACCCTGCATTTGCCCAACAGCGACCGTGCCTCCAAAGCTGCACTGTCCCAAGGTGTTGGCTGCGCAAGTGCACCAACATAATAAAGGGACACACATAAACTTTGTCAGGGACACTTTAAAGGCTTTCGTCCATGGAGAGACAATCTCCTATGCAGTTTATAAGAAAAAGCAATCCTCAAGAGTGGAAGAGCAATTCACTGCTGACATTCAAAGTCTAGAGAAGAGGGCTATGAGCTATCCCCAGCCCCAAATAACAAAAGATTTAAAATTGTTAAGGAGGAAGTTACATCAGATGATTTTGGGGAAACATGAACGAGACCCAGTACTTACTAAATCATACACACATTTTGAGGGGGACAAAGCTGGAAAATGGTTAGCTGGGCTAATTAAACAAAAAAAAGTAGAACGGGCCATCCTATCCATGGCCAAACCCGATGGTTCCCCCACATATGCTCAGAAAGAGATCAATGAGATCTTTAGGGCATTTTATTCTCATCTGTACACCACCCAAGTGCCACCAGAAGGGAACCCGGAGGACTTTCTTTGGGATGTGGACATGCCACATCTGAGTGAGACTCTCAGAGCTGAGCTTGACTCCCCCTTATCCCCTGAGGAGATCAAACAAGTGGTCTGGCATATAAACAAAGGAAAAGCACTGGACCCTGATGGTATCCCCGCCGAATTTTATAGAACCACCTGGGACACCCTAGGACCCCTTATGCGAGAGGTCCTGGAATCTGCCCTTACTCAGGGGGGAACTACCACTCTCCCAAAGGATGGCCACCTAAATCGGGGAAAGACCCTTCTAAATGTGGGTTGTATCACCTATATCACTCTTAATTGCACATTATAAATCCTAGCTAAAATTATAGATATAGATTAGAAGGGATACTCCCAGGACTAATCCACATAGACCAGTTGCACTGGTTTGTTAAAGGTAGGCAAGCTAAGCACAACCTTTTCAGATCTAGCAATGTTATCCACAACTGGAAAATAGGGGGGTGGAGCCATACAGAGGTCTACTTGCACTTGATGCCGAAAGGGCATTCGACCGGGTCGAATGGCCATTCATGTTTGCTGTGCTACACAAATTTGGTTTAGGGGACACTATATTAAAATGGACAGAAGCCCTTTATGCTGCCCCACAGGCACAGATATTGACCAATAGCACCCTTTCAACTCCCTTTTCCCTAACCAGAGGTACGATACAGGGTGTCCCTTGTCTCCTCTATTATATCTGCTTACCATAGAAGCATTAACAAACACTATTTGAGGAAATGGTGACATCAAGGGATGCAAGGTAGGGAAAGATGTCCAAGTAATATTGCTGTTTATGAATGATATCTTACTATTTCTGGACAACCCTAGTGAGGCCCTCCCAGCCTTGAGTAAGATATTTGAGAAATATGGCCCCCTTTCGGGACACAAAATTAACTGGGACAAAAGCAAATGGCTCCCCCTAGGAGAAAAGAGGACATTCATAGAGATAGCTGGCACCATAATACACCCTACTAAACAGATTAAATACCTGGGGGTTCTGCTGCCCAGCAAGCTCTCCCAAATCATACCCATTAACTATGGTTCCTTGATCAGGACACTCAAGACAGTTAGTAGTATTAACTGGAGGGCTTTGCCTCACTTTACTGGGTCGAGTTAACCTGGTCAAGATATATGTACTTCCTCCCAAGGGCCCTCTACCTTTATCAATCTATCCGAATACTCCTTCCACGGAAATATATTAAGGCCCTGGAGAGCATGCACCCACCTCTTGTGGCAGGGGAAAAGCCGAGAATCAGAAAAGACATACTGTGGCTACCTGAGAAATCGGGGGCTTGAACCTACCCAATATGCTTATACCTATATTGCAGCCCAATTAGCTCATATCCAAGATCTGCTAAGGGGATGCCCCAGCTTGGACAAAGATGGAAATTGAGGGTGATTCCGCTTTACTACAGCTACTTGTTAATTCAATGGGAGAGGACCCCCCAAGATTACTAACCCCTGCACCAGGGCTACCTGGAAAGTGTGGATGCAGGCACACTCATTACTAAGACATAGGCCCAGACTCTCACCAGATGTGACCCTGGGGAGGTTCTTGAGGGGGAAAGGAGGGCTCTCAGATAATTATAAAATAGGTCTCAAAAAAGTGGGACAAGATATCGACTTAGCCAACTCCTCAAGGGAGGAAGATACAGCAGTTTGATGCCCTGACTAGGAAATTCAATTTACTTCCTTCTCAATACTTCTTATACCTTAGAATATGAAACAAGCTGCAGAAAACTCCCCCAGGAACCCAGGATCCCCTCACATTGCAACGTTCCCCCCATGAAAGAACTCCTTACAAGATTTTCCAATATGAAGGGTTTTAGACCACTTAATAGGTGTTACAGATTACTGGTGAACGGTCTCCCTGACCCTTTGGAAAGAATTAAGCGGGCATGGGAGAAAGACATCTACCCCGAAGGTATTACAGGAGAGGGCTGGAGATTACTTCTAAAAAATATTTTAAAGTGCTCAGTTAATAACTGACTAAGAACCATTCAGTGTAACTTCCTCCTATGCACCTACCATACTCTGAAGTTGTGTTGAGTGAGGACACAAAAAGGTCTGACTCTGGATGACCCCACCTGTTGAACAGGTATTCAACCACCAAGGTGAGTAGCTTCCACTTGTGCATTTCAGACTGCGACCTGCTTAGCCTGTCCACCAGAACATTTTGGATGCCTGGGACATGGACTGCTGACAATTCTAGACTGTGTTCGAGAGTCAATACCAAACCCTCATCGCTTCCCTGCACAGAGGTATGAATGAGTTCCCCCTTGCTTGTTGATGTAGTGTATGACACTGATGCTGTCTGTCTGCACCAGCAGAGGACATGGGGATGAGTAATTCTGGAAGGCTTGTGAGCCATACAGAATGGCCCTCATCTCTAGGACTTTCATATGGAGGGAGCTCTCCACTGTGGTCCATGTACCTTGGGTCTGGTGAGGCCCGAGATGTGCCCCCAGCCAGTTCCCAAAGCGTCCACAGTAAGGACCTAATGAGGGGAAGGGATTAGGAAAGAACCTATTTGAGCAAGTTGCTGGGTTCCGTCCTCCACTGAAGCACCTTCTTTACAGGCAACGTTACTAGAAACTTCTGCTCTTGGTCATTGGTGCACCAGTCCCATTGGACTCTCAATATCCATTGGGGAATCTTCATGTGCAGTCTTGTCAGAACTGTGACAATGGCTGCTGCCATCAGGCCCAGCAGTAACAGAAATGTCCTGGCTGTGACATACCTATTGATGTAAAGCTCCTGGGCCTGCGCTATCAGGCATACTGCCTGTCCTGAGACAGGAAGGCTGACCCCTGAGCCGTGTCCAGCATAGCCCCTATGTACTGCAAATGCTGATAAGGGGTCAAGACTGACTTGGGCAGATTGACCATGATCCCTAGTATATTGAATAACTGTCTGGTACACGCTAAGGTATAAGATAGTTGCTCCTTGGACAGAGCCTTGAGCAGCCAGACATCCAGACAGGGGAAGATGTACAGACCCTCCCTCCTGAGAGCTGCTGCCACCACAGCTAAACATTTGGTAAATACCTGTGGCACAGAAGATAAGCCAAAGGGCAATGCTCTGAACTGGCAGTGCTCCCCCTGAAACAAGAACCTGAGGTACTTCCTGTGAGGAGGGCAAACCCTGATGTGCAGGTAAACATCCTGCATGTCTAGGGAGCATATCCAGTCCCCTTTTTGTAGTAGGGGTAGCAGGCCTTGCAGAATAACCATCCTGAACTTCTTGTACTAAATGTAAAAGTTCAGATCTCAAGTACAGAATGGGCCTCAACTCCACTGTAGACCTGGAGACTAGGAAGAAGTGAGAATAGAATCTTGATTCTCCACTCCGCAGAAACTGGTTCTATAGCTCTCTTCTGCAGCAATGTGCGAACTTCCTCCAGGAGCACAGGCATGTGGTCTGGAGGGTAATTTGAGTGATTCAATCAATCAATCAATCAGTCTTTAGTTAACCAGGTGGAACACCACTGAGCAAGCTCATTTGCAAGGTGGGTCTGGGTAGTACACATAAGTAATTCAATAGAACAATAACACAGTCAGCACAACAGGATAACATAGACAACCTGAGGAACGTTGAGGCACAGGGTGATACAACAAATCTGGAAACAACAAAAATTAAGAATTATATACAATAAGTATTCATGTAAATCAACAGTGCATTAATATAACAATGTTGCAAGTATTTGAATCAACCTCCTAGGAAAGATGGCAGAAAACGTATGGAGGTACATAGAAAAAGGGCAGAGGCAAGGATGAAGGTAGGTGGAAGGATGAGAACTACTAGTGTCACTGTAGAGTCATCAATGCCATTAGTGTCATGGAAAGCATTTTCAAAACTTAGAGAAGGAGCTTGAATAAAGTGAATTGAACTCCCCAAGATTAATTGGGTTAACCAGTTTTAATGTTTTGGGGATTTTATCCCATAACTGGGCAGCATGTAGCTGAAGAAAGCTCTACCGAAACGGGATTGGACCTTGGGTACAGATAGTGAGATGTAAGAGTAACTTCTCAGAGCATAGCTGCCTAAAGTGTAGAGGGGCAGGCAGTCAGAGAAATAGTGGAGGAGTTTCTTGATAATAGCTCTGTAGGTCCAGAGTATAGCGTTCTGTTGTCTCCTGAACGCAAGTGATGACCAGCCCACCAGGGAATAAAGAGCACAATGATGCGTAGTGTAAGCTGTGCCAGAGATGAAGGGTAGGGCTCTGTGGTACAGGATATCGAGCTTTGCTAGAGCTGACCCTGGAACTTGGCCATAGAGGAAGTCAGCATGGTCTAAGAGAGCTAGGAAAGTGGTTTGTACCAGTCTCTTCCTGGCCTCCTGGGTAAGTAGATGTTTAAATCTACAGAACAGGCCAAGTCTTTGCTTCAGGTTTTTTGAGAGCTCCTCTACATGCTCGGTGAAGGATAGTCTGTTGTCAATCCACACCCCTAGGTATTTGAATTTTGCAACATAATCCAGTGATTCACCTAGCAATGTGGTGATAGGTGGCACTGGACCGGACTTGGTGGGATTTGGGGTCATGACAAGTGGAGACAAGAGCATGGCCTTAGTTTTTCTGGCATTTAGTAGTTTTTGATTAAGAAGGTTACGTTGTAGTATATTGAAATCTGATTGCAGGTCCATGCAGGTACTCTCAAGGGTAGGCCTGGCAATGTAGAGGACTGTGTCATCTGTGAAAAGGTGGACACTAGATGACTTGATTCCACAGTCAATATTGTTAATATATAGTGCAAAAAGTAATGGTCTGAAAATGGAGCCCTGCAGCACTCCTCTGCTGATCGGTTTCAGTGGAGAAAGATCACCCACTGCTTTGACATGCTGCATACGTTCTGTCAGGTAACAAGAGAACCATTTCAAGGATAGTGTGTCCAATCCAATATTGTGAAGGGTAACCAGAAACAGGTCATGGTCCATGGTATCGAATGCTTTACTTAAATCAAGAAAGACTGCATATACGTGGTTCTTTACGTCAAGGGCTCTCTGCCAGTTATTCATTACCTTTGCAAGTGCTGAGATTGTACTATGGTGGGACCTAAAGCCTGATTGTACTGGACTAAGCAGATTTGAAGTGTTAAGGTAGTTCCTAAGTTGATTATTGACTATTTTCTATAGCAGGGGGGAGATCCTGAGGTAACTTCAAAAGTCCTAGAGCATCATCTTGCTCTATGAGTTGCCGGACCCATGCATCTGTTGTAGTCTCTCCCCACTTGTCCAGGTGGAGGGAGAAATGACCCCCTACCACCACCTGAATACTGGAGGGTGGGGGTCTGGCAAGGAGTTATGCTGAAGCAGAATCTGTGGTTGGTGCCACACCTCCATCTCTGGGGGTGGAGGTAGGGTAGAAAGCTGCTGTGCTGCTGCTCTGCACTTGCCCTGCTGTCTGGTTGCAACATAGGCCTGTGGGTGGCCCAGTGAAAAGGCATCCACTGCCAACCCTTTGGATGGGTGTGGTAAGGGAGTGGACTGACCACAAAATCCTCCCTGAAGCTTGGAGGTCAAAAAGGATATCCTGCACATCTGTCAAAAAGAGTTTATAACCTCTGAAAGGAGCATTCAGAATGAATTGTGGACATCACTAGCAAACACTGACACCTGAGCCAAAATGCCTTCTGAGGCAGATACCAGTCACAGCTGCTCTGGCTGAGGCATCTAAGATATCATAGGCAGTCCTTAAAAGCAGCTTACCTACATCAGCCTCGGTATGGAGGGCCTTGAGCAGCTCCTGTTTTGAGGCCCCCTAGAATGGCCTGGGCTGTTGCCTTAGCCTTTCCAGAGGATGTTCTGGAATTTGACCATATGGGCCTGATAGCTATTCTGAAGCTCACCGTGGCAGAGGCAAAGGTCCTCTTACCCATGAGGTTCAATTTTCTTGACTCCTTATCTGGAGGAAGAGAACTGAGGTGTAAGGCCTCTAGACCTATCATGGGCTGCATTTATTACTATTGAATCAGCCTGAGGTTGCCCAGTGAAAAAGGGCTTCCCTGAGGGAGTCTGGTACTGTTTGTCTGCCTTTCTGGGCATGGCAGGGATCAAACTTGGCCTGTACCAGGCAGCCATGGTGGCATCCTCTAATTCAGCCAGCAGAGGAGGAATAATCAGAGGGGAAGAATCTGGCAGTTCCAGAAATTTGACCAGGTTTCTCCTGGTAATGTCTTGCTCCTCAGCAGCAAACCCCACAGCTGTTTGGAGCCGTTTCATTATTTAGATGAAGGAGGATTTTCAGAAGGGGACCTCAGGGGTAGGGGAGACCTCGGGGTATACCTGGTGGAGTCCTCACCACCTGAGGAAACAGTGGAGGTAGATCTAGATGGGCTCTATCCCATCTTCCTCCTCCTCCTCTTACGGAATGAGGTCAAGGATGTACCCTGATCGTCAACGGGCTTTGAATAGTGCATAGAGGGTACGAGGACATTGATGCCCTGAGGCGCAGCAGGGCATCAATGTGGTAGGTGTTGATGTGAGGATCTGCCTGGTGGGCCCCTGTGTCATCGGGCCCAGAGATGGAGGAACAAGGCACTGAATGATCTCCACAAATGACGAGATCATTGTCTGGATGTCGACATTGGTCGGTGTCACTGGGGTGCCTTGCAGCATCAAGGAGGGAGGCTGGATTCCCACTGTCAATGGAACAGCCTGGGGCATTGACAGGGGAGGCAGAAACTCCGATGTCAACAGGCCATCGCTGGCCAAAGCAGGTCTGGCAGAACCCACTGATAGCTGCCCTGAAGAAGCTGGGGTCTGAGTGGCAGGGGTTGCAGCGTCAGCTGGGGCATTAAAAGTCTCGACATCAATGAGCCATTGCTGGCCAAGGAAGGTTCGGTGGAACTCACTGCCAAAACTGCCCCTCTGGTAGTAAGGGTTTAGGCAGCAGGAGGTGTTGCTGCCAAAGTGGACGACGACGCTGTAGTGGCCAGCGCCCGGAGCGGCAACTGAAAGTGTACCGGGGGGAACTTATCCCTGCTCTTCTCCCTTTCCCGATGCTTATGTTTCACAGAGGATTTGTCTCAGGCCTTGGTAGAATGGGAGTCCGTGGACAGAGCCGGCGATGCAGAGGAGTTTCTTGCCTGGAGCTCTCTCTCCATTCTGGCTGTCTTTTGTTCCAGGAGGAAGGACTGCAGGGCTTTTTGACGGTAATGCCGGGTAGCCTGGTTGAAGCTGTGGCAGATCTCACAGACCCTAATATCGTGGGTCTCGCCAAGACAGCGGATGGGGGCATTGTGGTTGTCGTTGTAGATTTTTCCACTGCACTTGCAATATTAGAAGAGTTTCATGGAGTTGCTCAACATACACAATAATATGAATCACTTTAAAAAATAAAGTGATAACTAACAAGGGTGAGAAAAATAATAAAGTAGAGAAATCAAAGATTTGGTGGTTGACTGAAGGGGCGGTGTCTCCATGGAGTCTGACGTGTAATGGTTGATGGCGGGAAATGAACTGAGGAGGGTGCGGGGCTGCCTACGTTATGCGAGTGAGGGTGTCAACATATGACATTGTCATGGGCGGCCCCTAGAAGACTGCTAGCAAAAAGATTTCCCTGTGGTCCTGGTGGCTATAGTTCCACAGGTGTGGCCTGATATGAGAGATAGCCTCAAAGAAGTTCTTTTTTGATGGAGCTCCTTCTCCATGCGGGCTACATACTGTTTTAAAAGGTGCTTCTCCAAAGAGCTTTGTCGATGTCGACAGGTGGCTGTGTTGAACCCTTTGCAAACTGGGCAGGCTAGCACATTGTGTCTGGGCCAAGGCAACACACACAGATGTGTGAATCACTGGTGTAAATCTTTTCATTGCATTCACAATAACAGAACAGTTTAGAAGGTTCCTTCAATGATATACATGTTTTCAAGAATCACTTATAAAAGTGATTTAACTATGGTGAGAAAATAATGAGGGTAACTCAGACAGTGCAGGCAGCGAGGAAGGGGGAGAGGGGGTTGGAGGGGTGCAGCATCAGTATTCAGAACTGAGAGCTGCACACTTGAGCATACATGATAGACTGTAAGGCTTGTATCTGCTGGCTTCTTCATATGTTCATATGTAATAAAGAAGAGCAGCTATTTCAACAACATCTCCATGCACAGTCTGATAAGTATGAGTCGAATGCAGGAAAAGAACTAAGGAGGAAGGGTCCGCCCACATTTATGTAGTAGCCAACGCCTGATGTCATCGTGAGCAGCCCCTGGTGGACTGCTTGCAAAAGTTTCTGTGTGGTCCTAGTGCCTGGTGGCTATAATTACCATAGGTGCAGCCTGATGAAAGAGATATCCTGAAGAAGATCAGTGGTGCTTGGATGATAATATCACCACATCTGACCCAGGTTGAGAGGTATAATATGCTTTATTAGAGGATGGGGTTAGTCTTGTCTGCCTTCCTGGGAACAGGTAGGGCTTCATTAGGTTGTTACCAGATCACACAAGTTGCATCCTCCAAAACTTAGTAATTGGGGGTATAACTATGGGAGTGGCCTCAGAGACCACCAAGTAGTCAAAAAGATCTTGTTTCAAGGAGTTTTTCTTTTCCCCCCCTGAAAATCCTGTGGTCACCTGCATGTCTTGTAGCCTGAACATAAAGGCATGGTCCTCTGGGGGCAACCATGGAGTATAAACTAGAGTCCTCACTACAACAGGACAGAGAGGTGTCTGCTTCCATCTGATTCTGATGTGCCCCATCTCCCTCATCTCGCCCCAGCAGGGGAGTATGCAGACAGGTGTTGATGTGTCCACTGGTTATTGATCAGAGGGGTCACGGTGTTGATGCCCCGATAATGGAGGATACCATTCCCAACTCAGAAGGCATGTGTGTCAACAGGGGAAGTATGGGAAGCTCCCAGTGATGAGGCATAGGGCTGTCTGCATTGCTCCAGCAAGTTGTTACAGGGTGTCGGCAGGAGGAACAGCAGGTCGATCAGTGTCAGCTGAGCATCAACCAAGGGTGGAAGCTGTGGATTTATTGTCAAAAGAACCAGCCCAGTAGTCTTAAGCCAATACAAAAATTGTCAGCAAAAGGGTCAATGGGGGACTCGTTCTGTGGTGAGCCGCCAACCCTGTAACTTTGGTAGTCATAGAATTAGCCTGGCCCTCACACAGACCTGACCTCCTTGCCCTAGAGGTCTCAGGAATGGACAGCAAATCACCAGCCACACTCAGGGACTGTGATCCTAGAGCATCAACAAGTACTGCATAAATGAAGACAACTGCCCAACTCCATGAGGTCCGGTTTCATCTACACCCGGTCTCGACCTCATGGACGTGGAGGTCTTGGGGGCCAGGTTCTCCAGCCTACTGACACTTGTGCCAAGTGCCCTTGCTGAATCAGTTGGAGACAATGGAGAAGCTGCTGATGGGGGAAGTTAGCAGCTGTGTGGTCGATGCAGAGCCCCAGCAAGACTCCACTGTAGATGGCTCAGGAACAATTTGGGTGGTCTTAGTCACAGGTGTGAAAACTGGCGGTGACTAAGATGAAGTTGGATGCACTGATCATGGTGGCGATTGGGATCTTTCTTGGGGGAAACTTCTCTCATTGATGCTTACGCTTTTTATGGTGTTTCCCCAAGGATTTCTTGTCCTGACTCTTTGACAGGTGTTTCCCAGAGCTAATTTGGGGGTCAGACAATGCTGTCTTCTCTTGGAGCTGTTTTTACATGGCTGCAAGAGTTTTCCTCAAAAGAAAATGATCACGGGTTCACTGCCTCCTTCACCTAGTCATGGAATTAAAACCACAGATGCAGATACTACATGCATCATCCTTAAAAATGCATTCCCACAATCGCATAATAATTTGGAGGGCCCTTTCGATGGCATAGAAAAAGCTGAAAATGAGAATTATTTCTAAGAAAAAATAAACGCGCCACTCTTTCAACCAGCGGGTCTGATGAGCACAATCCATGGGAGGAAAAGAACTGAGGAGAGTGGGAGCCACCCACGCCTTATACGGATGCTACGTATGCCATCATTGTGGGCAGCCCCTTGGTGGATTGCTGGCAAAAGTTTCCTTTGGGTCCTAGCGCTAACACGGTATAGTTCCATAGCTGCGACCTAATAAAAGAGACTTCCTTGAAGATCAACGAGTTCAACCTGAGATTTACATATAATGCAAGCAAAAGTTCAGTTAATTTTCTTCCCCTGTCTGCTGACAGCTTTAACGAGGTTGCTACTAATGGACACCACAAAACAACTGCAACCAACTCTCTTTTTGAGAGGTTTTTTTTTTTTTAGTCCTTTCTATGGAAGAGAACCCAAAGGGTAGTTCTAGGAAATTATTCCTCAGACTTCAAGGTTTGCCCTGTGGCATGTCCCGGGCTTTGGTCCTGTCATCAGTATTGTTTGCAGTGTATATGCTACCCCTGGGCAAGGTCATTAGATGTTTTGGGCTGGGGTTTCACTGCTATGCGGATGATACCCAGCTCTATACGTCTTTTGCTCCAGGGACTCAGTGTGCCGTTGATGTGTTTAATAAGTGCTTGGCCAAGATCCAGAACTGGATGGCTTCTAGCTGGCTGAGGCAGAACCCTGAGAAGACCGAATTGCTGGTAGTTGAGCTAGGCCAAAAGGTAGGATTGGTGGCTGGCACAGGAGTGACTGGGCTTCAGCTTGGTGATTCCGGACTGCTAGCCTGCCAGTGGGAGTCATACTGGATGAAGGCTTGACAATGGAGGCTCAAGTGTCTGCCATAGTCCAGAATGGCTTTATCCATCTTTGGAATATCCACCAGATCAGATCCCTCATCTCCTGCCCAGCACCTGGCCATGCTGATCTATGCATTCGTGACCTGGAGATTAGACTACTGTAATGCTCTGTACCTTGGGGTTAAAGCAGCAGTACTATGTAAAAAAAATCTGCCCTTTTTTGACAGTTTATCCCCTGTGCTCTGTTGAGCATTTCGCTGGTAATCTTTCCCGCCGGCATTGTACTTTCACCCAGTAATTTGCTTGGTTTTCTTTTGTTTTTGTTTACCTTTCTGTCACCCACCATGTTGACAGCAGCAGTAAAGATAGGAAGCTGGAGCAGCTGCCATATTTTCTGTAGATCTACAACAACTGGAAACCGATCACTTCCTTATTAGGTAGTACTGCTGCTTTAATAGGGGTATGCTATGACACCTGCAGCTGTTGCAGAACACAGCTGCCCGGTTATTTACGGGCTTACTAAGATCATGCCATATTTCTCTGGCATTGAATGATCTGCACTGGCTGCGGTGAAGTGGTGTATCTCGTTTAAGATATGTTTGTTAACCTATAAAGCCCAATATGAACTGGAGACTCCTGCACCCACACACAAGCAGCTTGCCTCCAATCGGACGGGAGGGCCCCTGGTGGTCCCAAGGCAAGACTTAAGACCTCAGGTGATCAGGCCTTCGGAGTAGCAGGCCCATCCCTTTAGAATTCCTTGCTCAGGACCTTGAGGAGAGCCCCCCTATGGATTTTTTTTTAAAAGGGTCTCAAGACAGTACAGTTGTGTAAGAACTCACGTAACAGTAGATCTTAAAGAGAATCTCTTGCAGCAGGTCATAACATGTAGGAATGTCCAGCCACAGGTGTTATTTCCTCCAGATGATTTATCAGCAGTCAACCTGGGACCGTCCCCGACGGCACCACGTGTTGTGTCCTGGCAGGTATGAAAGGGGGCAGTCCCAGAAGCTCCTCGGTTCTTTTCCACCTTAGTAACCAAAATGAGAATATGATCTAGCTGGCCTCCAAGGGAAACCAAGGAGGAAAAGGGAGCAGCCTCAGTTTTATGGAGAGAATAGGAGCATGTCACCCTCCTGAAGCAGGAAGCAAAGGGGATGGAGGGAGGGGCAGCATGACCTGCTGCAAGAGATTCTCTCGAAGATCTACTGTTACGGTAAGTTCTTACACAACTGTACTATCATCTTCAAGGAAATCTCTTTGCAGCAGGTCATAACATGTAGGAGTGAGTCCCCAGCAGTTGGGATGTGGGGGGAGGTTGCTAAAATAATAACTTAGAAACAATAGGCCTTGGAGAATGGCCCATCAAAATTGGTTCACTTTTGGAAGCAATGTCCAGGCTGTAATGTTTAGTAAAGGTATGTACATTAGACCTAGCAGCAACTCACAAATTTCAGTAACTGAAATGCCTCTAAAGCATGCCTCTGAGGCAGCCACACCTCTCATGGAGCGAGAATATCACCCCAGGAAGTGGCTTATCGTATCTGTTACAACAAAAAGTAATGCAGTTGGCGAACCAAGTGGACAAGCACTGCTTGGAAACAGGAACACCTCTCTTTATCAGAGGTGAAGGAAACAAAAGGTTGTTCAGATTTGCATAAATTCTTGGTGCGAAGAAAATAATATTAAGATTCTATGTACATCTAATGTGTGGAGCATGGATTCTCCTGGATTAGCAGACTCCACAAAATACACAGGTAAGTGTATGGTTTGATTCAAAGTACATTTGGATACCACATTTGGGAGAAATTTAGGATTGGTACGTAAAGAGATGCTTTCCTTGTGGAAATTCAGGTAGGGCTCCTTGCACATCAGTGCATGTAATTCTGAAATACGTCGATCTGACGTAATAGCAACTCAAAAAAAGAGTTTTCCAGGAGAGATATCACAGCTTGCAGGTGGCTGCAGGCTCGAAAGGGCTTAACATCAGTTTTTCAAGCACAATATTCAGGTCCCAAGAATTGATGGGTTTAACATTATTATTATTTTAGTTGTTTAACCAGGTATAGCACACTAAGCTGAAAGCTTTTTTACAGGAGCGACCTGGGAGCACAAGGAGGTTAAGTGACTTGCTCAGGGTCACACAGTATGCAAGTGGAAGCTGTGGATTCAAACCCAGGTCTGGTCTGCTTTGATGTCACCAAATTTGCAGCTCAGAGCCTTAGACCACTGCGCTATACTGCCTTCCCTTCAAGAAGGTCCTCATAACTTGAAGTTGGGACAATGATTTGTCGTCCACAGGCAAATGAAAAGCAGAAACAGCTGACAGATGGACTTTCATGGTGGAATATTTGAGACCACCAGTAAACAGGGAGAGCACATAGTCTAGGATGGGTTATAGAGGACAAGCATAGGGGCCCAAATCGTGATTTGCAGCCCACAAGGAAACTGTTTCCACTCATGGAATATGAAGATCGGGTTTATGTGCAGCCCTTAGGACCTCTGCAATTGTGAAGAGACTTGGAATCTGGAGAGGGACTACGTCCTCAGGAGTCAGACATGCAGATGCAGGGAGTGAAGGTTGGGATGAAGGAGGGAACCCTCTGCTTGACACGGAACAGCCAGGCAAATGGGAACAGGTAGAGGGTCCTGGACAGTCAGTTGTAGTAAGAATGGGAACCAGACCTGTCTCGGCCACAGAGGCATAATGAGGATCATGGCAGCCTTGTCCCTGATAAGTTGGAGTAGAACCCTCTGTATGAGAGGGAAGGGGAAGTGTGTAAAGAAATCTTAATGTCCAGGAATGAGGTAACGCATCCAGCCATAAAGTTCCAGGACCTAGCTTGAATGCGCAATAGTGAGGCAGTTTGGCATTTTGTGGAGAGGCGAACAGATCCAACTCTGGGTGGCCCCAGCACAGGAAGACATCTTCCAGAACATCCTAGAGGAGTTCCCATTCGTGTTTTCGAGTTGTGGATCTGCTTAGAGTGTCCACTAGTTTTGTTTACTCCCGGGACATGTACTGCAAGGAGGTGAATTCCTTTTTGGATTGTTCAATGCCATACTCGCATTGATTCTCTGCACAGGAGATAGGAATGTGTTCCCCCGTATTTGTTCAGATAATGAACTACTGAGGAGCTGTTTGATTGGATTTGCAGACAGCCCCTAGGAAGTAGGGTCTCAAAAGCCTGTAAGGCATACAGGACTTCTCTCATCTATAGGATGTTGATGTGGAGGCATGCTTCTAAGACTGTCCAAGTCCCCATAGTCGGAGCTACACCGGGGCACAGCAGGGCACGTGCCTCAGTCAAAAAATGCTGTGCCTTGGTTTGTGCCCTGGTGATCTGCTTGAGTCCCTACTGCAGTGCTGAATGTCGCAGCTCAAAAGTTGCTGCCAGCTACACCTGGGTCCCGAATCATATCCCAACTTGGACTGCCCCACCTGCCATCACCTGTGCACCAACCACTGACTCCCATCCCCAACTCCACATGGGCTGTGTGGCACTTTGACTTTAAATTCTGGGATAGACTGTCCTAGCCCTGTTTCTTTGTTTGTGTCAGAGTCAGACTTCTGCAGCTGTCACAGACGCAGCACTGTGTCTGACATCAATGCACCAACACAGTCAATCGACTGCATTGCTGCTCATGAGTCCAGCTATATTTTGTCACCTCTGCCCCCAACAGCCAGCTATTCTGGTGGCTCCCTCAGGTCTGTGCTCATCATAAACCCCTCTTGCCCTTTGGTGCTTTTGGACACCGGTGTCACACTTGGACCACTGATTCTGATCCATGTATCACATTTTTTTTGTATTACATATAATTTATGTAAGAGAAGGACAGTCAGAAGACCCACAATCTTGCTGAACTGACACATCCAAAAAAAAAACAGGGATAAGTACAAAGAACAGGACATAGCTAAATCTGCAGCTATTTAAAATGCAATTCTTTTGTTACATTTTCTTTGAAGGCAGGAACCAAAGTATCCACTTTATAATGCCCTCAGGGAGATCCTTTGACTTGCAATAGTTGCCAGGAAGAACCTGTGTTGGGAGGGGTGTCGCAGGGAGCCCTTGAATTACATCAGAAAGACCTTTGATGTGTAGATAACAAGGATCCCGATGAATCTGGAAGGTCCAATACACATTCCGAGGATACTTTGGAAGGACATCTCAGAAACTGTTTGTGTGTGTGTGTGTGTGTGTGTGTGGCAGAACAAAAACCAGTTCTGACCAGTTAACCTGAGGAGAGGAAATTGAGTATGTCACTTATTTTTTTTTAAATCTTGTTGGGACATCCTGTGCTGTAAAATATAACTTTTAATACTCCAAGGTGGAGTTTAATGACCTCAGAGAGGAGGCCAGCTCAGGACTGCTTTTATCCAACTGAGCAAGCCTTAGAGAGACACATTTTGATTTATTTCTGACTGAGAGAAGAAGGACAACATCAGCACTGTAGGAGATAAGTATTATGTGGAAAAGAGAGCTTAGTTTGTACTTTAAAAACCTGTTTTGTTTTTAAGATTGTATGTGTTTGGGATATTTGTTCTGCATTTATTGTTTTGTTTGATATTTTAAAGTAAAGATATATTTTACAATGGAAATTGCCTGGAGTGCCTTGATATTTCTTTTTATTTAAGTGGAGCTTTTAAAGGTTACAGTTAACACTGTGTATGGGCTTATTGATATACCAAACTGGGAAACAGATAGAGTTCTCTAAAGTCTTGCATAGAGTTCTAAGGGTTCATTTGAAAGACCTGGTTGGGTCCCGAGGTAAAGATATCTGGCCTCAAGACAGATTATCTGAGCCTGATAATTGGGTACACTAAAAAGAGGTTATCAGTTTGAATACCTCCAGAACTTGAGACAAAGGTGAATTGAACCCACAAAACAGACAAGAGGGCTACCTTGTTCTGTTCACTGTCCACAAATCATACGCTCAGAGGTTGGCACTTTGGGAGTAGAGGACTGACCGGCTGAGCGAGTTTGTGACACTTCAGCTACCCACAGTAGTTGTCTACCAAGAGCAAGCAGTTAGTGCCGGTTCAGGATTGCCACCATAGGATCGCAGCGGTGCTGCTGAGCATCTGAGGACTCCTGTAGTCAAAAAGTACAATGGCAGAAATCAGATGACACCTCACCTGTTGCCTGAATCGGAAGTCACCCATGCCAGAACTGGAATAGTATTGCTTGCAGAACAGACAGATCCAGCAGTACAGACAACCTTAAAAAGAGCTGTACTGTGTCTGTCTGTGCTTTTTTCATAAGAGGCTAGAGCAGGTTCAGTAACAGGAGAAAGCAGCAGCAGCAGCTAGTCACCCTGTCAAGCCAGTAGCTGCAGCAGTAGCACAGAGCCAGACCCTCTCAAGTAAAAATCCAGCCAGCAGCAACAACAGCCACAGAGAGAAGCAGACTGCAGAACCAGAGACAGGGTCCTGACTGCTTGTGCCTTCTATTTGAGGTAAGTGGCTGGTTTTATTTTATTGAAGATATTTATCATTTATTCAAAATATCTCAGCACTACATGAAGGGGATGGAATGAGGAAGAGAACACATGGCTCTCTATCTCCTGGCCCTGCAGGCAATCCATGGGGGACCAGTTGTGGGAGGGGATATCTCGCTGAAAGGGGGGGTTGGCCCTGCTTCTTCTGGCTTGGGGGAGGGATGGCCCTGATTCTCCTGGCTTGAGGGGTGGGATGGCCCTGTGTCTTCTGGCTTGAAACATAACATTCATCATTTATTCAAATACCCCAAAAGGCAGGTGCACATGAATATACATGCACGCTTTCCAATCCAGTTTCTATTTGTGCCCTAGCTGCCAACTGTAGTGCCCACCCAATGCCCTGGTAACCAACAGAATCTGGAGCTGCCACTGAAGTCTCCTGGGAGCGAACATCAGCCAAATGGGTACCCCAGCTGAGGGAGGAGCCATCGGTTGTCAGAATGAGACTAGGGATGGGGACTGTAAAGGGACGCCACAAGGAAGGCTGTCCAGGACATTCACCATTGCAGTTCACGGAGGACTGGGCAGGACACAAGAACTGGAGCTTCAAAATCATTTCTCTCTGGTCCCATTGGACCCTCAGAGTCAATGGAGGACCTCATGTGTAAGCCAGCATACAACATACTGAAAATGCCAGCAGAAACAGGCCTCACGGTCTATCAAGACTGCTTGATTGTGCAGCTAGCTCCTCAACTTGCAGCTGCCCCACCCTTTCCTCCTCTCCTCACAGTCATACTCCCCTCCTCACTCTGTCTCATCCCCTCTTAAAACAACCCACCATCCTACAAGAAACCACCTTCTCAGCTAGAGTGTTCCACTTGTCTATCACCAGTTCAGTGAAAAAATGTTTTGTTTCCTGATTTCCCTCCTGAATTTTCCCCCCTCCAATCTCAGTTGATGCCCTCTTGTATCCCTCCCTCTTCTGATCTGGAATAGCTATCCTGTATTAGTCTTGTTTATCCCCTTCAGGTACTTACAGGTCTCGATCATATCTCCCCTATCCCTTCTTTCCTCCAGGGAATACTCATTAAGCATGTTCAACCTTTCCTCGGATTTCCCCTCCAAACCCTGGATCATCTTAGTCACTCTGCACTGCACCCCCTCTAACAATCTGATGTCCTTCTTCAGGAACAGGTACCAGTACTGCACGCAGTATTCCAGGTGCGGCCTGACCAGTGACCTGTACAGGGAAAGGATCACCACACTACTTCTGGAGGATATTCCCCTCACTATACAGCCCAGCATCTTGTTGGCTTTCACTGCTGCCTTCCTGTACTGAGCTGAGTTGTTCATATTCCCCATTATAATCCCCCCCAGGTCCTTTCCTCCTCCTCCGGCTCCCCAACTGTACCCATCCCAGCTGATAGTTCCTCCTCTGGTTCTTAGCTCCAAGAGCAGCACTTTGCACTTCTTGGCATTGAACCCCAATTGCCAACTGCCATGTTTCCAACCACTTCTGTAGTTTAGTCAAGTCTTCCTGCAGTCCCTTCCACCCCTCGATGTCATCCACCACAGCTCCCATCTTGGTATCATCTGCGAACAGACTGATCTTACTCTGGGTCCCGTGTGAGATATCTGCTATGAATATCATAAACAACACTGGTCCCAGTACCGATCCCTGTGGCATCCCGCTTGTTACTGCTCTTGGTGATGAGAATTTCCTCTCCACCACCACCAACACCCTTTGCTGCCTGCCCTTCAGCCAGTTAGTGATCCATTTGACCATCTTAGTACCCACCCCTACATATTCCAGCTTCCCCCCTAGCCTCCCATGTGGCACAGAATCAAAGGCCTTGCTGAAGTCTTAGTACAGGACATCCACTGCATGGTCCTTGTCCAGTTCCCTGGTCACCCAATCATAGTACTCAATCAGGTTTGTCTGGCAGGATCTGCCCGAGACAAACCCGTGTTGTCGCCCATCTCGAGACCACTGTCCTCCAAAATGTCACCAGCCTCTCTTAAGGATTGTCTCCATGAGCTTTCCCACAATTGATGTGGAGGCTCACTGGTCTGTAGTTACCTGGATCATCCTTTGGGCCACCTTGTGAATGGACACTACATGGGCCAACCAACAGGTCAGCCAGTGGTCCTGCAGCACCCTGCCAGTTCCTTGAGCACCCTAGAGTGAATGCCATCAGGTCCCAGTGCCTTGTCCACCCACAGTGCCCTCAGTCCTTCCAGTACCCTGTCCTTTGTAATTTCTCCATCACTCCCTCTCCCCCTACCCACCCCACCACTCCCATGAGGTATCTATCCCCCCCTTTCTTCTGTGAATACAGAGCAGAAGTACTCACTGAGTGCCTCTTCCTGCTCCTCTCTCTTCTCTACCCACCCCGTCCTTCTTAATTCTCACTATCTGGTCCCTGTTCTTCCTTCTCTCACTAATGTATCTGAAGAAGTCCTTCTCTCCACCCTTAATGCCCTGTGCTAGCCTCAGCCTGGATGCCTTGCTGCTCTGACTAGTCTGGTAACCTCCCTCGACTTCTTCAGATACTCCTCCCTGTTGTCCCACTTCCTGATCTCTTGAATCTCTGAAAAGCTTTCCTCTTGGCCCTCACCCTCCATTACCTCCTGGGTCAGCCAACTGGGCTTCTTTGCTCTTCCTTCTTACTTTGTGCCTTAATACATGCCCCAGTGCCTCTGCCAGCCCTGTCTTAATATCCCACTTGATTGGCATCCATGGTTGGCTGGATTCCTCCAGATGATTTATCAAAATTTCCCCATCTTGTTAAAGTCTTCCCCTAAAATCAATCACCCTGGTATCCAAACCTCCAGTATGCTTCCCATTCTGAACTTGAACCACACTAGTGGTGATCACTCCCAACCAGAGGGTCCTCCACCTCAGGTCCCTTACAGCCTCCCGTTTGATAGCACATGGTCCAGGAGTCCTTCCCAACTACTTGGCTCATGTACCAACTGTCTCAGGAAGCTATCCTGAAATGCCCCCAATATAACCTGCTCCTTGCACTTGTAGTGTTGGTGTGATCCAGTCCATACGCCAGTAGGTTGAAGTCTCCACCACCACTGTATTCCCTTTCTGCAAACCTCCTAATTGTTCTGCCAACTACCTGTCCAGCTCTTCCCTTGAGTCGGTGCCCTATACGCTACCCCATCCTCCGTACCCCGCTCTTTGAGTCCTGAAACTGCACCCATAGGGCCTCTGTCCCACCTTCCTCCCCTTCCCTTCCCTTATGCATCTTATTCCCTCCTGTACATAGATTGCCATCGTCACCTCCCCCAACTTTCCTGTTTGCCCTGTCCTTTCTGAATATCCTATACCCTGGGATCATCATATGTCAGTCCTGGTACTGGGTGGCCCAAGTTTCTGTTATGGCCACAATGTCCACCTGCCCCACTGCCAAAAGAGCCTGTAGCTCAGCTGATTTGTTTTCTAGGCTCCTCGCATTCAGTGACACCACCCTCCAACCTGTTCCTTTCCCTTCCCTTCCCCGATGCTACCCCTAGCATTAGGGACTATGGAAATGGCTGCTGCCATATGACCCAGAAGGTGGAGGTAGTCCTGAGCTAAGACATACTGACTGTCACCCAGCTGAGATGCCAGGTTGATTAGTCTGCCCAGTCCCTGGGGAGATACTGTATGCCATCCCCTCTGAGGTATTCAGGGTAGCTGTAATGTACTGGAGACATTGGATGCGATCCATCTTGAATTTTGGGATGTTGATTATGATTCCCAGAGAGGAAAACTTCCAAAGTGTGTGTGTGATAATGTGTCCACCAACTGGGGACTGGACTGAGGTTTGAGAAATCGATCAGTCCAGGTACAGAAAGATGTATAGGCCTTCCTGCAGAGAGTTGCTCTACTAGACCCAAGGGGCTGAGGACAAACCAAAAGGGAGGGCCCTGAACTGATAGTGATGACCCAGAAAGCAGAAACAAAGAAACTGCCTGTGAGCAGGGTGCATCAGGATGTGAAGATAGGCATCTTTCATGTCCAGGAAACAGAGACAGTCCCCTCTGTTTAGAAGAGGCAGGAGAGTTAGAAGCATTACCATCCTGAACTTTTTGTACTTTATATAGAAATCAAGGAGCCTGACATCCAGAATGGGATATAAATTCCCCATCCACTTTAACACCAAAAAAAATATGAGAGTAGAAGCCCCGGCCCCTCTGGGGAAGGGGAAAAGGTTCTATTGTGTTTTTGGACAGAAGGGCTTGGATTTCTTCTGTTAGTACTGATTCTTGGTCGGGGTGGAGTAATGAGAGGCCCTTGGGGGCATATTGGGTGGAGCCTCCATTAAATCCAGGGTGTAACCTGAGTGAATGAGTTGAAGGACCCACATATCCAAAGTTATCTCTTGCCAGCCTTGGAGGTGCAAGGAGAATCTGTCCCCGACAGCCGGGGATGGGCCTCTAATCCCACAGGCAGGGGGCCCTCAAGCAGAGGCTGTCCCTGCTAGGGGCAGCGGGACATAGCAGGCTCATCTTAGGATTGGCACGGGGGCCTGGTAAGGAGGTTTTTTATTATTGGGTTGCTATGGAGCAGCCCACTGTCTGTTGGCAGGCCTGAGAAAATTCCCTTTGTAAGAAAGCTTGGCCTGGGAATGGTACAAAGTATGAACAGACTGCAAGGTACAACCCGAGTTCTGCAATAAGCTCAATATGTCCTGGGTTTGAGGCCCAAAAAGCTTGTCACCTTTAAAAGGAGCAATAAGTATGGATTGTTGGACATACGGGGTAAACCTGGAGACTCTGAGGCAAGCATGTCTTCTATGACAAACACCAGCTGAGGACGCCCAAGCCGAAGAATCAACAGCATCATATGCAGCCCTCAGCAAATGACGGCATCATGTGCAGGACCTAAGCACCTGACACACACATCATGGAGGTCCTCAGTCATGAATAGCTGGCCACTGGAACACTTACAGAACAGAGGATCTGAAGACACCGGTAAAGGAATGCAACAAAACTGGGAACGCCGATAAGGAATGGTCGGTAGAACTTTTTGTCATTGACTGAAGCTATACTCCAGATGGAGCGTGTGTAGCATGCAGGTCGCAGTTGGAAAAAAACTGTGGAGCTTCTGGGGCCGCTCTCTTTTATACATGCCAGGACACAACATGTGGTGCCGTAGGGGGTGGTCCCAGGTCAACTGCTGAGAAATAATCCAGAGGAAATTATGCCTGTGGGCAGGACATTCTTACATGTTATGACCTGCTGCAAGAGATTTCCTCGAAGATCTACTTATTTCAGTAAGCTTTTAGAGAAGCTCTAAAATGCATGCATAATAAGTTTTAGTGTATACTGTTTTATTGGAATAAGGCAGTTACTGTATTTATTGAAATTGTTATGGTCTATTGATTGTGTTTTTCTTTTATTTGTGTATTCTTTTACTTTAACGGTGCCCTGAGCTTCCGGGGTAGGGTACCAGATAGAAACAAAACTTTACTACTACTACTACTCTGCTTCTCAAGGCATATATTGCCCACCCCATCTCTTTGAAAAACTCTATCCCCTAAAGCCAATTCCCTTGTATGAAAAGGAAGTGTTGAGATAATAAGGACTGTGAAAGACAGGCGGATGAATTAAAGGGATGCTTTTTGAACAGGGGGATATAGTGAAGATATTTTGGCCAGAGCAATAGCTAAGGTTTGGATACTGAACCAATTAGATTTACTAAAACAGACCCGTCTCGAACAATAAAAACAACTTTGGACCAGTGGCATTTTCTATGGAATACAATGAATGGGGAGGACACATTGGAAAACTTATGTATAGAAAGTGGGCAATTTTGCAGGGAACCCACTGTAGTTGAGGTGACTGGAAAGAAATCTAGGGTTTCATTTAGAAAGCAAAGAGCTTAAAGATCAATGGCAAATGTGTCCTGTCAGTCTTTTCACTAAAACAGCAACTCCATTGCCCCACATTGTCACCTAAATGAAATCCATCGTATTTCTCTCTTCAGTGACAGCCACACCATTCACTCAGCTAATTGCATCATTTAAAGAGGACCTTCCCTGATGGTCTAAAAGGTTATAGTTTGTAGTCATTATATGCAATACTAGACCTGAAAAGGTGTATGCATTTATTTCTGGCCAAGGTTTACTCTGCCTTCCATAATTTGGATTTGTTTTTGAGCCCTGCTGCACTTGCCTTTGCTGTTCAGCTTGCTGGGCTGCTAGTTCCTGATGACATCACTGTAGGATAGAGGAGTGACTCACACTGTGCAGTACCATGCGGTTGCAACAATGTTGCAAAGGAAACCTATCAGTACTCAGTGTTCCCCCTTCCCCAAGACACCCGGTTAGCAATGCATTACGCCAAAAAATAAATGCCTCGTCAGTATGTTTTTGGGTTTTTTTGTTTGTGAAATTGACTCTGCCCTACAATGATGTCAGTAGTACAACCCTGGACCCACAGCAACACCAGGCTTGCTATAGAAGCTCTGGTATGCCCTGCAGTTTTTAGCAGCTCAGAATGCAAAAACTAACTGCAGCAGACATTAATGAAATACAATTCCAGAATGAATGCAAGAAGGGGTAATTAATGCATGAAAGTCAAAGTGACTGGGGAAGGTCCTCTTTAAGGAGTGACGTATTGCTCTCGAGGCTGTCACAAGAATGAGAAAGTCAATGAAAGCAGGAATTTAAGGGCATCCACACTCAATTTTGCCTTGTATCCCCATCATTTGTTAATGTACTTTGCCTGAATTGAAAAAGAAAGAAAAATGCGATCCTGATATTAGCCTAGCAGACATACATGATATTTAGCCCTCTGCACAGCACAAGCTTTGAAGCACTTTTACTATATTTGTTGCCAAGCTTGCGGCTTGTTTTATTCCTGTAAATGTAATAAGGTTACGGTATTTCTGCAATGATTTGTATTGCTTTCTCCCCACCGTGAAATCTGAAGGCTGTGACATTCGAGTATCAGGGCAATAAGGACATCAGCAGTCTCTGGCGGGCTGAAACTGCAGAGTCGCAAGAGTTGCAAGTAGTGGGGTATTTTGCAAAGAAACCAGCCAAGCTCAGCCGCCTTCAGATTTCATGGCAGGGGTGGGTGTGTGTGTGTGAAAAAAAGCAATCCAAATCATTGCAGAAATACTGTAACCTTACTGCATTTAGCAATTAGCTGAGTAAACGGAGCGGCTGTCACTGAAGAGAGAAATATGACGGGTTTCAGTTAGCTAACAATGTGGGGCACAAAGTTGCTGTTTTAGTGAAAAAGGCTGACCAGACACTTGGATATTTTAGTTCAGAGTGGAGATTTTAATGCACAGGCTGTGATAAAAATACCAAACACTAGTTTTACATTTGCCATTGATCTTCAGGAGATATCTTGGTGCTTAATAAATTTTACACCACTAGAATAGCTCTAATTGGTTGCTCCCCAATCTAATATAAAAACAGAAACAGGGATATATTTTTTTGTTTGTGTGTGTATATATATATGTGTATGTATAGTCCCTACATTGTAAAAGGGGTTGTGTGATAATGTTGTAGGACCTACTAAGACCTTTAGTTTGATATATACACTGTCCCTTAACTGCATATATTGATGGAGTTATGGCTCGTTACGGTTGAAATGTGGAAAAAAACAAAGTCCAAATTATTTTTTCTTATGAAGGGATCTTTTCATGAGGCTGTGTCATTCATATGAAACAAGATTCCTTCATATGAAAAAAGAATGTTAAAAAAAACAGCACAAATTCTTTTTTTGTATGAAGGGATCTTTTTTTAGTATGAAGGGATCTTTTTTCATGAGGTTGTATCATTCATGCAAAGAAAGATTCCTTCATATGAAAAAAGCATGCTGCAAAAAAAAAAAGTAAGTCCAAATTCTGTTTTCATTTGAAGGGAACCTTTTTTTCATATGGCCCTATTCCTTTTTTTTGTATGGCCATATGAAAAAAGAAAACTGGGTTACAAAAAAATACTTTGAAACGTTCTAAAGATACATTTCTGAGTGATTTTTGAAACTTTTATTCCTTGCCATTTAGTTATTCTTAATATAACTTAAGTATTATTCTGCACTTATACTTTGTGTTAGCTTTTATACTTTTTTTTCTTCCTTATCATCGTAAGACATTACTGTTACCCTGTATATTGACTTTGTCACTGTACTGCAATTTTTTTGTTCTTGCTGTATGTTCTTCATTGTCCTTTCCCAGGACCATCTTGTAAATGAGTTCGCTCAATGATGTATTTCCTGGTAAAATAAATTTGATTTGATTTTGATAACTGCAGAATCCACCTAAGGGGTTCCCGATTAGCAAGATACATGTGTTGGTGTCTCTACAGGATATGATTTTCATGGGTTTTCAACAACATAAAAAACAATGGAAATGAGATGGTGGCCATATATAAAAATAATTTTGTACCACGAAAAAGATTAACACCCCCCCCCATATGAAATAGAATCTTTTTTCGTATGACTCAAATTCCTTTTTTGTATGAAACAGCTATCCAAAAGACCATACTGAGCATACTCGGAACCAAAATCTCAAATCCTTATAACTCTGGAAAGGATATTTTTTCACCACACAAATGAAAGGCACCACTCTGTCCCAAATTCTTTCTACCCTGAACATTTCAGACCAGAATTCCAAACCATCTGGGCGTTAGGCATTGACAAAAAAAAAAAGATTTTTTTCACTTTTTTCACAATCCGCATCTTGCAATCTGCACATCTGACCTGAACAAAACTGGGCATATCAAGAGACCTTGCCTCCGAAACAGTGCATGCTAAATTTTGTGCAAATCCATTGAGCTGTGGTGTGAAGCTATTAAAGTGCAAAGTTGTGGGTTTAACTTTAAACTGCCTACTTAACCCTAACTATAGTGACACTACTACACTACTACAATATTATATATGTAACCCTGGGTGGTGCTATCCCCAGTGTTACACCCTGTGCCTACTACTTACAAGCTATGCTGAGGGTTTGGGTTCGTTAACTAATAACCACACTGTTTAACCTTTGCGTGCCTCCACTCAGGGTTGCTTAACATGTGTGAGTTGGCACTAGGTGTAGCCCCCTGAGCTGCTACACCACCCATGAAGACCATTTACCTTCCCCAGACATACCCCAATAAACATTTCCCCACATTTCAATACTTCACATTTAAAGACTCTATCTAATAATATGCTCACACCAAATATTTCAACAAGAACAAGATATTTATTTAGAGTATAGGAGTTAGGAGGGGGAAACAGGAGGAGTAGAAGTTATGCAGATCTCTATTTACAAAATGTACAAGGTTGGTTTAGGTTTTGCTGTTGAACACTCCAGCTGGGTGGCTACACACTAATAGACTACAGGTAATCACATTTCTCAATTTGACCTATGATACCCAGAGCCCTGGCTATCTGGCTGCTGACGAATCAGATGTTACATAAATGATTAGCATTATTGCACACACTGGTACCAGCCCCAGATACAGCAGAAACACCACAATCTCATACCATACTGGAATCCCAGATACCACAGTCCAAGATGCTGCAGGCCTGGTGGATGTTGCAGCTGGTCAAGGTGGCCGACTTTTGATTCAAAGGGAAGGGGAAAACTTGGAGAATGATCCCTACAATGGCTATAGATGCTTTGTACAATGAAGGCAGGGAGTGCCCTGCATTTTAGCAGAAATAGCAGGCATTTACCTTGCCAGGTACAGAAAGCCAGGGATTGCCCTGCTCATTAACGAAGGCAGGGATTGCCCTGCACTTGCAGATGTCTCAACATTCCAGGACAAGCTGCTTGGATTTTACATCCTGAACATTTAGCACAATAGTTGAAAGTCCCATCCAATATAATTAGAGAGTATGATACTTTTATCAAGCATCCAACATTTCTTTAAAATGAGGTCACATCCAGTACATTCACACACCAAAAAGGCATCCATCCAGTATAAGCAGACAGCGACACTTTTATCAAGCATCCAATATTCAGATATATGAAGTCACATCCAGTACATCTAATACCAAAAACAGTATTCATGGGGTCGTGGCCTAGCCGAGGAGCTGAATGGAGGTGTTTTAGCAGAGCTCCAGATAGATCCCTTAAAAATCGACTCCATCCTGCATAGGATTGCCCTGCAACTCCACTATTGGGCTACAATCTACTGCCCAGATGCTGACTACATCCAAATCTGCAAAGAAACAGGCAAAACTACGTTTTAATAAGGCACCCAGCTCAAGCTCTTCATTGTGGCCTGTAGAACCAGTGAGAGGCCATCCCACCCAGGCCCAATCTCCACTTGAACCTGGAGGTGAATCAGAGAACACAACGATGGATACTAACTACCAAAACCTAGAAAGATTGATCCGCGATCTAAAGTATGACTTGGGCACATGGATGCAGTCAGGATTCAATAACATGACTGCCCAAATCCAACATCTGCAGTAACTGGTAAATGCTACCTTGGAAACTGTGGAGGCCCATGCTACTTGTCTCACAGAAGTGGAATCCAGAATTGGGGCTCAAGAGGACATCACAACACAAATATCTGCAGATTTACAGCAAGCTCTCAAGGACATAGAATTGCTAAAACAGGTGGTTGACAACCATGGGAATTGAGAACGGAGGTGTAATATTCACCTCATGGGCCTCCCCGAGGGTTTGGATGGGAAGGACTGTGCCTCATTTAGGAAAGAATAGCTACAAAAAACTCTAACCCTCCACCAAACATCTCCCTGGAAATACAACGAGCTCATCGCCTCCCAGGACAAAAGCCTACACCAGACCAGAAACCGAGGCACCTACTTGTCAAGTTTCTTCGATTTCCAGATCGTCAAGCAGTCCTTGCAGCTGCCTGAAAATGTGAGCCCATCATGGCACAGGGATCCAGAGTTAGTATTTTCCAAGATTTCTCCAGACCGCTGCAGACCCAAAGACAGGCTTTTATGGAAGTCAAAGGCAAACTGCATGATATAAACTGTCCATTTACACTGGCCTATCTGGTGCGCTTTGATAGTGCGCTACCCTGGCAGCTGACAGCGGCCTTCATGGATCCAGATGCAGTGATGGAATATGTGAGGACTGTGAAGAAGAGAGCCAAATGATCAAGCAGGAGAAATGAAGGGTGAACCTGATATAAGGATGCCAAACTATACTGTCTCCTAGACAGGTAATCCCGGGATGGGATTTTAGGAGAGATCCTCTTGGCCTACAACTCTGGGGATTGAGGCCTATTAGGGCAGGGCTAGAGAGGAATCCCTGTCCCTTGGGAGGAAGTGCCTTTAGGCAGTAGGTTTCCCTTACTTACAGGGCACTGAGACTTTTCAGACTTAACTACTTAAGACACTAATTTTTTGTCCTGAGTTGGTTATCTACAATGTTCCCTTGTTAATGTTTTACAAAAGCTCTAATTCTTTGCTTGGAGTCGAATGGGGCTGTTTAATAATTGAATTTGTGTTTACATTGAAGGCCCATGATGGAGTCGTGTTACCTGTTACATTGAATTGGGGAAGGGGGTGCCTAGACAAGTTAGCACTTTTCTTAGGCCCGAACGCCCAATATTATTTTTTTTTTCTTTTTACTTTGATTTAGACAGGGAGTCTAAATAGTGTGCGGATGAGCGATGGAGGCAAACTGTACTTAGCACAGTGCAGCAGCAGGAGGCCACATTCGATAGAGCCACTCAGGGCATGATGCAGGCCTCCAGGCGTGCTACCCCATAGATACACTTAACAAATGGCTGGGAAAGCCGGGGGCGATTGGATTGTTTCTATTCATTTTTTGAGCACTCCCTTGTGGCTGGTGTGGGTCACCAGCAGCGGGACCTCCTGTAACATAATATGGGATTAAAGATGCAGCATGCTCCCATAGATATAGTATTCTCTTCAGAATCAATGGATCTGGTGGCTCAATCCACGATAAGTAAAGGGTGAGAGTCCTAGAGATCAGTCATATGTACCCAAGGACTAAGGGTGGAGAGGAGGAAGGGACATGGGGAATAGAGGCTTGGGAGGGAGGTAAATAGGGGCATAAGTATCAATAGCTCTGCTCAGGGACTTCCGGTTGGGGCACGGACCTAATGGCTGTCTAAACAAAGCGCTGAATGACTGACCAGAAACAATCCACGCATCCATATAGAAAACGCCAATCCTGTCGACCAAAAGATCAATAAAGATTATCTAATGGGACCCAAGCACCGCTTGAAGGAGATTCAGTTGAATGGAACTGTAAACAAAAGATAGCTGAGCAGGTACAGAACGGCCGAGCTGAGGCCTATACAGAGCGCTGAATCCACGGCACAAAGTGTGGAGAAGGCCGCGAACATGGCACAAGAAACAGAATGCAATGATTACCTCTCGGCAGCTCTGTCAAACCCTACAACAAATAAACGATACTCTGCACAGATTGGAGGCTAAAGCACTAGATCAATGCCAAGATATTGCAAAATTACACCAGAAAACACAAGAAGTTGAGACAGTAATGACAGAATATACCCAGACCACAGACGCACAACTCAGCCTTGCTGGAGCTGCACCATCGCGACTACGCTGTTGGAACAGAAGCTAAGGAACTAGAGAATCGAATCGGCAAAACAATATTCGGATCCATGGAGTACCAGAAGGAACAGAATCGGGGAACATGATTGACTTTATCGACTCATTTTTAAGAGAGATCCTTAATCTACCTACTGATAAATGGCTTGACATTATTAGGGCTCACAGATCACTGGCACCGCAGCCTCGAGATCAGAAGGCCAGACCCAGATTGATAGTGCTTGCGTTTCTTGATTACAGGATCAAAGAGGAGGTGTTAGCCCTAGCCTGGTTGAGAAAAACTATATATTTCGGAGATGTCAGACTGTTTTTTGACCATGACTTTACCCCACAGCTGCTTGCTAGGAGGAGGAAGGTGCTACAGGTCGTTAAATTACTACAGCAAAAAGGGGTAAAGACCTTTGTGGAATACCCAGCTAGGCTGAAAGTTCAAACAGAAAAGGGTCTTTTGAGATTTCAAGAGCTGGCAGAAGCTAAGGAGTTCGTGGAGAGAACTGGATTTCACATACCTGAGGAGCAGAGTCGTCGGATTCAACAGCAGCTGGGGGAACGGAACTGGTTCAAAAGAGGCCCAAAAAGAGTGAATGGCGGTTCAAGTAGAGACATGTTTGGGATGTGGGACAAGGTCCTAGCCAAAAGAAAACCCCCAGACACAGAACTAGAGAGAGGACAGGAGAGCAGGAACAAGGCGACCCTCTGAGAGAGCAGGACGTCGTGCTGAACAACAATTTAACAGCTGAAGGATGAAGATGTGAAACGGGAATACACTACAAGTACTTACTCAAAAGAGACTATGATGTGGACTAAAGGGAATACAGTGTGCTCAGAGCTCTTGAAGGGAAATGAAAATGACTTTAATAACTTGGGACTATGCCTGCATAATCAGACTATATGGCACATGAATAATAACTAAACGATCTTAATGGGATTATGGGGGTTAACATCTCCGACTTCCTGCAGCAGTTATAATGCTATGTAGGTATAGGATGTCTGGAAGCGGATTCGACGTGGAAGGGTCTATGAGCAGATATAAACGTGGATGTAGTGGAAGGAGGACGAAGGAAACGAACAAGTGCAAGAATCATATCCACCAGGAACTGGGTTATTTTTTACTTGATTGGGGCGGCAAAGGTGGAAGTGGGAGGGGGGACTATAAAGGGGCTAATCTTTGGTTTAACACTGGAAACGGGCCACCGTATTGGATTTGTGGTAAAAGTAAAATAAAGGCCCCAATTACGGAGCTGAAACAGGGGAAGAGGTTTGGCTCTAGAAGGAATATATAAAGTGCGGACCATTATATCTGAAACCGTATAATGCTATGGGTTTAAGATATCGGGAGTACAAGAATGGGCATTAATAACACAAAACATGTGGATGAAAAGATAAGAAGCTTTTGAGGTATGGGAAAAGGGGAATACCACGGAGGAATTAATGAATAAAATAAACAAAATTAGTTGAGTTAGCGAATTATGGGGAAGGGGAGGGGGATTGGGGAAAAGGGTAATGATTCTTGGTTGGTTGCTGAGGGGTCTGCTTCCCTCCCACGTGAGAAGGGACTATCATCTCCCCCCCCGGGGGGGGTACCCCAGTTGGGAAAGTGGTGGAGGGAGATTTCTCTGGCCCTATAGAAGATATGAAATCGGGATTAGGTCAGGATTTAAATGTTTATATGAAAGACGGTTAGATCAGCGCAGAAAGTACAGTTATGTAAGAACTTACCGTAACAGTAGATCTTCGAGAGAGGCTCTTGCAGTAGGTAATTACATATAGGACTGACGTCGGCAGGCGGCAGGACCCCACGGAAAAATTTCTAGCTAGCAGTCCCTGACGGGGACTGCCCCCATGTCAGGTGACTGGGCCAGACGACGTTATAAGGGGCATGTCCCAGATGCCCGCCTTCTAGTTCTTTTCTGCTACAGGCCTGGAAGGCCCGGACGAGAGGAAGCAGATATTTCCATCAATGGAAAAGGAGCTGAAAAGCCTAGGGGGATGGAGGGCGGGAAGGTATTACCTACTGCAAGAGCCTCTCTCGAAGATCTATTGTTACGGTAAGTTCTTATGTAACTGTACTATCTTACTTTGAGAGGGCTCTTGCAGTAGGTAATTACATATAGGACAGAATCCCAAGCAGTCTGGAACAAATGAAAAGGCACTGGGAGGAGGAACTACTCCAAGAAGTAGCCAACAACCTTGCAAACCTCAAGATAGGAGGCCTTGCAAGACAGCTAACCCGAAGCCCGCTCTACGGCGAGAGGCAATGTCCAAACTGTAATGTTTAGTAAATGTATGGACGGAAGTCCAAGTGGCGGCAACACAGATGTCTGCCACAGACACATTCTTGAAACAAGCCGCAGAGGCTGCTACACCTCGAGTGGAGTGACCTCTGACTTGACCCGGGAGGGTCTTGTTGTACTTGTCATAACAGAAAGTGATGCAATGAGCCAACCACTTTGATAGGCATTGCTTGGAGACAGCATTGCCTTCCTGTTTGTGAGCAAAAGAGACGAACAACTGATCAGTCTTTCTGAGATCCTTCGTCCTATCGGTGTAGTATCTCAGAATCCTGTGGACATCCATGGTATGGAGCAAGTATTCTCCTTGGTTGGAGTACTACGTGAAAAATTCAGGTAATTCAATAGACTGATTTAAGGTAAACTCCACTACCACTTTTGGGAGAAACTTAGGATTCGTTCGAAGAGCTACTCTTTCTTTGTGAAAGATTAGATAAGGGATTTTGCACATAAGGGCCTGTAGCTCAGAAATTCTGCAAGCAGAAGTAATGGCCACCAAGAAGAGCATCTTCCACGATAAGAACTTCAAGTCTGCAGAAGCCGCAGGCTCAAAAGGAGGAAGGGTAAGTTTCTCAAGAACAAAGTTCAAGTCCCAGGGGGAGCCGGAGTCCAAAGAGGGGGTCTGAGATGAAGGACCCCTCTGAGAAAAGTCTTGGATACTTCCAGTTGGGCAAATGCCTTATCCATGAAAGGGACATGGTAGGCTGAAATAACTGCCATATGGACTTTCAAAGAGGAGTGACTGAGACCCAAGTCGAAAAGATGGCGCAGGTAATCAAGCAGAACGGCTACAGGACAGGAGAAGGACTCCACGTTCCTGGATGCAGCCCAAATGGAAAATCTTTTCCATTTCATGGCGTAGGAGGACCTAGTGGAGGGTTTTCTAGCCTCTACCAGAATCTTGGCCACCTTAGCAGAGACGCCAAAGCGAGATTGGGCTAGGTCTGCAGGAGCCATGCATGAAGTTGAAGAGACTTGAGTCCCTGATCCTGGGTCAGTAATCCTCGAGATAAAGGAAGAGGAAGAGGGACCAGAGGAATTGGGGGAAAAGCATAGATGAATCTGTCCTTCCAGTTTAGAGACGCCATCTGGAAGTGCCTCGCTTTGGAGCGAGCGAGCAAAGGTTGGAAGTTTTGTGTTTTGGGAGGAGGCGAACAGGTCTATCTGTGGAGTCCCCAAATCTGAAAATGCTTTAGAACTTTTGGTCCAGTTCCCACTGTGGTGGTAGAGCCAAGAACGACTTAGCTTGTCTGCCAGGACATTGTCGACTCCCGGAACATGGATCGCCGTGAGGTGAAGGTTGTGAACAGTTGCCCATTCCCAAACCCTCATCGCTTCCCTGCATAGTGGGTAGGACCGAGTCCCTCCCTGCTTGTTGATGTACCACACCATGCACATGTTGTCTGTTTGGACGGCTAGGTGACCGGGAAGGATGTATTGGTGAAGGGCCTGGAGAGCATACAGCACTGCTTGAAGCTCGAGCACATTGATGTGGAGAAGTAACTCCAATTTTAACCATAAGCCCTGGGTTCAGTGAGAACCCAGATGGGCTCCCCAACCTTCGCCTGAAGTGTCCGTGGTCAGAGTCTGAGCGGGGAGAGGATGAAAAAAGGGGATCCCCTGGAATAGGTTCTCTCGAACCATCCACCATTGCAAGTCTTCATCATCGGCGGGAGATCAGTACCAGATGATCTAGGTCATCTACAGTTGATCCCACTGAGAGCGGAGAATCCACTGAGAGATCCTCATGTGGAGGCACGCGACGAACTGCTGGGGATGGCAGCCGCCATAAGCCTCAGGAGATGGAGCACCAACCTCGCCGAACCCTCCTGTGGTCTGATAGAAGGGAAATCTGGACTGAGGAGGCCCCTGTCCGGAGGCAGGAAGGCCCTGCACATTGTCGTATCGAGGATTGCCCTGATGAACTGGAGCCTCTGGGAAGGATCCAGGTGAGACTTGGAATGGTTGATGGTGATACCCAGGCCAGAGAAAACCTGCTGGGTGAGGGAGAGAAAATGCAGGAGTTCCTCCCTGGATGGGGCCGCCAGGAGCCAGTCGTCCAGGTAGGGAAAAACCTGAACTCCCAAAGTACGCAGGTGGGCCACTACCACCGCCAGGCATTTGGTAAAGACTTGGGGAGCTGAGGAAAGACCAAAAGGGAGTGCCCGGAATTGGTAGTGGTCCCTGAATGCAAACCTGAGGTACATTCGGTGCGAAGGGCGAATGGGGATGTGCAGGTATGCATCCTGCATATCCAGAGCATTGAAGCCATTGGCCCAGCTGACAGGGACAAGAGGGTTTGAAGGAGAGCATCCTGAACCCTTGTATTCCACATATAGGTTCAGGGAGCTGAGATCAAGAATGGGTCTGAGATCTCCCGTCTTCTTTGGTACAAGGAAGAAATGGGAATAGTAACCTGTCCCGTGAAGGTGAGGGGACGGGCTTTATGGTCTGCTTCCAAGGAGAGCAGAAATTTCTTCCTGACCAAAGGAAGATGGTCCCTTGAGTAAGAGGAGTTCGGGGTGCTGTGGAGGTTTTGCAGAAACTCTATGGAGTGCCCTCTGCTATGATCTGAAGCACCCATGAACAATGTTATCCTCTCCCAACCCGGAAGGTGGAGAGAATCTCCTCCCACTGTTCCTCCGGGCGACCGGAGGCAGGGGAGGGAGGAGTCAGGTGGTGTGAGGCAGTGCACGCTGGGGCACCCGCTGCTTTTTGGGCGGCGGGGCCTGGCAGCTGTGGGGCCCAACGCTTGTGGCCCGCCTTCCTGAGGTTTCACTTGAGGCGGCTGCGTCTGCGAAGGGACGGCACTGCGGGGATGGGGACGGACATTGAATCAACAGATTTAAGGGCCATACCCTTCTCCGTAAGTCAGTGATGATGTCCTTGACATCACCACCGAAAAGCACAGAACCCTGAAAGGAGCTTCTTGGATTGCTGACTGCACCGACCAGACCTGACACACGGTGCCATGCGCGGACGCTGAAGACTTACGGCAATGCAGAGCTCCATCCTGCGGTGTCCACTGCGTCGTAGGTCATCCTCAGAATGTGACGACTGGCCGACGCAGCAGAACGGACCAGGTCGGCTAACTCCCTGCTTGACCTGGGAGTCAGGCAAGGAGTCAATCTTGATTCTGCCTGAGTAGACAGCCTTCTGGTAATCTCCCATATGTGCTACATAATTTAGGGCCCTGATCCCCAGTGTGGAAGAAGCATAGATCTTCCTTCCATACTGATCCAGAAGGTGAGATTCCTTATCCGGGGGAGACAAGCTCAAATGTTTGGAGTGTGCTGACCGGCCGTGAGCGGCGCTAATCACAACCGAGTCTGCACGGGGGTGAGAGTCTAGAAAATCTACACCCTCCAGAGCCTGGTATAGCCTGTTGAACTTCCGAGGAAGTGGGGCTAAAGCCGACGGTTGTTTACAAATGGTGGAAACAAGGTGGGCATGAGGCTTGATCCAGGGTGGCACTAGTGCAGGAGGCGTAAGGGGCAAGTCCAGATGTTCGGCGCGTTTTACCCGCTGAGGATCTGGTTCTAAAGAACACCACTGGTGGACTTCTGGATCTTCCTGAGCAACTCAGTATGGAAGGATCTCTCGGAGGAGACTTCGGAGGAGTCCTCGGCCGGGCTTGGACGGAGAGCGAGGCTCGATGCCTTTCTCGGAACAACCATCGGAGGGATCTGAGGAGTCAGGAGAGAGAAGAAGAGGAATTTGAAGCAGAGAGACTCCTAGCTCATCTAGGGAGGAACGGGTTCCTTGGGGGGATCCTGGACCCGCTGTCCTGCCCTCTCTGGATCCTGAGGCAGAGCCGGAATCAGAGGCGGAGAGGAGTGTATCGCCTGGGGCATACGGGCCGGGGTGGCACCGTTGTCGAAGATGGTTTCGACTTCCTTGTGAGCTGAGCCTTGGCCTCAGCCCACCAGGAAGTCAGAGTCTCCTGAGATCCACCGGTGGCTAGGGGGCAGTGGAGGAGGAGGGGATAGTTATACGGATGAAACCGTGAGGAGTATCCGTAACCCGGCTGTGGGAGTACCGGAGCTGGGTATTGCGGCGTCAGGCACTCGCGCGCTGGAGTCGGCACCGGTACTGCAGCGCAGGATACTGAGGACCGGTGCAAACCGCATCAGATAAGACGCCGGATACCCAGGTACCGGAGGAGCTGCCAGAGCAGATGGCCCAGTAGGGAACTCCACAGGCGGATCGACCATGATAGGCCCGTGGGGTGGAGGGCCCAATGGGAGAGGAATATCCCCCGCTGTCGTCGGAGGGACCGGCGTCAGCGGGGCCGGTGTCGGGGCTGGCATCTGGGGAGCTGGCATCAGATCCGGCTCTGTAGGAAGGGGATCAGACGGCGGACCAGCATCCTGAGTCTCACCTGGGAACGGAGGGGAAAAGTCCCCAGGGTCAGGCAGGGGGGACTCGGGCTCCCCGGATGGCAGTGAAGGCTGCGGGGAACCTGGGATGACAGACGGAGCAGGGTCTGCCGTAGGCTCCGAGGCACGGCGGATGTTGGAGGAGCCGACGTGCGACTTATGGGCCGAGTCCCGGCGGACGCCAGAGGAGCCGGCATCCGACTTCGTGGGTCCCTCGTTGGAGGCAGGCCGAGGATGGGAAGAGGCCTGGTCCGAGGGGGACTCTGCTGTGCGCCACCCCGCAGGGTCGAGCGTCTTAGCGGCCTTCTCCCGGCGGACATCGGAGAGCCAACGTCAGCTTATGGAGGCGCCCACACCAGTAGGCCGCAGGCCTGCGCGGTACTGGGGCTGAGGCCTCCTTTGCCCAGAGGCAACCGGGCGGGCTCCGAACGTGAACCCGAGGGCGGGCTGACACTCCTCCAAAGCCTTGGAGGCTTGCTACGATCTCCTGAGGGACGCTTTTTGGCCGCGCTCCGGCCGAGTCACGGAGGAGGAGACTTTCTCCCGTGCCTCTTGTCCCGCTTTGTGTCCTTCAGGGAGGTCGACGCCGTCAGTTTCTTCAACTCCTTCTCCATTGCGGACATCTTCTTTTGAGGAGATGGGCTTTAGAGACTGCTGGCGCTGGTCTGCGGTGGCCACGCTGAAATGTAAGCAATGCGACACTTGTTCCACCACATGGTCGGGGCCTAAACAGAAAAGGCAGAGGGAGTGACCGTCTTTGTGAGGCAGTTGGGCTCCGCACGAGTCGCACTTATTTTTTGAAGGGGACGACATATACTGACATTCACCTGACAAAGAAAACACAAAATACTGATACTTTTCGGAAAAACCGACGAAGCAACTGGACTGAGCGTTATGAACTTCATCGCGAAGCGCTGCACGAGCTGACGGCGGGAAAGAACTGGAAGGCGGGCGTCTGACGCCAGTCACCTGACATGGGGGCGGTCCCCGCCAGGGACTGCTAGCTAGAACAGCCTGGGGTCCTGCCGCCTGCCGACATCAGTCCTATATGTAATTACCTACTGCAAGAGCCCTCTCGAAGTAAGATCATCATTTTCTTTTGGAAGGTGCTTGGGCACGCAGTGCTCCAATTAAAAATCTTTTCTGATCAATAGAGTAATTGGTCACACAGGAAAGTGAAGAGCTCTAAGTTACGAACAAGAGCTGTCTAGAGGGGGTCTCCCATTGTAGAGACACAGGTAACCCCTCTGAACTTGCCTCCGCCTGTATAAGGTGGAGGTAGGACTAGAGCCCCAAAAGTGGGACTTCTTCCTTGGAGGTCAAGGATAATGCATTGGTTACTAGCCCAGCTGGCTGCAAAGTTGAGCTACTGTTATCAAGTAATGGTTTTAATGTTATTTTATATCTCTGGAAGTGTTCCTCGCAGAGAGTTAAATGAAATAAAGAAGGAGATGTGTGGGAGGGCTCTCGAGGAGGAGTCCGGGAGGACCCTGAGAATATATTTCTAAATACAGACCCTTTCAATGGCAGGTAAGGGTATGACTATTTGTTCCTATAATGTTAACTGCCTTACAAACCCTGTTAAAAGATCTGAAATATTGAGCCAGGTAAGGAAAGTCACGGCAGATTTTTTATTTCTCCAGGAGACCCATTTGTCGATGAAGGAGCATAATAAGTTCCTAAAATTGGGTTTTGGGGAAATAGCGGCTTCTTCTTATAAGAATGGTAGAAGGAGGGGTGTGATGGTCTTGGTGCTATTTAATTCCCCATTTGAAAAATGGAGGCTAAGACAGATAAGGAGGGACGATATGCGATGCTGAAAGGTAAATTTAGGGCAATGTTGTCACGCTGGCATCCGTACTTTCCCCTGGCTCAACACTACTGGAGTACCGTTCTTCTAGCCACTCTGTTAGAGTGGGGAGGAGTCATAATTTGTGGGAGATCTGAATCTACCTTGAACCGGATATGGACTCCTCCTCGAGGGTAAGAGGAAACCACAGACGCTAAGAAAATCCAGAAATTGATAGGAGAAATGGGGTTATTAGACACTTGGAGACACCAACACACTAGACAGAGGGACTCTACCTTTTTTCCTGCGGCCCACAACACATATTCAAGGCTAGACTACATATTAGTCACGAAGACTGAGGTACAGAGAATTGAGGATACTTGGATAGGGGACTTACTTCTGTCTGATCATGCGCCCATATATATAAAAATAGACCATGGGGAGACTCACCGGAATACCATATGGCGGCTGAACACCTCTCTTTTGAAAGATAAAGAAATTAGGGACCAGATAGTAGAAACTTGTAAGGCATACCTTCTAGATAATACAGAGCAGGATACCACAGGCCATCCGTTGGATGTCAAAAACTGTCCTTGAGGTAAATTTATCCAACTGGCCTCGAGGAAAAAGAGGGAGCGGGAGGCTAGAAGACTCAAGCTAATGGGGCTGATAGACGGTGAGGCAGCAAAAACAAAAGTATGACAAGGAGAGGAGGAGACAGTTGTTGGACTATAAGAGGGAGTTGACGGGAATTTTGGATTATCAGGTGGAACAGAGGTTGCTCTTTCTGAGACAACACTATGAGGGGGGACCTCGATCGTTGCGGTACCTGCCTTGCAGGCTGAGGGCAAAAAGGGCAAGAGCAACAATAATGAAGGTGTGGCATCCAGGGATAGCCAAAATGGTTCGTGAGGTTCATGAGATAGCAGACGCCTTCAGAACATATTATACTAAGTTATACGCAGAAGACACAAAAGCGGGAAGGGAAGACATAAAGAGATTCCTGAGTTCACTTAAACTACCGGGCCTAACTAGGGAGCAAGGGGAAAGGTTAATGAGACCTGTAAGACCAGAGGAAATAAAGGAGGAGATTAAAAGACTTAAGGTGGGTAAATGTCCGGGTTCGGACGGACTCCCTGCAGAGTTCTATAAATGTTTTGGGAACCAGATACAGACACTTCTGGGGAAGGTTTTTGAAGAGGTCATGAGAGGTGAGACTGCGACCCCTCCTTCTTGGGCCCAAGCAGTGATTTCGGTGATACCCAAGCCAGGAAAGGACCCAACAAAATGCCCTTCATAGACCGATTTCCTATTGAACACTGATTATAAAATACTTACATCTCTTTTGGCAAGGCGTATTCAGGAATTACCTCCTTCTTTAATACAGATAGACCAATCCGGTTCATACCGGGCAGACAACACAGGATAATCTTAGTAGAACAACACATATAATTGATCAAATTTCCATGCAAAAATTACCGTCACTGATAGTAAGTCTTGATGCTGAAAAAGCATTTCGTAGAGTATCGTGGTTGTTTCTGAGGGAGATCCTTTCCCGGTTTGGGTTCCCAAGGCAGCTGATAACGGCTGTATTTAAGTTATATGAGTCTCCGAGAGCACAGGTTGGAGCGAATGGACATATCGCTGGGACTTTTTATTTAGAAAGAGGAACGCGACAAGGGTGTCCTCTCTCCCCATCATTGTTCGCCCTGTTCATTGAACCTCTTGCTCAGAGCGTCCGTCAGTGCCCAGAGATAAAGGGGATTAATATGAGGGGACAAACCCACAAACTGGCTTTGTATGCTGATGATGTTCTTTTATATGTGGCAGACCCCGTGGAGTCTTTGCCAGCGGTATTCAGACGGCTAGATAAGTTTCTGGTTTTCTGGTTATAAATTGAATAATAATAAAGTGGAAATTCTCTGTTTTAATTTTACCCCAACTGAGGAGCTTAAAAGTAAGTATCCCATGTTATGGGACCAGACAGAGATAAAATATTTAAGGGTAAAGTTGGTAGGAACAATACATTGAAAGAGCTGAACTATCCTCCTTAATAGCGCAGCTTAAAAGTGATTTTCAAAGATGGTCCCTTCTACCCATCTCACTTAGTGCTAGGCTCAAGCCTCAAGATGAATGCATTACCATGCCTTCTACTTATTTCAATATGTCCCATGTTTGTTAACTCCGCGGATCTAGAGACCTGGCAGAGTATGTTTTTCTCCTATTTATGGAAGGGTAAAACCCAGACTAAGAAGATCCTTGCTTTATCTTCCTAAGGAAGAGGGGGCCTTATGCCCATGCCTGCAGGGCTACTGGGTGGCAGCCCAGATGAGGGTTGCACTACTTTGGGGCAACCTGGATACGACACCACTGGAAGCTTAATAGATCTCTGGAAACAAAGGGATCCCCCTTTTGGCGGTGATGTTTGGGGCTCTCTGGATACAGGAAACGTTGGTTTCTCAGGCACAAGGGCAGTGTTGGAAGGATGGAGGAGAGGAATAAGCAGGGGGGCCACATTAGGGAATCTATGGAGGTGTAGATAGATGGTGGGCATATGACCATCAGTTTATATCAGCAACGCTTGATAAATGGTATCAGAAACAAGCTAGAAGGAGTCTGTGCGCGCCTTATCAAATAATGACGGGAATACCCTGCTCTCCTTTGAAGCAATTCAGGAAAAATATGGCCTGAAGCAGACAGATAAAATCAGGTATTACCAACTGAGAGACTACTTGAATATATAAATTAACAAAATAATGCTGGAGGAGCCGGTGTTGGAAGAGAGAGGGCTATTTCAAAGAGTGTGGGGGGCAAGGGGAAGACCATGCCATTTTGTTGCTGTATAATAACTATGTGGCAGATATGGCCAACACGTCCCAGCATATAAAGAAAAAATGGGAACAGGACTTAGAAATTCTTATAACAGATAAACATTGGTCTCTGATGTGGAGAAATACGTGGTCAACTTCTAGCTCCTTAGTGTGGAGGGACTTCTGTTGGAAGTTGAGAACCAGTTATTTCTTAGTACCAACATAAATGGTGCATTTGAAGGGAGGGACCATAGCTGGGTGCTGGAGGGCTTGTGGAGAACAACGTGCCTCACAAGCACATGTCTTTTGGTCATGTCCAGGTATCACCATATATTGGAGGGAGGTTAGGAAACATCTAGAACAGATATTTTCAATTAAGATGCAGCTAGGACCTGAACATTTGGTTTTAGGACTAATCCCAGGGGAGGTGAGAGATAAGGATGCCAGACACCTATGGAAGATCCTGGTGGCAGCAGCTTTAAAAATTATCACAAAGAATTGGTTGCAGCCGAGGGCCCCGGGGGTAGGGGAATGGAAGGATATGGTTGAATCCATACATTTGATGGAAATGTTAATGATCAATCTTAAGCAAAAGCCACAGATATATCAACAGAAATGGACCAGATGGTTACTCCATGACAGTGGTTAAGAGAGATGCCTGAACTGTACTAAAAGAGATATTTACCTTTACTTGAGTTAGAGAATGTCTCCGATTAACTCCTGTTATAGGTATTTTCTGGATATGAGACAACTAGTTATATATAGTGAAAGGACAGAACACATCCCAGACAGTAGCACCTACTGTTACTGCTCTAGCTAGACTGTAGTAAAGTTGACTACTGTGAACCAGAAGTACTGTAATATTTCTGTGATGTTGTCAGTGCTAGGGGCTTTTACCAAAAAGAACAACATGTGAATCATGTAAATGATGTAACAAATGCTGACAAATGAAAGACGATAAACTAAGTATAGAAAAAAAAATATCTCTGCTCAGGGGGAAACTGAATGGGGGGAGGGTGTAAGGAGGTTCTGATGAGAACTGTTTGGGAGGTTTCACATTTCTTGATTGGTTGGAGGTGGGGAGGGTCATGGGGGGTTAACAGGTGGAGAATTGTTATAAAGAAATGTGGACAGTTTGGACAATGACTTCAGATTGTGGTACACCCTAAGTATAGTTACAGATGTACAGAGGTCATTTGTTATTGTTTAAACCGAACAAATGGCTGATTTAACAATTTTATCATGGAATGTTAACAGATTGAAAACAGTAGTCAAGGGAAAGAGAGTATGGTCTTACATCAAAAATATCAGGGGAGATGTGGTGCTACTACAGGAGTTGCATCTTATGAGGGAGAAGGCAGACAAATTGACTCAGACCTGGGGTGGGGTTCTTCTGGTGGCACCTTTTACCTCCAGAGCTAGGGGGTAACCATTTGGTTGTGGCCTGGTTTACCACACAAAATTAACAGCTCTGTGGCAGATCCACAGGGTAGATATGGGGGCGGAGGTGATACTGGGGTAAGACCTATATTGCATCAATCTATGGCTTAATTTTGATTCCCCAGATTTTTTCACTCATCTGGGGGTGATGTTGGCCCCTTATCAAGATAATTTGATCCTGGGAGGAGATTTTAACACCTACCTCGACCCCAGTCTCAATCACTCTGGAACTAAAACTAAGTCTACCCTAGGAACGTTGCAGCATTGCAGAACTTCATAACTAAGAGAGCCTTGGTGGAGGTCTGGAGACACTTCAATCCTAGAGACAGGGAATATTCATTTTACGCCCATTCCCATTGAGTCTACACCAGACTGGACTATACAGTAGTCTCCCCCCACTTGATTTCAGAGACCATGCAGGCCACATAATGTATGATCCTATATTAATCTCAGACCATGCCCCACTTCAAGTGCAGTTTATGACGGCTCAGCAGGCCTCTGGGGGACCCCAGTGGAGGTTCGACCCGATTCTACTCCTAGACGAGGACTATGTTAAATTTATCAGTGGGAAAATTTAAGAGTTTATTGGCAATAATAAAAACAAGCATTTGTCAATGCCAAATGTTATTGTGCTGGCATTGGCGGTGGGAGTGGCGGAGCTAGAGATGCACAGCGCTGTGATTTTGTGAGTGTGTCTCAAAAGGTGATTTTACACAGCGAGCACGCCATTGTTTGCCACAGCTGCAGAAACAAGTTTTGGGCAGGCTGTGAAAAATGGCAGCTGGACTGTTGATATGAGGATGTGCAGAAATGCCAGTGGTGAAAATGTGGCATGAAAATATTGCAGATTGGCGAGTTACAAGGTGCGTGGAAACTGCAATGCACGCTGCAACACAGTCATTGTATGACTTTTGGCACAAATTTTCAACACTGGCATTTTAGGACCTCTGCTCATGAATGTGTCACTTGTCATTTCGAATGTATCCCTAACACTGATTTCAGACAGCTTAACGCTGGGCTTATCTAAGCGCCGTAGGCGAAAACACATTTCGGCAAGGATGTGAAAAATGACAGCTACACGGTTCACAAGAAGATGTAGTAAAATGCCAATGTTGAGAATCTGGCATGAAAATGTGAATGCGCTAACTTACGAAGCATGGGTCATGCAGTTGCCACGCACTCGTGAAACAGTAATTTTTGATTTTTCTCCCCATCGGCACATTCATAGGGCAGGGTCAACTGACAGGGAGTTGGGCTTCCCCAAAGTCGGCAGTTTGGTGGCCAGTGTGCTGCCATGAGCATAATGTCGTCGAGCATACAAAGAAAAGGTCCGGAGCGTCTGACGAGCTTTGCTCGGATTGCAGCGGACTTTCTCAGGTGTGCTCACCACATTATGTATGCATGGTGTGGCCGCATGCAGGCTGATTGGGGAATGAGAGGCAACCTACCGATGTATACCCTGCATTTGCCCAACAGCTGACTCGCGGCTTCCAAAGCTGCACTGTCCCAAGGTGTTGGCCATGTAAGTGCACCAACATAATAAAGGGACACATAAACTTTGTCAGGACACTTTAAAGGCTTTCGTCCATGGAGAGACAATCTCCTATGCAGTTTATAAGAAAAAGCAATCCTCAAGAGTGGAAGAGCAATTCACTGCTGACATTCAAAGTCTAGAGAAGAGGGCTATGAGCTATCCCCAGCCCCAAATAACAAAAGATTTAAAATTGTTAAGGAGGAAGTTACATCAGATGATTTTGGGGAAACATGAACGAGACCCAGTACTTACTAAATCATACACACATTTTGAGGGGGACAAAGCTGGAAAATGGTTAGCTGGGCTAATTAAACAAAAAAAAGTAGAACGGGCCATCCTATCCATGGCCAAACCCGATGGTTCCCCCACATATGCTCAGAAAGAGATCAATGAGATCTTTAGGGCATTTTATTCTCATCTGTACACCACCCAAGTGCCACCAGAAGGGGACCCGGAGGACTTTCTTTGGGATGTGGACATGCCACATCTGAGTGAGACTCTCAGAGCTGAGCTTGACTCCCCCTTATCCCCTGAGGAGATCAAACAAGTGGTCTGGCATATAAACAAAGGAAAAGCACTGGACCCTGATGGTATCCCCGCCGAATTTTATAGAACCACCTGGGACACCCTAGGACCCCTTATGCGAGAGGTCCTGGAATCTGCCCTTACTCAGGGGGGAACTACCACTCTCCCAAAGGATGGCCACCTAAATCGGGGAAAGACCCTTCTAAATGTGGGTTGTATCATCCTATATCACTCCTTAATCCAGATTATAAAATCCTAGCCAAAATTATAGCATACAGGTTAGAGGAGGTACTCCCAGGACTAATCCACATAGACCAGTTGCACTTGGGTTTGTTAAAGGTAGGCAAGCTAAGCACAACCTTTTCAGATCTAGCAATGTTATCCACAACTGGAAAATAGGGGGGTGGAGCCATACAGAGGTCTACTTGCACTTGATGCCGAAAGGGCATTCGACCGGGTCGAATGGCCATTCATGTTTGCTGTGCTACACAAATTTGGTTTAGGGGACACTATATTAAAATGGACAGAAGCCCTTTATGCTGCCCCACAGGCACAGATATTGACCAATAGCACCCTTTCAACTCCCTTTTCCCTAACTAGAGGTACGTACAGGGTGTCCCTTTGTCTCTATTATATCTGCTTACCATAGAAGCATTAACAAACACTATTTGAGGAAATGGTGACATCAAGGGATGCAAGGTAGGGAAAGATGTCCAAGTAATATTGCTGTTTGTGAATGATATCTTACTATTTCTGGACAACCCTAGTGAGGCCCTCCCAGCCTTGAGTAAGATATTTGAGAAATATGGCCCCCTTTCGGGACACAAAATTAACTGGGACAAAAGCAAATGGCTCCCCCTAGGAGAAAAGAGGACATTCATAGAGATAGCTGGCACCATAATACACCCTACTAAACAGATTAAATACCTGGGGGTTCTGCTGCCCAGCAAGCTCTCCCAAATCATACCCATTAACTATGGTTCCTTGATCAGGACACTCAAGACAGTTAGTATTAACTGGAGGGCTTTGCCTCTCACTTTACTGGGTCGAGTTAACCTGGTCAAGATGTACTTCCTCCCAAGGGCCCTCTACCTTTATCAATCTATCCGAATACTCCTTCCACGGAAATATATTAAGGCCCTGGAGGGAGCATGCACCCACCTCTTGTGGCAGGGGAAAAAGCCGAGAATCAGAAAAGACATACTGTGGCTACCTGAGAAATCGGGGGGGCTTGAACCTACCCAATATGCGCTTATACTATATTGCAGCCCAATTAGCTCATATCCAAGATCTGCTAAGGGGGATGCCCCAGCTTGGACAAAGATGGAAATTGAGGGTGATTCCCGTTTTTACTACAGCTTACTTGTTAATTCAATGGGAGAGGACCCCCCCCCCCAAGATTACTAACCCCTGCACCAGGGCTACCTGGAAAGTGTGGATGCAGGCACACTCATTACTAAGACATAGGCCCAGACTCTCACCAGATGTGACCCTGGGGAGGTTCTTGAGGGGGAAAGGAGGGCTCTCAGATAATTATAAAATAGGTCTCAAAAAAGTGGGACAAGATATCGACTTAGCCAACTCCTCAAGGGAGGAAGATACAGCAGTTTGATGCCCTGACTAGGAAATTCAATTTACTTCCTTCTCAATACTTCTTATACCTTAGAATATGAAACAAGCTGCAGAAAACTCCCCCAGGAACCCAGGATCCCCTCACATTGCAACGTTCCCCCCCTGAAAGAACTCCTTACAAGATTTTCCAATATGAAGGGTTTTAGACCACTTAATAGGTGTTACAGATTACTGGTGAACGGTCTCCCTGACCCTTTGGAAAGAATTAAGCGGGCATGGAGAAAGACATCTACCCCAAGGTATTACAGGAGAGGGCTGAGATTACTTTAAAAATATTTTAAAGTGCTCAGTTAATAACTGACTAAGAACTATTCAGTGTAACTTCCTCCTATGCACCTACCATACTCTGAAGTTGTGTTGGAGTGAGGACACAAAAGGTCTGACTCTGATGACCCCACCTGTTGAACAGGTATTCAACCACCAAGGTGAGTAGCTTCCACTTGTGCATTTCAGACTAGCACCTGCTTAGCCTGTCCACCAGAACATTTTGGATGCCTGGGACATGGACTGCTGACAATTCTAGACTGTGTTGAGAGTCAATACCAAACCCTCATCGGCTTCCTGCACAGAGGTATGAATGAGTTCCCCTTGTTTGTTGGATGTAGTGTATGACACTGATGCTGTCTGTCTGCACCAGCAGAGGACATGGGGATGAGTAATTCTGGAAGGCTTGTGAGCCATACAGAATGGCCCTCATCTCTAGGACTTCATATGGAGGGAGTTCTCCACTGTGGTCCATGTACCTTGGGTCTGGTGAGGCCCGAGATGTGCCCCAGCCAGTTCCCAAAGCGCCCACAGTAAGGACCTAATGAGGGGAAGGGATTAGAAAGAACCTATTTGAGCAAGTTGCTGGGTTCCGTCCTCCACTGAAGCACCTTCTTTACAGGCAACGCTATTAGAAACTTCTGCTCTTGGTCATTGGTGCACCAGTCCCATTGGACTCTCAATATCCATTGGGAATCTCATGTGCAGTCTTGTCAGAACTGTGACAATGGCTGCTGCCATCAGGCCCAGCAGTAACAGAAATGTCCTGGCTGTGACATACCTATTGATGTAAAGCTCCTGGGCCTGCGCTATCAGGGCATACTGCCTGTCCTGAGACAGGAAGGCTGACCCCTGAGCCGTGTCCAGCATAGCCCCTATGTACTGCAATGCTGATAAGGGGTCAAGACTGACTTGGGCAGATTGACCATGATCCCTAGTATATTGAATAACTGTCTGGTACACGCTAAGGTATAAGATAGTTGCTCCTGGACAGAGCCTGAGCAGCCAGACATCCAGACAGGGGAAGATGCACAGACCCTCCCTCCTGAGAGCTGCTGCCACCACAGCTAAACATTTGGTAAATACCTGTGGCACAGAAGATAAGCCAAAGGGCAATGCTCTGAACTGGCAGTGCTCCCTGAAACAAGAACCTGAGGTACTTCCTGTGAGGAGGGCAAACCCTGAGTGCAGGTAAACATCCTGCATGTCTAGGAGCATATCCAGTCCCTTTGTAGTAGGGGTAGCAGGCCTTGCAGAATAACTATATCCTGAACTTCTTTGTACTAAAATGTAAAAAGTTCAGATCTCAAGTACAGAATGGGCCTCAACTCCTGTAGACCTGGAGACTAGGAAGAAGTGAGAATAGAATCTTGATTCTCCACTCCATGAGAAACTGGTTCTATAGCTCTCTTCTGCAGCAATGCGAACTTCCTCCAGGAGCACAGGCATGTGGTCTGGAGGGTAATTTGAGTGATTCAATCAATCAATCAATCAGTCTTTAGTTAACCAGGTGGAACACCACTGAGCAAGCTCATTTGCAAGGTGGGTCTGGGTAGTACATAAGTAATTCAATAGAACAATAACACAGTCAGCACAACAGGATAACATAGACAACCTGAGGAACGCTGAGGCACAGGGTGATACAACAAATCTGGAAACAACAAAAATTAAGAATTATATACAATAAGTATTCATGTAAATCAACAGTGCATTAATATAACAATGTTGCAAGTATTTGAATCAACCTCCTAGGAAAGATGGCAGAAAACGTATGGAGGTACATAGAAAAAGGGCAGAGGCAAGGATGAAGGTAGGTGGAAGGATGAGAACTACTAGTGTCACTGTAGAGTCATCAATGCCATTAGTGTCATGGAAAGCATTTTCAAAACTTAGAGAAGGAGCTTGAATAAAGTGAATTGAACTCCCAAGATTAATTGGGTTAACCAGTTTTAATGTTTTGGGGATTTTATCCCATAACTGGGCAGCATGTAGCTGAAGAAAGCTCTACCGAAACGGATTGGACCTTGGGTACAGATAGTGAGATGTAAGAGTAATCCTCAGAGACATAGCTGCCTAAAGTGTAGAGGGCAGGCAGTCAGAGAAATAGTGGAGGAGTTTCTTTATAATAGCTCTGTAGGTCCAGAGTATAGCGCTCTGTTGTCTCCTGAACTAAGTGATGACCAGCCCACCAGGGAATAAAGAGCACAATGATGCGAGTGTAAGCTGTGCCAGAGATGAAGGGTAGGCTCTGTGGTACAGGATATCGAGCTTTGCTAGAGCTGACCCTGGAACTTGGCCATAGAGGAAGTCAGCATGGTCTAAGAGAGCTAGGAAAGTGGTTTGTACCAGTCTCTCCTGGCCTCCTGGGTAAGTAGATGTTTAAATCTCACAGAACAGGCCAAGTCTTTGCTTCAGGTTTTTGAGAGCTCCTCTACATGCTCGGTGAAGGATAGTCTGTTGTCAATCCACACCCCTAGGTATTTGAATTTTGTAACATAATCCAGTGATTCACCTAGCAATGTGGTGATAGGTGGCACTGGACCGACTTGGTGGGATTTGGGGTCATGACAAGTGGAGACAAGAGCATGGCCTTAGTTTTTCTGGCATTTAGTAGTTTTTGATTAAGAAGGTTACGTTGTAGTATATTGAAATCTGATTGCAGGTCCATGCAGGTACTCTCAAGGGTAGGCCTGGCAATGTAGAGGACTGTGTCATCTGTGAAAAGGTGGACACTAGATGACTTGATTCCACAGTCAATATTGTTAATATATAGTGCAAAAAGTAATGGTCTGAAAATGGAGCCCTGCAGCACTCCTCTGCTGATCGGTTTCAGTGGAGAAAGATCACCCACTGCTTTGACATGCTGTAATGCTCTGTCAGGTAACAAGAGAACCATTTCAAGGATAGTGTGTCCAATCCAATATTGTGAAGGGTAACCAGAAACAGGTCATGGTCCATGGTATCGAATGCTTTACTTAAATCAAGAAAGACTGCATATACGTGGTTCTTACGTCAAGGGCCCTCTGCCAGTTATTCATTACCTTTGCAAGTGCTGAGATTGTACTATGGTGGGACCTAAAGCCTGATTGTACTGGACTAAGCAGATTTGAAGTGTTAAGGTAGTTCCTGTTGATTATTGACTATTTTCTATAGCAGGGGGAGATCCTGAGGTAACTTCAAAAGTCCTAGAGCATCATCTTGCTCTATGAGTTGCCGGACCCATGCATCTGTTGTAGTCTCTCCCCACTTGTCCAGGTGGAGGGAGAAATGACCCCCTACCACCACCTGAATACTGGAGGGTGGGGGTCTGGCAAGGAGTTATGCTGAAGCAGAATCTGTGGCTGGTGCCACACCTCCATCTCTGGGGGGTGGAGGTAGGGGTAGGCAAAGCTGCTGCTGCTGCTGCTCTGCACTTGCCCTGCTGTCTGGTTGCAACATAGGCCTGTGGGTGGCCCAGTGAAAAGGCATCCACTGCCAACCCTTTGGATGGGTGTGGTAAAGGGAGTGGACTGACCACAAAATCCTCCCTGAAGCTTGGAGGTCAAAAAGGATATCCTGCACATCTGCCGCAAAGAGTTTATAACCTCTGAAAGGAGCATTCAGAATGAATTGTGGACATCACTAGCAAACACTGACACCTGAGCCAAAAATGCCTTCTGAGGCAGATACCAGTCACAGCTGCTCTGGCTGAGGCATCTAAGATATCATAGGCAGTCCTTAAAAGCAGCTTACCTACATCAGCCTCGGTATGGAGGGCCTTGAGCAGCTCCTGTTTTTGAGGGCCCCCTAGAATGGCCTGGGCTGTTGCCTTAGCCTTTTTCCAGAGGATGTTCTGGAATTTGACCATATGGGCCTGATAGCTATTCTGAAGCTCACCGTGGCAGAGGCAAAGGTCCTCTTACCCATGAGGTTCAATTTTCTTGACTCCTTATCTGGAGGAAGAGAACTGAGGTGTTAAGGCCTCTTAGACCTATCATGGGCTGCATTTATTACTATTGAATCAGCCTGAGGTTGCCCAGTGAAAAAGGGCTTCCCTGAGGGAGTCTGGTACTGTTTGTCTGCCTTTCTGGGCATGGCAGGGATCAAACTTGGCCTGTACCAGGCAGCCATGGTGGCATCCTCTAATTCAGCCAGCAGAGGAGGAATAATCAGAGGGGAAGAATCTGGCAGTTCCAGAAATTTGACCAGGTTTCTCCTGGTAATGTCTTGCTCCTCAGCAGCAAACCCCACAGCTGTTTGGAGCCGTTTCATTATTTAGATGAAGGAGGATTTTCAGAAGGGGACCTCAGGGGTAGGGGAGACCTCGGGGTATACCTGGTGGAGTCCTCACCACCTGAGGAAACAGTGGAGGTAGATCTAGATGGGCTCCTATCCCCATCTTCCTCCTCCTCCTCTTACGGAATGAGGTCAAGGATGTACTCCTGATCGTCAACGGGCTTTGAATAGTGCATAGAGGGCAATGAGGACATTGATGCCCTGAGGCGAGCAGGGTGCATCAATGTGGTAGGTGTTGATGTGAGGACTTGCCTGGTGGGCCCCTGTGTCATCGGGCCCAGAGATGGAGGAACAAGGCACTGAATGATCTCCACAAATGACGAGAGATCATTGTCTGGATGTCGACATTGGTCGGTGTCACTGGGGTGCCTTGCAGCATCAAGGAGGGAGGCTGGATTCCCACTGTCAATGGAACAGCCTGGGGCATTGACAGGGGAGGCAGAAACTCCGATGTCAACAGGCCATCGCTGGCCAAAGCAGGTCTGGCAGAACCCACTGATAGCTGCCCTGAAGAAGCTGGGGTCTGAGTGGCAGGGGTTGCAGCGTCAGCTGGGGCATTAAAAGTCTCGACATCAATGAGCCATTGCTGGCCAAGGAAGGTTCGGTGGAACTCACTGCCAAAACTGCCCTCTGGTAGTATGGTTTAGGCAGCAGGAGGTGTTGCTGCTAAAGCGGACGACGACAGAAGTGGCCAGCGCCCGGAGCGGCAACTGAAAGTGTACCGGGGAACTTATCCCTGCTCTCTCCCTTCCGATGCTTATGTTTCACAGAGGATTTGTCTCAGGCCTTGCAGAATGGGAGTCCGTGGACAGAGCCGGGCGATGCAGAGGAGTTTTTGCCTGAGCCTCTCTCCATTCTGGCTGTCTTTTGTTCCAGGAGGAAGGACTGCAGGGCTTTTTGACTTAATGCCGGTAGCCTGGTTGAAGCTGTGGCAGATCTCACAGACCCATATCGCGGGTCTCGCCAAGACAGCGATGGGGCATTGTGGTTGTCGTTGTAGATTTTTCCACTGCACTTGCAATATTAGAAGAGTTTCATGGAGTTGCTCAACATACACAATAATATGAATCACTTTAAAAATAAAGTGATAACTAACAAGGTGAGAAAATAATAAAGTAGAGAAATCAAAGATTTGGTGGTTGACTGAAGGGGCGGTGTCTCCATGGAGTCTGACGTGTAATGGTTGATGGCGGGAAATGAACTGAGGAGGGTGCGGGGCTGCCCACGTTTATACGGTGAGGGTGTCAACATATGACATTGTCATGGGCGGCCCCTAGAAGACTGCTAGCAAAAAGATTTCCCTGTGGTCCTGGTGGCTATAGTTCCACAGGTGTGGCCTGATATGAGAGATAGCCTCAAAGAAGTTCTTTTTTGATGGAGCTCCTTCTCCATGCGGGCTACATACTGTTTTAAAAGGTGCTTCTCCAAAGAGCTTTGTCGATGTCGACAGGTGGCTGTGTTGAACCCTTTGCAAACTGGGCAGGCTTGCACATTGTGTCTGGGCCAAGGCAACACACACAGATGTGTGAATCACTGGTGTAAATCTTTTCATTGCATTCACAATAACAGAACAGTTTAGAAGGTTCCTTCAATGATATACATGTTTTCAAGAATCACTTATAAAAGTGATTTAACTATGGTGAGAAAATAATGAGGGTAACTCAGACAGTGCAGGCAGCGAGGAAGGGGAAGAGGGGGTTGGAGGGGTGCAGCATCAGTATTCAGAACTGAGAGCTGCACACTTGAGCATACATGATAGACTGTAAGGCTTGTATCTGCTGGCTTCTTCATATGTTCATATGTAATAAAGAAGGCGGCAGCTATTTCAGCAGCATCTCCATGCACAGTCTGATAAGTATGGTCGACGGCAGGAAAAGAACTAAGGAGGGAAGGGTCCGCCCACATTTATGTAGTAGCCAACGTCTGATGTCATCGTGAGCAGCCCCTGGTGGACTGCTTGCAAAAGTTTCTGTGTGGTCCTAGTGCCTGGTGGCTATAATTACCATAGGTGCAGCCTGATGAAAGAGATATCCTCGAAGAAGATCAGTGGTGCTTGGATGTTAATATCACCACATCTGACTCAGGTTGAGAGGTATAATATGCTTTATTAGAGGATGGGGGTTAAGTCTTGTCTGCCTTCCTGGGAACAGGTAGGGCTTCATTAGGTTGTTACCAGATCACACAAGTTGCATCCTCCAAAACTTAGTAATTGGGGGTATAACTATGGGAGTGGCCTCAGAGACCACCAAGTAGTCAAAAAGATCTTGTTTCAAGGAGTTTTTCTCTTCCCCCCCTGAAAATCCTGTGGTCACCTGCATGTCTTGTAGCCTGAACATAAAGGCATGGTCCTCTGGGGGCAACCATGGAGTATAAACTAGAGTCCTCACTACAACAGGACAGAGAGGTGTCTGCTTCCATCTGATTCTGATGTGCCCCATCTCCCTCATCTCGCCCCAGCAGGGGAGTATGCAGACAGGTGTTGATGTGTCCACTGGTTATTGATCAGAGGGGTCACGGTGTTGATGCCCCCGATAATGGAGGATACCCATTCCCAACTCAGAAGGCATGTGTGTCAACAGGGGAAGTATGGGAAGCCTCCCCAGTGATGAGGCATAGGGCTGTCTGCATTGCTCCAGCAAGTTGTTACAGGGTGTCGACGAGAGGAACAGCAGGTCGATCAGTGTCAGCTGAGCATCAACCAAGGGTGGAAGCTGTGGATTTATTGTCAAAAGAACCAACCCAGTAGTCTTAACGACCAATACAAAAGAATTGTCAGCAAAAAGGGTCAATGGGGGACTCGTTCTGTGGTGACCGTAACCCTGTAACTTTGGTAGTCATAGAATTAGCCTGGCCCTCACACAGACCTGACCTCCTTGCCCTAGAGGTCTCAGGAATGGACAGCAAATCACCAGCCACACTCAGGGACTGTGATCCTAGGCATCAACAAGTACTGCATAAATGAAGACAACTGCCCAACTCCATGAGGTCCGGTTTCATCTACACCCGGTCTCGACCTCATGGACGTGGAGGTCTTGGGGGCCAGGTTCTCCAGCCTACTGACACTTGTGCCAAGTGCCCTTGCTGAATCAGTTGGAGACAATGGAGAAGCTGCTGATGGGGGAAGTTAGCAGCTGTGTGGTCGATGCAGAGCCCCAGCAAGACTCCACTGTAGATGGCTCAGGAACAATTTGGGTGGTCTTAGTCACAGGTGAAAACTGGCGGTGACTAAGATGAAGTTGGATGCACTGATCATGGTGGCGATTGGGATCTTTCTTGGGGAAACTTCTCTCATTGATGCTTACGCTTTTATGGTGTTTCCCAAGGATTTCTTGTCCTGACTCTTTGACAGGTGTTTCCAGAGCTAATTTGGGGTCAGACAATGCTGTCTTCTCTTGGAGCTGTTTTACATGGCTGCAAGAGTTTTCCTCAAAAGAAAATGATCACGGGTTCACTGCCTCCTTCACCTAGTCATGGAATTAAAACCACAGATGCAGATACTACATGCATCATCCTTAAAAATGCATTCCCACAATCGCATAATAATTTGGAGGGCCCTTTCGATGGCATAGAAAAAGCTGAAAATGAGAATTATTTCTAAGAAAAAATAAACGCGCCACTCTTTCAACCAGCGGGTCTGATGAGCACAATCCATGGGAGGAAAAGAACTGAGGAGAGTGGGAGCCACCCACGCCTTATAATGGATGCTACGATGCCATCATTGTGGGCAGCCCCTGTGGATTGCTGGCAAAAGTTTCTTTTGGGTCCTAGCCAACACGGTATAGTTCCATAGCTGCGACCTAATAAAGAGACTTCCTTGAAGATCAACGAAGTTCAACCTGAGATTTACATATATAATGCAAGCAAAAGTTCAGTTAATTTTCTTCCCTGTCTGCTGACAGCTTTAACGAGGTTGCTACTAATGGACACCACAAAACAACTGCAACCAACTCTTTTGAGAGGTTTTTTTTTAGTCCTTTCTATGGAAGAGAACCCAAAGGGTAGTTCTAGGAAATTATTCCTCAGACTTCAAGGTTTGCCCTGTGGCATGTCCCGGCTTTGGTCCTGTCATCAGTATTGTTTGCAGTGTATACTACCCCTGGGCAAGGTCATTAGATGTTTTGGGCTGGGGTTTCACTGCTATGGATGATACCCAGCTTCTATACGCTTTTGCTCCAGGGACTCAGTGTGCCGTTGATGTGTTTAATAAGTGCTTGGCCAAGATCCAGAACTGATGGCTTCTAGCTGGCTGAGGCAGAACCCTGAGAAGACCCGAATTGCTGGTAGTTGAGCTAGGCCAAAGGTAGGATTGGTGGCTGGCACAGGAGTGACTGGGCTTCAGCTTGGTGATTCCGACTGCTAGCCTGCCAGTGGGAGTCATACTGGATGAAGGCTGACAATGGAGGCTCAAGTGTCTGCCATAGTCCAGAATGGCTTTATCCATCTTGGAATATCCACCAGATCAGATCCTCATCTCCTGCCCAGCACCTGGCCATGCTGATCTATGCATTCGTGACCTGGAGATTAGACTACTGTAATGCTCTGTACCTTGGGGTTAAAGCAGCAGTACTATGTAAAAAAATCTGCCCTTTGACAGTTTATCCCTGTGCTCTGTTGAGCATTTCGCTGGTAATCTTTCCCGCCGGCATTGTACTTTCACCCAGTAATTTGCTTTTGTTTTCTTTGTTTTGTTTACCCTTCTGTCACCCACCATGTTGACAGCAGCAGTAAAGATAGGAAGCTGGAGCAGCTGCCATATTTTCTGTAGATCTACAACAACTGGAAACCGATCACTTCCTTATTAGGTAGTACTGCTGCTTTAATAGGGGTATGCTATGACACCTGCAGCTGTTGCAGAACACAGCTGCCCGGTTATTTACGGGCTTACTAAGATCATGCCATATTTCTCTGGCATTGAATGATCTGCACTGGCTGCCGGTGAAGTGGTGTATCTCGTTTAAGATATGTTTGTTAACCTATAAAGCCCAATATGAACTGGGCGGAGCTCCTGCACCCACACACCGCAGCTTGCCCACTCCAATCGGACGGGGAGGGCCCCCTGGTGGTCCCGAAGGCAAGACTTAAGACCTCAGGTGATCAGGCCTTCGGAGTAGCAGGCCCATCCCTTTAGAATTCCTTGCTCAGGACCTTGAGGAAGGCCCCCTTGGTGGATTTTTTTAAAAAGGGTCTCAAGACAGTACAGTTGTGTAAGAACTTACCGTAACAGTAGATCTTAAAGAGAATCTCTTGCAGCAGGTCATAACATGTAGGAATGTCCAGCCACAGGTGTTATTTCCTCCAGATGATTTATCAGCAGTCAACCTGGGACCGTCCCCGACGGCACCACGTGTTGTGTCCTGGCAGGTATGAAAGGGGGCAGTCCCAGAAGCTCCTCGGTTCTTTTCCACCTTAGTAACCAAAATGAGAATATGATCTAGCTGGCCTCCAAGGGAAACCAAGGAGGAAAAGGGAGCAGCCTCAGTTTTATGGAGAGAATAGGAGCATGTCACCCTCCTGAAGCAGGAAGCAAAGGGGATGGAGGGAGGGGTAGCATGACCTGCTGCAAGAGATTCTCTCGAAGATCTACTGTTACGGTAAGTTCTTACACAACTGTACTATCATCTTCAAGGAAATCTCTTGCAGCAGGTCATAACATGTAGGAGTGAGTCCCCAGCAGTTGGGATGTGTCGGGGGGAGGTTGCGAAAATAATAACTTAGAACAATAGGCCTTGGAGAATGGCCCATCCAAAATTGGTTCACTTTTTGGAAGCAATGTCCAGGCTGTAATGTTTAGTAAAGGTATGTACATTAGACCTAGCAGCAACTTCACAAATTTCAGTAACTGAAATGCCTCTAAAGCATGCCTCTGAGGCAGCCACACCTCTCATGGAGCGAGAATATCACCCCAGGAAGTGGCTTATCGTATCTGTTACAACAAAAAGTAATGCAGTTGGCGAACCAAGTGGACAAGCACTGCTTGGAAACAGGAACACCTCTCTTTATCAGAGGTGAAGGAAACAAAAGGTTGTTCAGATTTGCATAAATTCTTGTGCGAAGAAAATAATATTAAGATTCTATGTACATCTAATGTGGAGCATGGATTCTCCTGGATTAGCAGACTCCACAAAATACACAGGTAAGTGTATGGTTTGATTCAAGTACATTTGGATACCACATTTGGGAGAAATTTAGGATTGGTACGTAAAGAGATGCTTTCCTTGTGGAAATTCAGGTAGGGCTCCTTGCACATCAGTGCATGTAATTCTGAAATACGTCGATCTGACGTAATAGCAACTCAAAAAAAGAGTTTTCCAGGAGAGATATCACAGCTTGCAGGTGGCTGCAGGCTCGAAAGGGCTTAACATCAGTTTTTCAAGCACAATATTCAGGTCCCAAGAATTGATGGGTTTAACATTATTATTATTTTAGTTGTTTAACCAGGTATAGCACACTAAGCTGAAAGCTTTTTTACAGGAGCGACCTGGGAGCACAAGGAGGTTAAGTGACTTGCTCAGGGTCACACAGTATGCAAGTGGAAGCTGTGGGATTCAAACCCAGGTCTGGTCTGCTGGATGTCACCAAATTTGCAGCTCAGAGCCTTAGACCACTGCGCTATACTGCCTTCCCTTCAAGAAGGTCCTCATAACTTGAAGTTGGGACAATGATTTGTCGTCCACAGGCAAATGAAAAGCAGAAACAGCTGACAGATGGACTTTCATGGTGGAATATTTGAGACCACCAGTAAACAGGGAGAGCACATAGTCTAGGATGGGTTATAGAGGACAAGCATAGGGGCCCAAATCGTGATTTGCAGCCCACAAGGAAACTGTTTCCACTCATGGAATATGAAGATCGGGTTTATGTGCAGCCCTTAGGACCTCTGCAATTGTGAAGAGACTTGGAATCTGGAGAGGACTACGTCCTCAGGAGTCAGACATGCAGATGCAGGGAGTGAAGGTTGGGATGAAGGAGGGAACCCTCTGCTTGACACGGAACAGCCAGGCAAATGGGAACAGGTAGAGGGTCCTGGACAGTCAGTTGTAGTAAGAATGGGAACCAGACCTGTCTCGGCCACAGAGGCATAATGAGGATCATGGCAGCCTTGTCCCTGATAAGTTGGAGTAGAACCCTCTGTATGAGAGGGAAGGGGGAGTGTGTAAAGAAATCTTAATGTCCAGGAATGAGGTAACGCATCCAGCCATAAAGTTCCAGGACCTAGCTTGAATGCGCAATAGTGAGGCAGTTTGGCATTTTGTGGAGAGGCGAACAGATCCAACTCTGGGTGGCCCCAGCACAGGAAGACATCTTCCAGAACATCCTAGAGGAGTTCCCATTCGTGTTTTCGAGTTGTGGATCTGCTTAGAGTGTCCACTAGTTTTGTTTACTCCCGACATGTACTGCAAGGAGGTGAATTCCTTTTGGATTGTTCAATGCCATACTGCATTGATTCTGCACAGGAGATAGGAATGTGTTCCCGTATTTGTTCAGATAATGAACTACTGAGGAGCTGTTTGATTGGATTTGCAGACAGCCCCTAGGAAGTAGGGTCTCAAAAGCCTGTAAGGCATACAGGACTTCTCTCATCTATAGGATGTTGATGTGGAGGCATGCTTCTAAGACTGTCCAAGTCCCCATAGTCGGAGCTACACCGGGGCACAGCAGGGCACGTGCCTCAGTCAAAAAATGCTGTGCCTTGGTTTGTGCCCTGGTGATCTGCTTGAGTCCCTACTGCAGTGCTGAATGTCGCAGCTCAAAAGTTGCTGCCAGCTACACCTGGGTCCCGAATCATATCCCAACTTGGACTGCCCCACCTGCCATCACCTGTGCACCAACCACTGACTCCCATCCCCAACTCCACATGGGCTGTGTGGCACTTTGACTTTAAATTCTGGGATAGACTGTCCCTAGCCCTGTTTCTTTGTTTGTGGTCAGAGTCAGACTTCTGCAGCTGTCACAGACGTGCACTGTGTCTGACATCAATGCACCAACACAGTCAATCGACTGCATTGCTGCTCATGAGTCCAGCTATATTTTGTCACCTCTGCCCCCAACAGCCAGCTATTCTGGTGGCTCCCTCAGGTCTGTGCTCATCATAAACCCTCTTGCCCTTTGGTGCTTTTGGACACCGGTGTCACACTTGGACCACTGATTCTGATCCATGTATCACATTTTTTTTGTATTACATATAATTTATGTAAGAGAAGGACAGTCAGAAGACCTACAATCTTGCTGAACTGACACATCCAAAAAAACAGGGATAAGTACAAGAACAGGACATAGCTAAATCTGCAGCTATTTAAAATGCAATTCTTTTGTTACATTTTCTTTGAAGGCAGGAACCAAAGTATCCACTTTATAATGCCCTCAGGGAGATCCTTTGACTTGCAATAGTTGCCAGGAAGAACCTGTGTTGGGAGGGGTGTCGCAGGGAGCCCTTGAATTACATCAGAAAGACCTTTGATGTGTAGATAACAAGGATCCCGATGAATCTGGAAGGTCCAATACACATTCCGAGGATACTTTGGAAGGACATCTCAGAAACTGTTTGTGTGTGTGTGTGTGTGTGTGTGGCAGAACAAAAACCAGTTCTGACCAGTTAACCTGAGGAGAGGAAATTGAGTATGTCACTTATTTTTTTTTAAATCTTGTTGGGACATCCTGTGCTGTAAAATATAACTTTTAATACTCCAAGGTGGAGTTTAATGACCTCAGAGAGGAGGCCAGCTCAGGACTGCTTTTATCCAACTGAGCAAGCCTTAGAGAGACACATTTTGATTTATTTCTGACTGAGAGAAGAAGGACAACATCAGCACTGTAGGAGATAAGTATTATGTGGAAAAGAGAGTTTAGTTTGTACTTTAAAACCTGTTTTGTTTTTAAGATTGTATGTGTTTGGGATATTTGTTCTGCATTTATTGTTTTGTTTGATATTTTAAAGTAAAGATATATTTACAATGGAAATTGCCTGGAGTGCCTTGATATTTCTTTTTATTTAAGTGGAGCTTTTAAAGGTTACAGTTAACACTGTGTATGGGCTTATTGATATACCAAACTGGGAAACAGATAGAGTTCTCTAAAGTCTTGCATAGAGTTCTAAGGGTTCATTTGAAAGACCTGGTTGGGTGCCCGTAGGTAAAGATATCTGGCCCCCCGAAGACAGAATTATCTGAGCCTGATAATTGGGTACACTAAAAAGAGGTTATCAGTTTGAATACCTCCAGAACTTGAGACAAAGGTGAATTGAACCCACAAAACAGACAAGAGGGCTACCTTGTTCTGTTCACTGTCCACAAATCATACGCTCAGAGGTTGGCACTTTGGGAGTAGAGGACTGACCGGCTGAGCGAGTTTGTGACACATCGGCACCACAGTAGTTGTCTACCAAGAGCAAGCAGTTAGTGCCGGTTCAGGATTGCCACCATAGGATCGCAGCGGTGCTGCTGAGCATCTGAGGACTCCTGTAGTCAAAAAGTACAATGGCAGAAATCAGATGACACCTCACCTGTTGCCTGAATCGGAAGTCACCCATGCCAGAACTGGAATAGTATTGCTTGCAGAACAGACAGATCCAGCAGTACAGACAACCTTAAAAGAGCTGTACTGTGTCTGTCTGTGCTTTCATAAGAGGCTAGAGCAGGTTCAGTAACAGGAGAGCAGCAGCAGCAGCTAGTCACCCTGTCAAGCCAGTAGCTGCAGCAGTAGCACAGAGCCAGACCCTCTCAAGTAAAAAATCCAGCCAGCAGCAACAACAGCCACAGAGAGAAGCAGACTGCAGAACCAGAGACAGGGTCCTGACTGCTTGTGCCTTCTATTTGAGGTAAGTGGCTGGTTTTATTTTATTGAAGATATTTATCATTTATTCAAAAATATCTCAGCACTACATGAAGGGGATGGAATTGAGGAAGAGAACACATGGCTCTCTATCTCCTGGCCCTGCAGGCAATCCATGGGGGGACCAGTTGTGGGAGGGGGATATCTGCTGAAAGGGGGGGTTGGCCCTGCTTCTTCTGGCTTGGGGGGGGATGGCCCTGATTCTCCTGGCTTGAGGGGTGGGATGGCCCTGTGTCTTCTGGCTTGAAACATAACATTCATCATTTATTCAAATACCCCAAAAGGCAGGTGCACATGAATATACATGCACGCTTCTCCAATCCAGTTTCTATTTGTGCCCTAGCTGCCAACTGTAGTGCCCACCCAATGCCCTGGTAACTAACAGAATCTGGAGCTGCCACTGAAGTCTCCTGGGAGCGAACATCAGCCAAATGGGTACCCCAGCTGAGGGAGGAGCCATCGGTTGTCAGAATGAGACTAGGGATGGGGACTGTAAAGGGACGCCACAAGGAAGGCTGTCCAGGGACATTCACCATTGCAGTTCACGGAGGACTGGGCAGGACACAAGAACTGGAGCTTCAAAATCATTTTCTCTCTGGTCCCATTGGACCCTCAGAGTCCAATGGAGGACCCTCATGTGTAAGCCAGCATACGAACATACGAAAATGCCAGCAGAAACAGGCCTCACGGTCTATCAAGACTGCTTGATTGTGCAGCTAGCTCCTCAACTTGCAGCTGCCCCACCCTTTCCTCCTCTCCTCACAGTCATACTCCCCTCCTCACTCTGTCTCATCCCCTCTTAAAACAACCCACCATCCTACAAGAAACCACCTTCTCAGCTAGAGTGTTCCACTTTGTCATCACCAGTTCAGTGAAAAATGTTTTGTTTCCTGATTTCCTCCTGAATTTTCCCCTCCAATCTCAGTTGATGCCTCTCTTGTATCCCTCCCTCTTCTGATCTGGAATAGCTATCCTGTATTAGTCTTGTTTATCCCTTCAGGTACTTACAGGTCTCGATCATATCTCCCCATCCTTCTTTCCTCCAGGGAATACTCATTAAGCATGTTCAACCTTTCCTCGGATTTCCCCTCCAAACCCTGGATCATCTTAGTCACTCTGCACTGCACCCCCTCTAACAATCTGATGTCCTTCTTCAGGAACAGGTACCAGTACTGCACGCAGTATTCCAGGTGCGGCCTGACCAGTGACCTGTACAGGGAAAGGATCACCACACTACTTCTGGAGGATATTCCCCTCACTATACAGCCCAGCATCTTGTTGGCTTTCACTGCTGCCTTCCTGTACTGAGCTGAGTTGTTCATATTCCCCATTATAATCCCCCCCAGGTCCTTTTCCTCCTCCTCCGTGCTCCCCAACTGTACCCATCCCAGCTGATAGTTCCTCCTCTGGTTCTTAGCTCCGAAGAGCAGCACTTTGCACTTCTTGGCATTGAACCCCAATTGCCAACTGCCATGTTTCCAACCACTTCTGTAGTTTAGTCAAGTCTTCCTGCAGTCCCTTCCACCCCTCGATGTCATCCACCACAGCTCCCATCTTGGTATCATCTGCGAACAGACTGATCTTACTCTGGGTCCCGTGTGAGATATCTGCTATGAATATCATAAACAACACTGGTCCCAGTACCGATCCCTGTGGCATCCCGCTTGTTACTGCTCTTGGTGATGAGAATTTCCTCTCCACCACCACCAACACCCTTTGCTGCCTGCCCTTCAGCCAGTTAGTGATCCATTTGACCATCTTAGTACCCACCCCTACATATTCAGCTTCCCCTAGCCTCCCATGTGGCACAGAATCAAAGGCCTTGCTGAAGTCTTAGTACAGGACATCCACTGCATGGTCCTTGTCCAGTTCCCTGGTCACCCAATCATAGTACTCAATCAGGTTTGTCTGGCAGGATCTGCCCGAGACAAACCCGTGTTGTCGCCCATCTCGGAGACCACTGTCCTCCAAAATGTCACCAGCCTCTCTTTAAGGATTGTCTCCATGAGCTTTCCCACAATTGATGTGAGGCTCACTGGTCTGTAGTTACCTGGATCATCCTTTGGGCCACCTTTGTGAATGGACACTACATGGGCCAACTAACAGGTCAGCCAGTGGTCCTGCCAGGCACCCTGCCAGTTCCTTGAGCACCCTAGAGTGAATGCCATCAGGTCCCAGTGCCTTGTCCACCCACAGTGCCCTCAGTCCTTCCAGTACCCTGTCCTTTGTAATTTCTCCATCACTCCCTCTCCTACCCACCCCACCACTCCCATGAGGTATCTATCCCCCTTTCTTCTGTGAATACAGAGCAAGTACTCACTGAGTGCCTCTTCCTGCTCCTCTCTCTTCTCTACCCACCCGTCCTTCTTAATTCTCACTATCTGGTCCCTGTTCTTCTTCTCTCACTAATGTATCTGAGAAAGTCCTTCTCTCCACCCTTAATGCCCTGTGCTAGCCTCAGCTCTCTGGATGCCTTGGCGGCTCTGACTAGTCTGGTAACCTCCCTCGACTTCTTCGTATACTCCTCCCTGTTGTCCCCACTTCCTGATCTCTTGAATCTCTGAAAAGCTTTCCTCTTGGCCCTCACCCCCTCCATTACCTCCTGGGTCAGCCAACTGGGCTTCTTTGCTCTTCCCTTCTTACTTTGTGCCTTAATACATGCCCCAGTGCCTCTGCCAGCCCTGTCTTAATAATATCCCACTTCTGATTGGCATCCATGGTTGGCTGGATTCCCTCCAGATGATTTATCAAAATTTCCCCCATCTTGTTAAAGTCTTCCCCCCTAAAATCAATCACCCTGGTATCCAAACCTCCAGTATGCTTCCCCATTCTGAACTTGAACCACACTGAGTGGTGATCACTCCCAACCAGAGGGTCCTCCACCTCCAGGTCCCTTACAGCCTCCCCGTTTGATAGTACATGGTCCAGAGTCCTTCCCAAGCTACTTGGCTCATGTACCAACTGTACCAGGAAGCTATCCTGAAATGCCCCCAATATAACCTGCTCCCTTGCACTTGTAGTGGTTGGTGTGATCCAGTCCACGCCAGGTAGGTTGAAGTCCCCCACCACCACTGTATTCCCCTTTCTGCAAACCCTCCTAATTGTTCTGCCAACTACCTGTCCAGCTCTTCCCCTTGAGTCGGTGCCCTATACGCTACCCCATCCTCCGTACCCCGCTCTTTGAGTCCTGAAACTGCACCCATAGGGCCTCTGTCCCACCTTCCTCCCCCTCCCTTCCCTTATGCATCTTATTCCCTCCTGTACATAGATTGCCATCGTCACCTCCCCCAACTTTCCTGTTTGCCCTGTCCTTTCTGAATATCCTATACCCTGGGATCATCATATGTCAGTCCTGGTACTGGGTGGCCCAAGTTTCTGTTATGGCCACAATGTCCACCTGCCCCACTGCCAAAAGAGCCTGTAGCTCAGCTGATTTGTTTTCTAGGCTCCTCAGACAGTGACACCACCCTCCAACCTGTTCCTTTCCCTCCCCGATGCTGCCACTCCCTAGCATTAGGACTATGGAAATGGCTGCTGCCAATGACCCAGAAGGTGGAGGTAGTCCTGAGCTAAGACATACTGACTGTCACCCAGCTGAGATGCCAGGTTGATTAGTCTGCCCAGTCCCTGGGGAGATACTGTATGCCATCCCCTCTGAGGTATTCAGGGTAGCTGTAATGTACTGGAGACATTGGATGCGATCCATCTTGAATTTTGGGATGTTGATTATGATTCCCAGAGAGGAAAACTTCCAAAGTGTGTGTGATAATGTGTCCACCAACTGGGGACTGGACTGAGGTTTGAGAAGCCAATCGTCCAGGTACAGAAAGATGTATAGGCCTTCCCTGCAGAGAGCTGTTGCCACTAGACCCAAGGGGGCCGAGGACAAACCAAAAGGGAGGGCCCTGAACTGATAGTGATGACCCAGAAAGCAGAAACAAAGAAACTGCCTGTGAGCAGGGTGCATCAGGATGTGAAGATAGGCATCTTTCATGTCCAGGAAACAGAGACAGTCCCCTCTGTTTAGAAGAGGCAGGAGAGTTAGAAGCATTACCATCCTGAACTTTTTGTACTTTATATAGAAATCAAGGAGCCTGACATCCAGAATGGGATATAAATTCCCATCCACTTTAACACCAAAAAAATATGAGAGTAGAAGCCCGCCCTCTGGGAAGGGAAAAGGTTCTATTGTGTTTTTGGACAGAAGGGCTTAGATTCTTCTGTTAGTACTGATTCTTGGTCGGGTGGAGTAATGAGAGGCCCTTGGGGGCATATTGGGTGGAGCCTCCATTAAATCCAGGGTGTAACCTGAGTGAATGAGTTGAAGGACCCACATATCCAAAGTTATCTCTTGCCAGCCTTGGAGGTGCAAGGAGAATCTGTCCCCGACAGCCGGGGGATGGGCCTCTAATCCCACAGGCAAGGGGGGCCCTCAGGCAGAGGGCTGTCCCTGCTAGGGGGCAGCGGGGACATAGCAGGTCATCTTAGGATTGGCACGGGGGCCTGGTAAGGAGGTTTTTTATTATTGGGTTGCTATGGAGCAGCCCACTGTCTGTTGGCAGGCCTGAGAAAATTCCCTTTGTAAGAAAGCTTGGCCTGGGAATGGTACAAAGTATGAACAGACTGCAAGGTACAACCCAGTTCTGCAATAAGCTCAATATGTCCTGGGTTTGAGGCCCAAAAGCTTGTCACCTTTAAAAGGGAGCAATAAGTATGGATTGTTGGACATACGGGGTAAACCTGGAGACTCTGAGGCAAGCATGTCTTCTATGACAAACACCAGCTGAGGACGCCTGTCAAGAATCAACAGCATCATATGCAGCCCTCAGCAATGACGGCATCATGTGCAGGACCCAAGCACCTGACACACACATCATGGAGGTCCTCAGTCATGAATAGCTGGCCACTGGAACACTTACAGAACAGAGGATCTGAAGACATCGGTAAAGGAATGCAACAAAACTGGGAACGCCGATAAGGAATGGTCGGTAGAACTTTTTGTCATTGACTGAAGCTATACTCCAGATGGAGCGTGTGTAGCATGCAGGTCGCAGTTGGAAAAAAACTGTGGAGCTTCTGGGGCCGCTCTCTTTTATACATGCCAGGACACAACATGTGGTGCCGTAGGGGGTGGTCCCAGGTCAACTGCTGAGAAATAATCCAGAGGAAATTATGCCTGTGGCAGGACATTCTTACATGTTATGACCTGCTGCAAGAGATTTCCTCGAAGATCTACTTATTTCAGTAAGCTTTTAGAGAAGCTCTAAAATGCATGCATAATAAGTTTTAGTGTATACTGTTTTATTGGAATAAGGCAGTTACTGTATTTATTGAAATTGTTATGGTCTATTGATTGTGTTTTCTTTTATTTGTGTATTCTTTTACTTTTTAACGGTGCCCTGAGCTCCGTAGGGTACCGTGATAGAAAACAAAAACTTTACTACTACTACTACTCTGTTTCAAGGCATATATTGCCTACCCCATCTCTTTGAAAAACTCTATCCCCAAAGCCAATTCCCTTGTATGAAAAGGAAGCGTTGAGATAATAAGGACTGTGAAAGACAGGCGGATGAATTAAAGGGATGCTTTTTGAACAGGGGATATAGTGAAGATATTTTGGCCAGAGCAATAGCTAAGGTTTGGATACTGAACCAATTAGATTTACTAAAACAGACCCGTCTCGAACAATAAAAACAACTTTGGACCAGTGGCATTTTCTATGGAATACAATGAATGGGGAGGACACATTGGAAAACTTATGTATAGAAAGTGGGCAATTTTGCAAGGGAACCCACTGTAGTTGAGGTGACTGGAAAGAAATCTGGGGTTTCATTTAGAAAGCAAAGAGCTTAAAGATCAATGGCAAATGTGTCCTGTCAGTCTTTTCACTAAAACAGCAACTCCGTGCCCCACATTGTCACCTAAATGAAATCCATCGTATTTCTCTCTTCAGTGACAGCCACACCATTCACTCAGCTAATTGCATCATTTAAAGAGGACCTTCCCTGATGGTCTAAAAGGTTATAGTTTGTAGTCATTATATGCAATACTAGACCTGAAAAGGTGTATGCATTTATTTCTGGCCAAGGTTTACTCTGCCTTCCATAATTTGGATTTGTTTTTGAGCCCTGCTGCACTTGCCTTTGCTGTTCAGCTTGCTGGGCTGCTAGTTCCTGATGACATCACTGTAGGATAGAGGAGTGACTCACACTGTGCAGTACCATGCGGTTGCAACAATGTTGCAAAGGAAACCTATCAGTACTCAGTGTTCCCCCTTCCCCAAGACACCCGGTTAGCAATGCATTACGCCAAAAAATAAATGCCTCGTCAGTATGTTTTTGGGTTTTTTTGTTTGTGAAATTGACTCTGCCCTACAATGATGTCAGTAGTACAACCCTGGACCCACAGCAACACCAGGCTTGCTATAGAAGCTCTGGTATGCCCTGCAGTTTTTAGCAGCTCAGAATGCAAAAACTAACTGCAGCAGACATTAATGAAATACAATTCCAGAATGAATGCAAGAAGGGGTAATTAATGCATGAAAGTCAAAGTGACTGGGGAAGGTCCTCTTTAAGGAGTGACGTATTGCTCTCGAGGCTGTCACAAGAATGAGAAAGTCAATGAAAGCAGGAATTTAAGGGCATCCACACTCAATTTTGCCTTGTATCCCCATCATTTGTTAATGTACTTTGCCTGAATTGAAAAAAAGAAAAATCGCATCCTGATATTAGCCTAGCAGACATACATGATATTTAGCCCTCTGCACAGCACAAGCTTTGAAGCACTTTTACTATATTTGTTGCCAAGCTTTAGCTTGTTTTATTCCTGTAAATGTAATACAGGTTAATATTTCTGCAATGATTTGATATTGCTTTCTGCCCCACCGTGAAATCTGAAGGCTGTGACATCCCGAGTATCAGGGCAATAAGGACATCAGCAGTCTCTGGCGGGCTGAAACTGCAGAGTCGCAAGAGTTGCAAGTAGTGGGGTATTTTTGCAAAGAAACCAGCCAAGCTCAGCCGCCTTCAGATTTCATGGCAGGGGTGGGTGTGTGTGTGTGAAAAAAAGCAATCCAAATCATTGCAGAAATACTGTAACCTTACTGCATTTAGCAATTAGCTGAGTAAACGGAGCGGCTGTCACTGAAGAGAGAAATATGACGGGTTTCAGTTAGCTAACAATGTGGGGCACAAAGTTGCTGTTTTAGTGAAAAAGGCTGACCAGACACTTGGATATTTTAGTTCAGAGTGGAGATTTTAATGCACAGGCTGTGATAAAAATACCAAACACTAGTTTTACATTTGCCATTGATCTTCAGGAGATATCTTGGTGCTTAATAAATTTTACACCACACTAGAATAGCTCTAATTGGTTGCTCCCCCAATCTAATATAAAAACAGAAACAGGGAATGTGTTGACAGAAAAGGACTAGTAGGCCCATCAAATGTGCCCTATTTTTCCTAGCACTACACCCTGGACCCTATTTGGTCACAGGGATTCCTCCCTTCTCCCTTTCCTCTACCTATTTTATGCCCATGTGCCTATCTCATGCAAGCTTGAAGCTCCCCACTGTCTTCGTCCCCACCACCTCTTCTGGCAGGACATTCCAGGGGTCCACCACCCTTTCTGCGAATAAATATTTCCTCACGTCCCTCTTAAACCCACCCTCAACTTTCATACCATGACCCCGTGTTCTGGTGCTCTTCCTCCTCTGAAAGACACTCCTCTCCTGCACCTTTTTTATCCTGGTGAGGTACTTATAGGTCTCAATCATGTCCTTTCTCACTCTCCTCTCCTCCAGGGAGTACATATCGATTTCCTTCAACCTCTCCTCATATGGTTTCTCATGCAACCCCCACACAATTTTGGTAGCCCTCTTCTGGCCCGCTTCCACCCTGTCAATGTCCTTGCAGAGGTGCAGCCTTCAGAATTGGACACAGCACTCCAGGTGGGTACTCTCACTAATGAGTGATACAGTTGCAGCACAACCTTCCTTATTTTGCTAGAAATCCCCCTCCCATTGCACCCCAGCATCACACTATCCTTGCCTACTGCCTTGTCGCATTGCCTACCACCTTGAGATCATCAGATATGATTATCCCAAGGTTCCCCTCTTTCTTGGTGACTGTAAGTACCTCCCCCCATCTTATACACATCCCCTGCATTTCCCCACTCCAGGTTTACAAGTTTTCATTTTTTGGCACTGAAACCCAGCTGCCAAACCCTAGACCACTCCTCTAGTTCCCCCAGATCCCTTTACATTCTCTTCACCTTTTCCTTTGTGTCCACTCTGTTGCAGATTTTTGTGTCATCCTCAAAGGGACACACCTTCCCCTCCAGTTCCTCAGCAATGTCACTTATGAAAATATAGAAGATGGCATGACGCCAGTACTGATCCCTGTGGTACCCCACTGGTTACCATCCCGTTCCCCAAGTAACTGCCATTTATCACCACCCTCTGCTTTCTTCCAACTAGTTTGATACACAGCTTACTACCTTCTCCTCTACCCCCAGGATACTATTTCTTAATCAGCCTCCTGTGTGGTACAGTATCAAAGGTGTTACTAAAGTACAGATAGGACACATCCACTGTCGTTTGAATCCCACAGCTCCCACCTGCATACTGCGTGATCCTGAGTAACTCACTTAACTTCCTTGTGCTCCCAGGTCACACCTGGAAACAAGCTTCAGCTTAGTGTGCCTTTCCTGGTTAAATAATTTCCCCTTTCCCTTCCCCTGATCTACCTCCCTACTCAGACAAGGAGATCTATGAGATTCATTTAACATGACACTCCCCCCCATGGAAGCCATGCTGCCAGCGGTCCTGCAGCCCATTTGCCTCCAGGTACTCCCAACAGTTTCTCCTTCAGCAGGGTTTCCATTAACTTCCCCACCACAGATGTGAGACTGAAGTCTATAATTGCTAGCCTCTCCCCACCACAGCTCTTGTGCAGAGGGACCACAACAGCCTTCCTCCAGTCCTCTGGAACTACCCCTGTTGCTAATGAAGTGCTGAATAGTGTTTCCAGAGGGGTGGCTAGCACCATGATTAGTTCTTTTAATACTTGGGTGTATTCCATCTGGCCCCATCACCTTGTTTTCCTTAAGGGCTTCCAACCCCAGGCAGACTCTTTCTTCCAACAATGGACTTCTGTCCACTCCCCCTGGTGTTTGCTAATGTGTTTCAGTCTGTCCCCTCCCTCCTCCACTGTGAAGACCAAAGTATCTGTTTAAAATTTTAGCTTTTTCTTGATCTTCCTCTGCACACCCCCCCTTCCTCTTTTTGCTCACATACCTGAAGAAAGCCTTATCCCCTTTTTACGGCTGCAGTGGGCAGAGCCTGCAGACGTTTTGCATGTACAAAAGGGCTGATGTCTTGTTTTCCATCCGTGGAACTGGCTGAAGGTGTAAATAGTCTCCTCCGCCTTACCCTCGTCCAAGAAATGCTTTCCGCCCGCCCTCAAATAAATATGCTTTCATGTTAGTCAATGGTTGCAGGGCACTATTTTCTTTCTTATATGGGAGGTACAAGAACTGGAATCTGAGTAGTGGGAGGCAGCATTATTTTTTTGGGGGGGTAAGAGCCACCCCCACCTCCACCTGAGAAGCTCCTAAAGATACACCCCCACCTTTTTTTTGGTTCATGTGGGGGGGGGTGGGCATGAGGTGAATCTATCATGTTGGAAAAATGACTATCAGAGCTGCCTGGGGCATCAGAGCTTAAGGTTCAGAAGGAAAGAAAAAGTAATTAAGGAGTGCCTGAAACTGCATCCTTATACAGCACTTGTGAAACTGCATCCTGAAATTACAGCACTTGAGGAAAGCAAGCACTTGCAACACAAGAATGAAAATTAAGGTATAAGCCCACAAAGGAGTAAAATAAGTCACCCAAAGAAGACTCTCCAATTTTGAATACTATATACCCACTCCCCCAACCCCCCCCCACACACACACACACAGCTGAAGCACCCACCCAAATAGCTAGGGGAAGCTCTACATTTTTATCTCTCTGGGATCTGAAATTTAGCAGTAATGCATGAAGAGAATAAAGTCTTGTGTTTTGTGCATTTAAATAGGTTTAGTGCTTTGAAGTTAAAAGATATAAATATATAATGTATGGTGCACCCTTATTACCGCTAAAAAGCGGCAAAATTATTTCTTGATAATCCCAACGCTATGACGTAAATGGTTATAAACCTCTCTTGAGTACGTCATAGCGATGGGATTACAAACAGAGTCCATCTGCGCATGCGTGTACCTGTGATCTCCCACACAGACGGCCTTCCCGAAACCAGCGCAGTGGCCAGAAAATTACCCAGAACGTCCGCGGTGGGGCTAAAAGTAAGCCATATTAGTTTGTTTTGCCAGTTTACGGGGACCATACACTATAAAATATAATGTATGGTCCCTCTATCGTTAACCAGTTTTGTTAACCGTCTTGAGGTTGCCATGGTGACGTAAATCTCTCAAGCTTCGCTCTCAAGGTTTACATGTTCACCCTGGCAACCTCTCGATGGTTAACAAACCAGTTAACGATAGAAGACCATACATTATCCTCTATATATACATAATGTCATGGGCACCTGAACAGGAAGGAGATACTACTGAAATAAATGTTATTCTGATAATTTATTTATGTGTAAGATTTTAAGTGTAGTTCTGCCTAGGTCACAGACACATAAGCTATAAAAAGTACATTTAAGGATAAATGTATTAGTCAAAGCTTGTAGTAGCAAAATAAAGCAAGAAAAATAATATATTGTGCTTTTTTTTCTTGTAATTGTTTAACCAGGAGTGGCACACTAAGCTGAAAGCTTGTTTACAGGGGCAACCTGGGAGCACATGGAAGTTAAGTGACTTGCTCAGGGTCACCCAGTATGCAAGTGGGGGCTGTGGGATTCAAACCCAGATCTCCAGATTTGCAACTCAGAGCCTTAAACCACTTTGCTATACTGCCTCCTTAGTTATGGCAGTCATCTGTTTTATGGTTAATGATGTTGGTGTAGTAAGCAGCAGCACATTGCATAGCAGATGTAAAATGTCAATAAGTAGGTCATGCAGTAGATGTGCTGAGCAGTTACTGAAGCAAGAAATGTATTTACGATAGTAAAATATTACTGTTAGAAAACTGATAAATGTGTGACATTTGCATCTCAATTTCAAGGCGATCCTTATGGGGTGTCAATGTACAATATAAAGTAGTTATAGTTTTCAAGTTGTCTGGGTAATTGCTTTGTACTACCACTGTTACTAAATTTAAATTATTCTATGAAGAAAATTAAGTTTATGTAACTGTCTGTAAATGTATTAAAAACATTTACTTGCCCTTATAATGTAATGCATTAAATGCAGTTGCTAGGTTAAAAAGTCACATACGCCCAGGGCATTAGGGTTCTTGACCATAACACTCTGCCCTGTAGGGTCTGACAGGCATCAGGGGTGTGACTTGGGATTGTCAACAGTAATGCTCATGCCATTCCACCCCCATCCCCACCCTGCAGCCAGTGACAGGTATCGAGGTGTGCCTTTGGCTCTTCAGCCCCAAAGTTCACTCCATTTTCTTATACAGTACCGTACCCATTTCAGCATATTTCCTTATGAAATGGGGTGAGTGTAAAGCTTGAACACCCCAAGGCACACCTTGACACTTGTCTGTGTCTGCAGGGTAGGGTGAGGTGAAATGGCATTAGCGTTATGGGCAATGACCCAAAGGCACACCCCCAATGCCTGTCCATGTATTTAAAACATTTACTTGTCCTTATGTAATGCATTAAATTCTGTTTCTAGGTTAAGAAGTCACATAACAACACCCAGGGCATTAGGGTTTCTGACCATAACACCCTGCCCTGTAGGGATTGATAGGTATCAGGGGTGTGACTTGGAATGGGGTGAGTATAAAGCTTGAACACCCCAAGGCACACCTCGACACTTGAACATTATGGGCAACGACCCAAAGGCACACCCCAATGCCTATCCATCTCTGAATAGTGGGCGTGGGGTTGGTGTCACTTCAATACTTCACTGCCATCCTGTTCTGCCTGTCAGTCTGTCTCTCTCTCTCTCTATATATATATATGTCTATGTAATTATCTATGTTTCTATCAATTGCACGTATCACTATTTTTACCTATTTCTAAAACAAACCTGCATATCACATTTGCCTACACTCTGAGCACATACTTGTGAAACTGTGCATATTTGTACTCCACTTCTGCATAAACCTCATACTTTCCTAATATTCCCATTATCACAAGTATAACTACCTTACCCTTATCAAAAGCGACCCCCTCTGAAAGTTACTATTACATTTTCTCTGCCAACAGTCCATCATTACACCTGACTTCCTGACATCAACACATTGTTTAAATATAACTTGCATCACATCATGGTCAAAAACCCTGTTTCTCTAAAAAACACACACACACACAAAAAAAAAAAAATGTGTAAATAATCCCAAGGCTGAACATATGCCAGCCATTATTTTTTGATGTACTGCCACCTTCTGTACCGCCATGGGGATTTGCATATGCTTCCCATGACACTTTGCATCATTGGGGTATGTGCAATTGTGTTTTCTTTAAAATTTGGCTGTCCGGCCAATATCATCCGGGATAACACATACCTCAGTAGCATTTGCTCTGGGGTTCTTTTGTAAACCTATATTGCTTCCTATTCCTTCCATTAAAATGTAAACCTCCACATATTTTCCTAATAATATGTATGCCTTCCTTAGGAAAGAAACTAAAACAAATCTTATTACTTACAAATCATTGTGTTGTTTCTCCATACCTCCTTAACAATTCCACCCAGCTTCACTAACTTCATTATGCAGCCGTGGTGTATCTGATCAGAATTTGTTTGACCTCCTAGGCAAACCTCTCTTTGGTTTGAGCCTTTGCTTCCCTCACCCTCCTCCCTACTCCGTTTATCTAGATATACCTCCTTGTCCCCCTCTATCTTTGTTTCCTTGTACTTCTAAAAAATTGTTTTTCTCCCTTAGCAACCTCCTTTGAGAATCATACTGGCCTCTTCCTCCTCTTACCCTTTGTATGTCCTTCAGCTTGCTGTTGCCTTAGTTATTTCCTCCTGTATCCTTTTCCATTGTGCTTCCGCTCCCTGATGGCCATCCCCTCTTCATGGTAAGGCAGTCTCCCATTTTGTTAAAATCTGCTCTCCTGAAGCCCAAGAACCTTGTCATACTGTGTTTTTTTCTTCTGCTCAATCTGTATGCCAAACCACACAGTACAATGATAGTTTGTACCCAGGGGGTTACCACTGTGATGTATGCAAAGCTGCCCTTATTCCGAAGTACCAGATGTAGCACTGCCCAAACTCTAGTGGGTTCTGTCACTGTCTGCCTAAGAAATGCCCCTTGTATAGAGTCTAGGATGGCCCAGCTTCTAGTTGTAGCTGCAGCCAAAATGCTCCAGTCCATATCTGGCATATTAAAGTCCCCCATTATCAATACTTCCTCTTTACTTCTTATTCTGCCAGTGTCCCCCCAACCCTGTCCAACTCCTCCTCATGTTGGTAGTCTGTACACCACCCCCACACAGATAAAGGCCCCAGATCCAGTCTCTAAGCCAATCCACAGAACCTCCAGCCCTTCCTTATCCCCATTGTGACCTTGTATCTCTGTGACCTTTATACCTTCCCTCACTTATAAAACAGCCCCCCCTTTCCTCCATGCCATATCTTTCAAAAACACAGTGTAACCTGGAATGGCCACATCCCAGCTGTGGTTGTTGATGCACCATGATGTTTATGGCCACTAGATCCAGGTCAGCACATGGCTCTCCACTCCTTTTCCTTTCCTTCCCAAGTACATCCTTCACTCTTCCCTTGTCCCGGGTACTGTTCTCCCCGCTTATAATCTCCCTCTGCCCATCCTCCTTAGCTTGTCTTTCAGTCTTAGAACCTCTTCTAGACCCTCCTGCACCCCATTTCCCTATCTCACTCAACCCCAGGGGAATTTATTTCCTCTGGGCTCCCGCTCTCTGATGCTCTATTTTCTTGGGGGGAGGGGGAAGCATTCAGTGCCTACCGAAAGGCTTTTTAGATGTTCCAGGTGTAATGTCTGCCAATATACACAATATGGTAAATAATTAATGGGTACTAATGGTATTAGGAGTAAGGATAGATACAGCATCCTGTGTGACATCACTTTTGTAGTGTGCCTCTTATGGTGCACATGTGACTTAGCCTATATAGGGATGACAATCAGATGCCTAAAAAGAATTCAGGAGCATGTGCACTTGATTGTGATGAAACTTGCCCCTTTGGGCAGCGGTCAGGATCCAGCCATAGCACCTCTATGGTGCAAGAAGCCTGATCCACCTACCCCCCAAAGAGATAGATAAGGTGCCACTTGCCCCCTCGGGCAGTGGTCACGATCCAGCCATAGCACCTCTATGGTGCAAGAAGCCTGATCCACCTACCCCCAAAGAGATAGATAAGGTGCCACTTGCCCCCTCGGGCAGCAGTCACGATCCAGCCACAGCACCTCTACGGTGCAAGGAGCCTGATCCACCTATCCCCCAAAGAGATAGATAAGGTGCCACTTGCCCCCTCGGGCAGCAGTCATGATCCAGCCATAGCACCTCTACAGTGCAAGGAGCCTGATCCACCTATCCCCCCAAAGAGCTAGATAAGGTACAGCACTTGAAAAATTGCCACGATTTCTCTGGGCTGTGTGACCGCTGAACTGGATTATCACTTGCAATTTGCTGTTTTCAATTTCAGTGCCTTCTCTGGGTAGCGCTATTGGCTCCATGCATGTGTAGAGCTCCCTGATTGGCTGGCCTCACTCACCTGAGACAGGCGCACCTGAGACATGTGGCTTAATGTGAGCCTACATCCCTGTGCTAAGCTTCTAATTTATATATTTTAATTTAGCCTGTTCTGCTCGGCCTGTGTAAAGTAACTTACCATTCCCCCCTGCTGCAGTTTCTCTCCAACTGTATGTGCACTGATTCAGTGCTAGCTCTGCAAACGTCCCCTTGATTTTTCATTCCACCCCCCTCCCCCTCCCAGGCCTCCTTTAAATGCACACAGTCTCCACCCACTCCTATCTGATGTTTCAATTTATTGGTTACTTACTGTCAACAACTGCAATTCCTCCCATCCCCTTTTTGCAACTAAGCTTCTAGCAGCTTTATCTCATTCTGTCTTGCTGAGGCATACCATTTTGGTACTTTAGGTTTGCTTATTGCTGACTAGCATATCCTGTCTTGCTGTCCAGCATATCCTGTCTTGCTAAGGCACTGTTTTACTTGAAAATTGTACTACAAATTACTGAACTGTGACTGATTTGCCAAAGAACTGTGTTTATTGTCTAAAAATGTTCCCAGCAACCAAGTGTTACAGCCCCTTCGTGACTTTGTAGCTCTCTCCAGACTGCAAAGCGCCAAGGAAATCGCAGGCTTTTCAGTTGCTAATTGAGCTATTTTCGCTCAGACTGCTAGCCTTTGTGTTGCCCCACTATTAATTCGAGCTACTCTCCCCTTTCTCTAGCTGAGAGCAGTATACATTTACCTTGAGTTACTCCATTTTTAAACTTCCCCAAACAGTCACATACGGAACAACGACCCCTGGGACCTATATAACTTAGATAGCAGAAGCTACTGCAGTACGCTCCTTACTTACATAAAGGGCAACCATGACAGGCCTTGTTTGGCTACACTTATTCACCAGCCTTTGCATAATACACTATGTGGTTAGGCAACTTTACAGAACTGATTCCAACAAAGGTGCATGCTGTATCATGCTAGTCTCCCCATATACCAACACTATGAACAAATTATGCTGCCACTGTACACCTTTGATCCCCTCACAGTTTGTGGAATCTCCTCGAAGTGGAACTGCTAACCAATATCCTCTACGTGGTCCTATACCCCATCCATTCAAACTAGGTATGGCTTGGTGCTATTCTGCATGAATCCTAGGATATGTATCAGTAGGGCAGCATAATAAAATGATTCAGTCTTTGGACACGTACTCAAACCTATACCAGACATAGAAAGACTCGTGCCTTTAAACTTCTCCTTGCTGCCCTGAGGAAAATTGTGCTCCTTCTACTCCTATGCTCAGGTGACGTCAAACTTAACCCTGGCTCTACGAAAGTGCTCTCATCTCCTTCTGAACTCACAACTTTGAAAGGAATTAGCTTCTTGCATACTAATGTGTGTAGTCTTTTAAAGAAGCTCGATTCAGTCCAGGCTTGGATTATTCATACTGCACCAGACATACTCATGCTTTCGGAAACATTGCTCCGGCCGTCCACCCCAGACAGAGAGGTAAAGATCCCTAACTACCTCCTTTTCAGAACCAACAGGCAGACCAGGGGTGGAGGAGTAGCCACTTATGTTAAAAACAAATTCTCAGTATCTATATTAGATGCTACCTCCTTGGCCTGTGGATTTGAATGCCTGTCTCTTAAAGTCGAGCTTTCCCCATCAGTGGCGTTCTGCATCATAGGCTGCTATAGACCCCCAGCAGCAGGACTGCAACTTCTGACACACCTGTCATCCCACCTGGATACTACCCCAATGGAAACAATCATACTAGGTGACCTTAACTATGATTGGCTGACTAAGGTCTCGTTACCCCTGAAACAATTTTGCAACTCTCATGGGCTCACTCAACTTATTACTGAGCCTACTCACATCAACAAAAAAATCCAATGAGAAGCACCCTCATGGATGTTCTCCTTGTTAACAGACCTCATTCCTTTTCCCATGCTGGTATCCTCTTAGCGGACATTAGTGACCACTACTTTATTGGTGGCATGAGAACTGTTACCAAACCTCAATCTACATCAAAGTTTTCCACTAAAAGATCCAGACGGAACTTCGATCCTATTGCATACTTCAATGATCTAAAAAACTCTTTGCTATGGCAGAGTTTCTACCTGGCTAAGTCAGTGAGCGATGCCTATGACGTTCTTCATGAAATCATATCCAGCACCCTAAACAGCCATGCTCCCCTGGTTAAAGCACGAATAAAAGCCAGAACCTGTCATTGGTTCTCTCTGGATCTGAAAGCTGCCTTACTCAAAAGAGATTACCTCTGGAAAAGGCTCGTAAATCTCGTGCCAACGCAGACTGGTGTCTCTTCAGGGCATCTAGAAACGTCTGTACTAAGTTGGTCAGAGAGGCCAAAGCCAACTTTTATCAAACTGAGCTACTGTCTGTGTCAAACTGCCCTACCAAGTTCTGGTCCACCATAAAAGAGCTATCTGGCCACTCTCCAGGAAGTGCGCTTCCTTCCAAAATTACCCCTGATATTATCATTAACGATAAATTAGAGATACTGCAGGCTTTCAACAATCACTTTGCCACTGCTGGCCTGGTGTTTAATAACACACCTGTAAGTAGCCTTCTTCTTCAGACCAACACCCAGCCTTCAGAACCAAGTAGCAATAACATGGACTTCTCCTTTTCACCTACCACCATAAAAGAAGTTGAATATCTTCTTCTATGACTAGATACTAAAAAAAGTGCTGGGGCCGACTCCTTCTACCAATATTGCTTGAAAATAGTATACCATATACTTGCTACACCTATAACACGCCTATTCAATCTGTCCCTAGCACAAGGATCCATCCCCAAGTCATGGAAAACTGCTCACGTCATTCCCCTGTTTAAAGCAGGGGACCCCTGTGACCTAAATAACTATAGACCAATCTCCCTTCTTCCCATACTTTCAAAACTTCTGGAAAAAATTGTGGATATGCAGCCGAGATCTTTCTTAAACAATGCTAGACTATTCAACCCAATGCAGTCTGGCTTTAGAGCTAAGCATAGTACAATTACGGCACTGGCAACAGTTACTAATGATTGGCAATGGGACCTAGACAACAAAAAATGTGTTTGTGCCGTGTTTCTGGACCTCAGTAAGGCTTTCAACACTGTCGACCACTGCCTGCTCCTCTCCTCCTTAAAAACTATAGGTGTTGGCTCAACCGCACTGGGATGGTTCCAAGACTACCTTTCTGATAGACAGCAACAAATTAAGGCTGATGGAGAGATTTCTCCACTTAAACCAATAAAAAGAGGTGCCCCCCAGAGTTCCATACTAGGCCCATCACTGTTTGCCATTTATATCAACAGCTTGGACTTAGGCATCAAAGATGTCAGTATTCACTTGTTTGCTGACGACACGGTGCTCTACTTAAACCGGGAATCTCCTGAAGCTGCCTGTGCTGAGTTACAAGCTGACTTTAATATTCTGCAGTACCAGCTCCTTAGAAAAAAGTTACTACTAAATGTAAAAAAAAACAAGGCCATGCTCTTCTCACCATCAGGCCCAGGGGCTTACTCTGCTGTCGCTAGTCCATTACCATCAGTCTCTACCTTATTAGGAGAAAATCTTGAATTTGTGACTAAATTCAAATACCTTGGTATTTGGCTAGACAACAAACTCTCTTTTGTGGAACACACAGAAGAACTGCTGACAAAACTGAGGCAGAGACTTGGTCTTTTTTTCTGAATTAAATGCCTCTTGACCACAGACGCAAAAAGACAGCTTGTCCAATCTACATTCCTTTCATTAACTGACTATGCTGACTTCATATATGGCCATTGCCCTGCCTCATATCTTGCAAAACTGGATGTATTATATCATAGAGCACTGAGATTTATAACTGGCATCCCGTCCTCCACACATCACTGCTCTTTATACACAGCCGAAGGGTAGCCCTCCCTTCAATACAGGCGACATAGAAATGCAGCCCTATGGATGCTCCCAGCCCTTACCAAATAAACTCCCACAGTACGTTGTTGACTGTCTCCTCCTTAGTCCTATTAGGAACTATGCCTTAAGAAGTCAATCGCAGATTTCATTGAATGTCCCAAGGGCCAACACTCGCTTTGGAAGGGCTGCCATAAGCTATGCCCTGCCTACTCTCTGGAATAGGATACAAAAATCCTTGAGACTTAGCTCACCTGTCAGTCCTGCCTTCTTTAAGACCTTCTATGACAAAAACATTTGCTGAAATCACTAATTGCTTCTATCACTCCTAGCAACTATTGTTCCTCTCTTCTTCAACACTAGTCCCTGCTGCTTACCCAAATCAGCCCTTGCCACTACTACTCCCCCATCCTCTGCCCCACTTGCCCTTAGCACCCTCTGCATCCCTCTTATTCACTACCCCCCTTCTGCCGCATTTACCTAAGGCTTACACACTGTTATGTGCACCTCCACAGCTTAGGAATTTCCATCCAGGCCTGTAACGTGTTTCTGCTGGACAGGAATATAAATAATCTTTCCTTTTTCTTCTATGGTTTGTATATGACATCCATACACATCCTGCTCCTGTGGGAACTGTATATATATATATTACATTAAGGTTGTGTTATGTATATCTTTCTTGTATATGTGACTTGGAATGTAAATACTCTGCTCCTATCAGTACTGTAAACATGTTGTTCCTTTTGTATTGTGTATATTTATATGTAACTGTACAATTTTACCTGCCAACAGCAGGTCCACCTTGTTAATGAGCTTGCTCAATGGTGATCGCCTGGATAAATAAAGATTTGATTGATTGATTGATTGAAACTAGACACACCGATTGGTGTGTGTGTGTGGGGTGGGGGGTGATAGTGTGAACGATCTTTTGCAATATGAAAGTTTCTGGAAATTTAAGTTGAAAACACTGAAACCAGGAGGGCTAAATAATGTTTTGGTCTTTAGACCATTTCTATAAATGTTAATTCTCTAAAAAATACCACCAACAGCCTAATCTGGTTCAGTGTCAGTTGGCATCCATCTGTATCCCCTTCCCCTGGGACGAGGCTGAAAATAGGCAGAACTGTCTAGTCCTCCTTTCCCAGTCAACAACAACTAAAAAAAAAAACAATAATGGATATACTGTACAATATGATAATGCTTTTACATACGTAAAAATGACATCTGCTAACTTTATATTTTTATTATGATACTAATCTGTCATTGTTTCTGTTTTACAGACACTCTAGAAGCTACTTTCTTTCTGTTCTTATACAAGTATAGGTCTGACAATTATTATCCGATTATAAATCCCGAACAGAAGGTACTGGATCCGTCTGCAAATAGAGTGGATCATAGGATGAACTCAGTTTTTTTCTGTTTCTGTCAGAACTGTTAGCTCTTTTTGAGCATTTTAAGTCTAGTTTGATACTACTGAACACTTTTGGCAGTTTTTGAGCATATAAGTGACTGAACATGTTTGACAATTTTTGAACGTATACTAAATTTAGAAACATAGGAAGTCTCAATTTTTAGCCAGTGTTCCTGTCTGTGACAAATGTCTAACTGTACTACTTTGTGTTTTGAAATTATTTTGTTGCTTGATGTCCCTTCACAAATCTATTGGCAACTTTGTTTTATCCTAATCCCACTGTAATGTATTTGTACTCATGAATGCACACGTATTATAGTATATTTGGTAATTAGTTTGCACTTTCTGGGTAGTTAAGGCGGGCATCAACTCATGGACGCCACCTCCTGACAAAGCTATCATGAGCAAAGCACCGGGGCATTGCTGGGCCTGCTGCGTAGGTAAAACTGATTGCTGGATGCCACTCTCTATACACACTGCAGTGAGACAAAATGTATTTGTAGCAGCAAACCCTTTGTGAGGGTGGTTCTTTCTGGTGATCACGCGACTTAGCTGAGGCAAGCCACCCCATGGATCTGTACCCCCCTGCACTGCTGGAAGTGTAAACAACAATTTGGTGTGATAATGACATAGTGCAACGAGGAACGATATCAAGGCAACATATTAATATATTTTCGTGTTGCCTGAGGTGGCAGTTTTTAGTTTCTCAGTTATCTCAAAATATATGTTGTATAAATATATTTATACCACACCTGTAAGGATAACAAGGGGCAAATATCAATGATATATTTTTGCCACTATGGAACCAAGAGTGCGAATAGCACTGTTATTCTCACTCTAGGTTAAGTTATCCCATAGTTGCAATGGAGGTACAGAGTGCCACTGATTTCTGTACTGAATGTTCCTTTATTCAGCGAGGTTGTGCTGGGATAACAGCACTGCTGAAGATGGCCTTTGAACAATAAGGACGCAGTATTTTTCCTTACGGCTGTTAGAATAAAAGGCATGGCATAAATCAGATATGCCATGGCCCTAATAAAAATACCACTGATATTTTCCCTTGTGCAGTTTGACCTTTTGACATCACTCATTGCTTCACCACTTGTAACAACATAACATCAAACTGCACTCAGGAAGACTATCAAGTGATATTTTCATTAAGGACATGGAATATAACACACACACACTTATACTGAACTGTAAGACACAAGCAGGCCTGACATGGAATATAACACACACGCACTTATACTGAACTGTAAGACACAAGCCGGCCTGACATGGAATATAACACACACACACTTATACTGAACTGTAAGACACAAGCCGGCCTGACATGGAATATAACACACACACACTTATACTGAACTGTAAGACACAAGCAGGCCTGACATGGAATATAACACACACACACTTATACTGAACTGTAAGACACAAGCAGGCCTGACATGGAATATAACACACACACACTTATACTGAACTGTAAGACACAAGCCGGCCTGACATGGAATATAACACACACACTTATACTGAACTGTAAGACACAGTCGCCTGACATGGAATATAACACACACACACTTATACTGAACTGTAAGACACAAGCAGGCCTGACATGGAATATAACACACACACACTTATACTGAACTGTAAGACACAAGCCGGCCTGAAGCCTATCACGTACGGGGCCAGTTTGTCCCTCTGTTACCTAATATGTACTGGTCTAATTCAGCTTTGAATATGCTGACGTTATTAACTTGGACAATGTCCTTAGGCAATCATTCCAAATTTTACCTGCTCGTTGAGTGAAGAAACCCCTTCTGTTGTTTCTAATGTTGTTATCAAGCCATATTTATGATGTGATCAGAGTGTGATTTCTTTATCATGAATTTTTAGACCCATCTCTGTCATAAGTGTAGCATCTTCCACAAATTTAAACATTTTCAGCATGTCACCTCTCATAATCCTCTCCTCTAAGGTCAAAAAGCCTAATTTGTGAATTTTATCCATGTAAGGAAGGCAATAAAGGTTTTCTTGGTTACTATTTTTTAGGCCCCTGTTGCTGTGGCCCCTACCTCTGGAGGGAGCCCCCCAGCCCCGTCCCTCAGCATCCCCCAGCCGGTGCTGACCCTTATCCCCAGGGCTTACCCCCCGATGGGGCTGACGGGGTTCCCCAACCCCTGCCAGAGACTGGATCCAGTGTGGCCAGCGCCGTGGCTAGCTGGGAGCGGGACCTGCTTGCATCCTCCATCATGCTCTGTAGCAACTTGTTTTCCTCCTCCATTTTTCTCCCTGCAGAGATGAGGCATGCAATGATGCTTGCAGAGGGCGCGCACATGCTCCTCCAGGCATCTGCCCCATTTCTGCCCCCCCCAGCCTCTGTTAGGGGCCAGTCATATGCCGACCACTGGCACCCCCCTCCCCGGAGAGCAGTCCCTTGGATGCTCAATCCTTCTCCTCCCCTGCCGACTCCCGGTGGCCCGTGCTCATTCTTGAACATGGGTCGCCAGCGTAGCGCAAGGTAAAGTGTCCAGCGCCTCAGCCCTCGGCATCACCGGGTCAGTGACTATGAAGGTTTTTAACCATTTTGGTTGCCCTATGCTGGATTTTTTTCCACATGTTCAATATCTTGTTTGAGGTATGGGCTCCAAACAATATGATGTTCAGATGTACTTAAAAATATATATTTTTTTATGTTATTCAGAACCCAGTTTGCTGCTTGTGTAGCCGTTTTACAATACTGAATTTGGGGTCACTGATCGCAATGACCCTAAGGTTTCTTTCAGATTCTAGTTTTGTATAGGAACCCCATTTAAGGTATGAGTGTTCTTTACATTAGTATGCTCTATGTGAAGGGCAGAACATCTTCCATGTTAAACTGATATGCCCATTGTGCAATTTGTTTCAGATCATCTACTATTGTTTTACAATTCCCAAAGGAGTCAACTACACCACCAAGCTTTGTATTGTCTGCAAATTTAGCTATCCAGTGTTTTGTTCCATTGTCCAGGTCATTTATAAAGAATGAGATTGAAGCTGGTCCCAAACAGAACCCTAAGGTACCCTGCTTAACACCGCTCCCTCCTCAGCTACAGAACTTTGTATTCTTACATGTTGTTTTCTGTTATGCAACCAGTTTTGTACCCAGTTAACTTGTGCATTTAAATTTGCTACTTTGAGTTTATTTACAAGTATTGTATGCAGAACCATATCAAAGGCTAGGTAGACAATATCAACTGGGGTGTTCCTATTTAAATGATAGTTTACTTTTTCACAGAAAGTTAACATTAATAACACACAATCAATTGTTTTATTCCATGTTGTGAGTTACATATAAACCTTTATTCTTTAATTCAGCCTCAAATTTTGCCTTAATTAATTTTTCCATGATTTTCCAAGGCAAAGATGTTAGGCTAACTGGCCTACAATTCTGTCTTAGATTTGTCACCCTGTTTGAAGATGGGTACCACAGTAGCTTGTTCCATTCATCTGGTACCTTACTGGAAAAGTATGATTTATTATATAACCCTATTAGTGGTGCCGCTGTACAGTCTTTAAGTTCCTTTAGTAATCTGGTATGGAGTTGGTCAGGACCTGCTGATTTTTCAGTCTTTAATTCATTTAATAATTCTGTGAACTCCGTGATGTTAAAAAGTGTTGATTCAGGTGGTTGTATTGACAGTACCAGTGAGGCTGAATTTAGGCAATCTGTTGAGTCAAATACAGAACAGAAATATTTGTTACAAGAGTTTGCTAACATAACTGGATCTCTTATCTCAGTTTCAGAGTCATTGATTGGACCAATGCTTCTATCAACCTTCTTGTTATTATTGATGTATGCATAAAAAGTTTACATATTATCCTTTGTATGGGTTACTCTAAATTCTAGTTTTTTCTTTTCTGATCTAATTTGCTTTTTGCATTCCTTTAATATTTGTTTGCATTTGTTAGTCTTATACTATGGGTGATTTCTTTTCATCAATTTAAATGCAGATTTATCTATTAATATATATATTTTTTTTTACTTTTTCTCCCCAGGGGCCCCAGTCAGCCCTGTTCTCTGGGCATCCTTATCCTCTGACCACTGTCTGACCCGTGCCAGTCTCCCGTGAGGGCGATCATCCAATTACCCCGTGGCTTACCCCCCATGGTGGGGTGGCAGGGGTTGACCAACTCCCCCACCGAGACTGGATCCGCACTGATGATCCCCTCTGGAGCCGGCGCTGGTACAGTCAGATGGCCATTAAGCCACAACGACTGGGGCACCCCATTTATCCTTGTTCTGGTGTTGTTCAGAGGCGGGGCGTGCAATGCCGGCAAGGGGCATGCCATGCACGCATCTGCACGCCACACACCCGCTGGCTGCTCTGCCCTCCAACCCCTATGTACAGGACCAAGCGTGTCGGCTCCCAGCCTCCGCTAGGTGGCAGGCAATGCCGGTCACTGTGCCCCAGCCCTCCCCGGAAGAGGAGAGCAGTCCTACAGACACTCCATCCTCTCCCTCTCCTGCTGACCCCCAGCCGCCCGAGCTCGTCCCTGAACCCAGGTCGCTGGCGTGGTGTGAGGTGTGGCGTCCAGCGCCTCAACCCTCAATGCCACTGGGCCAGCATCTATTAATATTTTAACTTTACTTGAGAACCAGTGTGGTACCTCTTCTTTTTATTACAAAGTTGTTGGTTTTGTTAATATCTGGGATAAACATTTTTTCCAGTAGTATAATCTTTTCTTTAAGAATAGACCAGAATGTCTCTACATTACTAGTTTAGAGTATATTCTTCCAATTCTAGTTCATAAAGCTCTTTATTTTTCTGCAGTTTGCGCTGTTATACTGTTTGGCTACCATAACTCCTTCTAACTTAGGTATAGATGTTTTCAGTTCAAACTGTAGCTTGGAATGGTCAATGGTACCTAGATGTTCCCCAACAGTGATGTCTGTTTATAGTTATGATGTATCAGTAATTACCAAATGAAATATATTGTCCCTTCTGGCTGGTGTTAAAACCAACTGACGTAACCCTTCCTGAAGTAATATATAAATGATTGTTTCCTTGAATTATTTGTTGACATGTCTTCCCAGTTAGTATGAGGCACATTAAAATCCCCCATGATTACTGTATTTTCAGTATCAGATGCCTTTTTCATTTCCTGGATTAATCCACTATCAACCTGTTGGCTGCTACTGGGTGGTCTGTAACAAATTCCCAGTAATAATTTACTTCTTCCAGTGGATTTAGTCTAACCCATAAGGTCTCTGTGTTAACTACATTGATGTGTGATATCATTATTTTCACTGAACGCATAATCCTGCCTTATGTAGAGTGCCACTCCCCCTCCTTTTTTGTACATTCTATCTTTATAATGTAAAGTGGAACCTGGTATATATTTCTTCAACAAAATAATGTCATTATTCCACCATGTCTCAGTTATTGCAATATTTTTTTATTTCTTCCTATAGCTCATGGTACAGGAAGAACTTCAGAAAAAAAACAATTTCATATTCCACTGATTCCAACTTTTTTGTGATATCCATAAATTCTTTGGTTATTTTCTCATCCTTTTGTTTTCTATATTGTTTGTGCCTGTGTATATTACTACAATCGGCTTCTTGTCTGTATTTGATATTATATCTGGTAACATGTTATCAATATTCTTTATTTTTGCCCCATAAAACCAAAATTCCGTGGCATTGATTTTATTATCTTTTGCGGTACGCGTGTCGGTGTACTTTAGAATGCAGTCACCTAACACATTAATCTGTCTTGGTCTGTCCTTAGGTACATTTGGACTTTATCCTGTTCCAACTGCTAAAGTGCAAACTCAACTATATGAAAATTATCATTATGCCCCACTAGATCTGTTAATGGTTGAAAACTATTTCTTAGTTCTATTGCCAGAGGCTTGTTCCAACTGTATTGTATCGGGTGACCCTACTAATGTGGAGGCTGGATCACCTGATTCTACAAGGTCAATTAATGGTTGGAAAGTACTGCTCCATTCTGGTGCAAAGTCCACTGTGCTCATCCCTTGTTTCTCCTCTTCCTATTAACTGTGTACCATTCCTCAGTCTCTTAGATAACCGATTTTCTCTGTTTTTGATTTTTTCACTATGGTCTATGCATACTGTACTGCTATTTTCTACATGTTTTCTGTTTTTCATTGTTTGAAGAAGGTATTTATTTATTTAGTGTCCCAACTTCCATTTCAAGCTCCTTTATTTTAATTTTGAGTACCTTTATATTACTGCATTGCATACGTATGAATGCTACAAAATCATGCACTGATTCCATGCTGAATTGACTACAAATTATTCATTTTCCACCGGTTTCCACATTCTCTAACTTGACTATCCCCATATCCACTTTGGAACTATTTGTGTTTTACCTTATTGGGCAAATCTGATGCTGGCAGATGCACTTGCCTCTGCCTGGCATGTCGCCTCTTCTCTGCGCTTGCTCCAAAGGGCCTTACAGGATGCTGGACAAGAAGTGCATGGCCACTACTTCCAGTTCAGCAAAAATACACAAATAATGTTTAAAATGAATAAAAAGGCTTAAAATAACCCAGAGAGCTGTATTAAAAAGCAAAAAGGGTTTAAAAAGGTCATGTGGACCCTGCCCAATCACTATGTGAGGGTCAGTATTAAAGGAAGAATTTCAAAGTCCTCCTGTCTCCCAGAAGCCTTTGTCCCAGTATAACAACTGCCCCCCTGATACCACACACTGATAAAAACAAGGACATTTTTTTTCCTTTACTATATAGATAGCACACAGAAAGTAGAACACACACAGTCCTAAAGGGGGGCCCCAGGCAGCAATACATGCTAAGGATCATATTAAGGAGACACAGAGAGCCAAAGGTAACAATGCCCATAGATAGCTCCCATCCTCATAACCCATAATAATGCAATTTCCCTTTTCCCAAGATCCATGCATCCAATTTGTGCTTAAAGATGGATTTTTTTTTGCTAAGTATTATCTCAAGTGGGAGAACATTCCAGGGATTTGCCACCCTTTGGGAGAAATAAAAGTTCCTCCTAATACTGTTGTATTTGGTGCAACGTAACTGAAGTGGATAACCTCTAGTTTTTGCTTTCTCTTGTTTAAATTCAAAACCATTTTCAGTAACTAGAGATAATTTATAATGTCTCACATAAGAAGGTCACCCCTTAACCTTTTTTTTTCAAGCGACATGTTTAGTCTACTCAATCTGTCATTACACTGTAACTCAATCAAACCTTTTACTTAAGTCATTTTTCTTTGTATCCTTTCTATTTGATTTATATCGTTTTTCTTGTATGGGCACCAAAACTATGAACAAAAGTCCATCTGCAGGCAGACATATGATCTATACAGAGGTACAACGACCTCTGGGCTCGGGACTTATTATTTCTAGCTATTTATCAGCACACACATGTTGTGTGCATATGTGTATGTGTGTGTGTATATATATATATATATATATATATATATATATATATATATATATATATATTAGCATGGTAATGCCCCTATAGTTAGGTTGAGTACCCCATTTAAGGTTAAATCTGAAATTTGGCAGCTTAATAACTTTGCCACCGTATGATGGATTTGGTTGAAATTTGGAATGCACAGTCTGGTGCTATTGATCTCTGGATCTGCCAAGTTTTGTTATGGTTGGATGTACAGTTGCGGAGCTACAGAGTGCCAAACAACGTATAAATTACAGGTTTTTGTGCATTTCTTTGCTCGTGCCTACAGGTCGCACAGTTTGCACGACTGGTCCAAAACCTTCAGGGAACATGCAGCCAGGGTCCCCGATGTGCCTTTCAAAGACTTCATTAAAAAATATTAAATGGTTCAAAAGTGTCTACTGTCACAAATGACCCTTTTACTTTTGCAAATCAGCCATCTTGTTTTCAGTTGGTGGTCAGAGAAATGCTTGGCGTTTAAATTTGGGACCCTCTAGGGACACAATTCTTGTTGTATTCACCTAGCCGAGCCCTGAGGATGCTAGCCATGTCTTTTTTTTGGGGGGTAAAACACCCCAGAAATATGTTTTTTAAATTTTTTGTAAACAGTAGTGTCGCAAAGTACTTTCGAATATACAACACTTTTGTGATTTTATTTGTGAAAGTGTAGTGATTTGCGAAAGTAATTTGCGACATTATGCCCATAACTATAGGGGATCTTTGCCACCCTGCTGCAAAAGAATGGTTTGGTCTTTCGGGCTGAAATTTGCAGGGAAGAAAGCCAAGATCCCACAGATGTGCCGCTTGCATTTCCATTACCGTTTGCATTTCCATGTGCGTTACCCTTTGTGTTTGCGCTTGCGTTACTGTTACCATTTGTGTTTCTGTTACTGTTTCCTTTGGCATCATCGGTGTTACCGTTACCATTTGCGTTTCCAATTGCGTTATCTTTACTGTTTGCGTTTTCGTTACCATTTGCATAGGCATTAGCGTTTGCGTTTCTGGTTGCGTTTCCATTGTAGATTGCATTACTGTTTCCTTCTGCGTTGCCGCTGCCATCACCGTTTGTGTTTCTGTTTGTGTTAGTGTTACCGTTTGTGTTTTCGTTACCATTTGTGTTTGCATTTCCATTGCCATTATCATTTGCGTTACCATTTGTGTTTGCATTTACATTTTACTTATTTTATTTATTAAACTCTAGGATTACAAATACCTTTGAGCAGGGACTGCTCGTTTACAAAGGTTCCATATCAGAAGATGGGGGGAAACATACATACAGAGGTTGTCAATGATGTACAATCATAACACATACAAAGGTTGGCAATTTTTTTTTTACAGTTACAACACACTTTAGAAAAAAGACATTACTAGAGAGCTACTTAAGTAAGCAGCTGGCTGAGGTAACAGAGTAACAGATTAAGCTATTAAGAAGCAATCAGACTATAAGCGTATGATTGGGTAGGAGGGGGAGAGAAGGAAGTAGGCAGGCTGAGGGGCGCTGTCGGGGGCAAGGGGAGGGTGTCTAGTACTGGGGAGTTTGGTAGTGGGATTAGATAAGTGGAGTAGAGGTGTGGGGGGAGAGGGTGGAGGAGGGTGGAGGAGGGGAACAGGAACGGTGTCACGTAGAAGAGCAGAGTCCAGAGAGAATGATGCTCAGGTAGGAGGCGGGTCACTGGTCTTGAGCAACTAGGTGGTGGTTGGAGCTGACCTTTTAGGAGAAGCAGACACATTCAATGGTAGAGGTGAGGTAAAGTCAGAGATTCCATTTAAAGGGTCCAAGTGTAGCAGAGGAAAGTGCTTCTTTTTTGAGGGTATTGAACCACTGTGGAGCCCTATGGGTGAAGGACCACTGACCCATGGAGGTAAGACATCTGGGAACCTGGAAGGTTTGATATTGGGCACTGTGAGTATGCTGAATGCCACTGTAAGCAGTAAGGAGCATACCAACACCTGGGGGCATGAGTCCAAGGAGAACCTTTTTGGTAAGCAGGCAGGTTTGGTATTATATTCTGCTGAGTAGTGGTAGCCAGCCAGCCTGTGCGTAGAGGTCACAGGTGTGTGTATGGCAGGCCGTACCCATTAATAGCCTGCAGGCTTTGTTAAGTGAAACTGAGATCCTGCCGAGGGCAGTTGTTGAAGCGGAGCCGTAGATGGCAAGACCGTAGTCAATGATAGAGGTGACCGAGCTGTAGATGGCCAGTCTAAGGGCATCCACAGACATACAGTGCTTGTGTAACAGACCAATCTGTATGTTGGTGGCCTTGGCAACTTTGTCTATATGCCGAGTGTAGGAGAGGGTACTATCCAGCGTGATACCAAGGTACTTGAACTCCAGGACATGTTCAAGTGAGTTCCCAGAGTGGTTCTTGATAGTGAGGGACAGAGATTTGTGCCTGCTCTGTGGATTACAGAAGGTCATGACTTTGGTCTTGCTGTGGAGCAGGACAAGTTTATGTGAGCTGAACCAATCTTCAACACAGTTGAAGTCGAGCTGTAGCTGGGTTTCCAGGATTTTAGTGTCATGGTGACTAGCAAACAGCACTGCATCAAACAGGACTGCATCATCCGCGTAGATATTTGTTGCTGGCAGACACTAGGGAGTCTGTTGAGGAACGTTTAGGCTTGGGTTTGTCTTACTGTTTGCGTTATTGTTGCCATTTGCGTTACTGTCTGCGTTACTGTTTGCGTTATTATTTTCTTTTACCTCACTGTTGCCATTACCATTTGCGTTTACGTTACTGTTTGTGTTTTTGCATTTTCGTAACTGTTTGCATCACCATTTGTGTTTGCGTTACCGGTTGCGTGACCATTTTTGTTTGCATTAACACTTGCATTTCTGTGGATTTCTGTGACATCTGTAATACTTGATCTACTATGTTACTTCTGTGCATTTACTAATTTTCATTTGACATCCACATATGTTTTTTGCAGAATGACGCGTCCAAAAATGTATGTTTTTGCCACTCGTGCGCAGTTCTATGCTCGTGCTGCTCTACAACAGTTGAAGAGATTTGGATAAGATTTGGTATACATGGAGTGGAGTGGTCCATCTATTTATTTACCAATTTATATCTCACTGCTGCATACAGTTTTTGCACATTGCACTGCAAAACATTCAGTTTTTGCCATTTTTCTGCACTGTCTTGCGCGATGCATAGCGCAGCCACTGTGTGGTTGATTGGTTTGACACTTGGCATGTAGAAAGCCCTTTCTTCAAGGAACATGCCAGTTTTTCACAGTCAGAGATTTTTTGGTCATGAGTTCCACCATTTTACCGCATTTTCGGCCGCGATTTCTGCCATTTTGTAGTGGAAGACTTCTTAAAGGTGCAGTAACTTAAAAAAGGAATATCTCTGGAACGGTTTGGTCTTTTCACATGAAATTTGGAGGGTGTTGAGTGGTTGTCCTGGAGATGTGAATTATGCTGTTTACATGTTGGGAACATAATTTGATGCAGAGATACTGCGTGACGCACTGATCATTTTGCGCATAGCATTATGCATGGTGCTAGTGGCTTGAAATTTATAACATAGGTAGCCCTTGTGATACGGAGGTGCCTTTCAGTGGTTTGATTCACATTAGCCTTTGTGCCATTATCTCAGAAATGAAGCGAGATACAGACTTTTCGCTACTGTTGTCTCACATCGCCTTTGTGCCGTTATGTCAGAAATGAAGCGAGATACAGACTTTTTGCTACTGTTGGATCATATTGCCTTTGTGCCATTATCTCAGAAATGAAGTGAGATACAGACTGTTCGCTACTGTTGGATCACATCACCTTTGTGCCATTATCTTGGAAACAAAGCCAGATACAGACTTTTCGTTACTGCTGCCTTACAACAGCTTACTGTTACTGTTTCCATGTGCATTACTGTTTGTGTTTACATTTGCGTTTCCCTCACAGTTTGCATTACGGTTAGCATTTGCGCTTCCATTTCTGTTTCTATTTACATTTGCATCACTTTTACTATGACTGTTGGTGTTTGCAGTTAAATTTACCATCACCATTACCGTTGCCTTTCGCATTTGCATTTGCGTCACTGTTATCATTTGCGTTTATGATATCATTTGCATTACCACTTCCATTTGCATTTCCATTTGCATTACCATAACACTTAGAGCTTGCATTTGAATTCATGTTTCTGTTGCTGTTACACTTACCATTAGCGTTTGCGTTTCTCTCATCGTTACCGTTACTGTTACGGTTATTATGCAGACGTGGGCAGCATGGTGGGGGCCCCGTGCTCCCACCACCACATACCATTCACTATTTATAGTTCACATTCTCAAAAATAGGGAAAATTCATCGCAAAAAACTCTGTTTAATGCATCAGTTATGGTTGTCCCACAGCAATAAAAGTGAGGAAATTCTGTAATGGTTGCCATTCCTTACCCCCCCATGTCTACCCCACCCCCAACAGGCATCTGGGTGTGCGTTTGGGTCGTCGGGCCTCTTACCCCATTCTCCTATACTGCACCACCTCAGCTTATTTACACACAGAATGGGGTGAGAGTTAGGGCCGACAACCCCAACGCACACCTCAAAGCCTGTTGGTGAAGCGGTGGGGTGGGGTGCAGGGGTGCAACCCTATCACTGAATTCCTCACTTTTGTCGCTGTGAACAACCCTAACTTTTTGCAGTTTTTGCTATATATATATATATATATATATATATACACACACACACACACACATTATAGTGGTACGGTAGTGCCAGTATAGTTAGGGTTGAGTACCCCATTTAAGGTTAAATCTGAAATTTGGCAGCTTAATGACTTTGCAACCGTATGACGCATTTGCCTGAAATTTAGAATACATGTTCTGGTTCCATAGCTTTCTGGACCTGCCAAGTTTCATTAAGGTCGGCTTTACAGTTGTGGAACCACAGAGTGCCAAAAAACACCTAAATTATGGGGGTTTGCGCATTTCTTTGCTCACGCCTACAGGTTGCATGGTTTGCGCAATCAGTCCAAAACCTTCAGGGAACGTGCAGCGGGGGTCCCCAATGTGCCTTTAGAAGGTTTCGGAAAAAAATATTAAATGGTTTAAAAGTTATTCAAAAAACTATTCCCCATTATAGTCTATGGGAAAAGTTAACAAAATATTCAACAGTGTCACAAATGCAGTTTTTACTGTCGCAAATGACCCTTTTACTTTCATGATTCAGCCATTTTCCTTTCAGTTGGTGGCCAGAGAAATGCTTGGCGTTTAAATTTGGGACCCTCTAGTCGAACCCTGAGGATACTAGTCATGTCTTTTTTGTGGGGTAAAACCCCCCAGAAATATGTTTTTTAAATATTTGTAAACAGTATTGTCTCAAAGTACTTTTGAATATGCAACACTTTTGTGATTTTATTTGTGAAAGTGTCGTGATTTGCAAAAGTACTGTGAGACACTATAGCCAAAACAACAGTTTGGTCTTTTGGGCTGAAATTTGCAGGGAAGAAAGGCAACATTTTTCAGTTGTGCCTTTTAGTGTTTTGGTGACAAAATATTACAGGACTGCAAAGTTACAGCACTCCCGAGGTTGACAATTTTTCCCATAGGATAACATTATGGCATCCGACATGCCTTTTGGGTCCCGTATCTCGAAAACGCTTCGAGATACGGACTTTTCATTGCAAAAATTCTTAGTCCCCCACTATGTGACTAAGTGCAAAACTAATCTGGAAACTCGTAAATAACATGAGATTTTAATTTTATTTCTACGTCATAAGGTTTCTGAGATATAAGCAATTTAGTATTCCAAGTGCTAATTTTATGCTCCGAGGGCCATTATTATGCACACATTCTCTGTATTAACTGTGCTTCTGAATGCACCTTTTTGGGAAAAAAAGTGTGTGCGTTTGCGATACTGTGACCATTAGCATTTCCACTTGCGTTTACATTACCGTTTGCATGTTCAGTTCCATATATGTCACCATGTGCGTTACCCTATGTGCTTGCATTACTGTTACCGTTTGTGTTTTTGTTGCCATTTTAGTTAGTGTTTACGTTTGTGTCACTGTGCGTTACCATTTGTGTTTACGCTTGCGTTACCATTTGCGTTACTGTTTCTTTTGGCATCACTGTTGGTGTTACCATTACCGTTTGCATTTCCAGTTGCATTACCATTACTGTTTGCATGTTCATCACCATTTGCATTTCTGCTGGCATTAGCATTTGCGTTTTGGTAACGTTTCCGTTGTCAATTGCATTACTGATTCCTTCTGCGTCACAACTGCCGTTACCATTTGCGTTTGTTTGCGTTTCTGTTCCCATTTGAGTTTTCATTACCGTTTTTGTTTCCATTGCCGGTAGCGTTTGCGTTACCATTTGTGTTTGCATTTACATTTGCGCTTGCATTTGTCTTACCATTAGCGTTATCGTTTCCATTTGCATCACCGTGTGCGTTACCATTTGCGCTTGCGTTACCGTTACTATTTTCTTTTACCTCACTGCTGCCATTACTGTTTGCGTTTACGTTACCATTTCTGTTTTTGTGTTTTCATTACTGTTTGCATAACCATTTGTGTTTGCATTAACGTTTACGCTTGTGTTTACATTACTGGCTGCATAACTGTTTTCGTTTGCATTAACACTTGCGTTTCCATGCATATCTGTGACATCTGTAATACTTGGTGTACTATGGTACTTCTGTGTATTTACCAATTTTCATTTGACGTGTGCATATGTTTTTTGCAGAATGAAGTGCCCAAAAATGTATTTTTTGCCACTCGTGTGAAGTCTTATGCTCGTGCTACTCTGCAACTGTTGAAGAGATTTGGATAAGATTTGGTATACATGGAGTGGAATGACACATCTATTTATTTACCTATTTATATTTTACTGGTACATATGGTTTTTTCGTAGTGCAGTGCAAACATTCTGTTTCTGCTTTTTTCTGCACTGTCTTGCACGACGCATAGCGTAGCCACTGTGTGGCTGATTGGTCTGACACTGGACATGTAGAAAGCTCTTTCTTCAAGGAACATGCCAGTTTTTGTTTGGTGAAATAATCTTGTTCTGGTCCAGAGTTTTAAGCATTTGAAGTTGTCCCCCCTTCACAGTCAGAGATTTTTCGCTCACAAGTTCTGCCATTTTACCACATTTTCAGCTGCAATTTCCACCACTTGGTGGTGGAAGACTTCTTAAAGGTGCAGAAACTTAAAAACTGAATATCTCTGGAACACTTTGGTCTTTTCACATGAAATTTGGAGGGTGTTGAGTGGATGTCCTGGATATGTGAATCATGCAGTTTACATGTTGGAAACATAATTCTCTGTGGGGATACTGCATGACGCACTTATCGTTTTGCGCATAGCATTATGAATGGTGCTAGTGGCTTGAAATTTATAGCGAAGGTAGCCCTAGTAGTATGGAGGTGCCTTTCAGTGGTTTGGTTCACATTAGCCTTTGTGCCATTATCTCAGAAATGAAGCGAGATACAGACTTTTTGCTACTGTTGGATCACATCACCTTTGTGGCATTATCTCAGAAACAAAGCCAGATACAGACTTTTTGCTACTGTTGCCTCAGATCAACTTTATGCTATTATCTTGGAAACAAGGCGAGATACAGACTTTTTGCTACTGTTGCCTCACATTGCCTTTGTGCTGTTATCTTGTGAGCGAAGCGAGATACAGACTTTTTGCTACTGTTGCCTCATATCAGCTTGCTGTCACCATTTGCGGTACCGTTTGTGTTTATGTTTGCGTTTCCCTCATCTTTTGCGTAATGGTTTGCATTTGCACTTCCATTTCCGTTACCATTTCTGTTTCTATTTACATCTGCGTCCTTTTTACTATGACTGTTAGCATTTATGGTTACATTTACCGTTACCATTACCGTTGCCTCTCGCGTTTGCATTTGTGTCACTGTCACCATTACTGTTTGCATTTGCAATACCATGTCCATTACCACTTGTGTTTCCATTTCCGTTTGCGTTACCATAACAGTTAGAGCTTGCGTTTGCATTCATGTTTCTGTTGGTGTTACACTTACCATTTGCGTTTCACTCACTGTTACCATTACTGTTAGCATTAGTGTTACTGTTATGGTTATTATGCAGACATGGTGGGAGCATGGAGCCCAACGGGCCCCACACTCCCACCACCACATACCATTCACTATTTATAGTGCACATTCTCAAAAAGAAGGGAAATTCATGGCAAAAAACTCCATTTACTGCATCAGTTAGGGTTAGTTCACAGCAACAAAAGTGAGGACATTTGGTGTTAGGGTTGCCACTCTTGCAATGTTCATGCCCACCCTGCCTCACCAACAGGCATGGGTGTGTTAGGGTCATCGGCCTACCTCTCACCCCATTCTCCTATACTGCACTACCTCAGCTTATTTACATGGAATGGGGTGAGAGTTAGACGATGACCCAACACACACCCTGATGCCTGTTGGTGGGGGCGGTGGGCGTGGGGTGCAAGGGGTGGCAACCTTAACACTGAATTTCCTCACTTTGTCACTCTGGAACAACCCTAACTGATGCATTAAATGGAGCTTTTACATGAATATATATATATATATATATATATATATATATATATATATATACACACATACACATACAGTATATATTAATTAGAGGCAAAACTCCATTTAATACATTAGTTAGGTTGTTCCAGAGCGATAAAAGCGAGGAAATTTGATGTTAGGTTGAAAGTCTGCCTGACATTCATTACCACTCAACTGGCATCAGGGTATGCGCTGTTGCCGGCCCCAACTCTCACCCCATCAGATGTATGAAGAAGCAGAGGTATAGCAGAATGGGGTGAGAGTTAGGACCGACAACCCCAACGCGCACCCTGATGCCGGTTGGGGGTGTGGGCGGAGGGGTCCAAGGGGGGCTTTCAAGCCTAACACCGAATTTCCTCGCTTTTGTCACTGTGGATCAACCCCAACTAATGCATTAAACTGAGTTTTTTGCCTCTAATTTCCCTTCTTTTTGAGAAGTATAATGAGAAATACTGAATGTAATGTGACAGTGGGAGGGCTTCCGCCACGTAATATCTTGTCACATAGTAACATGGTGCCTGTAAACTCAAATGGTAATGCGCATGGTGATGCAAAGCAAAACAGAAAGATAAACAGTACTGTAGACAGAAACGGTTAAAATAATGCAAATGCAAGCGCAAATTGAAACACGAAGGGTAACGCACATTTTGCCGTAGATGGGAACAGTAAGTGAAACAGTTACGGAACCGCAAGCAGAAGTGGTAAGGGTAACAGTAATGTAAGCGCACAGGCTAGTTTTCCCCAAAAGTTGCATAGAGAAAGACAGTGAGTACAAAGAATGTATGCATAATAATGGGTCTCAGAGCAGAAAATGAGGGGTTGGAATAGTAAATTGCTTATATCTCAGGAAACGTACAATGTGGAAAACAAAATTTAAAAGTTATATGATTTATGACTTTCCTGGCTAGTTTTGTACTTAGCCTCTGCTAGGGGGCTAAGCATTTTTCCAATGAAAAGTCCGTATTTCACACTGTTTTCAAGACACGGGCCCTGAAAGGCGCGGGGAACGCCGTAATGTTATCCTATGGGGAAAAAAGAGAAGTTCAGAGTGCCATAACTTTGGCTCCCTGTAATATTTTTTCACCAAACCAGTAAATGGCACATCTGTGGGATGTTGGCTTTCTTCTCTCCAAATTTCAGCCCAAAAGACCAAACCGTAATTTTGCAGTAGGGCGGCAAAGGATTCCTGTAATGCGGCGGATGCCATAATGTTATCCTATGGGAAAAAGCGTCAACTTTGGAGTGCTGTAACTTTGTTGCCCTGTAATAATTTTTCACCGAAACACTGAAAGACACATCTGTGAGATGTTGGCTGCGTTTCCTCCAAATTTCAGCCCAAAAGACCAAACCGTTCTTTTGCAGCAGGGTGGCAATGAATTGCTGTCATTTTCACACAGCCTGGAAAAGTACTGTCGAACTTTGCAAAAGCTTTTGCAAATTCATTCGACACTGTCACAAGTGCGAAAGTACTTTTTCCAGAAATTTCAAAAACATATTTCTGGGGTGTTTTACCCCAAAATAAAGACATGCCTAGAATCCTCAGGGTCCGAAAGGTGAATACAAAAAGAATTAGGTTGCTAGATGGTTCCGAATTTAAATGCCAAGCATTTTCTGATAACCAACTGAAAACAAAATGGTGGATTTGCGACAGTAAAAGGGCCATTTCCGAAAGTAAAAACTGCATTTGCGACACTGTCGAACATTTTGTTAACTTTCCCCATTGACTTATAATGGGAACTTGTTTTTTAAATAACTTTTGAACTGTTTAATATTTTTTCAAGAAATCTTCAAAAGGCACATCGGGGGCCCTGGCTGCATGATCACTGAAGATTTCGGATCGGTCACGCAAACCTTGCGACCTCTAGAGATGACCAAAGAATTCCAAAAAAGTATAAACGTGGCCGCAGATCACGCTTAATAACTCCGCAGCCGTATATCTGAACTGTACGAAAGTTAGCAGATCCCAAGATCTGTGGTTCTTGATCGATTCCAAATTTCAGGCAAATCCGTTGAATGGTTGCAAAGTTATTAAGGTGCAACCTTTTAGGTTTAGCATGTAAATGGCTCCTCAACCCTAACTATGGTAGCACTACCATGCTACCATAATATATATGTAACAGATAATCCACTCTAAGGTGTGCAGTCGCACTCTTATATACGCATGCCTTGGTGTGCGTTAATCACCCAAGGCATGCATATATTGAAGCACAACTGCACACCCTAGAGTGGGTCATCTATGTTATAAAGTGGCAATATTTTTTGGAGGGGGTGAAAGTGCAGGTGTGCAGTCGAGCTCTGATAAACGCACGGTCATGTGATGTGTTTCAACTAATCAGCAGAGAACATTTTTCCTACCCAATTTATAAATATACATATATCTGTGTGTGTGTGTATATATATATATATATATATATATATATATATATATATACACATATGCACACACACATATATACACATACATATATTAGAGGCAAAAACTCTGTTTAATGCATTAGTTAGAGTTGTTCTAGCGACAAAAGTGAGGAAATTCGGTGTTAGGGTGAGCTCCTTGGACCCCCAAACGGCATCAGGGTGCACGTTAGTCATCAGCCCTAACTCCTCACCCTATCACATGTGAAGAAGCAGAGGTATAGAGAATGGGTGAGAGTTTGATTAACGGACCCTCAACGCCGACTCCAATGCCGGGTTGGGGGTGGGTGGGGTCCAAGGGGGCTCAACCCAACATCAATTCTCACTTTTGTTACTGTGGAACAACACTAACTGATGCATTAAATGGAGTTTTTAGCCTCTAATGTCCCTTCTTTTTGAGAATGATGACGAGAAATAGTGAATGTAATGCGGCGGCGGGAGCGCAGGGCCCACCACGTGATGTTTTGTGACATAGTAACAGGAACAGCAATGCAAACACAAGCGCCAACAGTGGTGCACATGGTAACGCAAACGTAAATGGTGAAGAAACGTTAATAGAAATGTGTTTAAAGAGCTGAAGCTTAACAGTGATCAAACAGACATGGAAGTGCATACAAAAATGCAACTGGTAATGCGAACAGTGATGGCAGTGGTATTTTAAATGGAAATGTTAAGTGTCACAGCAAAAAGAATGCGAAAGGGAACAGAAACGGACATGCGAATGCAAGCACACATGTAAATGCAAACCGTAATGTGCACAGGCACGGTACCGCAATTGTAAATGCAAATGGTAAAGTTAACATGAAGAATAACGCCAAAGGAAAGAGAAACGGAAACGGGAACAGAAGCACGTACGGAAACGCAGACCGAAATGCGCACGGGCACAGTACCGCAATTGTAAACGTAAATGGTAACTGTAACAGCAACAATAACAGCAAAGTAAACAGAAGCGCAAAAGGAAACGGAATCGCATATGGAAACGCAAACCATAATGCGCACGGGCACAGTAACGCAATTGCAAATGCAAATGGTAACAGTAACAGCAAGGAAGATGCAAAGCTAAAGAGAAATGGAAACACAATGAAATTGCAGTACTGCGCCTGTGCACGTTACGGTTTGCGCTTACGCTGGCGCTATGTCACAGGGTCCGCTTTCTGTTCCTTCGCATTCTTTTTGCTGTGACACTTAACATTTCGATTTAAAATACCACTGCCATCACTGAGATAACCTAATATTCTTCAGGTGAAGCAACCTCTGGCTGGAAGCTGCAACATTGGACTTAGGATTTGCAAGAAAGTGAATTGCGCTCACAATAGAGGGAGGTGAACTTTACAATTTACAATTGTCTTTGGTTTGAAGCAGATTCCTTAGGAAAGTTAATATTCTTCAGGTGGAGGATACTTCTAACTGAAGGGTGAAATAAGGAACTTAGAATTATCAGAAAAGGCAGTCTTTCAATTAACAGAGGGAGGTGGACCTTGCTTTACTTTTGTTACAATTGTTAAGATTTTCAGTGCAGGAAGAGTTTAAACCCACAGGGACTGAATACTGTTTACTGTGTCTGTCCTTGTTCACAGCTGACTTGACTGGAGTTAGTGATTGACTGTTTGCATTGCAATATTTGTAATACTGTGAGTTATTCACTCGGCTAAGAATTTGTCATAAGTCCTGAATTGAGAGCAGGTTACAGGTTGTGTATTTGACCCAGACAGTGCCCAGGGGGTGGAAACTGGTTTTCTTTTGTTTATCTCTGTGTGCCTTAAAAGGCCAGGCCAGACTGTGTCAGGAAGTGCTTAAGTCACAGCTACTTATCAGCCAATAGCTTTGGAAGAGTCTTACAGACCTGATAACAGTACTAATTTTAGCAGGCTCATCAGATAACCTAATATTCTTCAGGTGAAGCTACCTCTGGCTGGAAGCTGCAACACTGGACTTAGGATTTGCAAGAAAGTGAGTTGTGCTCACAACAGAGGGAGGTGAACCTTACAATTTACAATTGTCTTTGGTTTGAAGAAGATTCCTTAGGAAAGTTAATATTCTTCAGGTGGAGGATACTTCTAACTGAAGGGTGAAATAAGGAACTTAGAATTATCAGAAAAGGCAGTCTTTCAATCAACAGAGGGAGGTGGACCTTTCTTTACTTTTGTTACAATTGTTAAGATTTTCAGTGCAGGAAGAGTTTAAACCCACAGGGACTGAATACTATTTACTGTGTCTGTCCTTGTGCACAGCTGACATGTTTTGGGGCTGACTGCTTTCAGAGCACAAGTCACCAGGCTGTTTTGGGGCTGGAGAGGTTTACCTGTGTCTGACTTGGATGTTTGGATTTTTCTTTGTTTGATTAGCAGGGTATTTTCTCTGTCAAATTGTCGTGTAGGGCATCTTGTTGACAGGAAGGCACTCCATCGCAGCAGTAGGTCAGAGCTTTTAGCTGATTGTTTCATGAGGGCACAGTTTAGGCCCAAACCCTTCCCACCCCTCACCCCACCCACCCCTGGAAATAGTTCCTTTGTACCTAGGGTTCTGACATCATTTCCTCAAGGGGGCAAGGTGCATATCACTGTCATATCCTCTCTAGCACACTGCACTGACAATATAAGCATACACATTATATAATATATATATTTCTATATAACAAACCAATCACACACACACACACACACACAAAAAAATAAACTAAACAAGGTAGACAGACATGTGCGGAGTAGTGCAATGTACTGGCTGTGGGTCAGTAGTCTTCCGGGAGTCTTTCTGGAGGCTGAGATGCTGCCCTGTTTGCAGACAACTCTCTGCCCTGAGGGAGGAAGTTGCCCGTCTTCAGGCCGCACTGGACAGTAGTAAGGGAACCTCCCCCATCCAGGGAGCACCAGAGCCACCACCACTACCTCAGAGATTGCGAAGAAAACACAGCAGTTGGACCACAGTGTGCTCAGGGAGGGTAAGGGCAGTGAAACAGAGGCACACCCAGTCAGTTGTTCCACTCCACAATCCATACACCATTCTGGGGGAGCACAGTTCCCCTATGGATGCACCCGCAGAGGAGACTAAGGAGGTTGCAAACAACTGTCACAAGGGAGGCCCTCAGGAAGGAGGCAGAGGGCACCACAGGGAAAAGAAGCAGCTTCTGGTAGGGAACTCAGTTATTAGAGGGACAGAACAGGGGGGGCAGGGAAAACTGAAGTAAGGTGCCTGCCTGGTGCCATGGCTTGGAGGGACAGGAAGTGCATCCTTAGGATTACAAGAACAGTTGCATGGGAGTCTGAGCTGGACGTCATTGTCCACCTAGGGACAAATGACTTGACTCATCATGAGATTAGAGCAGTGCAGAAGGAATTTGGGGAGGGGCCTAAGACAAGTAGCACACACAGTATCCTTCTCAAAGGTGCTGTCTGTCAGTGGCATGGGTGAGGCGAGGGTACTTTGCACCATGCAGTTTAACGAATGGTTGAAAAAATGGTGTGGAGCACAGGGGTTTGGCTTCACTGGGGACTGGGGTTCCACCTGGAGGGACACCAGCCTATACTGGCAGGATGGTCTGCATCTGTCCAGGAAGGGAACAAGTCTTTTGGGCAATCAGTTTAAATGCTTCACTGGCAAGCTTTTAAACTAGTCAAGGGGGTAGGTACTGATAAGTAGCAGGAAAATCCCAGCCTCCCCTACAAAACAGGGTACTAAATGAGAAAAAGACCAAGGTAGAAAGGCCAGTGGGAGATGCTGCTACTGAAGGCATAGCCATCAAAAAATGGAGAGCAATGAGTACCAATGCCCATAGTCTGGGTAACAAGCTTCCTGAATTAGTGGCCTTGATGGAGAAGGAACATCTGGATATCGTGACAGTCACAGAAACATGGAACGCACAGAACCATGACTGGGACGTAAACATACCAGGATACACTATCTACAGGATGGACAGGGAGGGTAAAAGAGGAGGAGGAGTAGCTCTCTACATAAGGGAAGGAATCAAAGCAACAGAACAAAAGGGTAAACAGGGAGGAGAAGAAGCACTGTGGGTCAATTTGGAGGCAGGCAATGGCACCACAATCCGCAGAGGTTGTATAACCCCTCCTCAGGGGAGGAAATGGACAAGAAAATTATAGAAAGTATACTTAGAATGGCAGAAAAAGGGGAGATATTGCTAATGGGTGATCTGAATATGCCAGATGTTAACTGGAGTGCAGTTGCAGCAGCCACTTCTAAGAGTGGGGTTATTCTAGATGCCCTACAGGGGGCATGCCTCAGACAACTAGTATTGGAACCCACTCGAGAGGGAGCAATCTTAGACCTGGTTCTCTCAGAGATGGAGAGAGGATCACAGATCTAGAAGTCAGTAGCCATCTGGGAACTATCGACCATCGAACAGTATGGTTCACAATAAACACAGCAATAGAGTCAAGCCATGCAAAGGCAAAAGTACTAGACTTCAGGAGGGCTGACTTTGCCAAAATGGGTGAGTGCCTAAGGAATGCACTAGCAAATGGGCAGGAAGGAGGGGTGGAAGAACAATGGGGAATAATAAAAACTGCCATCACACAGGTAACAAGCCTTTGTGTGAAGCAAATAAACAAAACAAAACGATGTAAGAAACCACTATGGTTCTCAAAGGAGGTGGCAGTGAAGGTTCAAGAGAAAAAGAAAGCATTCAGAAAGTACAAGGAATCACAGAAGGAGCAGGACAGAGAATTGTATCAGTTAAAGCAAAAGGAAGCTGGGAAGGCAGTCAGAACAGCAAAGGCCCGAACCGAGGAAAAGATAGCCAACTCAGTTAAGAAGGGGGATAAAACCTTTTTTAGGTACATCAGGGAGCAAAGGAAGACCAAGGGAGGGATAGTGAGGCTTAATAAAGGGAAGGGGAGGTGGTCAGAGGGTGACGGTGAAAAGGCAGAGATACTAAACAAATATTTTTGCTCAGTATTTACAAATGAAGAGGGGGAGGTACCTAAAACAAACAATAGAAACACGCTTGATACAGAATTTGATACCAGCCCATTTACAGAAGAAAGGGTTCTGAAAGAACTCTTAAAACTGAAGGTGGACAAAGCAATGGGGCCTGATGGGATTCATCCCAGAATTCTAAAAGAACTAAGGGTAGAACTTGTGACACCATTGACTACCCTCTTTAACAAATCATGGGAGGATGGGGTGGTACTTGAGGACTGGAGGAGGGCAGATGTGATTCCCCTTCACAAAAGTGGGAGCAGGGCAGAAGCAAGAAACTACAGACCTGTTAGTTTAACCTCAGTGATAGGGAAAATGATGGAATCCCTTCTGAAGGAAAGAACTGTCGAGTACCTAGAGGCCAGAGGGCCACAGGACCCAAGGCAGCATGGATTCACACGGAAGGTCATGCCAGACAGATCTAATAGATTTCTTTGACTGGGTGACCAAAGTAGTAGATCAGGAGGGGCTGTGGACATGGCCTACCTAGACTCTTAGCAAGGCATTTGACCTAGTCCCACACAAAAGTTTAATATACAAGTTAGCCAGCCTGGGAGTGGGTCCCAAGATGATAGCCTGGGCAAAGAATTGGCTGGAGAATAGGACACAGAGGGTAACAGTAATAGAGTCCACTCTGAAGAAAGGGGGTTACTAGTGGGGTACAGGACAGTATTAGGACGGTCCTCTTCAATGTTTTTATGCGACATTGCAGAGGGACTGGAAGAAAAGTATGTCTCTTTGCAGATGACACAAAGATCTGCAACAGAGTTGATACACATGGTGGGGTGGAAAGGATGAGAAGGGACTTGGCAAGGTTAGAGGAATGGTCAAATGTATGGCAGCTACATTCAATGCTAAGAAGTGCAAGGTAATGCACCTGGGAAACAAAACCCAGGGAAGAGTACACAATGGGGGTGAGATACTAACAACAAAATGGAAAGGGACCTGGGGGTAGTCATATCAGATGACTTAAAGGTGGGCAAGCAATGTGAGAGGGCAGTAAGGAGGGCTGGGGGGATAGTGGGATGCATAGGGAGAGGCATCACCAGTAGAAAACAGGAAGTTGTTATCCCTCTCTTCAGACAGCTGGTGAGACCCCATGTGGAGTACTGTGTGCAGTTCTGGAGACCCAATCTCCACAAGGACATAGACAAGATGGAAACTGTCCAGAGGAGGGCAACTAAAATAGTGCAGGGTCTGCACCGGAAGACATATGAAGAGAGACTAAAGGAGCTTAATATGTATAGCCTCAAGGAAAGGAGGGAGAGTGGGGACATGATAGAAACTTTCAAGTACTCAAGGGAATCAACAAAGTCCAAGAGGGTAGCATCTTTCAAAAAGAGAGGTGTGCAAGAACAAGAGGCACAATTTGAAGATGGGGGCGACTCAAAGGTAATGTAAGGAAGTATTTTTTCACACAGAGGGTTGTGGATGCATGGAACAGCCTTCCGGAGGAAATTGTGGAGTCAAAAACAGTGGTTGAATTCAAGCATGCATGGGACAGTCATAAGGCAATTCTAGGGGTTGGGGGTAGAAAGAAGTAACCTGCTGGTTAACTAGGATCTGCAGCTTATCCATTAGGTAGGCAGACTGGGTGGGCCAAGCGGTCCTTATCTGCCGTCAAATTCCATGTTTCTATGTAGAGCTGCCATAAATGCAAATGGCAATGCGCACGGTGATGCAAACAAAAACACAAACAGAAACAGTAGTGGAAATGCAAATGGTAACAGTAACGAAAATGCAAGCGCGAATAACAACGCAAAGGGTAACGCACATGGTGGCATACATGGGAACGGTAACGCAAATGGGGACATAAACGCAAGTGGAAACAGTAACTGTAACAGTAACGGAAGTGCATCACCTGTTTTTGCCAAACAGGTGCGTACAGAAACACAGTGTATACAAAGAATACATGCATTGTAATGGGGATCGAAGCTTAAAACGAGCATTGGAAGTACTTAATTGCTAATATCTCAGCAACCGCACGACGTAGAAAAAAAATTTAAATTTCACAAAAATCTTGATTTTCCTGGCTAGGTTCTTGTTATTACATAGCCCATAGGGCTATGCAACTTGCAATAAAATTCGTGATCTCGCATCATTTTGTAGATAATCGAGCCCAAAAAGCGCGGGCGGACGCCACAATAAGTTGGTCTATGGGGAAAAATTCAACTTGGGAGTACCGTGAACTTGGCAGCCATGCAATATTTTTTTACCAAGCCACCAAAAGGCACATCTGTGAGATGTTGGCTGCCTTCCCTCCAAATTTCAGCTCAAAAGACCAAACTGTTCTTTCACAGTAGGGTGGCAAAGAATTTCTGTCATTTTGGCCAAGTCTGAAAAAGTAGTGTCGCAATTTGTGGCAATTTCCGCAAAATTTTGCGAAAGTGTGCCTGCGACACTACTGGTTCCAGAAATGTGAAAAACATATTTCTGGGGTGTTTTACCCCAAAATAAAGACATGGCTAGCATCCTCAGGTTCCGACTAGGTGAACACAGAAAGAATTTTGTCCCTAGAGGGTCCCAAATTTAAATGCCAAGCATTTTTCTGATCACCAACTGAAAAAAATTTGCGAAAGTGTTGAATATTTTTACTTTTCCCATTGACTTATAATGGGAACATGTTTTTTGAATAGCTTTTGAACCGTTCAATATTTTTTCACAAAATCTTCAAAATGCACATCAGGGACCCTGGCCGCATGTTCCCTGAAGTTTTTGGACCAGTCACATAAACCGTGCGACCTGTAGGCGAGAGCAAAGAAATCTCAAAAAAGCATAATTGTGCAATTCGTTGTTGCTTAATAACTCCGCAGCTGTACAGCCGACCGGTACGAAACTTGGCATATCCCAAGATCTACCATGTCCAATTGATTATACCAAATTTCAGGCAAATCTGTTGAATGGTGGCAAAGTTATTAAGGTACAAAATTTGACCCTTTAACCTTAAAAGTGCTACTCAACCCTAATAATGGTAGCACCATAATATAAACACTCACACACACACACACACACAAACATATGTGTGTGTGTGTATATATATATATATCTACACATACACACACACACATATAAACAGAGAAGTTTAAACCAGCACTTGGGAGAAATATCTTTGTTCAGCATTCCAACTTCCTTATTTCACAGTTCAACAGGCTGTCATTTCTCACTGATGAAAAATGTAAAAACACCATAACACAGGTGGAAACTGCATGGCAGACTATAATACATAAAAAGCAGGCTTCTACAAGCAGCATTTTCTTAAAATGATTAGCAACACTGGGAATTTCGCTCATCATTCTCAATACTGAAAAAGTGACAGTTGTAGGGTGTTCTTTCTCTTTTTGACTTGTTGCAAGTGTTACAATATCAAGTAGAATACTTCTGTACTAGGGCAGGCAGTTCTTGTGCATACAGCAGTTGTGGTGCAGAAAGGGTACTATTTACTTGCAGAGTGTTATGGGTACACAATTTAGCAGGATAACATTAGAGTCTGTAATATTTAGCTGTAGTATATTACAGCATGTGGACCAGAGTTCTTAGTTTTAGGGGCTAGATTCAATACTACGCTATTAATGCTGCTTTAAAACTTGGTCTTGCCCCAGCTATCAGCAGCTTTTGGATATCTACTCTTTAATATATCTAGTTAAAGTGGCAGTGCAATAAAACGGGGCAAAAAGATGTGACCCTAACTTGTCTCACTATAAATGATTCTAGGCATCTTCCAGTTTTATTTGATGGCAACATTTTCTGGTTTCACCATAATGTAAGTATTTTCCCAATGTTTTAGTTTTTTCCCCCAAGAAAAAAAGGCAGTCACCACATTTGGCTTAGATATAGCACTGCAGACTTGGCAAGCCTTAGGCCTGAGAAAATTATATATATATATATATATATATATATATATATATATATATATATATATATAAACTCATGGTATGCAACATGAGTTACTTACTGTATGCCAATATCTTTTAACTGAAGCTGAAAATCTAGCATTTTGGGAAACAATTTTTCATTGCACTGCTGCTTAAGAGGAAAATGTCCACCCTGTAAATTGGGTCACACCTCCGTGTGAGTCAAGGCCCAATTAGCATTTTTGCAAAGTGTTAAACTTTTTTTTTCCTCTTTCTTACAGTCTGGTTAGTAATTTAGATCTGGTTGATCCTGCCATCCCTTCTGCAGCATTTTGACCGAAGCGCCCCTAGCGGTGCACCCACAACCTCCGCATGCACAGAGGACCTGTTTTGATCAAGATCTTAATAGCTCTGGTTTGCAAGTTACATATCTTAGTGCCATACCGAGACTAGGTATAGTCTTACCAGTCTGTACCTCGTCTTGGTGTATCACCAAGACATATAAATTGCAAACTGGAGCTATTAATAGCTCTGTTTAAGCAGGACCTCTATGCAAGCTCCCACGGCTGCTGTGTGGCACATACATCATTCTCGGGACAGCTGCATGAGGTTGTGGTGCGCCACGAGGGACGCTTCTGTTAAAATGCTTGTGGAAGAAATAACAGGATCAACCAGATAAAATCTAAATTACTAAACAGACTAAGTAAAAAGCATTTAACGCTTAGCGAAAATGCAGTCAGGTCCTGCGTTACACTGAGGTGTGACCCCATTACAGGTGTATGTTTCACTCTAAGAGTGACTGGTTAACAGTCTAAAACAGTCCATCTGCTTGCAGTCCTCTACAGGTTTATAACATGATGAAATTTATTTATGTTTACAAAACATGACATTTTACCAGCAGCAAGCAGAACTTACATTCTGAACAGAAGTGGCAGTACAGGCAATTCTGTTTGCTAATGCCCATCTGTGTACAGATCTCTGTACATTTTATTTAGTTCTGTGCACCTTTCATTGGTTTTAAGTATACAATAAGGCAGTGGTTCTTAAAAAGGAATTTTGTGATCTTTGTTTTAATTAAGTGCAAATTAAATAAAATGTACAATTTTCCAAATGCAGCACAATCATAAAACTTTAATGCAAAAAAGCTACAAAGGAACATAAATAAAGACAGAACTTAAAAAAAAAAAAAGGAACTGCAGGCATCATCGGCAGGAAAGCAGGTGATAGGCAGGGTATTCGTTTTCTTATTACTGTGAAGACTTCCTTTAAAAGTGAATACAGACGATTTTCCAGACATCTCAGATGGACATCCCTGAGGTAGTTACTCTAACTTGAGCAGTTCCACATCAAAAATGAGGGTCGCATTGGGAGGAATGACGCCGGGATGTCCCGTAGCTCCATAAGCCACGTCGGGTGTGCAGGTCAGCTTAGCCCTCTGTCCCAAGCTCATCTAATGTTATGGGAGAAAAAGAAAACAAACAGCATTATAAACTGGTTGCTGAAAATCCAGCAATCTGACTGGCTAAACCCTCTCCTTACCCGTGACTGAACTCCACAACATAATCACAGGTAAGAAAAGGTGTCAGCCAATAAGACTCTACCAAATTAAAATCCCTCCTCCATAACTTCAGCAGTATACTGATCCTGTTACTCCTATCAACCGCAACATTTGCAGCGCTTTGGTCTGGTCGCGACAAACACCAGTCCCTCCAGCTGACTCAAACTTTGTTTTTTTTTTGTTTTTTGTAATTTCACGGTCTTACCCACTACAAGTACCCCTGACCGCCACTCCGAACAATTTTTCCACCATTAGCCGTAACCGATAGCCATCTCAAACTTGCAGGTACTGTACATTTTGGTTTAAAAAACAAGGCAAAAAAACAAAACAAAACAAAACAGTACTGCATTTCAAAACATGCCCAATATTAGGCAACATTAAGTGCCACCACCCGATCAGACCTCGGCAACTCCACTCACCATCATCCATCCCCCCCATCCCCCGGGACACTGCAAGCACTGCTTACCTCCTGAACAGAAATCAAAACCAAAAATCAAACCAAAGTGGCCCACAGAAACACCAACAAGCCATTTCAAAGCAACAGGGTGCTTAAAATAAATAACTAAAACACACTGTCATTGCGCACTTACTTCCGGGGTGGGTGAGGAGGCACTTTATGCGACTCAAATACTGAGCACTTACTTCCGGGATGGGTGGGTGGGGAGGCACTTTATGCGACTCAAAGACTGAGCACTTACTTTCGGGATGGGCAGGTGGGGGCGCACTTTATGCGACTCAAAGACTATGCACTTACTTCCAGGATGGGTGGGTGGGGGAGACACTTTATGTGACTCAAAGACTCATCAGCTCCCAGTGCAAGTGCTCCACCTAGTGAACACAATCAAATGAAGACTCCCCCCTGCCATATTAAAAAAATCACTAACAAAACAGTTATTACAAGATTTCTAAAAGGTTTTTTTAAACTTACTATTCCTACAAAAGTTTGAAACAGTTCATAATTGCAATAATACATTTCAGTGTGTGGTATATCATGGGATATCATCACTTCTCAGGTGCATCTCAACGCACCAAAGGAGAGACACCCATGATATACCACACCCTATCGTGTATTATTGTTTAACGCTTGTCCACTCCTTTGTGTCCTCATGCCTGGATTATTACAATTCCCACTACCTAGGGCTACCTGGAGTGGATGTCTGCCACTTGCAGCTGGTGCAGAACGCTGCGCCTGATTATTGACGGGAACCCCTCGGTCCTGTCATATTTCCCTGATGCTGCGCGAACTGCACTGGCTGCCAGTACAGTGGCGGATCACCTTTAAAGTTGGACTTTTGACTTATAAAGCCCTACACGGACAGGGCCTGGACTACCTGAAAGAGCTTGTGGTTCCTAACTGCCCTGAGCGATCGCTCCACTCAACTGATGAGGGGTTGCTAGAGATTTCAAGGGTTTGTTTAAAATCTTCAGGGGCCCGGGCATTTGTGCATGTGGCCCCTACCCTCTGGAATTCTCTACCCCATCAGCTATGGGAGTGCGTGAGTGGAGGGATTTAAACTGGCTCTTAAAACTTATTTATGGAATCAAGCATATGGTGAATGACTCAAATGCTGTTTATTGGTTTTATCTGCATTTTATAATATTTATAATATGTGAATGTATGATTTATTTTCTTTTGTTTTAATTGTTTGTTAGGTGCCTTGGTTGTTGAAAGACGCCATATAACTAATTATTACTATTATCATTAATTATGAACTGGATGACCAAAATGAAAGAAGCGGATTGGCTGACAGGTATTTGAAGCTGCGATTAAATCCCACAACATAATCACGGTTTCAAAAATCTCCAGCCACCAGTCTCCTCACTCATCTGAAATTCATCCTACAGCAACATTTCCATCATACCTCCTAATGCCACAAAGTGTGCCAAAAGCCATCCTCCACATCTTAAGGTGTCCAACATGAGACCAAAAAATAAAACAAAAACGTATAGTCAATTTTATTTTTTAATAATCTGAAGGAACCCAAAAACGCGATCGGCTTCAAGTAGTCCCTACCAACACTGCAATTGCTTCACAGTGCTATACTCTGCTCAACGGCCAGCACAGAATAAGCACATGTGTTTCATGTTATTTCTTTTTTAAACCCTTGCCCTCACAGCATACAAACTAAATTCCCTATAAAGCCGTCACTCTGATAGGCTTGACAACAGCTTCTCCCCCAGTCCTGCCTCACTCACACAGACTAGGCGCGTGCATCACGCTTCACTTACCAATCGTGCCTTCCATTTTTATGTACCTCCTCAACCATTCAAGCCTCTTCTCCCCGTACACAGCCAACTGTACTGGAACAACACTGACACACGCCCACGCAAACAAACGCAGACCAGCAGTTTACGCACATGCTCAGGCAGGCAAGCGTGTGGCGCTTAGAGAGGTATTGTTGACAGAGAGTTGTGTGGCAGGATGTACAGTTCAACTCATTACCTACTATCAAATCCTATGACAGCACCACCTACTACCTGCAACCGATGCAGAACTATTTTCTGAAACTGTACTGCTACACTATCCCTTCTAAATAATTTTTCACACATTAAAAACATTTTTTTTTATTTTTATCAATTTTAACTCAGTTCTTAATAACAATAATACACTCCTGGATGTGGTATATCATGGGATATCATCACTTCTCTGGTACATGAGGCACTCGGCCTATGGCATCATGCCTCACAATGCACCTGAGGCATGACTATATCCCATGATATACCACACTCTGCCGTGTATTACTGCTTAATTATACAACAATCTTACCAGTTGGCAGAGAGCTTTTGTAAATCCCAGTACACAACAGAGAAGAATGATCCAGTGAGACACCTTATAACATAAACAATAACTCAGTACACTGGCATTCTTTTTAGAGAAGCTTTCCTTAGATGGCAGAGAGTCCCAGCACACCAGACATTGTTTGTTTAACCTATTAACTTAATGTTGGGACTATTTTTCTCAAATATTTTCTCTGTTTCAAGTCCTCTTTTTTCATTGCATAATAGCAAAAGTACACTCCAGTGTGTATATCATGAGATATTGTCACATCTCAGGTGTATGAGTCCTCACAATGTACCTGAGTAGTGACAATATCCCATGATATACCGCACCCTGTCATATCTTATTGCTTAATTATATAGAGAATAATGCATATGCGATCAGCCCTCTCTTTCCAATTGGAGCGCCTTTCCTGCCGAGCCAGTCAAGCTGCTACCCGACCCGTGGAGCCCTCCACCCAGATTGCCGGAGCGGCCACTAGCCTGGGTCTACTCTCTTCTTTCTACAGAGCTATTTAGTCCCGCCCCCACCACCCTCTCCCAGGCCACCTATTAAATACGCTACTTGCTCTGCCCCTTTCTACCTACTCCAATCCCTTTCCTACTAGTACTACCCCTCCCCTCTTCTCCCCCTTAGCTATCTACCTAGCGCTTCTAGCAACTGCTCCTCTTCTCCCTCTCTCTACACTACCCCACAGTAGAGTGTACCTCTCTTCACTCCCTATCTGTGCCTCCTGTACACTTGGCAAAAATGGTACAAACAATACCTTACTTATTTTTGATCTTCTCCATCCTACTTTTCCTACCCCTTTTAACACCCCCTTTAAGTTGCTACCCTGCATCCCCCCGCTGAACTGACTCATCCTACAAATGCTCCCCAAAAGTCCACAGCATCTCTCCCAGCTACCATCTGGTCCTGTTTCTCTATGAGCCCCACAACCTCGCTCTATTCCTTTGGCTGCCTCCTGGTCTCCCTCCACCAAAGCAGAGCCTACTTTCTCCACACCGCCTGCCCTACTGCCTCCCCTAAACGGCATTTGGCCAAGTCTTGGTGCCTTCACATACTTCGCCACCACCTAACCCTTGCCCTACTGCTGCTGGTTACAGGGGATATACACCCTAATCCCGGCCCTTCACCAACCCCTGGTCACAGCTACCCCATGCCTAAACCCTCAGCCAAGGCTACCACCGACACTCGCTCTGGCTCCCTTCCCCAAGGATTACGCCTACTCCATCTAAACATTCGTAGCCTAGCCCCCAAGCTTGATCAGCTCCAGGTTCTAGCCACCCACCATGCCCCTGACATAATCATCCTATCCGAGATCTGGCTAAACCCAAACCTCCCAGACCAAACCATCACTATTCCAGGGTTCACCATCACTCATCAAGACCGACCCACCAGAGGTGGAGGGGTGGCTATCTACACCAGCTCAGCCCTACATTTTTCTGTCGCTCTCTCAAAATCTGAACCCAAAGCTTACAAGCTGCTTATGCTGAAATTGTCCCCTGCTTCCTCTCTACCCATCTTTGTGGCTGGTATTTATTGCTGCCCTGGCACTCTAGCCACAACAGTCACCGACCTTCTGAGCCAACTGACGTCTCTTACCCAGTCGGGTGAACTATATGTCAAGGGTGACTTTAACCACAACTGGCTAGCCCCTGCTTTTAACAAAACCCGAACTGAGATATCTGCTCTCAACCTTACCCAAATCATATGGAACCTACACGGTCAAACCATAAGACCGGAAACCACTCCCTTCTTGACTGGCGCTTACCTCCCACCCACACAGCGTCATCAGCTCTGGCCTCCTTCCTGACTCCATTAGTGACCACCACTCAACCTACTTGGTCCGCAAAATCCATCGAGTTAAAGCCCCTCCCAAATTTATATTTCAACGATCATATAAATCCCTAAACCTCTCCCCTCTCCTGGAAGAGCTAGCTCACTCAAACTGGGACCCAATCTTAAGATGCTCTAACATGGACGCTGCCCTTACACACTTCCTGAACACCTTCCTTACCGCCTGGGACAAACACGCCCCATCCTGCGCCATGCTAGGGTCCGGGGGTCTCACCTTCTCTGGATATCATCCGAGCTGATAGCTTGCCAACAAGCCCATGACAGGGCGTGGCGTATTTACAAATCCACTCTCCTCCCAGGCGACAATATCACCTACCGCATGCTCCGTAACAAGTGCACAAAGGCCATCCGCTTAGCTAAGGCCGAATATTTTAACAACACCCTAAACGCAAATCTTGGGAGGCCTTCCAAATTCTGGAAAGTCATCAACTCCCTTTTCTCCCCCCAACAACAAATCCCCCCCTCTTCTCGCCCAAGGGACTGTACTCTCCGACCTCCTGATGGTAGCCTCTGAGTTTAATTTCTACTTCACTACTTGTGCTACGACCCTCCTGGACTCCCTTCCTCCTGCAACCCCACCCACTACCCAGACAGCTACCCCCCCACCACCTGGCCAGAACCCTTTCTCCTTCAGACACATCTCCCCCATCGAAACCTTAGATGCCCTTCACTCCCTGAACCCCACCAAAGGTAAATCCCCCGATGGTCTCGACAAAAAACTCCCCCTCTTCCTATCTGCCCCTGCCATTGCCACTCCCCTCACTGCCCTGCTAAATCTTTCATTCACCACTGAGTCACTCTCCACTGAGTGGAAGCATGCCGCCATTCTACCCCTACCAAAAGGAGATGATCCTACGTCTGCAACTAACTACCATCCCATCTCCCTCCTCCCCACTCTCACCAAACTCCAGGAACATCTAGTACTATCTCAACTCTCCCACTTTCTCTCTGAAACTAACTTCTTCACTCCATTCCAGACCGGTTTTAGAGAAAAACACTCTACCACCACCTCCCTACTAAGACTCACAGACGCCATCCTCTCTGGGATGGACAAAGGACAAATTACTGCCGCTGTTTTCATCGACCTAGCCAAAGCATTCGATATGGTATCCCACTCCCTCCTACTATCCTGCCTATCAGGGGCTGGGCTATCAGCATCTGCCACAAATTGGTTCAGTGCCTACCTACAAAATAGAACCCAATCCACAAAAATAGCTGACTACACCTCCCCCCCCCCATTACCACCAGCGTTCCCCAGGACTCAGTCCTTGGCCCCATCCTCTTCTCCATCCTACTAAATGATCTGCCAAAGTCTTGCTCCACTACCTCAATACACATATACGCTGATGACATGGTCCTCTTTACTTCAGGCCGTACCTACAAAGAAGTCACCTCTAATCTTCAGACCGACTTCAACAAAGTACAACACTGGTTCAACTCCAACCAACTCTCCCTAAATGCCAAGAAAACTGTCTCTATGTCTTTCGGCACTAGACAGAGACTATCCAGACTTACATCCCCTCTGATCTTCTGCACCCTAAATAACACCATCCTTGAAGACGTACCCTCCTTTAGGTACCTGGGGGTTTGGCTTGATCACCACCTCTCCTTTTCCACACACGTGGACGCCATCCTATCAAAACTGCGCCCTAAGCTAGGCGCCCTCTATAGAAATCGCACTAGTCTCCCACTTTCTGTGAGATGCGAAATAGTCCAGAAAATGATTCTACCCTCCTTTGACTACTGCGATGTTGTCTACACCTCTGCCTCTAAGTCCACCTTAGCCAGACTGGGCCTCCTCTTCAGTGCTTTCTGCCGCTTTGTCCTTGATGTCCCCCACCACACCCATCACTGCGAGCTCTTCCATTCACTGGCCCTTCCATCCCTGAGCAACCGGCGCCTACTTCACAGTGCTAAATTTGTTTCTAACTTCTGGCTCAGTTCCCTTCCCCCCTACCTCTTATCCTGCCTATCTTCCCCGCCTACCCCCGCCCTCGCCCTCAGGTCTACTGACTCCAGGCTATTAGTAATCCCTCACCGAAGGACCTCCACAGGCCAATCGGCTTTCTCTTACCTCCTCCCTAAGCTCTGGAATGGCCTGCCGGGCCAAATCTGCCATTCTTCCTCCAAACACTCTCTATCCTCTGCCCTCACTAACTTCCTTGCATCAAACTGTACCTGCCCCTGACCTCCCCGATTGATTCTTCCCCCTCCTCGATCCCTCCTCATACGCACCTGACCAGTGGCTCGGCCTTCGCCCAATTGACTGGCTTATACATTGTCCCAAACAACCTACACACTTACTGTCTCATCACTTCTGCTATCTCCCTTCTTATTCCCCCAACGTCTTCCCTAAGTCAACCACCTTATCTACTCCAGTGTTTACTATACAGTCCTGTCACCTCTCCCTGGCCCCAATCTCAGACTTCCATTTCTCTCTGCCAACTTGGTGCATCATGCTTCAATTTAATCTCTGTTACAGGCACTTATGTAATCACGTATAGTTCTAGATGTGTAATCAAATATGTATGCCACCCTCCTTGCGGCACATGTATGTACTGTCTCCTCATGTAACAAGTTTGTAATTAACCACACTCAACTATGTAACAATTGTTTGTATTGCTCTACGCCAAGTTCAACCTATTGTTTGTTGTATGTATAACTTCCTCCCTTGTACCCCCTGCCAGGTCGCACTGTGAGACGAGCATCTTTTTGCTCAGTGTGCCTTTCCTGGTGAAACATTTTCAATAAATAATAAATAAATATGCGACTGTGTACTATGAAGGTTTTTTTATACAACTGAGGTGTGTGATAACCCATAAACCTCAATAGCGAAGCTCGAGAGGTTTATGAGGTCATCATACATTGAGGATGCGTAAAAAAAACCCATCATGGACACACAGTCATCTATGTATTATTTTTTTTGAAATCACTGGTGCAAAGAGTCAATGCGATCGCCATTGTGGCTGGAGACAGAAACTATAGTTAGGGATGTAAGTTTGTCATGGATGAGGTTTTAATGACTCATTGTTTGTTCATGAAATCATTAGTAAACAGTAGTAAATGTTGTGGCACTGTCATCATTGCTACATTCTGATGACACTAGTGAAAGTCATGGAAGTCCTGAATAAAGATCAAACGTCATGGAATCAATGACATGTATGACTGCCATGACAAACTTACATCCCTAACTATAGTGTAAGCGGTCTTCATTGCTGTTGACGACTCAATTCCTCTTCTGTTTTCTCTGTCTGAATGCCCTGGCCCGACCCACCCACACTGCTCTGCTGAAACCACTGCTCACTAGCACAACCATGCTGTTCTACTGCTGCCACCCAGGATCACCAAATGGAACTGTAGGTGCACTGTCATCACCTCTTGGGGTCAATGTCCACCACAATGTGGGACACCACCAGACTACTCTGGCCCTCCCTCAATCTCTAGCTGCTGGAGGTCTGACTCTGAGCAAGTAAGAAGGAGACTACTGAAGAATACAGGAACTTTCTGTCCCAGAACAGGAAGGGAAGGAGCTGTAAGGGCATGGAAGCGGTAGGAAAGTAGGAAGAAAAAACAAAAAAACAAAAAAGTAAACAGAGAGAGGAAAGAGTAAGCATACAAAGCAACAGTCGAGGAGCCACAAAGAAGACATGATGGGAGTGGTGCAGTGCAGTAGCTGTGGGACGGCAGTCTTCTGGGAGACATTCTGGAGGATGCAGTGTTGTCCCATCTGCAGGCACCTCTCTGAGCTGAGGGATGAGACTGCTCCAGGCTGAGTTGGACAGGATTCAGGGTACCTTCTCTCCCACCCAGGGACCACAAGGGCTACCACCGTTGCCTCAGAGGTTGCCAAGAAAGAGGAGCGGTTGGACCACGGTGGGCTCAGGGAGGGTGAGGGTGGTGGAACAGAGATGCATTCCTCCAGCTGTACCTCTCCACAATTTATATGCTGTTCTGGCAGAGCATGGTTCCTCTATGGAGGCACTCATGGAGGAGACCAAGGAGGATGCTGGAAACCTCCACAAAGAAGACCCACAGGAGGGTGGCACGGGACCCTATAGGGGAAGGAAACAACTCCTGGTGGGGGACTCAACTGTTAGGGGGATAGAACTGGGGGAGGGAGGGAGAGGTAAAGTGCCTGCCCAGTGCCATGGCTTGGAGGGTCAGGGAGCGAATCCTCAGGATCGTGGGAACAGCTGCACAGGGGAGGGAGCTGGATGTCACTGTCCACCTAGGGACAAATGACCTGGCTAGGAATGGGATCAGAGCAGGAGGAGTTTGTGGAGTAGGGGAGAGGCCTTAGACAAGTAGCATGCATGGTAACCTTCTCGGAGTTGCTGCCTACCCATGGCATGGGTCAGGCTAGGGTGCACTGCACCATGGGATTCAATGAATGGTTGAAAAACTGGTGCAGAGCTCAAGATTTTGGCTTCACTGGGGACTGGGGGGGGTCCATCTGGAGAGATACAGGCCTATATTGGCACAATGGTCTGCATCTGTCCAGGAGGGGAACTAGCATTTAAACTAGCTAAGGGGGGGGCATTGAAAAGGAGCAGGGAAATCCCAGCCCCCCCCCACAAAACAGGGTAGTTAGCAAAGTAAACACCAAGATAGAGAAGTCAACAAGGAGAAGGGCAGGGTAAATGGAGAAAAAAAGCAAAGGCAGTAAGGACAAGGATGGGGCTAAAAGGGGTAAGGCCAACAAAAAATGGAGGGCAATGAGTACCAATGCCCATAGTCTGGGTAACAAGCTCCCTGAACTAGTGGCCTTGATGGAAGAGGGACGCCTGGATAACATGGCAGTCAGAGAAACATGGTACACAGAGAACCATGACTGGGATGTCAACATACCAGGGTACACAATCTACAGGAGGGACAGGGAGGGTAAAAGAGGAGGAGGAGTAGCTCTCTACATAAGGGAAGGGATCAAAGCAACGGAACTAAAGGTTAAACAGGGAGGAGAGAAGGCACTGTGGGACACCTGGAGACAGGAAATTGCACCACAATCCGCACTGGGGTCATATACAGATCCCCATCTCACCACAATCCACACGGGGGTCGTATACAGATCCCCATCTCAGAGGAGGAAATGGACAAGGAAATGATAGGAGGCATCCTTAGTATGGCAGAAAAAAGAGAGATATTGTTGATGGGGGACCTGAATATGCCACATCTTAACTGGAGCACCTTTGCTGCAGCCACATTCAACAGCAGGGTCATTCTCGATGCCTCAGACAGCTAGTGTTGGAACCCACTCAGAAGGGAGCAATCTTAGACCTGATACTCTCAAATGGGGATGGAGAGAGGATCTCAGATTTAGAAGTGGGTAGCCATCTGGGAACAAGTGATCACCAAACAAACGTGGTTCATGATAAACATAGCCCTAGAGTCAAGCCATACAAAAGTGAGGGTATTGGACTTTAGGAGGGCTGACTTTGGCAAAATGGGAGAGCGCCTCAGAAAAGCACTAGCAAACAGGCAAGAAGAAGGGGTGGAGGAACAATGGGGAAAATCAAAACTGCCATCACAGAGGCAACAAGCCTCTGTGTGAAGCAAATAAATCAAAATGAAGGAAAAAAACACTATGGTTCTCAAAAGAAGTGTCAGGGAAGGTTAGGAAAAAAGATAGCATTCAGGAAGTATAAGGAAACACAGAAGGAGCAGGACAGAGAACTGTACCAGTTAAAGCAGAAGGAAGTGGGAAGGCAGTCAGAATAGCAAAGGCCCAAACCAAGGAAAAGATAGCCAACTCATTTAAGAAGGGATAAAACCTTTTATAAGTACATTAGGAGCAAAGAAAGACTGAGGCAGGGATACTGAGGCTGAATAAAGAGGAAGGTGGTTGGGCAGAGAGTGACAGTGAAAAAGCAGGGATACTGAACGAATACTTCTGCTCAGTATTCACAATGGAAAAGTAGGGGGAGATACCTAATCCAGTCAATAGAAGCACTCTAGATAGGGGGTTGATATTAGTCCTTTCACAGAAGGAAGAGTTCTGAAAGAACTCTTAAAATTGAAGGTGGATAAAGCAATGGGGACTGAAGGGATTCACCCCAGAATTCTAAAAGAACTAAGGGAAGAACTAGTAACACCACTGACTACCCTTTTTAATAAATCATGGGAGGATGGTGTGGTACCTGAGGACTGAAGGAGGATGGATGTGATTCCCCTTCACAAAAGTGGGAGCAAGACAGAGGCAAGAAACTATAGACCTGTCTGTTTGACCTCAGTGGTAGGGAAAATGATGGAATCACTTCTGAAGGAAAGAACTGTTGAGTACCTAGAGGCCAGTGGGGCAGAGGACCCAAGGCAGCATGGATCCACAGCAGGAAGGTCATGTCAGAAAAATCTAATTGATTTCTTTGAGTGGGTGACCAAAGTAGTAGACCAGGGAGGGGCTATGGACATGGCCTACCTAGACTTTAACAAGGCAGTTGACACAGTCCCGCACAAAAGATTAATAAACAAATTAGCTAGCCTGGGAGTGGGTCCCAGGGTGGTAGCCTGGGTAAAACACTGGCTGGACAACAGGACACAGCGGGTAATAGTAAATGGAGTCCACAGTGAAGAAAGGAGGGTTACTAGTGGGGTACCGCAGGGTTCAGTACTGGGGCCGGTCCTTTTTAATGTCTTTATAAGTGACATTGCAGAGGGACTGGAAGGGAAAGTATGTCTCTTTGCAGATGACACAAAGATCTGCAACAGGGTTGATACGCAAGGTGGGGTGGAAAGGATAAAAAGTGACTTGGCAAGGTTGGAGGAATGGTCAAATGTATGGCAGAACAGATTCAACGCAAAGAAGTGCAAAGTAGTGCACCTGGGAAACAAAAACACAGGGGAAGAGTACACAATGGGGGGTGAGATTCTGACAACAACAAAAATGGAAAGGGACCTGGGGGTAATCATATCAGATGACCTAAAGGTGGGCCAGCAATGTGAGAAGGCAGTAAGGAAGGCTGGGGGGATCCTGGGATGCATAGAGAGAGGCATCACCAGTAGAAAAAAGGAAGTTGTTGGCCCTCTGTGCAGACAGTTGGTAAGACACATCTGGAGTACTGTATACAGTTCTGGAGACCCCAACTCCGCAAAGACATAGACAGGATGGAGGCTGTCCAGAGGAGGACAACCAAAATAGTGCAGGGTCTGCACCAGAAGACATATGAAGAAAGACTAAAGGAGCTTAAGATGTATAGCCTCGAGGAAAGGAGGGAGAGGTGGGACATGATAGAAACTTTCAAATACCTCAAGGAATCAACAAAGTCCAAGAAGGTAGCATCTTTCAGAAAAAGAGATGTGCAAGAACAAGGGGGCACAATTTGAAGATAGAGGGGACAGCTCAGAGGTAATGTAAGGAAGTATTTCTTCACAGAGAGGGTTGTAGATGCATGGAATAGCCTTCCTGAGGAGGTTGTAGAGTCAAAAACAGTGGGGGAATTCAAGAATGCATGGGACAGACATAAGGCAATTCTAGCGGGGGGTAGGAGGAAGTAGGCTGTTGGTTAACTAGGATCTGCAGCTTATCCGTTAGGTAGGAAAATGGGCAGACTAGGTGGGCCAAGCTGTCCTTATCTGTCATCAAATTCTGTTTCTATTTAAAGCAAAATAAGGTTGGGTATAATTGCACCACTCCTATGCATTTCAGGTCTACTAAGAAAAGAAGCAGATCAAATAACCAAAAACTTCAACGAGTTTTAGAAAAGATAAGCAATCATAAAATGTGGGTGTTCAACTAGAAATAATATTATGTAAATAGGGTTGAATGTGTCCCTTTAAAGCAGCAGCAGAATGAAAAACATTTTTTTTTTGTTAGAGATACAGTATAAGCAGTTAACAAAAAACAAACATCAATATACACATTTTTTATTTCCATTTTATTTAATTTGCAAAGTGACAACCACCCAATCCCCAAACCAACCAATTAACCACCAAACCATCCAACCAACCACCTAACCACCAAACAATGATCCACTCACCCCAGCAGACAAGCAAACAGCTAACCACCCAACCATAACTGAATGACCAAACCAACACACCCAAGGAAGCAGTCAACCAACCCATGATTGAACCATCTATCCACCCAAGCAAACAACCAACCACCCACCAACCATCCACCCACCCAAGCAAGCAGCAACCCAACCACCAAACTAACCACCCACCCATCAAAGCAAGCAACCACCTACACCCAACCATCTAGCCACCCACCCACCCAAGCCTGCATGCAAGCAACCACTGAACCAACCCAAGCAAGGAACCAACCACCTAACCAGCCAACCAACTACAGAAATAAGCAAGCAACCACCAAACCATTTACCCAAGTAACCAAGCAACCATCCAGCCACCCACCCACTCAAGCAAGTAACCACACAACCACTAAATAGGGGTGTCATGGTATGCCCGTTTCACGGTATACCACGGTATCAAACGTCATGGTATTCATACCGTGGGCAATTTCCGATACCGCACTAAACGTGATTCACTGTATACTGCGATATTCATGGTATACCGCAGTATTAAGACTTTTCAATCAATTTTTTTGTATTTTCAGGGACAACTGTCTCTTCCACACCTACTTTCCCTGATGCTTTTTACAAAAATTACTTCCTATGTTATACTGCGGTATTACAGTGACAGTTATCATACCATCAGAATTTTGATACCATGACATCCCTACCACCAAACCAACTGACCAACCATCAACCCACCTAAGCAACCACCCACCCACCTAAGCAAGCAAGCAACCACCTAACCATCAAAACAACCAATTAACTAGCCAACCAACTAATCAGCCAACCACTAAAACAACTAACTAACCAACCAGCCAATCATCCACCAACCCCAAGTAAGCAGGCACCCAAGCTCCAAACCACCCAATTACCCAATGAACCATCAACACACCCTACCAAGCAAGCAACCACCAAACCAACCCATAGTGCTCCTAGACCCCATAGTGTCGGGAGCCCATAGCACAATATTCAGCTAGCTCCATGCAAACTGGGCATGCAAGACACAAAGGGGCCATATGCATGTCTATTATGGGGTCACTTGCATGAGAAGCAGTGGCAAGTCTGCACCCTTGGGACTGGCCCCGCCTCAACTCCGATCACTGGCCCAATGTTGCTGTTGGTCACTGTGCACCTGGTGCCAGTTTCTTTTTAACCGAGCAGGAATTTCTGTATTGGGGTGGGCTGGCCTGTGGTCAGCTAAGTAGCACATACATATTATGTGCTTGGGTGTGAGAGTATATTCCAAGGAAGAACTCTGGAAGCTAAGACCCTGGGATTTGGAACACTTTGCTCCCCCTTGTGGAGTTTTGCAGTGTTGTATGGAATTTAATATCATCCGCCCTAAGAAAAGGAGTAGGAATGGTGGGCAGTGAGCCCTGGTGGCTACAGGTGGAAGATTCAGGAGTTGCTTGACAGTTGGTAGGGGGAGAGGAAGAAATATTTCTTGCTTCATCCCAATACCAAGGCAATGCAAGTTGTAGGAGGTGGTTCAGGAGTGAATCCGCCAGGCTCCCCCAGCCTGGGTACTGCTTTGCAATGCCAGACTGGCATATATGTGATGTCATTTCTGATTGACATGCCGACCTGGTGTGTATCACAGACACCTGGCTGGACAAATCCGCCATGCCTGTCCTGGAGGGGTTGATCCTCGTGGGTTCCTCCGTGGTACACCACCCGAGACTGGGACACAGGAGGGGTGGTATAGTCATCTATACTAGAGCTGGCTTAAACCATGTAGTGTTTCCCGTCATGAATGTGGGGTCCTTTAAGTGTGTGACTAGAGTGTTTGCCTGCTCTGAAATGCAGAGTGGCCCTCGTGTACTGCCCTCTGGGAGGGGGTCGGGATTTTCTGCAGGAGTCTGCTGAGGGGCTATCAGGCTGGGCTTTGGAGTCCCCAGAGACTCCTGTACTTGGGGATTTCAATGCCTGGGTAGATGATCCTTTGGATAAGTTTGCCAACAAACTCCTCCTACTCATGGAACAGCTGGGTTTCAGACAGGAGATTACCACAGCTACGCACTCAACAGGCCACATGCTCAACCTCATTTTCTCGGCTGAGTTGGAAATTGATAATATCTCAGTGGAACCTGTCGTTTGGTCGGACCACTGCACCATACTGTTTGATGCTTGAGTCATTAAGAAACAATCTTCGACTGTGGAAGTGATCCAATACTTTTTTTTTTTTTCTATTTTTCCTCCCCTGCTGCCAGCTGCCCTGTACCTCAGCCCAGTTGTGGACCAAGACTTCCACCCCCACAACAGCCGTGACCCTCTGATACCTCCTTGCTTACCCCCCAGGGTGGGGTTGCAGCACTAGACTCCCCTAGTGCCGCAGACAACAGGATAGATTGGAGGGCTGGCCTGGAGGCTAATTGAAGCCGTAGCGAGCTTCATCTAGGGCGGCTAGCAGCTGCACTTTTTCCTGTTTTTCTTGGGGGTGGGGACGTGCAATGACGTCCTGTGCCCACCCCACTGCCTGAACGTTCTTGGCGCCAGTCGCTTGCACAACCACCAGCCTCTGCCAGGGGTCCGTCGAGTTCCAGTCACACTCCCCACCCTTCCCCCGGAGAAGGAGAGCATTCCTCGGGATGCCCCATCCTCTCCCCCGGGCCAACCCTCCAGCATCCCGGGTCTGTTCCTGAACCCAGGTCGCCGGTGTTGCAAGCGGAAATCCAACCGCTGTGCCGATAGGCCGGCTGTGATCCAATACTTTTATAAATGGGATCTGGATCCAGTGAGGTTTCTAGATCTTTAGGACATTTCAAGCCCAGCTGAGGTCTCTATCAGGTGTGCGTGCCACTGTTGGATCTAGAGATTCAGCAACGTTTACTTCGCAGGCGAATTTTAGGTGAAGTCGCCAAATTCACCTCTGTGAATCACTTCATAAAGTTGCCACCCTTTAATGAGAATTCACCATTTGTAACTTCGCCTAGGTTTTGATTTTTTTTGAAGTGCAAATTGCACTTAAAAAATAAACAAAGCAAAGAGAAGTTATAAATGACGAATTCCCCAAATCCCTGGTGTCTAGTGGTCCCCCCCCAACTGATCGCCAGCCGCAATGTAAACATTTATATCTATCTTTAATTAAATCCCTGGTGCCTAGTGCCTCCCGCTGCCGATCACCGGCCACAAAGTAAATAATTAAATCCCTGGTGTTTAATAATCCCCCACCCACCACTGACCACAATGTAAATAATTAAATCTCTGCTGTCTAGTGGTTCCCCAACCGATCACCGGGCACAGTGTAAATAATTACATATATTTTTCATTAAATCTCTGGTGTCTGTTGGACTCCCCACCCCATCAGGGAGTGCCCCACCACCATGTTCCTCCACCACCCTGACCTTGAGCAGCCACCGGCACAGCCCTTCACTCACCTCCAAGGCCGGCAGCCTGAGTGAGCTCTCAATGAATTAGGGCGTGCTTGTACAAGGGACAACTAGACACCAGAGATTTAATGAAAAACAGATGTGGGTTTTATTTATATTGTGGCTAACACAATCGGGGGAACACCACTATACACCAGGGATTTAATTATTTACATTGTGGCCAAAGCAATCGGCGGGGAGAGACCAGACATTTAAAAATAATATATTTTTCGATCATTAGACACCAAGGCCCAGATATTCAAACTGCGCCAGGCTGTGGCGCAAGCTTGGGCGCAGCTCAACTTGGCTGCGCAGGGGTGTGGACTGGGCGATATTCAATGGAGCTGCGCCATGGCTCAGCAGCATTGAATATCGCATCCTGGCCACCCCCAGTGTGCATGGCGCAGTGGCACTGCGCCAGCGCAAGTGGCCAGAGTGGAGCATGGGGATGCACTAGCGCAAGTTCCATTGCGCCATGCACAACCACCATGATATTCAAAAGTTGACATGCAAATGGGGCCATAATGTATGCAAGGCACACATGGGGCCATTTGCATGTCATTATGGCCCCATCTGCATGCAGGTGCGCCGATCACCGACGACTTGCGCCTGGCGCCCTGCCAGGCAGCAGCCGTCGGGGACCGACACCCCCTGCAGCCGGCAATGTGCTCCACAGCCCAATCGCGGGCATCTGTATAAATAAAATAAGAATTCGTCCAATATCCCTGGTGGTCCAGTGGACCGCTGTGTGCCCGATCGCAGGCATTTGTAATAAAAGAGAATACATATTTCCAATATCCCTGGGTCAGTGGACCGCTGTGTGCCTAATTCGGCGGGCATTTGAAATAAAGAAATACATATTTCCAATATCCCTGGTGGTCAGTGGACGCTGTGTACTTGATCGCAGGGCATTTGTAATAAAAGAAATACATATTTCAATATCCCTGGTGGTCAGAGGACCGCTGTGTGCGCAATCGCGGGCATTTGTAATGAAAGAACTGAATATTTCCAATATCCCTGGTGGTCCAGTGGACCTGCAAGCCCGATCGTGGGCTAAGTACCTAAATAAACCCCATCAATATCCCTGGTGGTCCAGTGGACCCCTCCACCCCCGCCCACTGAATCCACTGCTCCGCTCCCCGGTCAGCGGAGGGTGGCAACACCCACCCGGCCTGCCATGCGACTGACTTTGCAGTCGATAGGGGCTGTCGCCCATTGGTCCACAGCGTGAGCCAATGGGCGTGCAGCCCATCCGTACTCACATTCCAGATATGTGAATGGATCCATTCACATATCTGGAATGTAATAGTATGGGCTGCGTAATCCCATTAGCTCACACTGTGGACCAATGGGGAAGCCCTACCAACTGTGTCAGTCGGCCGGCAGTGGGCGGCAGGTGGGTGGGGTGCTGCACTCCAGCGGCCGGGGAGGCGGGGCAGTGGGATTCAGTGGATGGCGGTGGGGAGGTCACTGGACCACCAGGGATATTGATAGGGTTTGTTTAGGTACTTCGCACGATCGGGCTTGCAGGTCCACTGGACCACCAGGATATTAAGAGTATTCTTTCATTACAAATTGCAGCGATCGGGCACCAGCGGTCACTGGACCACCAGGGATATTGGAAATATTTAGTTCTTTTATTACAAATGCCTGCGATCGGGCACACAGCGGTCCACTGGACCACCAGGGATATTGGAAATATTTAGTTCTTTTATTACAAATGCCCTCGAGCGGGTACACAGCGGTCCACTGGACCACCAGGAATATTGGAAATATTTAGTTCTTTTATTACAAATGCCTGCGATCGGGCATGGGGGGGGTGCCGCCAGGTGCAGCCGGAGCTCGAGTGGCCACCCACAGGTGGCAGCTGCCGTGTTGCACCCTGCAATGCAGCAGCTCACCTGTGGGTGGCCATCAGTTGTTCCTTTTTTTGATCAACTTTGTGCTGGGCGCGGGAATGCGGGTTGCGCATGCATGGCTCTGCACATCCGGGCTGAATGTCGGGCGTGCAGAGTATGCGTAGGCCGCCCCCTACCTGTGCCTGCATACATTAATGATGCGCTCCGGCGCATCGGGATTTGTGCCGCGCACTTTTCCCTATTGAATATCGCACCGGGGCACATCAGTGGGTTGTGCATGGTGCAACAGTGTTGCGCCATGTGCAACCCTTTTGAATATCTGGGCCCAGGTATTTAAAAGTAGTTTTTTCGCGAAGTGTAGAATTTCGCCCACAAAATTCCACACTTTGTGGTTGATCCCTACTCCGTAAATTGGTGAACTGCACAACTTGTGCTTCGCGAATTGAGTGCAACTTGCAAAATATTTAGCGGAGCAGATTTTGCTAACTTCATACATCACTAGTTGGATCCTATTATAGGGTTCTTTCTGTGGGACTGGATGCCTTGGCACCAGTCTGTTCTTGCCTGCAGACCTCACATTGTTGTACTCCTTGGTTTACATCTGAGCTTTGGGAGATGAAGGTTGCAGCTCATAAGTTAGAGTGCAAGTGGATGAGGTCACAGTTGACTGCCAACAGACATGTCCTGGAGAAGCACTTGAGGCTGTACTGGGAGGCTATCGAATCGGTACAGAAGGATTTCTTTTCCGCTGTGATTGCCACTGAGAAGAACCATGCTGCCACACTTTTCGGTGCTGTAGGCAATCTATTACATTCGGATTGTCTGCGCCAAAAGGAACTTCTTTCCAGTGAAAGGTACAGGCAGTTGAATGAATTCTTCAAGGCCAAGACTGTGGACATACAGGAACAGATTTCCTCCACTATCCAGTCATCGGTCAGCATGGATAGAGAGGGGAGTGTGAATGGATCGGTACATGGTTTGGGGGAGGTGTTTCCAGCCACTGGATGAGGAGGAGATCCTCGGGGTGGTCATGCGCTTGAGGTGTCCCAGATGTGTTCTGGACCCGGCACCCACCCAGCTGCTTAAGGCGGGATGGGGCATTTAATTCCAGTGTTGACAGGTATAACCAATGCTTCTCTGTAAGAGGGGTTTTTGCCATTGCCCCTAAAGAGGGCGGTGCTGAAGCCCCTCCTTAAGAAGGCATCACTAGACCCTGACACACTTGCCAATCTTCATCCTGTCTCCAACCTTTCTTTTTTGGCTAACGTTGTAGGGAAGGTGGTTGTGACCCAGCTGGTGAGTTCTAGAGAGGAATTACCTCTTCAGGCCATTTCAATCTGGGTTCCATAGCAAGTGCAGCACAGAAACAGCCATGATTAGGGTATGCAATGATCTCTTCCTGGGAAAGAGATCATGGGAAGATATCTACTGTGATCTTATCTCCTTCTTCGCATTTGACACAGTAGATAATGCAAAACTGTTGGCCAGATGTGAGGAGCATGGTGGGTTGTCTGGACAGTGCTGCAATGGTTCCAATCCTTTCTTAGTGGTAGAGGGTAGTCAGTAGCACTTGGCATTGGCCACTAGCTCTGGACTGCGGTGTTCTTCAAGGTTCTGTCCTTTCACCTGTTCTGTTCTCTGTGTATATACTGCTGCTGCTGAAAGAGATCATTAAGCATACAGTGTGGAGTTTCACGGCTATGCAGATGACACCCAATTGCATGTGTCTTTTGCTCCTGGTGGGTTGTCTTCTGTGCTGGGATTAGAGCAATACTTGGAGGAAATCAGGGTCTGGATGACCTCCAGTTGGCTGACTTTGAATCCAACCAAGACCGACTTGCTTGTGGTAGGCTCAGAGAAGAAGGTATTAGCCGTCTGCGGTGGCCTGATGCTTTCCTTCCGGGGGGGGTTATGTTTGCAGGCAGCACAAGAGTTTCACAGTCTTGGAGAGGTTCTTGATGGCCAGTTGACTATTGTTTTGCAGATGTCCTATGTAATCAAGAACTGCTTTTATCATCTTAAGAATGCTGCCAGGCTGCAACCATTGCTTGATTCTGCTGATCTAGCTACTCTAGTTATCACACTTGTCTTCTCCCAACTCGACTACTGCAGTGCACTCTATGAAGGCTTACATGGGGGTCAACTGCGCCGCCTGCAGCTAGTTCAAAATGCTGCAGTGAGACTTCTGACCCCTACTCAGAGGTCAGAACATATTACACCCTTGCTGCGGATCCTGGGCTGGCTGCCTGTTAGGTATCGCATCGATGTCTGGGTACTGTTAGTGAAATTTTAAGCCTTGAATGGATGGGACCCACAATACCTCAGTGATCTCCTGATTTTCCATGTCCCATTAAGGAATTTCGGATCTAGTAAAAGGGGTTTGATGACTGTTCCTTTTTCCTGGTTAAAGCCTGCTGCTGACTGGCCTTTTTCAATTGTGGCAGCTACCCTATAGAATTTGATCCATGAAGGGATATGTACTGCCAGTTCTGTAACATCATTTTAAAAACTGAAAAATGATCTACTTCTTAAAGCTTTTGATTAACCTGACCTGTTTATCTTAACTGTTGGTTCGTCCATTTCATGTTTTTAGTATTATAAGAGGAAGGATGTTTTATGAGTGAATATAGTTTTGTATTGTAGTTTTATATTATTTATATGGGATCTACTTACTGTGCTGATTGTACAGGCACTCTGAGGCTCGGGACATTTGTCATTTTGAGGGGTCTTTTCATTAAAATTTCATGAGGTGATAAACCCATGGGGCCAGCTCTTTCCCTCATACTCATTAGGGCTATTGGTAGTGCCTTTACCCAACTAAGGCCAGTATTTGCCATAATTTTGGTCAATTTTAGCTTTAATGTCTGATTTGCCCTTTCTACTGCCCCTCCCGATTGTGGGTGGTATGCACAGTGCGTTCGTAAGTTTACTTGCAGTGCCTCACACAAGGTTTTGATGACTTTATTTGCAAAATGCGAGCCATTATTGCTGGAGAGCCGAGTGGGAATTTCCCACCTTGGTATGATTTTTCTAATTAGGGCCTTTGCTACTGTACAGGCCATGGTTTTTTGTACTGGGAACGCCTCTACCCACTTTGAAAACATATTTACAATTACTGAGCAATATTTATACCTTTTACACGGGTTTAGCTCAATAAAATTAATTATTAAATGTTTAAAAGGTCCTGTAGGAAAAGGATGGGCAGAGGGGGTTACTTGGAGTCCTCTGCCAACATTATTTTGCATACATATTACACACTTTTTACAAAATTTTTTAGCATATACGGTAAAGCCAACATACCAATGTTTATTTACAAGATTGACTACTCCACTTTTTGAAACATGATTGGCCCCATGGGCCAATTTTGCCAAAAAGGGAAATACTGCCGAGGGCAGGCAGAGCCTGCCCTCGGGGTTAGTCCACACCTTAGTGCTAGCATCAAATTTACAGTTTGTTTGCCAGTTACGTTTCTCTTTTGCACTGTCCGACTGTTGTAAAGTTGCAACATTCTTTACTGAGAATAAATCAAGTTGGTTAGTTACAGTCAAAGACATTTGAAATTTTGGAACACTCCCAGAAAGAGCTGCTTCCTTTGCAGCTGCGTCAGCTTCGCATTTTTTGCAGAAACAAAATTTTGGTTAGAAGTATGGGCCTGACATTTTACAATTGCTAACTTTTCTGGCTTTTGGATTGCTAACAAAAGATTTTTTACCAAATTTGCATGCTCAATAGGTTTTTCAGCTGCTGTTAAAAACCCTCTGTGTTTCCATAGGGTGCCAAAATCATGAGCTACCCCAAATGCATATTGACTATTTGTGTATATGTTAACTGTTTTACCCTCGGCTCTTATACAAGCTCTCGTCAGAGCTATGAGTTTAGCAGTTTGGGCTGACGTTTGTGGGGGTAACTTTGCTCCTTCCACGACATAGTTTTGAGTACACACTGCATAACCTACCAAGGGGAATTTTTTTTTGTCTCTTTGTGCCGAGCCGTCAACAAATAATTTTAAGTCTGCGTTTTGGATGGGTATGTCAGTGATATTCGGTCGAGGCTTACAGTCTAAGTCAATTACTTGCCCACAGTCATGCTCCTCCCCCTCCTCCGGGGTGGGGAGCAACGTTGCTGGGTTTAAAGTGGTGCACCTTTTTAAAGTTATGTTAGACATGGTTAGTAACACATTTTGATACTGAAGCAATTGTGCAGGCGTTAAATGAGCTGTGCGAGCTTGTAGCAGAATAGAATGTACAGAATGAGGCACATGCACCGTCAAAGCACAGAATTTTACCAGATTCACGCATGCCAACACCGCTTCAGTAGCCGCTGCCACTGACTGCAAGCAAGACACCATTTCACATACCACGGAGTCCAAACGCTTCGAGTAATATGCTATGGGCCTCTGTCTCCCTCCATGTTCCTGTGTCAATACAGCTGACATGTAACCTCCTTTACCATTCACAAACAGATTAAAACCCTTCTCATAATTTGGTAGTCCCAAACAAGGACTTGTAACCAATACATTTTTAAGTTTTGCAAAACAGATTTCTAGATCAGGTGTCCACCTGGTCTCCTCAGTTATTTGCATTTTTTTGCCAAATATGGCTTCATGGAGGGGTTGTGCCAACATAGCATAATTCACATTTAGGCTCTACAATAGCCCACCATACCCAAAAAAGACATCATTTGCTGCTTGGTAACTGGGCGTGGCCATGCTGTTATGTTTTTAATTCTCTGCCATGCTGTTATGTTTTTAATTCTCTCAGGATCTAGCTTTTTACCACTGCCAGACAACACATGACCCAAATATTTTACTTGCTCTCTACACAATTGCAATTTTTCTCGAGACACTTTATGCCCATTCTTAGCCAAGAAAAGTAATAAAGCTTTTGTATCCTGTTCATTTGCTTCCTTACTGGGGCTAGCAAGCAATAGATTATTCACATACTGTATTAGGGTACTGCCCGATGGGGCCACAAAAGCGGATAGATTCTCTCTCATTTGAGCTGAGAATACTGCTGGAGACTCAGCATAGCCTTGGGGCATGCGAGTCCAGGTCCACTTTTTCCTTTTGTAGGTGAATGCAAACCATTCCTGGCTACTGGGTTTTACGGGGATACTATAAAACGCATTTGCTAAATTAATGACCGTGAAATAACAGCTGTTATGTGGAATGGATGACAATACTGTAATTGGGTTTGGCACTACCGGGGTACGTACATGTACTGCCTCATTTACCGCTCTTAGGTCCTGCACAAAGCGGTAACTTCCATTTGCCTTTTTTACTGCTAAAATTGGTGTATTTACCGTTGCATACGGGCAGGGGACGATTACTCCCCTTTCCACTAATGCTGCATGCACTGGGGCTATTCCCTCCTCCGCCTCTTTACCCAGCGGATACTGATGCCTATTTGGTCTGTAAGAGGACTTTGGCTTGACCATAAGGGGTTGTGCATTTTTTAGTAATTCCACATTATACTTTGATTTTGCCCATAGCTTTGCTGGTAACTCATTTATTTAACTTACACTCTCCTGCATGCCTATTTCTTCACAAATTTTTTGCACATTCACTTTTTTTTTGATTCACTCGTACCTTAACCTTTTTGTTAATTATGTATTTTTTACAGTTTTTAGCCCTTGATATTAGCTTGCTTCCTACACGTTCCCAATTACACAACTGTACCATTTTTGCTACCCATGGCCCCAATTCCTTTCACTCAAGGGGGGTTTTCTTGCCAGAGAAATGTGAGGGTATGACCCTGGCTCTTGGAATACTTTTAATTGCTCTGCATTTAGCCTCACTGAGGCTGCACAACGATTCTTCGCCACATATATTTCTGACACTCAGATGGCCTGTTCTACTGGCTGTTTTCCCCACTCTTTGCACTCATAAGTTAGGTCCCGACCTCCCACTGCACAATGTGTTGTGCAATGCAAATTTGTTTGTAACTGCAACTGGCCATGTGTTACTACTTTTGCCCATTCTTGTAGCCAACCCACTTCCTTTGGTTCTGTTAATTTTCAACTATACAGCCAATCCCCTGTTCTTCTTGCTAAACATGGATACAAACCCACCCCCAGCGCTTCTATATTAACCTCCTCTGGGGTACAAGTAATGTGTGCATTTACCTTTGACAGGAGATCCCTTCCCAATAAATTCACAGGACAGGTCGTGCTACTGAGGAAAGTATGTTGTAATTTCATTTTTCACACGAACCGGTAATAAGATTGATTAATTGCTCTCTTTGTGGTACTCCTGATGCCCTATAGTTGTCACCATTTGACTGGATAAGGTGCATTTAACACCTTTTGAATTACTGACATTGAGGCACCTGTGTCTATTAAGAATGTCAACTTGGTGTTTATGATTATTAAGTCTATTACTGGACTACCTTCTGGCGTTGTTGGAGCACATAGCATTTGTGAAAAGGGGGAGGGGAAGTGTTCCTCTAACCTTCAGCTGTCATTGGCAAAGCCAACATTATTAGTCCAGAACTGAGGATTTCGAGGATTTCCACCCCAACCTTGCTGCTGATTTGGCTGCCACTGTTATGGAGCAGGAGGGGGTGGTGGCAGAGGCAAGAGGGCATTGGAATCTTGATTACGCTGCCACTGATTTGTCTTTACACAATTTCTTGCTATGTGTCCCTGTTCTCCACAAGCAAAGCAGATGATACCACCTCCCGGTCCGGGTCTTTGTCCTGCTGATCCTTCCGATGGTTGCCCTTTTCCTCCTCCTCCCCGTGGATAACCTCCATTATTTTGTCCTCTTTGTCTTCTTTTGTTGCCATTTTCACCTCCCGGTTGGGGCTGCTTATTGTCTCTCTCAAAGTACATTAGCTGAGCCTTTTTTAGCTTTTTTTTTTTTCCTTTGTATTTTTTTTTGCTGTCTCTTAGCATGTTTAGCATACGGCACTAGGTCGGCCATTTTATTTGTCTTCCATTTAATGCACACTGTGGTAACTCCCAATCTAATTGGCTCACTCAGTCCTGTGCAAAAAGCCATACCCAACTGATGCTGGTATGCGGGATTATTCGGCCCAATACCGGAAAATTGCCTAAAGACCCCCTCCAATCATTCCTTGTAATTGCGTACTGATTCCTCATCTTTTTGTCTCGTATCCCGGATGCGAGGCCAGTCTGTCACATCTCTGTATTTTTTTTGTAGTTTTATGCACACCGCGTTAAATTGTGGCATAATTTGGTCCCTTGACTTCTCTGGGTCCCAGGCCTCTTTTACTTCCTCCCACATGCCCTATAATGTTTGTCTAAGACACTCTCCAACCTCAGTCGTAGACAGTTCATACATTTTTATTAAGTTTGTTAACTCCTTTATATATTTTTTTATGTTATTTTGAGGCTTTGGTATATTTTTTAGGGCTTCTCTCAACTCCTCAGGATTTTATGGGCGGTCCACTTTAATGTATTTAGGGACTGCAGGCTGGTCGTTGGCAGCCGCTCTTCCTGCCTCGGGGTGTGGGTTGGGATAACGTATTAAAGGCAACTGCTGTGTTAGTTTTTTCCTTCCCCCTGCCTGGTTTATGCCCTTAGTCCTTGCATCAGTTTGCCTAAATACCCAAGGCTTCCCATCTCCCTTGCCATGTACCTTCCCATCCAGTGACATAGATCCCACTGCGTTAACCAGGTCCTCTTCCCCCTCTTTACTCCCTACCTCCTCATTCGACTGAACGAGTGTGGGGGATTTTGGGCTTTTTCTGGGGACTGTGACCGCAGCCTCCCACACCAGAGTCACAGGAGGATGTTGAACAAGTGTGTCGCTAGTCAATTGGGCAACCTGTTGAATGCCCTGTGCCGGTTGTACTATTAGTGCTTGTTGAGCAGGTAGGGCAGCAGGCACAGCTGGGGCAGCCTGTTGCACAGGCTGTACCACTCCCTGTTCTGGTGGCGCATCTGGCACCACCCCTTCCTGTGGTCCCGGCGGAGCAGTTGGGGAAGGGGGCCGATATGGTGGAGGGGTATCGTGATAGTGAAACACCCTCCTGCGGTGTTCAGTATTTTCCCCTTCTTGTTTTACCATTAACCCTCTCACTTGATTTTCATGTCGCCTTTCTGCCTCTCTTTCCCATATTTTAAACCTTGACCAGTCTACCTTGCACCCTTTTTGTTTGCTCTTTTCTTTTTCTTCCAGTGCTATCCTTGCTTCCTTTAGTACATCTATACTAAAAGTACCTATAAGGGGAAATATTCCCCTGGTCAACTTATGCCATTGTCCTATTTCAGAGACCGAATCCTGGCCAAACTTATTAACCATACATTTTGCTGGTCCAGATAATACTAACTCTGGACCTAGGTTATTTTTTGTTCCCTTGTTTCACATTTTATTTAGGCCTGTCCTTTATAGTGCACACTCGCTCCAAGGTATTTTTGTACTTACAGTGATGATGAGTGTCGTCGGCCCCTAGGCGTCACGTCCTGATGGGGTTCCATAAAAATGTCCTTTTTTTTGTTCAAGGGAAACAACCCGATCATGAGGTGACATGGACCGAGGAACTCATCCTGCCGACTATGCCAAAACTGTGATTGCAAACTTTTTCACTGTAAGTATTACTTGAGCAACCGCTCCCGTCGTCACGGGCCAAAAACCACACCACTGGGTTTTGTCTTAATGTCGCTTTATTTGATTAAATTTTTTACATGCATTCGGGAGTTTTGCAAAGGAGAAAGCTCCCCGATTACAATTTACAGCAGCTTTTTATAAGCTAGATTTTGCAACATTTCAGTATAAGCCAATCATAAAACAGAATAACAAGTTGATACCAATGTGTGGTGTATTTTTCCACTGCTTACTTCATTTCTTACCCAATATTTCTTGATACATATGCCAGTGGGTCAATTTGACCTAGGTGAAACAATGAGTTTCACTCACACCATGGCAACATACAACAACGTAAAGCTTGCCTTCAATGCCTCAACATGCTGTTATCTTATGCTTTGCCCAAACATGTTGTTATCTTATACTTTGTCCGAGCGTGTTGTTAATTGTAAGAAAAGGAATATCTAAATTCCAAGAACTGCTATTATTCAGGCTGGTACAACCAGTTTTGCCCAGTTTTATTTTGCTTTTTGTTTTTACAAATGTACCTCAAGTAACCTCAGTAACATTTGTAACCCTGTAGAAAACAGCATGAACTCAGAAATTTCTACTACATTCATTAGGACTTTGTTACAACATGGCTTACAAAGCAAACATAGCTTCAAGGCATATAATAGCAAATATAGCTTTAGGATATATAAAATTCCCTCACACCCCTGTATCCACCCTCTGATTTCACACAGTACCTTCTGCCTCAGTAGACTCAGATTTGTTGCAGCATTGTTTGGGGGGGGATACCTACCACTAAGGTGAAGAAACCCATTTGGCATGATGATGAGTGGAGGTGGGAGGGGACTGCAGACCATCATCCAAGGTACAAGCTGTCCTTTTCCTTTATTCGCTCCAGAAAACTTAACCCACCTCTGCTGCACTAGGGATGCTTCTAGCACCACTCTTTTAGGTGGCAGCATGCCAGTGGCATTTAGTCACCCATGCCATCAATACCAAACACTGATTTTCACAGCAGACGCTGCTACACAGTAACATAGTGAATTGATGTCACAAGGAATTCTATGCCCACTAGGTTAGCCTCCCCACTCCTGCTGCATAAACAGAGCACAATATGTAAGCTGCCTAAACATGTACTAATGCCCCACCCTCTCCGTTGCCAAAGGTTCTATGTAATTCCCTTAGTTCCCTCTTGCCATGGTCCTCTGTGCTCTCTTGCCCTTGGAGTCTGCATGTGCTGTCTTCGCAGCTCAAACCCAGAACCTCTGCATGGTAGTACAATGCTGGGCTGGAAAAATTCTTTTAAACAAGGTATTGGGCTTACCTGTAGCTGGCAGCAGTCAGAGACAAGGGTGACTTAAGTCTGCCATAGGTTGACACTACACTGCCACCATTTTATGGAAGCTTTCAGATGTCACGGAGCAACAAGCTGTGCCTAACTTCACGTAGTTGAGCACAGAATGCTCTTCCATGACATCACAATACTCCAGCCCTTGTTCTAAGCTCTTGAAAACTGGAAAGCCCCTCAAGCAGCAGGAGCTGTGATGGAGGAGACCTGTCCCTTCCCACGAAAAAGAGGATCTGATGTTGTGAGAGGCAGGGAGTCCGGGGATGACACCACAGGCGGTAGAAGGAACTCGAAGACATCCAGGGACTGAGCTACTGCACTCCCAAGTAGAACTGCCCCAGTGTGGATAGTGAAATGAATATGGATGGTAACAAATAACTTAGAACACCATATAAATTGGTGCCCTGGTGCTGCTAAAGGTTACGGTTAATATTACATCCCAGATTTACAGCCATTTCTGCTAAAATATCTGTGTAAGGTGGAACAGAGCAGTCAGAGTTGTAAAGTGAGACCTGTTCCTTCTAATAAGGGACATACACAAGGATGCATGCTACTGGGTGGACTCAATGAGAGTTACTTACCAGTAACAGTACAGTCGATCTTCGAGAGAACTGCCTCCATAGAGCCACACCTTTGGAATTGTAAGCTGTTAGTGTCCAAACCACTTGGAAACTTTTGCCTAAATGGGGCCGCCCGTGTTGATGCACACTGGCAGACAAGCTCAGAGTTGTATCATATCAACAGGAACAGGAGACCAGAACCACGACCAGACTAACAGACCAGCTGGTAGTTCCAGAAAGAAAAAGCCTATTGGAAAGGGTGCAGAATAGAAGAAGACCAAGAGTGCAGACATGGATATGTCTACCAGAGTACTGGGTGTGCAGGATAGATAGTTCTCTGAAACAGGACAAGAGACCCTGAAGTGGAACAGTTCTACGTCTTCAGGAGCCAGGCCTGAAGCTGTGGGGACTAAAGGTTTGAGTGCAACAGACTGCCCTGGTCCTAAGACAGCAGGCCCACTTGTTGGAGAAAGGGACAAGGGTTTTCAATTTAATTCCCAGAGCAGAGGGAACTAAATTTGTCTGGGCCAGAAAGGGGACAATAGGTTTAGTGTAATGCTCTCTGCCTGAATCTTGACTAAGACCTACTAAATCACTGGGATTACAGAAAGGCATATAGAAACCTTTCCTTCCAGGAGAGAGAGACAACATGTCTCACCAAAATTACTCCAAGCCTCGGAACAAGCAAGCAAAAACAGGGCAGTTTTGCATTTTGTGGAGATGCAAAAAAAAAAAGGCCAACTTGGGACAACCCAACAGGTGAAGAGATTTACAACCACGTCATCCAGGAGTTCCCACTTGTGGGACTGAGCATACAAAGTGATGACATAGTCCACCATGATGTTCAGAAATGTGGCCATGAGGAATAGGTCTTGTGCCAGGGCCCACTTCCACGCTTGCATGACTTCTCAGCAGTGAGGGTAGGGAGTGTGTACCTTCTTGCTTGTTGGGGCACTGCATAACAAACGTCCATTTGTACCAACAGAGGTTAGCCCTGAATGTGGGGGTGAAAACCTGTAGGCCAAAGACGGCAGGCCTTATCTCCAATATATTGATGTAAAGAGAGCAATCTGAAGGGGCCGACACATCCTGGTTCTTCAGTGCACCCATATGGTATCCACAACACACCCTGGAAGCAAATGTGGTGAGAATCTGCAGTGAGGATAGATGGAGAAACAGGGACCCATGAAGCAGATGGGAGAGGCCTTGCCACCAGAAAAGGGCCCTGCTCCATCACCAGAACAGGGTGATCCAGGAGAGAACAGTTACTCACCATAACAGTAGATCTGTGAAAGAATCTCCTCCATTTGGCCACACCTTTGGAATTGTAAGCTGTCGATGTCAGGACCACTTGGGAACTTTTGCTAGCTGGGGCCACCCACAATGACGTGTAACGCTGGGGCCTATATATTCATGGGCAGCCCCACTGCTCCCCAGTTCCAAACTGGAGACAAGCTGAGAGGGCCACATACCATGAGGAACCAGGAGGCCAAACCAGCACCAGGCACACATAGAGTGACATGGAACTAGAATGCAACACCATGCATACTAGAGGTACATCCCCAAACCAGGCAGGAAATAATGAGCAGTCGCTGACCAGAGGCACAGAAAAAAGGGAGAAGATGGGCAGGTGTGCTGTAGCCCCATGGAGGAGATTCTCTTAAAGATGTAATGTTAGGGTGAGTAACTGTTCTTTTTTTCATTGAAGATATCTCCTCCAGCCACACCTTTAAAACCATTTTCCAAGGAGTAATCCAGGTGTCCTGGGAAGATGGCAAAGTCAGATACGATATCCCCAGTTCTTTGTAGACCTAACAAAATATATCCATATATCCAGAATGCAGAGAGGCTGCAGGATAGGGCAAGTCGAAAGGCACTCCCATAAATGTCTGTAGGACAGTTATAATAAAAACCCGGTAAGGTACGGAAGAGGGCATGTACCATAAGTGACATGCCATACAATGCAGCGGGAAGCACCATCCCACCACTGTCAATGGCAGGGGGGAGAGCAGGGACATAAAAGGACAGGATGCCCAGATCCGTACCTGACAAAGGAAAAGAAGGGATGGTTCATACTGACATGTCCATTGTGCAGTAAGAGAGGACTAAGAACATGGCAGAAAAACGACTTGGATAGTCAAGGCTGGAGGAAAAGAGGACCACTCAGCAAAACAACAGGGTGCCAGAGACACATTTGAAACATAAAGCAACGAAGAGGCAGAGCCCGATACCTACACCACAGGGAAAAAATAAGCAAAGCATGGATAGAACCAGAAGCTGCAAATAAAACAAAATAGTTATATTAAATGCACACTGAAAATACAGTTAAAATCGCTGTTTTGATCTTAGGTCTTCTTCAAGAATTATGAAAAAGAGAAAAAAAAGCAAAGTTAGCCAGAAGCTGCAAAGTTGTGAACAAATAGTGGCTGAGAGGGCATAGTGTCCTGGCGAATTAGTAATATCAGCCATAGCAGTGCTAAAACTGAGATAAAAACAGAAACTAAGTTGTAAAAATTAAAAAGGACTCCTCATGGCATAAACCAAAGGAGACAAGGCAATGGCTGGATATTGAGGTAGCCTAAAATGCCATGGGCCCCAGCACTGACCAAGTATAGCCATGCATGGTAATAAGGCGGCAGTTCTTTGAAGAGGCAGACGTGGACGGCGACATGGACAGTGACAATCTCCAAAAATACAGCAGAAAGTAGTAGTAGGACCTGAAGGAAAGCCAGAGACCCCGTCGTCCATAAAAGAGACTGACTGCACAGCACGTAAGGGAACACAATGCCGCAAATGTGAAGCTTGCCTTCAAATCGATTGTGGCAAGTGTCTCTTCTGCAAAGACATGAAAAAGTTTTGGGGAGTCCAGGAAGAATCAAGAAGTCTTGTGCCATGAAGCAATGTATTTCTCTGTGGCAGTTGACATCTCCCCAGGACAACCCTGTGGCACCCTGCACTCAAGTTGAATACACAGAAGAAAATAACAGCATGCAGGATTTTTTCCCATTCCCCCTAGCAAAAGACAAACGTGTCAGCAGATCTATTGGTCCTGGCATTGACTCTTCAAGAGCATTTTCCTCACGATTTAATGCAGTTAACTATAAATGCAAGAATATTAGTTATCAAGCCAGCTCAACGGCTGTTGCTGGTGAAGATATTAAACATCTGTTAAAGTCAACAGTTTGTATTCCTTCAAGTACTATGCAACCTTATAATGCTTCAGTTCAATTGTCAAGTGAAGAAACTCCACACAACTGCTTTGAGGATCAGACTGGTGTGGACTATCACCTCAGTCTCAGCAGACAAACAACATTGGTTTCTAGAGCTTCTGCATGCAGGACATTAATTCTGTCGCCCACAAGAAGCAACAGTAACAACCATCCAAGAAGGGCATCTGACAAAATAGCAGTTTTCTCTCTTGTTAATGTAAACAAAACACAACTTGTAGACTATTATGAAAGTTCCAAAACAGGGATTTCCACAGCATCTGGTAATGATGACATGGGAAAAGCTGCTACGTTGTCAAAGGCAGTACCTTTTCAATCCGTTACAGCACTGAAAGAAGTTGCAGCCAAAGTCATCTGTCTTCTGAAGTATGTCCTCCAGAGTGTCCCACTAGAAGCTACACTGCTGATTCATTTGTTTCTAGTCGCACTTCAGTGAAAGACAAAGCAACAGATGCAGTTTTGAAGTCACCATATCATTCTCCTGTGAGGAAGACAACCTTTGAACATCAAACCAAAAACACAGAGCCTCTGCAAACTGCAACGTTCCTAGAAAATATGAAGTCATCCAGCTGTTTAGTTTCAGGGAAACAGTTAGAGCAAAAACTAAACTGTTTCTCTTCCAGACTTTGGCTTCATCGAAGGCATCCCTTGTCTTCATGTAACCATGCATCATGTGCCCAGAGCCATCGGAAGCATCGATCAAAGCAGCAGAAGAGTGTGACATGCTTTTTGAGAAGTTGTTTCTGAGACCCCTTCAAAATTCACTCAATCCAGAATTAGGTCAAGATTTTTATGAAAATCTGAAGATAAACAAATGTCTGAAACAGGCAGTTTGAGTGACCAACATTACAAAAACATCAGCGTCATTTTGAAAGAAGCAACAGAGAATTCCGCAACAGCAAACCAAAACATACATTGGAAGAGTATCAGAATGTACAATTCAGGTTAAAGACTGATTCGTGTAGTCCACTGCAGTGAGTGAAGACTGATTCTAGTCGGTTTTAAGCAAAAGAGAGATTTTTTGGCAAGTAAATCAAATAAGACAAGTAAAGCTCTAATTAAAGTTACCGTCTCTCACTATTAGTTTGTTAAAGAGTATTGAGACTCGTGCATTTTCTTGTTCTTTACTTGATTTTTCTATATCCTCCCTCTCACTCTCCTATTAACCTAGTAAAAAGAAGTAGCCCCTCCTCCCACACTTCACTGTTTTTTGAGCCATGTAAAAGCTGGTAAAAAAAAGAGTTTTTCAACCTACCAAAATTTACTATGTAAATGCTAAAGAAACTTTTCTGGATCGTTTGTTATTTAATAAAAAATACTTATGGGTTAAAAAAAAAGTACAGCCGTACACTAGGCATTCAGAATTGTATAGAAAGCCTTAAAAGGATGGTACCCGGTAGACCCACAGTGCAGAAAACATACTGGGGCTGTAGACAGAAATACCATCAAGCTAAAATCAGGCACCTTAAAAGTGCTGATAAAATAAACCAGTACTTACGGAACCACAAGCCTCAGGGCAAGGTATCGGAGTACCCAGGTGAGTGTATTCTGAAAACCAAACGGGTATCCTGGACAGTATTTTGACTTCAGGAGCCATGCATGCAGATACAGGTACCAGGGGCCTGGATGCACCAAGGACCCCCAGTTTGTGCTATTAGGTTTTTACAATCTGGGAGCCACACAGGTGGGTTCCACGGCTAACTGCAGTAGCAGGAGTGGGAACCAAATCTGACAAGGCCAAAAAGGCACCACCACTATAAAGGTGGCATGCCCTTCCTGCAACTTGAGCAGAACCTTCTGAATCAAAGATATAGGAGGGAACGCATAGAGAAACTTGCTTGTCCAGGGTATGGATGGTGCATCATGCATAAGAACTCCCAGTCCAGGAGTGAGTAAACAAAACAGAGGTGGCTTTGCATTTTGTGGACATGCAGAGATCAACCTCCAGATGAGCCCAGTGCTTGAAGAAGTCATTTACCATGGTTGTCAACAGTTCTCACTCATGCTCCCTGGAAAGGGAATGATTAGGGCAGTCCTTGATGTTGCAAGATATACCAGGAAGAAACACAGGCAATAGTTTAAGGCCATGAGATGTTGCCTAGTCCCAGACTTTCATAGCTTCCTTGCAGAGGGGGTGAGACCGAGTGCCCCCTTGCCTGTTAATATAGTGCATAATGTTAATGTTGTCTGTTTTTACCAGCAGAGGACACAGGCTAATCTGTATCTGAAAGGCCTGGAGGACAACAATGACCACCCTCATTTCTAAAACACTGATGTGGAGAAGTGGTTCCAGGATGGCCCAAGATCCCTGGGTCATGCTGTGTCTCAGGAGGGCACCGCAGCCAGATTCCAAGGACGCTATGGTCAGAATCTGTACAGGAGTCAGGGAAAAGAAAGGAACCCTCAGCAAGAGGTCAAGTACTCTATCCACCACACTAAAGCCTGGCAGAGAGGTGAGGTGAATACTTTATTGCAGTCTGGTTAGTCCTTCTGTGGATCCTACAGAATAGTGAATGCCCAGTGAGGAATTTGCAAATGTAGCCAAGCCAGAGGCATTGTAGAGATGGAGGCAGCCAAGAGACCTAGGAGATGGAGCATTGTCTGAGCCAAACTGAGTGGCTCATGTACTCCCTCAGCTTGTGCCATCGAAGCATCTGCTCTGCAGGGAGGCAGAAATGCCCGGCCCACAGTTGTGTTAAATACTGTACCCATGAACTGGCTAAGCTGACAAGGAGCCAGGACTGATTTTGCACTGCTCACTGTAATCCCAGGTCCTGGAACAATTGTAGTGATGGGATAGTGCATATTGAACCAGTTCCCTGGACTGGGCGTGTAGCAGATAGTCATTTAAATAAAAGGAAGACATAAATGCTCTCTCATGGTAACAATGTCTTGCTGTGCTTATGTAAATATCTGTATCCAAAAACTGTACATAATGTTTGTAAACAATGTCTGTAACCTATACATGATGGCTATTCCATTGTAACTGTATGCTCTCTGTTTTTTGTTTTCTGTTCTCCATGTGATGAGGTACCTTTGTAAATACGATACTTCAAATAAATAAATAAATAAATAAATAAAACCTTTCTCTTCTAAGGTTAGCCGCTACCACCTGAAACACATGATAAATATTCTTGGAGTGGATCAGTCCAAAAAGGTAAGACACAACTGGAAGTGCTCACCTGACAGAAAAATGGAGATACTGCCCATCACGTTTCCTTATTTTTATATGGAGGCATTTTGCATGTCAATGGCACAGAGCCGATCTCCTTGCTATAACAGTAATCAGAGTCTGGCGCGAGTGACATCATGCAAAACCTTTTTGGTTATCTATGAACTTCTTTAAGTCTCACAAATCTTGCATGGATCTTGGGTCCCCTGACCATTCTGGAATCAGAAAATACTTTGAATAAAATCCACTGTTTTGTTTAATGCTGGGAACAAGGTTTGATAGCTCCCTTCTCTAGCAGGGAGAGCACTTCTACTGCAAAAGGGGCAGGAGTTCCGGGGGAAATGAAGCAAAGGGGGGGAGGTGCACCAGAGATATAGACAAAAATTCCAGCACATATCCATGTTCTATTATATCAAGGACCCATGATTTACTTTGTCTGTTATTTTGGAAAATTAATAAAAATTATTCTGGTAAAAAAAAAAAGCACCCATTCATCCATAGTGAGCTCCTTCCACTTGGATAAATGAAAGGTTACTCTGCCTCTGAACTGTATCCCTGAGGGTAATGGAGAAGTCGGGAAAAGAGGATTCAGGATAAGAGAATCCCCCATAAAGAATGGATAGGGTCTTATGGATCATGGATAGGATACTGTGGATCAGTAGGGCTCCTAGCCTGTCCAGTAGCACAAGATCAATTTGCATGTGACTGAATACTAGTAGGGCACCCCCTGTCCACCTGGGGTTCTTCTACCCAGGCCAGATTCTGATCATGGTCCAATTCCTCTGATATTATATCAGGTGTCATGATACAGCTAGGGTATCGGGGTATCATATGGGTGAGCCACTGAGGGCACAAGGGAGGCAGCCTGGGGATCCAGGGGCAGAGCTCCTTCAGATACTAGAAAAAATGCTGGAGTAGTTTTCCAGGTATAAAATGTTTCTTCCTGCCATGTTTGGTACATTGGAGTTAGTACCATGGGAGGTGGAATTCAACTTCCAAAAACTTCAGAACATTTTCCAAGCCCTTGCTGTCTACCATTGTGCCCAGCACCTCCCTGGCATATCTGGATGGTCTCGAAGAGAAGGAAAAAAACAACAACAAAAAAACACAAAACCACCATGTGTGAATCCCCATGACTTTAGAGGTTATATATGGAGAGGAGATCTATCATGTAGAGATCCACTTCACCATTCCGAGAACTCCATGACTTTTTCTAAAGCCAAAAGGTCTTTTGAAATCATCTGACACAGAACTGCTGTCAACGCCTTGAGTGACAATGTATGACGGAGCAGGCAATGAAGGTTGTGGCTGCACTGGAGGACCACGAGGCATGCTGTTACTGCCTGCCGACGACACCAGCTGGATCGGAAAAATCAGTCGACAAGACTGCAAGTACTGGTAGCGATGTATACTGCAAGGTAATCCCGTTGTACTTCCTGGGAGAATGACACTAGCACATCCTCCGAGTTGATGAAACCCACTAAGGGGTATGTAACTGCAGCGGTCAACAGGCTGTAACTCGTCAACACCTGTAGCATACTGTCTTTAGTACGTATGGTAATGCCAAAGTCAAGCCCTGTCCTTGGTGTCCTCATACCTTTCAAGTGTCCCTCATTACGAGGGACAGCCCTCATTGTGCCCCTTTAAATTGCTCTGTCCCTCATCCGTCCCTCACTGAAAAGGTGCTGCCCACACAGAGAATGTGCTGTAAATTCAGACTTTAAAGCAGAAACTCTTAATATTCTAAAATACTAAATCCAAAATAAACTTTGTACAAGTAAACACTATGGTTTTCACAGTGTTCTGAGCTTGTATCTCCATGTTTGAGGATGTGTCCCTCATTCTGAGGGTCTGTGTCCCTCATTGTCCCTCATTCTGAGTGTCCAAAAATGTCCATGTCCCTCATTTCAGTGACAAAAGGTTGAGAGGTATGGGTGTCCTGTGGATGATCATGGTGGCTACAGTTGATGCCACCAAAGCAGACGATAAGGACTTACTGGTCCATCAGCAACAACACAAAGTTTCTGCACACTGCATCATCGACAGCAGAGTCGGCCTCCTTGGCAAGGTCATACCGGCGGTCTCAGTGCAACAAACCAGCCCCAAATGGATGTAGAAAGCCATCTTACTGTTACAGAAAGGTGCATCCAGACTGTATATGGCCTGAAACAAAGCTGGTTTAGACCTGAACAATAAATAACCTAAAAAGGTCTGAAATGTTTGTAGGAATTAGGAAACTCCAGATGGTCAACAGCATACTTAGGCCTACAGTGAGACTTTTCCAAAAAAAGTTGATACCAGTGGAACAAATTACATAAAATGACGGCATTGTTTCTTCTGCAGGTCCAATTAGTGTTCAATAGTGGGAGAAACAACTGAAGAGCAATGGGGCTGCCCACGATTATGTAGACATCGACACTGCACATCATCGTGGGTGGCCACAGCTAGCGAAAGTTTCCAAGTCTTCCTGATGCCAATGGCTGACAATATCGAAGGTGTGGCCAAATGGAGGAGATGTCCTCAATGAAGACATGGAAAGTCTAGGCCCAATGGACATGAAGAATCCACTAGGGAATGGCTATGTGGAAGTGGTCCATGGGAACTATCACAATGGCAGATGCCACAAGCCCCAGGAGTCGAGCACAACCTTGCAGGCCCCCAGGTCCTGAAAGTGACCAGCATTGCTTGGACTATCAAGGAATCAGTACTGGAGACCTGAAGGAACAAATGAGCTTCACTGTGTCCAAGACTGCCCATATAAACTGAAGGAGTTGGCAAGAGGCTAGAATTGATTTGGTTTGTTGAACAGGATACGATTGGTCAAACAACTGGTTAGTCCAGTACAAAGTTTGTATAACCGCATTACTGGAAGGCACTTGGAAAAGCCACTCATCCAAGTAATGGAATACATACAGGGTACCCTGGCATAAGATCATGGCCATTGCGCAAAGCATTTGGTGAAGACCCATAGCGCTCAGGACAAGAGAAAGAACAAGATACGAAATTGGTTGTGCTGGTCCTCCAAAACAAAGTGCAGATATTGGCAATGGCTGTGCAGAATCTTGATGTACAGGAATGATCCCTGCATATCTAGAGCATAGAGTCAGTCCCTCTGCAAGAGCAGAGTGAGGAGAGATTGGAGAGAGGATGTGCAAAACGTTATGTACGCAATACCTGTTCAGGTCCTGGAGGTCCAGGATGAAGTGTAGATCCCCAGTCTTCTTTGGGGCCAGGAAATATCTACAAACTAGAAACCCCATTTTTTTCAGCCAGAGCACAGGCTGAGTTTTTGTTTGTCCTAAACAGTACTGACTTCTGTAAATAGGACCAACAAGTGTTCCATGGGGTAGCAACAAGTCCTGGGAAGATGCACCGGAGAGGTCACAATCAGTTCCAGCACATGGCCTTTTCTGACTTGATCTGTTTTGTTAGAAACAGGGAGATCCTACCCCCTACTTGATTACCTGGAATAAGGGAAGGAGGGGGCAGAAAGGAATCAGAAGGAAAAGGGGACAGAGGGATCACCCCCACCACCTGGACCTTTCAGGGCTTTAAAGTAGGTACCCATGGACTGAGGCTTAGGAAGCACGGAGGACTTGGCCAAAGACTGACCAGGACCCTGTGCATGGGAGAAGCAGGATCCCCTGCAAAAAGAACCATGACTATGCCCATTTGAGGGCTGTGGAACAACAGACTTCAAGAAGCAAAGTGTCATATTTGAATAATTCAAACACTTAAGCATGAGTTCCATGTTATGACCAAATAATTTCTGGCCATAAAAGGCCAAGTTAAGAACCAACTTTTGAACATCGGTAGCAAACCCAGCCACCCACAGAAATGAATAATGGCAGAGACAGAAGCTGCTGCACGAATGGAAACATTAGGGGCATCATATATACAACACGGTAAATGCTTACCAGCTTGCAAATCTTGTGTAACACACTGGGGGATGAGGACTTAGTAAGGACATTGGAGAACTGATCCACCACAGTAGACAAAGACTTTTACAGGTTATTCTGCTATTTAATCAAGTTGGCCTGGCAATTGATAATACAGGGGTCACGAGGTGGAGATATAAGTTTATTTGCCCATAACATCCAATGTCCTGGATTCTTTGTCAGGGGCAAAGTCCTCATATGACGGGCCACAAGAATGAGCAGCAGTGATGACCACCAAATCAATTTTAGGATGGGTGGTATAGCAGACCTTAGCAGAAGGGGAAGAATATTGTTTAGCCACCTTAGAAGGGACAGCAGGCAGTGTACTGTATCAGAGTCAGGCAGCCATGGTAGCATCCTCCTCCTCCAAAACAGGGTTAATGGGAGGAATGGTCATAAAGGGGGATGTGGAGACGTCCAGGAATTCATACAGATTCTGTTTAGTGAAGTCTTCGTCTTCATCAGTTCAGCCTAGTTTGTTCTGGATGAGGTAAGCGTGAAATGAGGCATCCTCATAGGGAGATCTGAGTATATAAACCACATCAACCTCACTACAGGAGGAGACTCTGGTTCCAGAGTCAAAGCCATAAACAGGCTGCTCTTCCTTAACATCCTCTTCTTCCATATCCAGAAGGTCAGGATTACATTTATCTTCCTCCTCCGCTGGCTGAGAAAGAGAAGGAGGAACCACACAAGCCACAGACTGTGGCATAGAGTCAGGGTCAGCAATCCCAAAGGAATCAATAGCTGATCTCGATGTGATCATGATGGTTGAGCCGTCCACAGCAAGGAAGCAAGAGCAGCTGAAATAATTCAGAGATAGTAGTTAAAACAATAGCGCTAGCAGAGTTGAAGAAGAAAGCAATGATGGGATAGTGCATATCAATGACGGGCCATGAATGTGCTACACACTGCTTATGGTGTGAGAGCCAAAAGTTTGCCCTTAACCATGGTGTCTGAATGATAGTCAAGCCAGTCACAGGGACCCAAAGTGTAGACACAGACTTACTATCACGGTGATTCAGTTACGATCTGGACTAGAAGGAAAATCTGGAGTACTTGCAGTGATGCCCAGTTGAAAAAGAGAGGCAGTATAGCGCAGTGGGTTAAGGCACTGAGCTGCAGATCTGGAGACCTGGATTTGAATCCCACAGCTGCCTAGGTGCATATTGTGTGATCCTGAGCAAGTCACTTAACTTCCTTGTGCTCCCAGGTCGCATCTGGAAACAAGCTTCAGCTTAGTGTGCTGCTCCTGATTAAACAATGTTCCCTTCCCTGAAAAAGCCTTTTTAAACTGTCCTTCGATGAATGCCCTTTGTTCCGCGATGGTGACAGCATAGCCACCCGACAAGGAGACCTGCAAGGTTCCCCAGAAGCAGGCCCAGTGGAGTGATGGGGTAAATGCCACAGCAAGACGTTTGGCATTCTCCATTTTCTCCATGAAATTTTCTAAAGACTTCCAATGACCTCTCTCCTCGTGGCCTGGTTGAAGCTTTGAGAAATGGCAGTTTTTCATGTCATGCAGGATACGCAGTCAGCAAACACAAAGTGTGTGAGCATCATCTCTAAATACCATTTCTATGAACTTGTTTTACTCGTCAGGTGTGGCTGAAAAGGGGCATAATCTGCCCAATTCACTTCCTGGGAAAATAAAATTCAAGTTCAATCTTCATGCCACACTGACAGAAGCGAAAAAGTGGAAGATTCTTCTGGGCCAGAAAAGAAATGAACTTTTTTAGTACTTGCACTGCAGTGCATGTAGCCAAAAAGTTAGACACACCAGAGATAGGTTACCTGCACTGGTCAAAAAAATATTAAAATTGAAATTACACGGAGACAGAAAAATACTAACAACTGTAGTACTCTGCTTCACAGACTTGATTTCCCCTGCCTAATTAACCACTAAGAACACTGATTAAGGACATCTGCACCAGACATCACCTAACCACCTTCACATACTTTTCTTCTCCATGAAAGCTGTGTATGAACGTACCAGTGATCTGTGCTCCCTCACATGTCTCTTTTTTTTTTTTTTTATTATTATTTTAGTCTTTGGTAACTGGGTAAGGCCCACTAGGCACAAGTGCCTGTTTTCAGGGGCAACCTGGGAGCACTGGGCAGTTAAGTGACTTGCTCAGAGTCACACAGTATACAAGTGGAGGTTGTGAGAATCAAACTCAGGTCTGGTCTGCTGGGTGTATCAAGCTCGTTCACGCCTCGTTCCTCTAACCTCTAGGCTATACTGCCAGCCTTATCAAGACTCCTCCCCCCAGCCACAGTTCTGGGCTCTGACTACTGCTGAACAGCATCCATCACAGTGTTAACCAATCGATAGATGCTCTTCACAGCAAAAAAACGAAGAAAAATCTGCTCTCCCAATTAGCCACCCAAAACTGACTTCTCAGCAATCACGTGATCTCCTACTGCAAGCCATGTGAGTTTATTTATTTTTAGTGATGACAGCACTCTCACGACTGGTTGCTAGAGAGCATCCCTCTTCTTGCACACACATTGCCCAGCACTACCAATCAGAGTGATAACCCAGAGACATTGACTCTGTTAGTCAGGTGAGTGATTCATAGCAGGCACTCCCAGTCAGAATCCACCCCCCCGCCCCATTGCCATGACTGGACATGGTGTGCTGCAATTCTTCTTCCCTTGCTCTCTCTATCACACTGAGTGACTCACACAAGCAGCGCAAGCAGTCTTAAAACAAAAGAAAGACACGGCTCACACTTGCCCCTGGCTTGGCCACACGACCACCTCCCCAGGCACCAACTGCAACAATTCCGCAAGTCTGTGTGCTAACAAAAAAACAAAACAAAACAAAAAGACAACAACAGTACTTTCTCCCACTCAGTTCCACATTCTACCAGGCAATGCAGTGACTGCCAGCGGTGCCCCACAAGCCTCTGACACCAGGCTCAGTATAACACGCACTGTGGTACATGCAAGGAACAAAACTACATTCACCAGCCCGCTCCCACTTGCACTGGGAACAGGTTTTGAATGTTAATACACCTGCTTCTGGGAAGTGATAATGACATGCAATAACACATAGAAAGTAAGTAAAATAATGAAAAATAAATTGACTAGTCTTAATGTGGGCATTTTCCATGCGTCAAAGAGCAGTTGACATCAGGAGAAAAAACTAAGGAGGCACTGTATCTGGCCTGCCAACATTATATACAGCGGTCACCAATGTACGTCGATGTGGGTGGCTCCAGCTAGAGAAAAGTTTCTGACTGGTTCAGACACTGACGGGTTCTGTGGAGGGAACTGTCCCTAAAGATCACAATGTTAACATATTTATTTACTTATATATGAAATTGTTTTACCAGGTAAGCCATACAAAGAACAGTCTTGTCTACAGATGTGACCTGGGGGAGAGGGAAGGGTAGCTGTGAATGGGAGGAATACAAGATACAAAATGAACAGTAGTAGCAAGAATTTACCCACCAGTTAGAACAAAAAAAACTGCACACACGAAGTTTACATACTGTATGTAGCTGTGGTATTGTTCTATTGATGCCATCTGTGATTACTCTGCACCTATGTGTTTTCATTATTCTGTACGTTAATTGCGGTTACTTACTCGTACCCATACCTTTCAACCTTTGTCACTGAAATGAGGGACACAGACACTCAAACTGAAGGGCAATGTGGGACACTGGCCCTCAAAATGAGGGGCATACCATCAAACATGAAGGTGCAAGCTCAAAATACTGTGGAGCCCCATGCTTTTATTTACTCAAAGTTTTTTTTTAAATTTGAAATAGTACTTTTATTAGATTTTCATTTTCAAAAAATACAACACATACATATTAACAAAGGGAAAATAAAAAACATTAAGATAGAATATTATACAGTACAGACACAATAGGATAAGGAACAATCTACATAAGAAAAAAAGGGGGGGAGAGAATTACAGTGAGATGCTTGGGTCTGAACTAAGATTTTACAATCTACTCTTTACAAATCTGAATCTCTGTGGTATTGAATATATAGACCAATTTATATATCTAGAGCCAGGACCTAATACACAGGAATACATAAAAGTTTACCAATTGAACGCAGACAAACTGAGTCGCATATAAACTTACTCAAACTGACAAGGAAAGTAACACTCCTAATGAAGGGAGTGCAACATTGAATTATGATCTAATTCATATTGCAAGTAAGGGTGGTTCATGAATACTCCAGGAGTATATTCTCAGCTATGGGAGTTGTGAAATCAGTAAGCCCTGAGGCCCATTACTTAATATCTGAGGCCTTTAAAACATTACACTACATGAGCCAGGAAAAACAAATGTCAGCAATCCTAGCCATAGAGTGCTAAGTTTATGACGGCTACTCCCTCAAGGAAAGAACATCTACCTATTCAAAGGAGTTCTCAATAATCTGAATTCTGAGCTAGGATATCCAAAATTGACTTATTCTCCCTTTCTGCTTGGTAGTGGAAGAAAGGCAACATCTCCTCTGAAATTTCTGTATTTGAGCCCTTAAAAAAGCTGTGATTCTCTCCATTTCCTGAATCTGCAGGCAAATAGAGTACCACAAATCTATAGTTGGAATGGCCTGGTTTAACCACCGTCTAGTAATCGCTTTTTGGGCTCTAGCTAGAAGAATCCAGAACAAATATCTCTGGTTTTTAGTGCTAATAAGAGGGGGTAGGAAACCCAATAACCAAAACAAAGGTTCTCTCAAAAATTGTATGTGGAAGATAAATTCAAAAATATGAATAATTTGATGCCAAAAAGTTTTGAGTTTAGGGCAACTCCAAAAAATATGTGTGTGTGTGCCTCTTTTATCACATTCTCTCCAGCACAGATCCTTCGCTGTATCTCCATAGTGAGCTGTGATGGTGGGAGTGCGGAAAAATCTCAGGTTGACTTTCCATCTAAACTCTTTCCATAAGGGTGAAGCCGAGGTGGCATGTACCCCTATCCAAATTTGTTGCCATTCCCTCTCTCCGAGTGAACAAGTAAATTATTCAGACCATTAAGCTTCCAAGCTCCCTATTAAGGTGGGTTCATTGCTAGAGAAAAAGATTACCAGCTTTGAAATTAAATGTCCGTCCTCTCCACCTGTTAATAGTGAAAAGAGGAATTCCGATAGTGGGTTAACCTCTGTGATTTCCTGTTTATCCAAACCTTTGCTTAGAACAAAATGACGGATCTGCAGAAATCTGAAGAGATCTCGGGAGGGTAAGCCAAAATCATCTGATAATTGTTTAAGACTTTTAAATCCCTGTGGGTTATAAAGATGGCCAATACAGGAAATGCCAGCTCGTTCCCACCTAGCAAAACCCGCATCTGTGTAATTTGGGAGAAAGTCCAAGCAGGCCCGAATAGGGGTCCTAGTTGAAATTGTAGATTTTAGGCCTAAGCTTTTATTCACTCCCATCCAGGTCCGCTTCAACACCTTCGACCAGGGACTAGTCAAGCAGAATCTGGACAGGCCCACCTGATCCATAAAAATTAAATCTGCCAGTTGAACCTTGGGCATCTCAGGCCATTCTAAGACTGTCCAAAAAGGTTGGTTTTCACTTGGCCATAACTGGGCTATAACCTGAAGTTGGGCTGCCCAATAATATTTTAGAAAATTGGGGAGTCCAAGGCTTCCTTTCCCTTTGGCCCTTTGCAACACTTGCCACTTAATTCTAGGCGGTCTGTGGTTCCAAAGAAATTTAGATGTTGTGGATTTTAGACTTTTCCAAAAGGAGGTAGGTGGCTTAATTGGTAGGACTGCAAAAAGAAAAAATAAGCGGGGTAAAATATTCATTTGTATTGTTTCCATACGTGCTGAAAGTGACAGAGGCAACACAGTCCATCTGTTATAATCCGTTTGTATATTTTGAAGTAATTTAAGATGGTTTGTTTGGAATAAATTTGCCATATTACCCGGAATCCAAGCTCCCAAATACCGGAAGCCTTCCTTTACCCATTTAAATCACTTCACTTGCGGAAGGGTTTCAATCATTGTCTGAGAAATAGGGAGCATTTCAGTTTTAGATTCATTTATTTTAAACCCAGATATCACTCCAAATTCTTGTATTAGGGATAAAACATAAGGGACAGAGTTCTTTGGGTCTTCTAAGTACAATAAAGTGTCGTCCACATACATGGATATCCGGACTTCTTCCCCTTGAAGTCTAATCCCCCTATAAAAATTCGACTGTCGTATTTTAGCGGCAAAGGGTTCCATACTTAATATGAATAATAACGGAGAGAGTGGACAGCCTTGCCTCGTACCTCGTGTTATTTAAAATTTAGTGGACAAAATACCATTTACCTTAACCTGAGCCACTGGGTTGGAATAAAGATTTAGAATCCAATTCTTGAACTCAGACCCAAAGTCAAACTTTTCCAAAGTTTTATTTAAAAACTGCCAGTCCAGGCGATCAAACGCCTTTTCTGCGTCAACTGCAATAATAGCCTTAAGATTGTGTTGGGGAAGCAATGGAGTTTTGTCCAATACATTTAACAATAGTCTGATATTATCTTGTATGCGCCGCCCATGTACAAATCCTGTCTGGTCACCATGTACCAGAAACGGTATAATACTCTTTAATCTTTCCCCTATCAATTTAGCAAATATCTTTACATCAGTATTTAATAAAGATATAGGCCGGTAACTGGCGCAATCAGTAGGATCTTTCCCCTGTTTTGGTATAATTGAAATAACAGCCTGCATCCAGGTATCAGGGACCGACCCTTCAATATGTGCTGCATTGCACACCTTCAAGAGAATTGGAGTCAATTCCTTTCGGAATGTTTTATAAAATTCCATTACGAATCCGTCAGGACCCGGGGATTTCCCTGATTTCATGGCTATTATTGCTGAATCCAGCTCCTCCGCAGTGAAGGGTTTCTCCAAATTTAAGATCTGGGTATCAGACAATTTTTGTAGATGGACCAAATCTAAGAATGCATCAATCCGAGCTAAGTGGTCTATTTGCGTTTCACAGGTATATAAGTGTGAATAGTAATTCACAAAAGATTCCGCTATTTGTGAGGGTTGATCTAGGAGTTCTCTAGGGCTGACCAAATTTTTAATTTTGGGAATAAACCTGTCCATCTCTTTCTTTTTGAGTCTGATAGCGAGCAATTTTCCAGCTCGGTCTCCCCCTTCATAATATTTTTGATTAATGAATTTTAATGAATTAAGAGTGCGGTGTAACATTAACTTACTGTAGTCATCCCTAGCTGTGAGTAATTTTTGATAAGCAAGGGGGTCACAAGTTAACTTATGTTCGGTTTCTAGTGAGGTTAAAGTATTAAGCGCCGCATTAATTCTAAGTTTGCATAACTTATTTTTATAAGCTGCATGACTTATAAATTTACCCCTTATTACCACCTTAAGCCTGTCCCAAATGAATTTCAAGGGGGTATCTTCCTCCAGATTTTGTTTTAAATACCCTTGTATTTCCTCCTTCAGTGTTTTAACTAGAGTCATGTCAGCCAGTAGACCAGAGTCCAATCTCCACTGCCCCCTCTGCCTTGGTTGCTCCCATTCTATCTGGGTCCGGACGATGGCATGATCCGAGAAGGAAATGGGAGATTTGGACTGTTTTAAAAAGATGTGTTTCAGAACACCAGGTATAGAAACAATCCAGTCTAGAGAAAGAATAAGAAGCAGGTGAATAAAAGGTGAAATCTTTTAAGGGCCGGATGCTGCCATCTCCACAAGTCTACCAAGCCTGTTTCGTTAACTAGGGAATGTAAGGTTTTGGAACAGGATCCCAACCCACCCCGGCCTGGTGGTGATTTGCTGAATTAGGGGGAGTGGGGGAATAAACTGACCCTAAATCAAGAGGAGTACCTCTCAAATCTCCCGAGATGAAAACCCATCCACCTGCACCCTCTTTCAGCACTGATTTCGGTATAAAGGAAAGCCCCTTCCTCACCAAGATTGCAGTTCCCGCTTTACATGCAGAAGGATGGGAATCTGAGAAAACCGAGCCAACCCATGACCTTCTTAACTCGTCATGCTCTGTTGGAGACAACCTTGTTTCCTGCAAACAGGCTATGTCACATGATAAATCCCTCAGTTCTTTTAATATTCTTGCCCGCTTTTTCCCATCACTGATTCCTTTCACATTAATTGTGCATATGTTCAATGAAGCCATTTTAACATTTTTAGATAAATCATCCAAAATTTATTCTTATTACTTTCCTTTCGTTCAGTAAGATCCCCAGCTACATAAAGGACAAATTGACAAACAACAAAACATAATGTAGGGAAAAAAAGAAAACAATATCTACTAAGGGGCATAAGGGAGAAGTCTCAACAGGAAACGAGTATAAGAACAAGAACGCAGATGGTCCAAAGGACCTGAGAACAGGGGCTATGGTGTAAAAAGCACCCTTAGGACAAAATCAATTGCCCCAAATGTGCCTCCTTATAACTAGAAGGAGGTCACGAAGACAAAGTCTTCAGAGATAAATGAAGAGTACAGCACACAATGTGCCAAGGGGTTTCAGCCAACCACCGTCAGAAGAAATGCACCTTCCCTTCTAAAATGGTGACCGATTCGTTGGACCTGGGCTCAACTGTCTGCCCCGGATTATAAACAGTTAATTTAACAATTTAAGCCATCTGAATATTTTAACCAATCAGATCATTATTATGTAACTGAACTTAAAACAGCTCTATAAACCCTGTCTATTAAGGAGAGAACAAAAATTCCCAATTCCGCTCCTACTAGCAAGGATATATATATCGTCAATACTGTCTCGGTAGCTTCTTACAGTCTAACTACATGAAATGATATATCAGAAAATTATTTTGCTAAGGTATTTTTGATGCCCTGCAGTAAGGTTAGGGCCAATCATTCTGTAGAGCTTTGCAGATAGGGATTAATTAATGACCCATATTATTAAATTTGTCTGTAGGACATCTTGTGGCAGAGTAATAAAAGTGTTTGATGCAGGGGGTCAGCAATTAAATGTTCCTGGGTTGTTCAAAATAAGTTCCATTCACTCGAGCGTGTAGTGGCTTTATTGCCAGTGGGAATCAAAATAAAAGTGAGCCACCGGAAAAGGTCCATTCCATCAATGTCCCCATCTGAAAAAGAAACTAGCTCAACAAAGGTTCCCTTCCATCACCGAGAAGACACGTAGGATAATCGCAGATTGATTTAGTCCTGTCTCCATGATCCAAAGCAGGGGAGAGAAACCCTCTCAAAAACAGAAAACCCTGAGGTAAGTGTGATATCTGAAAAGTCTTAGAGATGTCTTAAAGCTTAAAGACATCTCGAAGATCCAAGGAGGCAGGCTGCGTGGACGGATCCAGTGAGCCACATCTGCGTGGAGTGGGAGTAGAGAATCATACCTTTTTCTCTGAGGGCGTCTCCCTCCCGGTGCCATGCCCCATAGGAGATTTTCTATTTCTAGTTCTGCCTTTTCTTCGCTTGTATCTGGGATAGGGATCCCTAGTTGTTCCAACTTCGGCGTTGCCTGCAGTAAACTCTCATAAAGCTGTATGCCCTCAGAATCTTAAAGCCATAACTTGGCTGGGTAGCGGAGATAAGCTCTAAGTCCCTTTTCTCTCAACAGTTTAACAACCTGAAGGATCTTTTTCCTTTTATTCATCATATCCGGTGGGAAGTCTTTGTCAAAATATACCTTTTGCCTATCGAGATTTAGATCTTTTTTGCCCCATGCCATGCGAAATATTTTTTCCTTAGTAGCAAATTGTAAAAACCTGACCACTAAAGAACGTGGAGATGCCCCTGGTTTAGGTTTAGGAGCGAGGGCTCTGTGCGCTCTTTCAATATTAAATTCAAAATTTTCCGGTAGAGAGAGTTCTTGTTGCAGCCAAGATGTAAGGTATGCAATCATGTCATCTTGCTCTTTACTTTCTGGAACTCCGAATATTTGGATATTGTTCCGTCTAGCCCTAGCTTCTGCCTCCTCTGCTCATTGTGTCAGCTCTCTCTCTCTCTCTCCAGTGCAGGAAGGCCAACGATCTTCAGAATGCCATGTATTCGTTTTGAGTATTTCCATGTGTGATTCCACCTTGGAGGTCCGATTTTCCAGCTTTTTTAAAATCAGTCTGCAGGCACAATATTTTCAAATCGATTCTATGAAGGATGCTGAGCATCCTTTTCCCGTCTGCCTTAGTGAAATTGGACGTAGTTTCAGAATCAGAGTCATCATCTCCAGACACTGTTAGCACAGAAGAGCGTGAAGGAGAGGGGCTAGTAGGCCATTTTTCATTCTGCGATGTAGCGTGCCTTTGCATCATTGCAAAATCTTTCTTTTTCGTTCTCCCCATGCTAACCAGTATTGTAAGGGTTGCAGATGATGCTATGATGATTTTTGATGCTCAAATGGCTGGCAATTAGACAAATAAAGAATCCGGGGTGATAGAGCAGTGAGACTAGGCTGCCATTCGATCTGTTGCATCACCGGAAGTCCATTTACTCAAAGTTTAATTTTGCTTTAGCATGACAGAAAGTTAATCTCTGCATTAAAGTGTAAGTTTACAGCATCTCCTCTACCTGGGCAACACCTTTTCAATGTGGCACAAATATGGGATGCAGCACTTTTGAGGGGGGTACTGTAAAATGTGGAACAACCTTCATAATGAAGGACAGTTGAGAGGTATGCTCACACCTTTGTACTGATAAACTGCTGCTCTTTGCATTGTTACTTCCTGCTCCCCGTCTCCCCAGGACACATCTGGAAATGAGCTGATACCAGCTCAGTATGTCTTTCCTGACAAAACTTTTAAAATAAATAAATATATAGGTGTAAATGGTGACGCTTAGCTACGGGGCACACTCCCACATCTACATGGATTACTGTATTTTACAGGGAAATGAACAGATTTGTGGTAAACTGTTCTCATAGACTTGGGTTAGTTACAATGGAAACCTGAGCAATTCAGCTTCCATCAGAAATAATGTAATTGACAGGAAAATTGTCCTGGTTATTACAGGGAAATTTCAGACTGCTCTGGGAGCCTGGCAAAGAAGTCAAGTTTCATATTTACTAGATGCTGCTTGTAGGTTAATCATTAGCCTCGACAGACCCCAATGCTCCTGCCAAAGATGCACATTTAACATTCAGCCAGCATCGCCTTCCACCCAGACCCCATACCTGTGCAATTCCTTCCTCCCAGCCTTTAATTACTTCTTGTTTGCCGATCTTGAACTTGAAAGGCTTGTTTCTGTCTCTAGAGGAATCAAACTTCTTCCCATTCTGTAGCATTCCTGCAAAGACAACATAATTTTGGTTTAAATTCTGGAGTTCACCGAGGGTTGCAAGCATCACAGTGACATTTCTTTTACATCAAGGTCTTATGCAAAATTTATAAACCCTACAAAGTTCTGTATGCAATTTGTGTCAAAGTTAAGCACTTTAAAACAGTTTGCATTTAAAATTTTAAATCAAAGTCTGGGCTGTTGCTGGGAAGTAATTTTCTTTTTAAAGACAATGTACAGTAAATCACATTCTCTTGCAAGCCACCCATCACCACCATGGTTGACTGAGCCTCTGCCCTACAGAACCATTTCTGTTCAGACTGGATGCTTCAGTCAGTTGTGTGTAGAAATGACAGAATGTGAATATCTAACTGGATGAACTTTGGAATAAAATGAAGAAAATACTCTAATACTTGGTATGGTTTAGAGCATTTTAAAACACAGAGCATAGAAAGGGATCAGGGAGAAGGATTACATAAGTTATCCTTAGTAGGGTTACCACCTTATATGAAGCCCAAAGTGAATGTAATAGCGAACTAGTGGCTATTAAGACTATTAGCAGCAGAAAAACAATAAAACTCTGCTCAACCAATCCACAGCTTCATATCTCTAACCATTAATTATAATCCTCATGCTTTTGCAGGCAAAGTCTGCAAAAGTGAGGAAGAATTGGTACTTCTAGAGTGGAAATTAAGCAATAACCCACAACAGGGTATGGGTTCATGGGGATCTAATGCACGGCTGGGTGTGTTGTGGGGCGCGAGGCCACACGCAGAGTGTCCTCACAGCACCCTAGCCATGCATTAAATCCCCATAACCCCATACCCTGGAGTGGGTTATTGCAATTATAACATGGGTTATGTTGAAACAAGGGAAAACCCACAGAAAGGGGTTCCCCCTGTTTAAATAGTAAAACAGGTACTATATCCTGCCACCTTGCAAAATAGGCCCCAAACTATGCATACCTCACTTATGTTATGCACATTCAAATGTCACACACACACTGTTGACAGCATTTGTGACACTTTTTGTGCATAATACACTGTGTGACACTTCGAACGGCCCTTTCTTTGGTCCCCACCGAACACAGACACTGAGCTTCAACACCGTTGGGGATCTCTCTGTCTCTCACACCTTGTGTGTTTCGCTGTCTGCAACTGCAGCATCTCTGCTGCATCAGAGACAGAGAGACACAGATGACTGCACTAAACCAGGACCAAAACTGCTTTGACAATAGGGGCTCTGTCACTTGCCCACAAGGTGCGGTACACTGGGGACAGGTATGCTTGCAGGGTGATGGGAAGTCTGGGTGAGGGGACAGTGACATGTTTGGGGAAGACAGAACACTGAAGGTCATACCACTTCATGGCACCCGGCTCTCCCGCTTCTCCACATACTTAATGGCTGCCCTGCTCATTTTCCTTTCAGAAGCAGCCAACAAGTGCCGACTGCACTTTGTCAAAGTCACTCCACCCAACAGTGCATTAAAAAGGGAATTTAATGCACGGCCAGGAAGAGTGACTCCACCAATTGGGTTGTACATTTTCACCAACCCATGTTATAAATGTTCCCAATGCAGTTAAGGTCAAAAGATGACTAACAAGTTGAAAACCACTGTTATTAATTAAATAATATGTACTTATACCAAAATTCAGAAAAAGTCTAAAAAATATGTGTTGTTAAAATTCTTTAGGGGGGGCGCTAATGAGCAGCTAACTAGACAGACATGTCTCTTCGTCACTCCGTTCCAACGGCCAAAAATAAAAAGAAATATTAATTGTAAATACCTCGAAACAGTGTAATTACAGCAGCAGTCAGTGTTGGAAGGTGCTATGGATAAATATTTAACCCCCAATCCAGCTAAAAGTCAGCAGCTCGCGGGTAAGAGTGGCAAGAAGCCAGCAGCGAGTACCTTGGGAGATAATGCGGGCCTGGTATTGTTATCCGCTGCAGAGGTTCCCACGCTTGGCTGGGAGCTCACTCGACAAGTGATAGCGGCGTTGGAACCAAGGCTGATCAAACTTGAAGATAAGCTGGACTCTTGATTGCAGGAGGTACTCGAGCAGCAGACCCAGCAAGGCAATTGGTTAGCGGAGACTAAGGAGCGTATTTCCTGAATGGAGGACGAACTGATGCTGGTCCCCGGGCAAGTCTTAGCCCTACAAAAAGAACCTGAAGAATTCAAAGAGGCATATGACTACCAAGAAAACTATCATAGGTGCCTCAATCTGCACCTCTGGGGGCTGCAGAAGGTCAGGAAGGAGCTGGTGCCTTGGATTTGTGAGGCCGAGTGCTGCCGGAGTTGCTGGGGCTGCAACCTAAGAATGGCAGAATGAAGCTGGAGCAAGCCCACTGAGCGGTAATGCCGTGGCTGCTGGCGAACCAGACGCTGAGGCAGATTATAATGAGGTTCCATCATTTCCAGGACCGAGAGGCAATATTGAGGGTGTATAGAGAAAAGGGCACACACAGTTATGAGGGCAACCACTTGTTTATCTCTCAGGATTACTTGGCCCGATTGCTTAAATGAACGAAGATGTTCAATGATATTATGGTCCAACTGAGAGGAATGAAGATAGGGTTGCCACCTGTCAGGTTTTTTACCTGATGATCAGGTTTTCTGGGTCCCTATCAGGTAATCCGGTTTTGCTGTGTGCTGGTCAGGTTTTTGAGCCATTTTGAGTGCTCACATACTTTTGAAACAAATGTTGTCATATTATTCATTGTTTCAGCTGCATGGCCAGCTTACAAACAAGTTCTGTTGTCAATATAACCCTTTGTTTGTAAAGCAGTCAGCCTGGGAGGTGTAAAGTATGGCCATTAACACCATTAGCACTTACTTAACCTAATCTTTTCCACTGCATCTTGTCTTTTATTGATATAACAGATGGCCTTCTAGGAGAAACAATGCATGATGAGTCATAAAAAGGGGTGGGGCTAGGGGCGGAGCTTAGGATCCGTTTTTTGCCCCATCCAAAGGTGGCAACCCTAAATGAAGATAGAGAACTTTTTGGTGTACCCAGCCACATTGAAGATATGACATGAAGGTGCAACCTTTTCTTTCTGGGAAGTGGAGAAGGCCGAGGAATTTGTGAAGACCTTACAGAAGAAAGTGGGATGAGATACAGGCTATAGAAGTGGCTCTACTGTTTTTTTGCTGCAACTTACTGCAAGTTTGTTCCTTTTTATTATAATTCTTGTTTTGGAGGGCTGGCATGTTCCCTGCCTGCCAATTTGTTGAAATTTGCCTGAAGAAGAGGGCCTGTTATCACGTGGATGGAAATGGCACAGGTTGGATTAAATAATTTAATTAAGAGCAACCATGTGTTTCAGAGGTTGGGGATTTACAGAGCAGAATCTGGCTGATCGTGAGGGAGAGACTGTATGTATAACTGGTGCTAAAGGGACATCTCTCGTTGGCCTGGACACTGTTTCGCTGGTCCCCAATTGTGGTGGCACAGCTGTTTCAGACCATGCGGTCTCTCTCTCTCTCCTCTCAGCATGCGGTGGCAGGAGAGCGGTTGCTGCATGTATGTTTGATGGCGCAGCCTGATATCTCCTCAGCTCGGATGCAGCCAGGAGGTTTAGAATACAAAGCATTGGGACATGTCTGCTTGACAAATTTAAAGTCTAATTTTCCTTACATGCTGGTTTGAATATTGGATGGGGCAAAATGGAAGCTAGTTAGGTGAAGGTTAGAGGTGGGAAGCAAGGAGGGGGTAGGAACACTGAAGGGTGAATGCCTGTGGGCTGAAGGGGATAATGCGGAGGGTAGCACACCTTGTGGATTAACTAATTGGGTCTTGGAGTTCCAGCAAGCAATGCTGATGGCTGGAGTGGTGATGGAGGCTGAGACATGATGGAGAGGGGGAACATCTGATGCTGGGATGGAATAATAATCCAATATATGAAAAGGATATGAGGAAAGGTACCCTTTGGGTTGGCTCGGCTGTTGGGGAGGCGACGGGGTGCAAATGTCATGTGAAGGGGTTTTCTCAACACTTGTGCTGGATTGGCAATTAGTGTTATGGGGGGGAGAGAGAGAGAGAGAGAGAGAGAGAGAAGGAAAAATGGCTAGGGAAGTGGGACTGCCTAGCAGAAGATTTAGTAGTACCACTGGGAGGAGGGAGTGGAGGGAGGGGACATCTGATGGCAGAGGTGATGTGAGACAGAGAGTGGATGGAAGAGGAGGTTGGGGGGGTGCATAGAGGGTGAGAGGCTCCATGTGGGTCTAGAAACTATTTTTCAGAAGATATCCTGGAGGTCTCTTACAGGGACAGGGGAAGGGGGCTTGGGAGACTTCATTGTACATCTTGTTCACAATAAAGGGAGGACAATTGTGGGACGAGAAGGGGGGCCTTGTTGGGATTTGATGTGGGGGAAGAAGGCGAGGGTCAGTTCATGTTGTTATTCAAACTGTTGTTTTCTTGTTTATGGATGCAATCGGCATTAGAAACATAGAAACATAGACTTTGACGGCAGATAAGGACCGCTTGGCCCACCTAGTCTGCCCATTTCCCTACCTAGAGGATAAGCTGCAGATCCTACTTAACCAACAGCCTATTTCTTCCTACCCCCCACAAAAATTGCCTTATGTCTGTCCCATGTATTCTTGAATTCTCCCACAGTTTTAGACCCCACAACCTCCTCAGGAAGGCTTTTCCATGCATCCACCACCCTCTCTGTGAAAAAATACTTTCTCACATTGCCTGAACCGTCCCCCTCTATCTTCAAATTGTGTCCTCTTGTTCTTGCACATCTCTTTTTCTGAACGATGCTACTCTCTTGGACTTTGTTGATTCCACTGAGGCACTTAAATGTTTCTATCATGTCCCCCGTCTCCCTCCTTTCCTCAAGGGTATACATATTAAGCTCCTTTAGTCTCTCCTTGTATGGCTTCTCTTGCAGACCCTGCACCATTTTAGTTGCCCTCCTCTGAACTGCCTCCATCCTGTCTATGTCCTTGCGGAGATGGGGTTTCCAGAACTGGACACAGTACTTTAGATGGGGTCTCACCAACTGCCTGTACAGGGGGATAACAACTTCCTGTTTTCTGCTGGTGATGCCTCTCCCTATACATCCCAGTATCCCCCTGCCCTCCCTACCGCCTTCTCCACATTGCTTGCCAACCTTAAGATCATCTAATATGATTACCCCAGGTCCCTTTCCATTTTGTTGTGATTACCTCCCCCCCAATTGTGTAATCTTCCCTGGGTTTTGTTTCCCAGGTGCATTACTTTGCACTTCTTTGCATTGAATCCAAGCTGCCATACTTCTGACCATTCCTCCAACCTTGCCAAGTCCTTCTCATCCTTTCCATGCCTCCTTGTGTATCAACACTGTTGCAGATCTTTGTGTCATCTGCAAAGAGGCATACTTTTCCTTCCAGTCCCTCTGCAATGTCACTTATAAAGATATTAAAAAGGACTGGACCCAGTACTGAACCCTGCGGTACCCCACTAGTAACCCTCCTTTCTTCAGAGTGGACTCCATTTACAATTACCTTCTGTGTCCTGTTGTTCAGCCAATGTTTTACCCAGGCTACCACCCTGGGACCCACTCCCAGGCTGGTTAATTTGTCTACTAATCTTTTGTGTGGGACTGTGTCAAATGCCTTGCTAAAGTCTAGGTAGGCCATGTCCACAGCCCCTTCCTGGTCTACTACTTTGGTCACCCAGTAAAAGAAATCGATTAGATTCGTCTGACATGACCTTCCTGCTGTGAACCCATGCTGCCTTGGGTCTTGTGCCCCACCGGCCTCTAGGTACTCAACAATTCTTTCCTTCAGAAGTAATTCCATCACTTTCACTACCACAGAGGTCAATTTGACAGGTCTGTAGTTTCCTGCCTCTGTCTTGGTCCCACTTTTGTGAAGGAGAATCACATCAGCCTTCTTCCAGTCCTCAGGTACCACACCATCCTCCCATGGTTTGTTAAAAAGGGTAGTCAGTGGTGTCACTAGTTATCTGCTTAATTCTTTTAGAATTCTGGGGTGAATTCCATCTGGCCCCATTGCTTTATCAACCTTCAGTTTTAGGAGTTCTTTCAGAACCCTTTCTTCTGCGAAAGGAGTGGGATCGACCCGCCTCTCCAGAGTGCTTCTGTTAATTGAATTAGGCAGCTCCCCCACTTCCTCTTTTGTGAATACTGAACACAAGTATTCATTCAGTATCCCCGCTTTTTCACTGTCACTCTCTGCCCACCCACCATCCATTCTATTCAGCCTCACTATCCCTCCCTTTGCCTTTCTATGCTCCCTGATATACCTATAAAAGGTTTTATCCCCCTTCTTAACCGAGTTGACTATCTTTTCCTCAGTTTGTGCCTTTGCTATTCCGACTACTCTCCCTGCTTCCTTCTGCCTTAACTGGTACAGTTCTCATCCTGATCCTTCTGTGTTTCCTTATACTTCCTAAATGCTATCTTTTTCTCCCTAACCTTTACCGACACTTCTTTTGAGAACCATAGTGGCTTTTTCTTTCATTTTGATTTATTTGCTTCACACAAAGGCTTGTTGCCTCTGTGATGGCAGTTTTGATATTTCCCAATTGTTGCTCCACCCCTCCTTCTAGCCTGTTTGCTAGTGCTTTTCTAAGGCACTCTCCCATCTTGCCAAAGTCAGCCCTCCTGAAGTCCAGAACCCTTACTTTTGTATGGCTTGACTCTGTAGCTGAGTTTATCGTGAACCACACTGTTTGGTGGTCACTTGTTCCCAAATGGCTACCCACTTCTAGATCTGAGATCCTCTCACTGTCCCCATTTGAGAGTATGAGGTCTAAGATTGCTCCCTCATGAGTAGGTTCCAACACTAGCTGTCTGACGCCTGCCACCTGAAGGGCATCAAGAATGGCCCTGCTTTTGGATGTGGCTGCGGCAAAGGTGCTCCTGTTAACATCTGACATATTAAGGTCCCCCATCAACAGTATCTCCCCTTTCTCTGCCATCCTAAGTATGCCTTCTATCATATCCTTGTCCATTCCTTCCCCCTGACATGGGGACCTGTATACAACCCCTGTGCGGATTGTGGTGCCATTTCCAGACTCCAAGGTGACCCACAGTGCCTCCTCTCCTCCCTGTTCACTCTTTTGTTCAGTTGCTTTTATCCCTTCCCTTACATAGAGAGCTACTCCCCCGCCCTCCCTGTCTCTCCTGTGGGTTTGTACCCTGGTATGTTAACATCCCAGTCATGGTTCTCTGTGTACCATGTTTCTGTGACTGCTACGATATCCAGGCATCCCTCTTCCATCAAGGCCACCAGTTCAGGGAGCTTGTTGCCCAGACTACGGGCGTTGGTACTCATTACCCTCCATTTCTTGATGGCCTTACCCCTTTTTGCCCCATCCCTGTCCTTATTGTGTTTGTCACCTTCTCCATTTACCCCAGCGCTTCTCCCTATTGACATCTCAATGTTGGTGTCTACCTCACTTAGTACCCTGATTTTTTTGGGGGCTAGGATTTCCCTGTTCCTTTCCAGTGCCTCCCCCATTGGCTAGTTTAAATGCTTGCCAATGAAGTATTTAAACCTATCACCTAGGATCCTGGTTCCCCTCCTGGACAGATGCAGACCATCATGCCAGTATAAGCCTGCATCCCTCCAGGTGGACCCCCAGTCCCCAATGAAGCCAAATCCCTGAGCTCTGCACCAGTTTTCAACCACTGATTGAATCCCATGGTGCGTAGCACCCTAGCCTCACCCGTGCCATAGACAGGCAGCGCCTCCGAGAAGGTTACCGTGTGTGCCATTTGTCTAAGGCCCCTCCCTATCTCCACAAATGCTTCTTGCACTGCTCTGATCCCTTTCTTAGCCAGGTCATTTGTCCCTAGATGGACAAGGACATCCAGCTCCCTCCCCTGTGCAGCTGTTCCTGCGATCCTGAGGATTCACTCCCTGTCCCTCCAAGCCATGGCACCAGGCAGGAACCTTACCTCCCTCTCCCCTTCCTCCCCCAGTTCTATCTTCCTAACAATGGAGTCCCCCACCAGGAGTTGTTTCCTTTCCCTGTGGGGTCCCATGCCACCCTTCTGTGGGTCTCCTTTGTGGAGGTTCCCAGCATCCTCCTTGGTCTCCACTGTGGGTGCCTCCATAGAGGAACCACACTTTTCCAGAATGGCATAGAAATTGTGGAGAGGTACAACTGGAGGGATGCACCTCTGTTCCACCACCATCACCCTCCCTGAGCCCACTGTGGTCCAACTGTTCCTCTTTCTTGGCAATGTCTGAGGCAACAGCAGTGACCCTGGTGGTCCCTGGGTGGGAGAGGAGGTCCCACAAATCCTGTACAACTCAGCCTGGAGATAAGCAGCCTCCTCCATCAGCCCAGAGAGGTGCCTGCAGATGGGATAACACTGCATCCTCCAGAACGTCTCCTGAAAGACTGCTACTCCACAGCCACTGCACTGCAAGGAAGTGGCAGTGAAGGTTCAAGAGAAAAAGAAAGCATTCAGGAAGTACAAGGAATCGCAGAAGGAGCAGGACAGAGAACTGTATCAGTTAAAGCAAAAGGAGGCTGGGAAGGCAGTCAGAACAGCAAAGGCCCAAACCGAGGAAAAGATAACCAACTCAGCTAAGAAGGGGGATAAAACCTTTTATAGGTACATCAGGGAGTGAAGGAAGACCAAGGGAGGGATAGTGAGGCTTAATAAAGGGGAGGGAGGGTGGGCAGAGGATGACTGAGAAAAGGCAGAGATACTAAACAAATATTTTTGCTCAGTATTTACAAATGAAGAGGGGGAGGTGCATAAAACAAACAGTAGAAACACTCTGGATACAGAAGTTGATACCAGCCCATTTACAGAAGAAAGGGTTCTGAAAGAACTCTTAAAACTGAAGGTGGACAAAGCAATGGGGCCTGATGGGATTCATCCCAGAATTCTAAAAGAACTAAGGGTAGAACTAGTGACACCACTGACTACCCTTTTTAACAAATCATGGGAGGATGGGGTGGTACCCGAGACTGGAGGAGGGCAGATGTGATTCCCTTCACAAAAGTGGGAGCAAGGCAGAAGCAGGAAACTACAGACCTGTTAGTTTAACCTCAGTGATAGGAAAATGATGGAATCACTTCTGAAGGAAAGAATTGTTGAGTATCTAGAGGCCAGAGGGCACAGGACCCTAGGCAGCATGGATTCACAGCGGAAGGTCATGCCAGATGAATCTGATAGATTTCTTTGACTGGGTGACCAAAGTAGTAGATCAGGGAGGGGCTGTGGACATGGCCTACCTAGACTTTAGCAAGGCATTTGACACAGTCCCACACAAAAGATTAATATACAAGTTAGCCAGCCTGGGATTGGGTCCCAAGATGACAGCCTGGGTAAAGAATTGGCTGGAGAATAGGACACAGACAGTAATAGTAAACGGAGTCCATTCAGAAGAAAGGAAGGTTACTAGTGGGGTACCGCAGGGTTCAGTATTAGGACCGGTCCTCTTCAATGTCTTTATAAGCGACATTGCAGAAGGACTGGAAGGAAAAGTATGTCTCTTTGCAGATGACACAAAGATCTGCAACAGAGTTGATGCACAGGGTGGGGTGGAAAGGATGAGAAGGGACTTGGCAAGGTTAGAGGAATGGTCAAATGTATGGCAGCTTAGATTCAATGCTAAGAAGTGCAAGGTAATGCACCTGGGAAACAAAAACCCAGGGGAAGAGTACACAATGGGGGTGAGATACTAACAACAACAAAATGGAAAGGGACCTGGGGGTAGTCATATCAGATGACCTAAAGGTGGGCAAGCAATGTGAGGGCAGCAAGGAGGCTGGGGGATACTGGGATGCATGGGAGAGGCATCACCAGTAGAAAACAGGAAGTTATTATCCTCTGTACAGAAAGCTGGTGAGACCCCATCTGGAGTACTGTGTGCAGTTCTGGAGACCCAATCTCTGCAAAGACATAGACAGAATGGAAGCTGTCCAGAGGAGGGCAACTAAAATGGTGCAGGGTCTGCACCGGGAAGACATATGAAGAGAGACGAAAGGCTTAATATGTATAGCCTAGGAAAGGAGGAGGAGGGGGACATGATAGAAACTTTCAAGTATCTCAAGGGAATCAACAAAGTCCAAGAGGGTAGCATCTTTCAAAAAGGATGTGCAAGAACAAGAGGCACAATTTGAAGATGGAGGGCGGCTCAGAGGTAATTTAAGGAAGTATTTTTTCACAGAGAGGTTGTGGATGCATGGAGCAGCCTTCGGAGAAGTTGTGAGTCAAAATCAGTGGTGGAATTCAAGCATGTATTAGACAGTCATAAGGCAATTCTAGGGGTTGGGGGTAGGAAGAAGTAGGCTGCTGGTTAACTAGGATCTGCAGCTTATCCAGTAGGTAGGGGAAATGGGCAGACTGGGTGGGCCAAGCGGTCCTTATCTGCAGTCAAATTCTATGTTTCTATGTTTCTGCACCACTCCCATCATGTCTTTTTTCTGGCCCCCTAACTATTGTTTGGAATACCTACTCTTCCCACTGTTTTTTTTTTCTCCCTACTAACTTACTGCCTCTGTGCCCTTTTAGCTCCTGATCTTCCTGTTCTGAGACAAGAAGTTCCTATATTTCTCAGTAGTCTCCTTACTTGCTCAGAGTCAGACTTCCAGCAGTTGGGGGGGGGGACGGAGAGCTACTCTTGCCCTTCTAGGATGGTGAGTCCTTGGTGGCTCTGTGATCACTCACTTCCCAAACAGGAAGTTCCTGTTGTCAGTTAAATCCTGTGCCTATAAAAGTAGAACTGGTTTAGGATGGGGGGTGGAGCGGAGGGAAGGAGGGCAATATAGTACCAGTAGAGAAGTTTTAGTTATACCAGTAACTCCTTCCTCCTGGTGTTCTGTCTGTTCTCTGGCAGAAGCTATCTAGGGCAGTGTTTACATCTGGTTTTAACCTGGCTCCTTCTAGCTAAGCCACTCCCCCTACTTTGCAAATCTTTCTACACTTAGTTAATTTCTCAGATAACAATTCCCTTCTGACACCTGTGACAAGCACCTAGATAAGTACACAGATATCACAGATAACAGATAACAATTTACTTCAGCTACCTCTGACAAACATACTGACTCTTTTTTTTTACCCTAAATTGAAGGTCCCAGCACAACAGTTCTAGTTCTTAGTCCCAGTAGAGAAGTTTTAGTTATACCAGTAGCTCTTTCCTCCTGGTGTTCTGTCTGTTCTCTGGCGGAAGCTATCTAGGGCAGTGTTTAAATCTGGTTTTAGCCTGGCTCCTTCTAGCTAAGCCACTCCCCCTACTTTGCAAATCTTTCTACACTTAGTTAACTTCTCAGATAACAATTCCCTTCTGACACCTGTGACAAGCACCTAGATAAGTACACAGATAACACAGATAATAGATAACAATTTACTTCAACTACCTCTGACAAACACACTAACTCTTTTTTTTACCCTAAATTGAAGGTCCCAGTACGATAATTCTAGTTCTTAGTCCCAGTAGAGAAGTTTTAGTTATACCAGTAGCTCCTTCCTCCTGGTGTTCTGTCTGTTCTCTGGCAGAAGCCAAGGGCAGTGTTTAAATCTGGTTTTAAACTGGCTCCTTCTAGCTAAGCTACTCCCCCTACTTTGCAAATCTTTCTACACTTAGTTAATTTCTCAGATTATAATTCCCTTCTGACACCTGTGACAAGCACCTAAATAAGTACACAGACAACACAGATAACAGATAACAATTTACTTCAACTACCTCTGACAAACACACCAACTCTTTTTTTTTCACCCTAAATTGAAGGTCCCAGTATAAGTGTTCTAGTTGTTAGTCCCAGTAGAGAAGTTTTAGTTATACCAGTAGCTCCTTCCTCCTGGTGTTCTGTCTGTTCTCCGGCAGAAGCCTAGGGCAGTGTTTAAATCTGGTTTTAACCTGGCTCCTTCTAGCATAAGTCACTCCCCCTACTTTGCAAATCGTTCTACACTTAGTTAATTTCTCAGATAACAATTCCCTTCTGACACCTGTGACAAGCACATAGATAAGTACACAGATAACACAGATAACAGATAACAATTTACTTCAACTACCTCTGACAAACACACTAACTCTTTTTTTTTACCCTAAATTGAAGGTCCCAGTACAAGAGTTCTAGTTCTTAGTCCCAGTAGAGAAGTTTTAGTTATACCAGTAGCTCCTTCCTCCTGGTGTTCTGTCTGTCTGTTGTGAACAATACTAAAACTGTACAATATAGTTGGAGTCTGGCAGACTGGGAAGATCATTCATATATGCTGCGATGGGGTGCCTGGCTGCTAAAAGGAGGGTGGTATAGGAAAATAAACTATAAAGGTCATGGCTAACGTACAAACTGTCAATATCATCTCATGGAATGTTAAGGGGATAGCAAGTCCGGTTAAGAGAATGTCGCTTTTGACAGCCCTGAAAAGGGTGGGAGCACAGGTGGTTTTACTACAAGAAACCCACCTAACAGATGCGGGGCATGCTAAATTGGCTCGGAACTGGGTGTGGAGATGTTACGCCGCTTCCGTTTCATCCCATAAGTGAAGGGTGGCAATACATTTACATAGACACCTTCCCTTTGAAATTAGACGGGTAGTTAAATACCCAGGGGAGGGTAGGAATATTTTTATTTCTGGAGTGCTAAATGGAGAAAAGATTATATTTCGATGTATTTACGCCTATGCGGTTTATGAACCGCAGTTCTACGTGTCTCTGCTGGACTTGCTGATCAGGGAACAATTCCCGGGACTAATTTTGGGGGCCGGGATTTTAATTAGACAATGGATGCTCGAATGGATCATTCAGAGGGAAAGTGGAGGATGTTGGAGACCATGTGTCAATGGCAGACAGGGATAGCAGACCTGGATTTGGTGGATGGATGGCGTACGGAAAATCCAGGGGCGAGAGAGTATACCTTCTACTCTAATCCGCACAAAACATGGTCCCGAACTGATTATATATATTTGCCCAGAAGTTGGTGTGGGCAGATCCAGGATATATCTCATAGCCCTATCCATGTCTCCGACCATGCCATGGTGGTTTTGAAGCTAATTGGTGAGGAGATATGGAAGGGACCCTCTCAGTGGAAGTTTCCCACGTATATTGTTAAAAATCAAGCCTTTGAAGAATACCTGGTGGAGCAGTGGCAATATTATGTGGAGACCAACACTAGTCCAGATATATCTAAGGTTACCTTTTGGGAGGCCGGGAAGGCTTTCGTGAGCGGGGCTGTAATAGAATATATGGCCACGGCGAAAAGGAAGAAAAAAGAAAACAGGGTGGAATTAGAGCAGCAGCTGAAGAACCTGAAGAAAAAGGCGGTGAGTGGGGAGCAAAGAGAAGCGGCTAGATTATTGGCAACAGCGAGGGCAGCCCTGAATGCGTTACTCAGGGAGGAGGCTGGAAGGACCTGGTTTTATTGTCAATGTCAGGTCTTTGAGTGGGGAAACAAGCCAGGCCCTCTTCTGGTGAGGTTAATGAAGGGGGGAAGGTGCCCAACTCGCATAGTGGGGATCCGGGATGGGAAGGGACAGCTTTGTAAATAATCAAGGGACATTAGAGGTTGTTTTAGAACCTTCTATGAACAACTGTACTGTGCAGAACTTAAGGGAAAGGAGGCTCAGATAAAGCAATTTTTGGAAAGACTCCATTTGCCTAAAGCCACGGAAATGCAGAGAGAGCAGTTGGGTCAACCTATAACCAGGGCTGAAATTCTGGGAGCTATTCAGAAATTGCAACAGGGGAAAGCTAGCGGCCCAGATGGTTTTCCAATTGAGTACTATAAGATACTGGGGGGTCAGCTGGCGGGGACACTATGTGAGCTCTTTACAAAGGAAAAGGGGGTGGAGATACCCACCTTGCCTGATACATATTATGATGCTACAATTTGTTTAATACCCAAACCAGGCAAGGATGAGATGGAGTGTGCAACATATAGGCCTGTATCGTTGCTTAACTGTGACCTAAAAATTCTAGCAAAGATTTTGTCTACCAGGTTAGAAACATCTTGCCAGACCTGATTAACGCAGACCAAACCGGGTTTATTAAAGGCCGTCAGTCATACCATAACATGCGTAGGTTACTCAATATTGTATGGAGGACAAACCAGGGAAAGGAGAAGGTGGGTATAGTAGCAATGGATGCTGAAAAGGCATTTGATAGGGTGGAATGGGACTACCTGTTTTAAGTGATGGCCCGGTTTGGTCTGGGTGACTCATATGTGGGGTGGGTGAAGGCAATGTATGAGAAACCCAGAGCATGAGTCTTGGTGAACAGCACCCTCTCAGAGCAGTTTAGTCTGTGGAGAGGTACGAGACAAGGTGCCCTTTGTCCCCCCATTTATTTGCCCTGGTCATGGAGCCCCTGACGGTGGCAGTGCGTCAACATGCACAGGTGGAAAGGGTTGGGAAGGTACAGGGTTCTCTGCACAAAGTTGCTTTGTATGCGGACGATATGCTCCCATTTGTCTGGAATCCGCAGAGGTCCATGGTCCCATTGCTGTCCCTTATAGAAGAATTCGCCAGTTTCTCTGGATATAAGATTAATTTGGGGAAGTCAGAAATGATGTGCTACCCAGATAGTGGTAGAGAAGTGGCACATTTAGGATTTAAGATAGTGCGGACCAGCTTCATGTACCTGGGAGTACGGGTGGGTCGAGGACTAGGTGCCCTATATAGTCTGAACTACCCCCCTCTGATAAAGACTATTGTAGCTGATCTTAAGAGATGGACACAACTTCCTGTCTCTTGGTTAGGGAGGATTAATCTGATTAAAATGAATATCCTTCTGAGGATTCTGTATCCAATGCAGATGTTACATTTGGGACTAACGAGGGGTGATATTAAGCACCTTGAGAAAGTATTCTCAGAGTTCATATGGCGAGGGGAAAAGGCCAAGAATCAGCTTACAAAGGCTGAAGGCCTAAAGGAATAGGGGAGGGCTTAATTTCCCAGATCTGGGTAACTATTATTTAGCAGTACAACACAGGTGTATTGCAGACTGGCTACATCGACCCCCGGTGGCTAGCTGGGTGGATTTGGAACAGATAGAAACCCCAGGGCGACTCACCACATACTTGCATAGTAAGGGGCCACGGACATATAGAGCAATGGGTAGTGGTAATCCGCTGGTAGAAGCGGTACTGGAGACCTGGGGACAGCTTAAAAGGCAGAAAGTGATTTGTCAGGGTGAGACCTTGCTGCTACCGGTGGCTAAGAACCCCTTTTTTTACTGGGTCTGGATGATAAGGGCTTTTGAGAGTGAGAGAAGCGGGGAATATTTAGTGTGGGTAATTTAGTAGTAAGGGGGGGAACTGTGCACCTTCGAGAATATGAGACAAAGCCTGCAGATTGATGAGCAACACCTGTATAGGTATATGCAGGTTCGGACTTTTGTGGGGAGTTTGGACAGGGGAGAACAGGAATGCCTTAAGCCTGACCCGGTGGAATAGTTGATAAATCAAGCCAAGAAGGACCCCAAGGGGTTTTTGGGGAGGGAGGCTAAACAGGGTAAACAAAGGCTGACAGATTTGACCAGAAACACAAGGGCCTTGTGGGAAAGAGATCTGGAGCAAAGTATTTCTGAGGAGAACTGGAGAGTGGTGCTTCACATGCCTGAAGGGATCATGGTCTGTAACAAATTCAAAGAGGCCTTTTTTAAGTTTTTGCAAAGGTTGTACTATCCCCTTGCTATAGTACATAAGGTACATCCTTCAATATCTTCTATGTGTGGTAGATGTGGGAAGGAGAGGGGTACATATAGCCACTGTTTCTGGGCCTGCCCAGTTCTAGAACAATTTGGGGATGATATAGTAGCGGAGGTAGCTCAGATGGCTGGCAAACCACTGGGGAGGGACCCATTGGCCTGTCTCTTTGGGGTGAAGGTTGCGGAGGGGGAGGAGTGGATACCACTTCCCAAGTGGATGAGAACATTGTTTGTACTGGCACGCCACTGCATTCAAAATACTTGTGTGTCCAATATTCAAACCCACAGTCTTGCAGTGGCGCCAGTTAACAATGCGTACTCTAGCCTTGGAGAGATTAACACAGACTGTTACGGATAGGGAGGAGGCCTTCCTTTGGGGTCCCCCCCCCTCTCTTCTTTTAGTGCGGCAGAGGAGACGATGCTGAGGAATGGACTGGGTACTGTACGTGATTCAGTGGGCAATATTACTACACAATACTATGAACTGTCAGACCTTAAAGAAGAAAAGAAAGGAAAACAATAAATAAATAATTATTTAAAATGTTTACATGAGGAAAGCTTTCCAGGACCCTACAACAATGTACTGTTATGGCTAAAGATTGCATTTGTTTGTTAGTTGTTTGTCTTTGCATGTCTCATACTTGTTTGTACTGAGCACTTGAAAACTCAATAAAGAGATTATTAAAAAAACCTTTTTGAAACTGTCACGTAAATACATAGTATAATACTATTTTTTGTATCGATAGACTGTATTGATACAATTGTTTGTATCAATACAGAAAAAAATTGTATCAATACAGTTTGTAACATGGCTCTGGACACAGCAGCTAAATGGAGCTCTGCGATTGGAGCAAACCCGTCAGCTGACTGGCCGCCAGCGGTGATTAACCCAGCAGTACCGCCTGCTGGGCTAGTACCAGCTGTGGCCACTGTGGCAGCAGAGTGTTGCAGCCCGCTAGGTCACCACCTATTCTCGCCACACGCAGCGCCGGTGAGGCAGCCAACGCCAAGAACCAGCAGGATACCGGGCGCTCTGTCACCGGCCACACGACCGGACTCCAATCGTGCAGGCATTAATCCACCGGTAGAGCCCTCTTCTGTCGGTGATTAATGCTTATCGATACCACGAAATAGTACTAACACTATGTAGCTGCTGCCTTTTGGCTGTGTTATTAAAAAAGTGTATTGATAATATACTGAAAAAGCAAGTTCAAATACTATCAATAAATATAGTATCAACACATAAAAATAGTAGCGACAGAGCAAATTCTTAATAGCTGGACTCCATGCTTTAGTCAAAAAAAAATTAACCTTCAAGCTCCAACAGTGCTGAAGTTAGACTTTTAAATAAAAGATACTTTCTTTAAAATGGGATAACTTTGGAACCATTAGGACTAGAAACTTAAATAAAGCAACCCATAAAATATTTCACTAAATTTATAAAGTCCTGTTATTTTTAACAACATAACGACATGTACAGACATGTAGTAACACAGGAAAACTATATAGTTAGGATCTATACGGGTTGTTTGGACTTTCATTAAAAAACAAACAAACTTAGGTTTCTGCAATTAACAGATCAAATGTTACTCCTTTCAAAATAACAATTTCAAACATTATAAAATATCATAAACTAGCTTTTGGAAATAGAAGATATTAATGGTTGTTCTAAGAACAAATATATTTTTTCTAGTTTAAAATGTAATATGATCCTCAACATTTCGTGACCGAAGTCACTTCCAAGCCGAGTGGGGATGGTTCCTATTATTGAAGAATAGTCCACAGGCAGGTGTGCAGTGATAGCAAATGAATGATTTGGGTGGGTTGTGAGGTTCAAGGCACAGCCAAGGTCCTTCAACCACCAGGAAGGGAGATTATTACAGTACTGATACATACCCAGAGTGTATTATTACTCTGACAACATTAGTAAAATGATTGAAAGTGTTATACTTACATTTAATAACACTGTACTGCTTGTTTCTGACCTCAGTGCTAATTTATAAGTAGTGAAACAATTTTTAAGTGTATGTGCAGTTTATTGGTGAGTATTGTAATTATGTTGTATTTGTTACTGTTTAAGGCGTTTTTCCTTTCTTCATCTCTTTAATTGTGTACGAGATGTGAAATGTTAATATGTCAACATGCCGTACCCACAAGTGATTGCAATGTTAGAATATAAACTTGAATAACGGAAACATAGAATTTGACGGCAGATAAGGTCTACCTGGCCCACCTAGTCTGCCCATTTTCTTGCCTACTTCATAAGCTCCAGATTCTATTTGATTTAATGTATAATGAAGACTACATTTCAAATGGTCAATACTGTATGTGTAGATGAATAATTTAATTACTGAATTTTATTCACTTGAAAATAACAGGTTACCTCCCTCTACTCGCCCCCCCACCCCATCCCACCATCTCGAGGAGGCAAATCAGGTCATGGAACATTGGGTATCTTAACACAAGGTGGTCATTATAAATGAGCTACAAGAGCTATAAAACTGTTATTGGATACCGGAGTCTTACTGTATGGCAGGAAAAGTTATCCTGCTCATTTGCAAGCCCCTGGTCAGGCCTCACCTGGAGTACAGCATACAATTTACAGCTCCTTGATACAAAAAGAACAGTGAGGGCAGTCGACAGGGTGCAACGCAGGGCCACCAAAGGGATCAGGGACTCGGAGGACAAAAGCTACAACAGGGGCTGGAGGGCCATAACATATTCACCTTGGAGAAAATGAGGCTGAGAGGGGACTTACTGACGGGGTATCAAACAAGATCTAATAGACAGATGCTTGATCCTGTGACCTCCAGCAGAACATGGGGATAAGCACTGAAACTCAGAGGTTGTATTTAGAAAACACACACCACTCACCAAGGGCATCAAAGAGTACCCTGGGTAGTAAACCAGTTTATAATAGTACATATTTGTATGATGAGTGTGTGTGTGTGTGTGTGTGTGTGTGTGTGGACAGCACAGACTTAGCTTCTCATTAAGACACGACGGGGTGTGCTTTGTGCTGTCACAATGAACACACAATGGCATAGTGAGGCACGACGCTGCGGGCGGAATGCCTTCAGCCCTTGGCTGTGTGTTGCAACACCACAGCGTATGAACCCCGGAGTATCTTACTGCATTTTAAAAATGGGTTTTACCGAAAGTGTTTTTCACATGACTTAAAACAACATGCGCACACACACACACAAACATACACACTCACACACACACACACACAAACATACACACTCACACACTCATAACTTATTACAAGCTAGCAAGATGCATTGGGGGAAAATATGGTTGCCATTTGACTTACAAGATTCTACATGTTGGCACAAGGATCTGTTCTATGTACTATGTCCTGGTTGGCAGGATTAGTTTTACCAGTGTGTTGTTTTCCCATAATGCATGGTTCTCAGCCAATCAGGATGCAGCATTTTCCCAACTTATTTTCATTCATTTCATTTTATTTGTTTTACCAGGAAGGAAGTCCTAGTTAGGACAGTACAGTACAGAAAAAAACACAGCGGTGATGGAATACCGATTAAGGAATAATATAAATTACAATAACATATAATCTGCTAGATAACAGCAAAAAGTAACAGGTTCAGAACAGAGGCAAAAACATTATCTGAGGTATGAAATGATAAAAGTGCAGGGTTGATAATATCTGGATAAAAACAAATAAAGCAGAACACCATAAAGTAATCAACAGTAGTAGTAGAACACTAGGAGCAAGTACAATTATCAAAGCAGTAGGGATCAATTAGCGATCTGAAGGTACTTAAACTCACAACTGACTTCAGTCTGAGGCAAGCCTGAAATTTATTCCAGTAGGTTACTACACTATGTATTTTCTCTCTACTGATGAACAAACCTACCAGCATTTTACTAAGACATGTTCACATCCCAGTGTTTATAATGCACCAAAAGAAAATTACACTTCTTTGGGAGGGTTCCTCTAATTATCTTTCTTTTTTTCCTACCTCTGATGTCCTATCTTCTATTACTGCCTGCTTCCTCCTTTCACTGTCAGCTTCCACTCCCTTGTCCACTGCCCTCACTATGAATGTGTCTGGATCCTAGGTCAGAGCTGCTGAACTCCTGCCCCCCCTCCTCATTGAAAAGTCCCCACAATGGGTCCCCGGCAACATGGTCACTTGTTCAGGGATGTTCCAAGGTAGGGACCAGTAACAAACATGCTGGGATGTGTAATGTGGAGGGAGACAATGTCATTTACCAACTGGGAAAAGTTTTGCTCCTGTATGTCATGCCCGCCAACCAATCTCTACTGCTGTCGCCATGCTCGACCAGCGGGGAAGGGGGGCTGAAAGTTCCATAGTCACCAAGATGATCCCTAATCCTTCCTGGGAGGTACTTTTGCAGCACTGAGGTTCCCTCACTCTTCCAGGTCTGACAGTGCTGCCTCTGCAAATCTCCACAGACTGCTTCAACCCAGAACAGGGGATCAGGCTTCCAACGCGAACCTGGGTCATCCATATAGAGAAGTACAGTGCTCTGCCAGCACTACTGGGTCAGGCAGGTTATTTAACAGGACACAACCCAAATGGACTCTCTAAATTTCAACAGGTTCCTGCTTCTACTCCGTTTTACAGTTGGGAAAACTGAAGAACAGGGAGATCAAGAGAGCAACGTGAGATTTAAAATAGATGGGCAAATGCCTCAGGGATGACTACGTGCTGGGAAGGGAGATGACCTGGGTGAGGTACAGAAATGTTGGGCGAAGTGGGCAAAGATAAAAAGGACCACAGGGAAGCCAACAAACCTCTGCGTCAAGCAAATAAGCAAATGGAAAAGGAGATCCTTATGGTTCTTGAAAGAGGCAGTGGAAAAGATAATGGCCAATAGGGTAGCATTCAGAAAGTATAAGGAGACGCAGAGGGAGGAGGATATGGAGGTGTATCAGGAGAAACAGAGGGAAGCAAGGACAGAAGGAGCACAAAGGCACAAACTGAATAAAGAATAGCCCAGATGGTGACGAAGGGGTACAAAACCTTCTTTAGGTGTATAAGTGAAAACAGGAAGACATGGGGTGGGATTGTAAGGTTAAATGAGAAGGGAGAGACACTGTGCAGAGGGGGAACAGGAAAAGGCAGCTATCCTGAACAAATACTTTTGTTTAGTGTTCACAGAGGAAGGAGAAGGGGAAGGGCTACAAAAAAGAAACAGGAGCTTTGGAGGGAGGGAGTTGGACACTAGTCCTTTTTCAGAGGAGTGTATCCTGAAGGGACTCGCTAATCTGAAAGTGGAAAAAGCAACGGGGTCAGATAGGGTGCATCCATGGGTATTAAGGGAGAACAGGGAGGTACTGCTGCACCTCTGATGGTCCTATTTAAAAGTCTGTGTAAAACAGGAGTGGTTCCAGAGGACTTGAGAAGGGTAGATGTAGTCCAACTTCACAAAAGTGGTAGCAGGAAAGAGGCTGGCAATTATAGGCCAGTCAGCCTGACTTTGGTGATAGGAAAATTAATGGAATCATGGCTGAAGGAAAGGATTGTGGAATATCTTGAATCCAGTGGGTTACAGGACCCGAGGCAGCATGGATTCACTGGGGAAGGGGGGGGAGTGGAATCATGTCAAACGAATCTAATACATTTCTTTGAGTAACCAAGGAATTAGATCAGGGTGGAGCAGTGGAAGTGGCCTACCTAGATTTCAATAAGGCTTTCGACATCGTTCCACATAGGAGGCTAGTAAGCAAGCTGGTTAGCTCAGAAGTGGGTCCAAAGGTGGTGAACTGGGTAAGAAACTAGTTAGGGGATAGGCGACAGAGGGTCGTGATAAACAGAGTTCACTCAGAGGAAGAGGGTGACCAGTTGGGTGCCTCATGGTTCAAGAAGGTCTGTCTCTTTGCAGATGACACCAAAATCTGAAAATGGGTGTACACTATGGGGGGTTGGAAAGGATAAGTAGAGACCTGAGAAAACTTGAGAAGTGGTCAAGGGTATAGCAGCTGGGTTTCAATGCGAAAAAGTGCGGTGTAATGCACCTGGGGCACAGAAACCCAGGGGCAGAGTGCAGAATGGGAGAAGTGGTACTGATGACCACCAAGCAAGAAGAAGACCTGGGGGGGGGTGATCATATCAGATGACCTAAAAGTGGCCAGGCAGTGCAACAAGATAGTCAGGAGGTCGAGTGGGATAATGAGGTGCACAGAGAGGGGTATCACCAGCAGAAAGAGGGAGGTGACATTGCATCTGTATAGATCGCTAGTAAGACCCCGCCTACAGTACTGCTTCCAGATCTGGAGACTGCATCTCCAGAAGGACATAGAGGGAAGATGGTCCAGAGGAGAACAATTAAAATGGTGCAGGGTCTGCATGAGAGACTAAAGGACCTGAATATGTGCATCCTGGAAGAGAAGAAGGGGGGGGATATGACCGAGACCTCTAAATATCTCATGGGGGTAAATAAGGTACAGGAGGGATGTATTTTTTCTGGGAAAAAAGGTGCTCTGAAACAAAGGGACATGCTATGAAGCTGGAGGGGGGTAGATTCAGGAGAGATTTGAGGAAGTACTGCTCCACAGAAAGAGTGGTGAATTCCTGGAACAGCCTTCCAGCAGAGCTGGTGGGGGTGCAAACAGTGGTATGGTTCAGGAATGCATGGGATAGGCACAAGGAAATCATAATGGAAAGGAAGGGGGGAGGGAGAAAGAGTTGTAGATCAAGTGTGATCTGCGGTAATACTCTAATATAGGTAAGGAAAAATGGGCAGACTGGGGGTGGGCAAGCGGCCCTTATCAGCCACCAAATTCTTTGTTTCTAGCAGGGGTAAGGGTCCAGGAAAAGTGGGAGAGCTGTTTGTGCTCATTTGTAGCTGGACATTTGAGGAGGATACTGTATCACACTATTAAAGATGCTATCATTTTATATAGCAAATATATATTTCTCAGCCGGCCACCAAATGTTGTCTAATTACTGGCCCAATGGCCACATGATTTGTTAGCTAAAATCAACCTGCCACAGTTTAGTACTATAGCCACTGGGTAATATCACCTAAACCAACTGGCAGGGTGTGTGCCAAATGCAAATATTCAACTATGATATCTCAATTCCGCTACTCTACTTGGTGAAGTTGTAACCCCCCCAATCAGCAGGCCTGTCTACAGAAACATGAAATCTCATTTAAAACACACAAAGAAGTTACCAGGGTGGGGGTGGGGAGGAGGGGCATATTATTCTTTTATTCTCTTAAACTTCAAGTGAAACTGAATTTTGTGAAAGGTAACATATTTATATCGTCAGGAAACTGAAACCCTTTGATAAGCCACTGACAAAGTACAGCATAGAGGGCCCACTTCTGGCTTCCATTATTTGCTCTACTACTGCATCACAGTACTTAACAGCTGGAAGCACCTCCCTAGTGTGACAGAAGTCACTTTCCATACCCATTCAATCTGGGGCAGGTTTTGAGTGAGGACTAGCTCTTGTTTCCCCACTTTGTACCATCTTTGGTATCACTCGATATGAACTGTGGTCCATGGGGAAACTGAGCTCAAGTCAACCAAACTCATTTCACCTGTGACCTCAGTGGAGACTTCACAGATGAAGGTCCCAGGAGGTCATAGGGTAGTGCTGTAAACAATAACGAAAAGCTTCTATGTTGAATTTTAGCTCCTATATGCTGTCTCGCTTAACTAGAAGAATGCCGTGAAAAGCTCTAAAACGGTTTTACAAAATGCATATAGGAAACAGAACAGTGACCACTGCAAACTATTGAACAATGAAGCAAGCACTCTTTTGCCAGTAACAAAAATGGTGTACTGGTAAAGATATGTCATTTTCACAACTAAAAGGAAACAGCCTGTTTTCTCTCCAAGGATCTTTAGAGTAGCCTAGTCATTTGCTTAAAATGACAAGGGGCTTGTTTTACTACAGGGGATGTGACTAGGATTTCATGTAACTGAGAGAATGTATGGATAAGTGGTAGCTGTATAAACCGAAACTTCATAATGAGATGGAAGTGTTGCTGAGAGAGCAAGGCACTGACTTGGATCCCATCTGAGTCAGCTCTTGCACAGCAGAATGTACAGCTGGCAAGTAGGGGGGCATGGTGAGATGGGTCACAGACTTCAATGTATGTATTAAATAGCTTTTTCATTTCTGCACAATTCAAACTGAAAAGGGATTTCTTTATGCCTTCAATGTCAGGAATATCACTCCTCTACTTTTTCCAGGGACACTTGAAAGACAATAACCTTGCTTAAGTTCAGTCTTTTCCACTAGATATCACATGCCAGAGTGGAAATATAAGCTGGCATTTAATAATTTAACAATAACATTTTGACAGGCATTCTTAGGCATACAAGTAGTGCATTTCTACTAAGCCCGGAGTCAGCGAGATTTCATAAAAACATTTAACAGCAATCAGGTTTTCAAACTGGGGACTTGGGGTCATATAGGAATACTGCAGAAGAACTGCATCACTCATCCCATAATATTTAGAATTGTATGTGTTCAATCAGTGGCGCCGGAACAGTTTGAAAAGTGGTAGGGCCAAGGACATAAGGGGTAAATTTTCCCCTATTAAATATATTACCACGACAGCAAAAAGTGATAGGGCCACTTATGAAAGTGGTAGGGCCATGGCCCTAGTGGCCCCCCCTGTTCCGGCACCCATGTGTTCAATAATGTCACACCACATAAAATAAAGTTTTTTTGCCGTTGTTTAGCCACTTTTTCATGGTTTGTGGTCATAAAATACCATACTGAATATATAAGATTCCATCTCTTGCTCTCATCACATGTGACACTTAGGAGACATGCTTTAGATAACAAGTGCCTATACAGGTATATTAAATGTAGTGGGGGCGGGGGGATGCTGTGCTACTGGAGGCGCCATCCTTCAGAAGAGATGCTTAGGAGAGACATCTCTCCAATGCATTTTTTGTGATTATTCAGAATTGAACTTATCAGCTCTGAGACGGCAATTAAGCGATGAAATGCTCACACTTTGAAAAGCGCTATTGGAGTCAGTGAGTTAAAATATACAGTGATACTAGCTTCACATGCAGTTAAGGGCACAATCAATGGGTGTCAAAGTGAAACACAAATCTATACAGTTTTTATTATAAAGTTGTTAATTTATTAAAGATGATGTGCAAAGTAAATGCTGCAGCCCACTCCCATCCCACATACCCTTGTATACTGTGGCAGGAGTCCATGGCTACTATAATGATCATTATAAGAATAATATATATATATATATATTTTAAAACACTGACGAAACTTTTCGGCGTATGCGGGAAGAGCCGCATGGGTCCCAATCAAGTGGGCACAAGTTTTCATGGGTATTACACCCATTTAGTGAAGTGGAAAACACCACTGCTCTGAATGTAGCAACAGTGGCGGGAGCTTAAAAATCTAATTTTATTGCTTCCATGGGGGTCTTGATGCCTAAAATAATACTTACAAGCAATGGCCTGTCTAGGTGTTCCTGTATTATTTTTGCCATCAGGACCCCCGTGGAAGCAATAAGATAAGAATATTAAGCTCCCACCACTGCTGCTACATTCAAAGCAGTGGTGTTTTCCACATCACTAAATGGGTGAAATACCTATGAAAACATGCGCCCACTCGATCAGGACCCGCACTGCATTTCCTAGTTCGCCAAAAAGTTTCGGCAGTGTTTTAAAATATATACATTAGTCTCATAATGATCATCATAGCAGCCTCGGACTCCCACCGCAGCATAGAAAGGTATGTGGGATGGGAGTGAGCTGCAGCATTTACTTTGCACATCACCTTTAAAGTCTGAAGTGCTTGACAATCTGTAGACTATGTTTGTGGCTGCACACTTCAATACCAGGAGTACTGAATGTTTCTGCAAACTTTTGCTAAAACTGATGCTGAGACAATGACTGTGCTTGTATGAGTATTTGACAATTTTTCTCCCCTGTCCAACCAGCCCCCCTTCCACCAGTTCCCCCAGCCCTGTCACCCCGGTGTCCTCCAGGGCTTATCTGTCCTGCATCTGCCCCCAGGGCTTGCACCCCTGGTGGAGTCGGTGTGGTGCAGCATGGCCTGTTTGCTTTCTCTTTTGGTATGGCCATACCAAAACAGAAAACAAACAGGCCATGCTGCACCACAAATACTGGTCTAAACTTAAAACAGAAAGAAAGAAGCTTGAAGTAAGTGAGAAATGTAAGAGGGATGGAACTTAAAGTGGAATACACAGAATATTCAAAACAAATGAAAAGAAAGGCAAATTGGTATCAACTTAAAGGGAACATTTCTTTGATTACCAATACCCAAACCAGTGTAACCCTGATGAAGGATTATTCCGAAATGTTGTTATAAGGTCATGTCATGGAAGTGACCACTGCACCGGTCCTCTATTGTCTTGTTAAACAATAAAGAATAATGAATGCATATTTTTGGGTGAGTGGACCCATTGTTTCCAATCTGCTTTTTCTTGTAAAGGCACTTTTGTGTCAGCTTTCTGGGAAGCCTTTCTTTCAGTTGCTGGCTCTATCAGTACTTGCTGTGTGTGTTCATACTCATTCATATGGTAGTGATGGAGGCAGACAGGGAGAGGCAATGAAGATAAAATATGCTGACAAGTAGGGGATGCGAAGGAGAATGTGTGTCCATAGCTGCAAAGAGATGGTGACACTGTGGAGAAGCAGAAAGCATGTGAGTGGTGAAATGCAGCTCAGTGGAGTAATGATGCGACTGCACATGCTCCGGTTCCATTTAGGAAACATCATCAGTAATAGACAGAAAGTGTTAATGTACCATTTAATAGGGATGTGGGAGCCCTGCGGAGGCATCCATTTTGAGGACAGGAATGGATCTGTGATGATGTCCTCAGCAGCCCCAACAGTGAGTAGTGTTAGAAATACCAGAACACAGAAAGGTGTTAAAAAAAAAAAAAAAAGACTCATAGCCCATCATATCTGCTCATGTTCCTACCTCAGCCATACTTTATGCTGGTGAGCAAAAATTAACAGAATCCCTGCCGGCACAAGACCACTGTGAAGAGACTAAGAATGTAGCATTTTCTGAAGCGTTCAAGTGGATCCTCTCCAACATTAGCAATGGCTTCTCTCCAGCCTCACTACATGCTGTAGGGACTGTTGAGGACACATCATTTTAACATCCTTCCTCTCCATAAAATGGATGCTTCGGCTTAAATACAGTATTGACAAGATGTTACGGATTTACTATGAAACACTGAGAGGCTGCTGACCGACACCACGAGCCCCACACCCAGTTGCCCGACAGTTACATTTTGCACATGGCGGAGTTTATTGCATGTTTTGGGGGGGCTTTGTCCCCCGCACCCACCTTAATTAATTCCACCACGGGAAAAATGTAACTGTTGGGCAACCAGGCGTAGGGATTGTGGCATCAGGATGCTGGGTGTTGGGCAACAGTGTTTTGCTAAAATTAAAGTATACCGATTTTATACCCTCATCTGTTTTACTGAATACATTTAAATAATCTAACCTAGCAGTCCAATGACCGGATTGTTTTAGTAACTCTAACAGAATGTAGGGAATGGTACACAACAGTGTGCTCTTGGGCAGCCTGACTTCTAAATTTTTAAACACCAAGCTCAAGGTAACACAAAGCAAAACTGCTTATCTGTTTCAGACAAGCTGCAAACAGTGTACCCGAAGGCCTGAATATTATCCAGTAGACAGAGCTTTCTAGGAAAGCATCCTATGTTGAACGTCAACCTAATTTAGCAAATCAGTGTGACAAATGTGGGTCAGTCACCGTCATTAGCAATACTGTGCAAGGCCTTCTCCTTCGGTCCCTGTCAAGAGCTCTGCTGTAAACACATTTTAGCATGTCATTTCTTAAAAAAAGCATCTTCTACAGAGTTCATATCAATAGATTTCTGCTGAACAACTGCACCTTTTGGTAGGTAACTCAAAACCATATTCCAATGGTTTAAAATCGTGTGTTACTACCTAGGAGAGGATTACAGGTTTACGCAATCTTAACTCTACTTTGTGTTAACACATGTGGTACGGTCCTGAAAACAAGGAAACAGAAAATGAGATAAAAATGCACTGCATGAATGTAGCCAATGTACTTGTTAAGACATGCCAATAAAAAGCATTAGTTACAAAAAGGGTAGAAGGAGCACTGCTAATTTGTGTAACATGTCTGAATCTTGTGTCAAAGGCATTTTTCCAGCAACACAATGGACCAGCTATCATTAATCACAGCATACCTGTAAAAAAATATTTAAGAAGCAGTAGGACTTTCTCTGACATGAGTTTAGAAATATTTTAAGAGTCCAGAAAATTGCTGGCCTGGTGGTGCTGAGGGTTGAGGAGCTGGACGCCACACCTCGCGCCATGCCAGTGACCCAGGGTCGGGAGTGACCTCGGGTTGCCGGGGGTCAGCAGGGGAGAGAGAGAGAGGATAGAGCATCCAATGGACTGCTCTCCTCTCCTGGAGAGGGGAGGGTGGTCGTCCCGCTCCTTGGCTGCCCCCTAGTGGAGGCTGGAGGCAGCAGAGGTCAGGAGAGACAAACACGGACTGGGCGTGCGCATGCCTCCATGCATTCCGCCCGTGAGGCTCAAAGGGGGTATGGGGAAAAAACAGAGAAATGGAAAAAAGTAATATTGAAAAAAAAAAAAAGGTCCAGAAAATTATGAAAATTTGCAAAGCTAACACCAAAGCTAAAGCCACTTTAAAATGTTGAACTTTTAACTACTTTTACTCCATTTTTAAAAACAATTCTGTTTGTGCTTCTTACCCTAAACTCTAAGGAATAACCTGTCCCTGGCAGGGCATGTAGCCAGTTTCTCAAAGCTGACCATAATCCAGGTCCAGTTGGGAAAGGTGCAGGTACCATGCAAGGCGGTATCATCCACCCAAGCAGTTCCCACTTTTTCCATCAACTTTTCACCCCTTCCCTGGAGGGGGTTTAGACTTATGACATCCATTTGGTCATTAGAGTCCATCAGCTCCTCCTCAACCGAGCTAGTCACTCCACTTTGTTGTGTTTCCCAGTTTGACTGGACCACTAGGCAGTAGACAGTGAAATCTGGATTCCTCCCTTCCTCCCTGGAGGTGGAAGGCAGCCACTGGGAAGTCGTCTCCACTTGCAGCTGGACTACAGTTGCAACCTGGGCTCATGGCACAAACATGAGTTGCCATAGTTTTCATTATTTTCCAAGAAAAAAACAAACAGAAAAATGTATTTCCATTCGAAGGAGGCAAAATTGCTCTTTAAAAGTCTAATTAACTATTCATGAGGTAAATGAGCACTCTTATTTCCTGCTGCACCGGGCGTTAATCCCTTAGGAATGTCTGGTACAGCTCGGAACAGCATGCATGTTTGTAAACTTCGGAAAAAAAGCAGTTTCTCCCCCTCCTTACCAACGCAATTTGACTTACAGTCGCAATAACAACCTCACAGCCTGTCATTTCCTGGGGATTAATGACTGGCTAGAGAGGGAGGCTGACCCTCACCTGCACCTTGGGACACCCTCCCTCTTCCACCAGTTGTTACTCTCAAAGAAATCACCAGCTGTTTGGTCATTACTGCATAATTTTGTAATTTTTATGCAAAATGTAGCACTTTGTCACAATTTATAGTGCCAAAATGCCACTCTGCACCATGTTTGTGTAAAACCTTTCATGTGATGCCCCAGTCGCTATCAGGCAGGCTTGAACTGTTCACTTTTAAAACACTGGCAATACTTCTGTATCTGTATCTATGGGATTACTGCAGTACTGCATAGATCCGAGGGTTGGGGGGAGGAGGTGAACCAATGGAAAAAGAGGTGAAAGATTATGCTAGGGCTAATGAGGGAAGGTTACCAGTTGACATACTGACTGAAGTGCATTGGCCCACCATGACCAGAACAGTGAGGGGGAATACTGTGTGTTTGTGTGTTGAGGAGAGGGCACTTCCAGACAGGATGCCAGTGTGTGCACCTTGGTCACAGCATAACACTGTGTCACACGCCACACAATGCCATGCTACAACCTGACTGCATGCGCAGTTCAGCCTGTTAGTGAGGAAAACCTAATTTACACGCTCTAACAACTGGATTAAGAATTTGCTTTGTGCCTCTGTCGCTGGTGTGGGCTCCTCTTTCTGGTGGCATTCACCCAACTTTATGTATGTGGCTATCAGATGCGATACAATAGTAGGACCAGAGTCTACCTATTTTGCATTGCCCCCACCCACCCCATGACTGGAAATGGGACCCTAGATGTCACAAGGATATCAAGGCCAAGATTTACTGCATGCAGCAGAATTTTTTTTAATTAGACTTCTTCCTCCTCCCTGAAGCCACTTCCCCCACCTCCTTGGCTTATAGGCAGGTTCAGGTCCCTTTCCACTCTGAGAAGACATCCCAGTCATGACACCAGTCAACAGTGGAGGACACAGGAGAATGCTAGGGTGGTGATGAAACCATCATAAATGTAGCATCAAGGGTTTTTGTCGTCAATCTTGTTCCCTTACCTCCCTCCTCTCCACAGCACTGTGTAATGCTGCACCCACACAAAGTGTTCCTCTGTGGATGCACATGCGCTCGTGTGGCTCATTGCAGTGGTCACTGGTGCTGCTGGCACAGCTCCAATCCTTATTCATGGAAGTGTTGCAGTCACCAGCACTTCCTGACCTGGCTGCCCTTCTCACAAGCTCCTGAAACTTGCTCCTGAAACTCCTGCTTGCACCTGAACTAGGTTGTCTGCCTGACAGCACAGCACACTATCACTATGCCGTGGGACGGCCCTTGAAATATCCATTTTTAAAGTTCCTCGTCAGTCAACATGCAAGATCCAAAGAAACACAAGTACTGGGGGGGGACTGCATTAATGTCTCTCTTCATTCTACTGCTGTTTTTGATGGGTCAGAACAGTGAACTGGTGACTAAAGTTTGAATGGAATCATTGGAACTGCGCACTGAAGCTGGCAAGAGGGCAAAACACATCACTGAGGCGAAGCACTGAGCTCCCAGGAGAGTGGGAATGGGACATGCAGCATCTGCACCCACTGCTGGCTGACCTGAGTCAGTGAAGGCAACCACTCACCAGCCCAGCCTAGCTCTGCCCCCCTGCTGGAGGAAGGATACAGCTACAGGAACAGCCTCAATGTTGGGACAGGGACAGGGGAAACTGGGGATGGGCTGACGAATAAACAGACTAAAACAAAAAAGAAAACATGGTTTGGCCAACACAATATAGTACATAAACAGCAAGAAGCGATTTAAAAAAAATGGATTTAGCAGTCTTCATGACAAGAAGCAGACATCTAACATAAACAAAGCAGTTCTCCTTGCGAGTACTCTTAAATTATACCATCAAGAGAAATAACATAACTGCTGTTCCCATTTCCTATGAGGTATATAGATGGTGTTCTGGCTGACATGAGCATGGGTAAAAACAGATGGGTTCTACCTCTGTCTTCCAAAAGCCTCTGCTCTCCCAAAGCAAAAGTAGAGAATTTTACAGCATTTTGCCGTGTTTGATGTACAGTAGGTCGTATGTGGATTTGGTATTCTCAAATGCCGTAAATATCCTTATATGTATTCACCAAAGTTGGCCCACTAAGGAGAAGAGGAACAGGGTGCTTTGCTAATTTTTTCTCAGCCCCAAAGGGCAGAGGAAGATTGTCAGGAGTGTGGGATTTGTGACTGTAAAGTCATGTTACGTGCTAGTAACAGCAGATATTTGAGACTCTCCTCCACAGAATCACACATATACTGAACTGTAAAGTCAGCAGCATCAGGACCACTCGGACCTTTTTGCCAAGCTGGGGCTAGTTCCGACACCAATGTACATGTCAGCCCTTAATACGTAATGCAGGCAACTATACTGATGGGACTGAGAGACCAAAACCCCAGATAGGCCAACAGAAGAGGTGGAGGTTTTGTAAGAAAGATTGTATTAATAGGGTACAGAAAGGAGAAGACCAAGCATGCAGTGAGTGGCATATCTTCCACAGTATACCACCTGAAAATACAGAAGGGGGTTGGTGAATGGGAAAACTGAGGCTCTGCGGAGGAGATTCTCTAGCAGATCTACCGTTACGGTTTAAATTTCTGTTTATTAAAAGCTTTGCAGTATTTCACAAAACACAAACAAAATGGCAATGTTGAAAATCTGGAGTGAAAGTATTAAAAACTGGTGAAGTTACGAGTGTACGTAGAAACTGTGCAACGCATGCTCGCAACACAGTCATTTTTTTGAATTTTTTCACCGAACTTGCAACATGGGCTTTTTGGGATCCCACCTCATGAACAGTGGCAATGTTGTTTTGTTAATTGGTCCCGAAAGGTGACTCCGCACAGTGACCAAGAAATCACTTTTCGGGACCGAGAAACAAAATGACAGTGTCAGTGTTCCCGAGGTGGGGTCCCAGGAACCCCATATTGAAAATATGGGACCAAAACTCCAAAAATTGGCTGAGATATCAACCTAAATTGAAAACCCCCCATTCACTGCCATTATAGGGCTTACCATCATTTCTTCAGTTCCCGGTTGGTCTTTGAAGAGTGCAGACATGTTCCTGGTCCACAGACAATTGCTGCTCCCAACCTCCGGAGGCAAGTAAGGGTGGGCGGATGCAGGGAGATGGGGTGTGCAGAGGGAGGGTGCGGGTTGAGGGAGGGAGCCGGCGGGAACGACAAGGGACCGTTTTATTTTTTTTTCCACAAGTTTAAAAAAAAAATACTTTGTGGGACTGTTTTCTTCTTTATAGGTGAAATATTACAAAATGGATTTTGGCACACTGGGATGGGCTCCCAGTATGCCAGACTAGTGGAGGAGAGGGGATCATTGCCGACCCAGGGATTGGGCACCCCGAGGTCAGCTGAAAAAAGGGGGCATGGGGGCACATCTGACACCAGGAGTGGGCAACCCGGTGTTGGAAAAAAAAATAAAGAATTATTTTGGCACACTGGGGTGGGCTCCCAGTGTGCCACATTAGTTGGGGGGGCATGCCAACACGGGGTCTGGGCACCCTGTTCTCAGCAAATATATATGTTTGGGCTTGGGGGGAGCATGCTGACATGGGGATTAGGCACCCCGTTGTTGGCAAAATATATTTTGGGGGCCAGACCCCGAGCTTGCAGACAGCACAATTATTAGCTCCTCGACTGGAAAGCCACAAATCCTAATTATTCTACTAATTTGGAGCATTCTGTTGTTAAAAAGGCCTCCTTCATTGAAACTGGAAGGTCAGAAACCTATAATGGGCAACCCTCGTAAGGATCAGACTGGCATAGCAGGGGGAAATCTTCAGCTCACTGCCAGCCCATGCGGACAGGCCTAGAGACGCAGGCCACCTCTCAGCCCGATGCCAAAGAAACCATGGCGTCGACTGGGCTAAAACTACAGAGAATAATTTCTTCAGTAGCTGATTTGAGTACAAAAATAGACGCATTCAACACCAGAATAACCGTAGTGGAAAAAACTGTGGAAACTATACAATCGGAGATGTGCGATGTGAAACGGAATTGCGATTCTACTTCTGCGGCCACTACCCTGATAATAAAGGAGAATTCCCACCTTAAAGCCAGATTGGAGACATTAGAAAATCAGACCCGATCGTCCCATGTGCGGATCCTCGGCTTGCCTGAGGGGATTGAGGGAGATCACCCCCTCATGTTCCTGCAGGATTGGTTGGGAGAGAAACTGGTGCCAGATGGTCAAACAATCTATTTTGATCTTCAAAAGACATACCGAATTACTCCAAGGGGTTATCGGGAGGACTCTGATATCTCACGCACCTTGCTGGTGATTACAGATGGCATCGGAACACAAAATTCTCTGCCTGGCGAGACAAGCAGGCCCGATTACACAGGACGACCGTTCAGTTTTTATTTTCCCAGAAATCAGTTACGCCACTCGGGTGAGATGCAAGCGATTTGATGGGGTGCGCAAGAAACTCCGGGAGGCCGCAATCACCCACGTGGTGATATTTCCAGCTTGACTTAGAGTGGGGTATGAAGGTAAAGTTTGGATGTTTTCGGATCCATCCGAAGCAGGCAAGTGGGCTTCTCGATTTGTGGACTAGCGTAGGAATCATTCTCGAATTCATGGCACAGAAGATAGTGATCTTGATAAGACTGAAGGGGACTGACTTTATTTAAAATAATTGCTGATTTAACTTCTCTAGTTTCTGCATTATGACTATATTACCAATGCTGGGATCTTACTGTTGATTGAGGTCTAAATTAGGCAAGGGGAAATTTATCTACCGAATCATACAAAAGTTAATGTTGGAAAAATAGTCATGCAGTAATTACTATAAGTCCAGTCTCCTGAATATTGACCTCTAAGCACACTATTAAAATAAAGTTTAACTGGTTTCTATACAGGGGATTAAAGGGATTCTTTTAAACAACTTTTATTTGTAACTGATGGTAACTCAGACCAGACCAGGTTTTATTCTCTTTTAGCTAGCTGGTTGTTTGCTGCTTTGTAAAGACAGTTAATGGGATTTATATCTTTAGGGATATAGAGCGACGCCATGTGTTCCATCAGGGACATGAAATGTTGGACTTCTCATAAAGAGTTTAGTACTCGAATTAGTCACTCTGCTCATGGACTCTATAAACAGATTAAAATCTTGTTTTAATCTTATAGCAATATATTATAGTATTCCCTCCATATGAGGTACCAAAATATTTGAGATACACTTATCCTTGTATTAAGGAGTCGTTTGACTCTCAGATGGTTATAAACATGTATTTGGTCTGTCTTGAATATGAATTTGTTATTTGCTGTATAACAAATGAAAATAATAAAAATAAAGTACAAAAAAAAAAAAAGATATTTTCGGGTGGGGGGTGGGGGGAGAGAGTCACAGATAGGACTGAATCCCAAGCAGTCACTCACAGAGAGACTGAGAGAGTCACGGGAGGAGGAGCAACTGAAAGGACAGAACAGGACCGGCCTTAGGGCAGTAGGACCTGCAAAACAGCGAGGCCAAACCTATCCCTACGCCTAAAGGCAATGTCCAGACTGTAATGCTTCGTGAAGGTGTGGACTGAACTCCAGGTAGCTGCTGCACAAATCTCCGCTGCAGAAACATTTCTCAAAAAGGCTGAGGACGTAGCCATAGCCCTGGTAGAATGACCTCTGACCTCCCCCGACAGAGGTTTGTCATACTTCTGATAACAGAAGCGAATGCAGTTAGCAAGCCATTTGGATAGGCACTGCTTAGAAACAGCTGAACTCAAGGACCTAGGAGCAAAGGAGACAAAAAGCTGATCAGACTTTCTGGAGCCTTTGGTCCGGTGGATGAAGCATCTCAAAATTCTATGTACATCCAGTGTATGAAGAAGAGCCTCACATTTGTTCGAGTGGTTAGGGTAGTAAACTGTGAGTTCAACTGTCTGATTAAGGGTGAACTTGGAAACCACCTTGCTAAGAAACTTAGGATTTGTGCGTAAGACCATCCGGTCCTTATGGAAAATCAAATAAGGCTCCTTAGACATCAGGGCCTGAAGCTCGGAAATTCTATGAGCAGAAGTAATGGCAACCAAAAACAGCACCTTCCAAGACAGGTGGAGCATATCACAGCTCATCACTGGTTCAAATGGAGGAAGCATAAGCTTCTCTAACATAAAATTCAAATCCCAAGGTGGGGTGGGGTTACGGATCGGGGGTTTCAGGTGAAGAATCCCTTTCAGAAAGGTTTTTGAGATCTCCAATTGTGCCACGGGTTTCCCCACCACCAACACATGGTAGGCATAAATGGCTGACAAGTGAACCTTGAGGGAGCAGTAAGACAGACCCGAATCAGACAGGTACAACAGATACGCCATAATCTGTGGAGCTGAGCACGCAAAGGGGTCCCAACCTTTAGACGCCGCTCAAATGGAAAAACATTTCCATTTCATAGCATAGGTCAATCTGGTAGAGGGTTTCCAGGCCTCTATCAGGACTTGAGCGACTGCGGGAGACCCCGCAATGAGACTTTATTATGTCTGCAGGAGCCACGCATGAAGATGCAGGGTCCTGAGCCTGGGATGCACCAGCTTGCCTTGATCCCGGGTCAACAGGTCGTGTCTGAGAGGAAGAGGAACTGGGGGTTCCGCTGAGAGCTGCTGCAGGAGAGGAAAAAAAATTTGTCTTGGCCAAAGGGGAGCTATCAGGATCATTTGGGCTCCCTCTGCCTGGAGCTTTAGAAGCACTCTCTGCAGAATGGGAAAGGGAGGGAAGACGTACATGAATCTCCCTGTCCAACACAGTAACATCGCATCGTGCCAGAAAGCACCACGCTCTGCAACGAGCGAGCAAAAGTTGGGAAGCTTTGCGTTGAATGGGGAGGCGAAGAAATCTAGGTCTGGGCGACCCCCATAAGGAGGCAGTATAGTGTAGTGGTCTAAGGCTCTGAGCTGCAAATCTGGTGACATCCAGAAGACCAGACCTGGGTTTGAATCCCACAGCTTCCACTTGCATACTGTGTGACCCTGAGCAAGTCACTTAACTTTCTTGTGCTCCCAGGTCACACCTGGAAACAAGATCCGGCTTAGTGTGCCTTTCCTGGTTAATCAATTTCCCCTTTCCCTTCCCCCCCATCTCTGAAAGACAGAATCTGCAACTTCCTGACTGAGTTCCCACTCGTGAACAAGGGACGAGGTCCGACTAAGGCTGTCTGCCAGGACATTTAGAACTCCTGGACTGTGCATGGCAGTGAGGAATAGATCATGCTGAATTGCCCAGTTCCACACCTGCATCACCTCCCTGCACAGGGGGTACGACTGGGTGCCTCTCTGCTTGTTGATATACCAGACTACTGACATATTGTCCATCTGGATCAGCAGTGTTCTGCTTGACAGGATGGACTGAAAGGCCTAGAGGGCTTAAAAAACTGCCCTCATCTCCAGAATATTGATGTGGTGCACCATTTCCAGCTGGGACCACGAGCCCTAAGTCCGGTGGTCCCCCAGGTGAGCCCCCCAACCCAGACAGGAGGTGTCTGTGGTGAGCATCCAAAGTGGTGGGGAGCTTCTGAATGGAAGGCCCCAGGAAAGATTCAGAGGATCTAACCACCAGAGAAGATCCTTCTTGACCACACTGGAGACTAGGACCGGATGGTCCAAATTGTCCAAGTGTTGATCCCATTGGACACGCAAGGTCCACTGGGTGATCCTCATATGCAACCTGACAAATGGGACTGTGGAGATGGAGGACGCCATCAGGCCTAAGAGGCGTAGCCACGCTCTGGCCGGAAAGTATCTGGAAGAGGTCACTAAGTTGACCTGCTCTCGAATGGTCTCCGTCCTGTCTGGGGGGAGGAAGGCTTTGCACTGGACTGTGTCTAAGATCGCCCCAATGAACTGTAAGTTCTGAGAAGGGGTAAGAGTTGACTTGGGGAAGCTGATTGTGATACCCAGGTGAGAAAATAGGTCCAACGTACATGGGAGAGCATCCAGAAGACTGTCCCTGGATGGGGATGTCAAAAGCCAATCATCCAGGTAAGGGAATACTGCTATCCCCCGATGGTGCAAGGCCACTGCCACCACCACCAGGCACTTAGTAAAAACCTGAGGCACTGAGGAAAGACCAAAGGGGAGGGCTGTAAACTGGAAGTGCCCACCCTGGAAGCAGAAAGGCAGGAAGTGGCGGTGGCCCTGGAATATCAGAATATGTAGGTAAGCATCCTGCATATCCAGTGCACAAAGCCAAAGGTCCTTCTGCAGAAGAGGCAGGAGGCCGTGCAGTGTCAGCATGCAAAACCTTTTGCACTCCACATAAGGTTTAGTCTACTGAGATCTAAGATGGATCTGAGGCCATCTGTCTTTTTCGGGACCAGGAAAAAGTGGGAACAAAATCCCTTCTCCTGTTGGCGCAGAGGGATGGGCTCTAAGGCCGCCTTCTGACTTAGAGACCTAATTTCCTCCTTGACCAGAGAACGTGGTGTGGAGAATAAAACGAGTGACTTGGAGAGGAATCTGAAGGGAACTCCAGAAACTCCAAGGTGTGCCCTTTTGATACAAGTTGTAGGACCCATGTGTCTGAGGTCAAGTCCCTCCACTCCTGCATGTGGAGGATGAACCTTCCTTCCACTGGCTCATTGCCCACAAGCAGAGGAGGGGTAGGGAGTAGCCAGTCAGGAAGCGGAGGGTCGAGGGGTTCCCCTGGACCCTCTCTGAGATTTGGAGGCAGGTGGGGATGAGAAGGTGGGACCCGTGGACTTTCTTTTGCCCTGTCACCTAGGGAAAGGCTGTTTACCCTGCCTTTTGGTCTGTCTATGAAAAGGCTGTTTTCTCTGAAATCCCGATCGGTACATGGACCTCATGGACCTCAGGGCCTGGCCACTGTCCTGAAGGCCCGTGAAAATATCTTTGGTGTCCCCTCCAAAAAGGACTGAACCCCTAAAAGGGGCATCCTGAATCACAGCTTGAACATCATTAGAGAGGCCAGAAATGCGAAGCCAAGCATATCATCTAATAGACACTGCTGTGGCAGAGGAGCGGGCTACCGCATCCACAGAATCATATGTAGCCCTTAGCGCATGTCAACACGAAATTTTAGACAGGCGCAGATCCTTGACCAACTCCTCTTTGAGCTCCCGAGGATTCTGTGGCCTGGATACGAGACTCAAGCTTGGTCATAGTCACTTTTTGGAATGAGACCATTTGCGCTACGTAATTGAGGAAGCGGAGGGCACATGTAGTGGAAAAAACAACTTTTTTGCCATATTGATCCAGCTGCCTTGTCTGGGGGGAAGTGCTCATGTGCTTCAGGGTGGGTGAGCGATCATGGGCAGCAGCGATAACAGTGGAATCGGCTTCGGGATGGGAGTCCAAGAAGGAAACCCCCTCTGAAACATGGTAAATCTGGTCCGCCTTTTTAGGGACGACTGGAATGGAATGTGGCAGCTGCCAGATGGTACTGGTGAGGTCTACACGAGGGGCTGTCCAGGGGGAACAGGAATAGGGGAAGCCATCTCGAGATCTAAATGCTCGGCGAGATGTTTCCTCTTAGGATCCTGTTCCTCTGTATTTCAGCTGTTAGACTGCTGGATAATACATAATAATTCTGTGAATGAAGGATCCTCAGGGGGGACTTCGGAGAATCCTTCCCCTTAGCCGCGGAGGAATGGTCATCTGAAGAATCCTCCATGGAATCGTCCCCATCAAAAGAGGATTCATGATTGTCAGGAGGCTCGAAATCAGGAAGAGTGACCTACTTTGGAGTGGACCCCGAAATATGCACCGTCGAACGAACAGAGCTGATGGGCGACAAAGAACATGAGGGAGGGGTAACCACTGGAGCCGGCAGGCATTTTTCCAAGTCAGACACCAGTTCAGACCTCGCCTCCTTCCACCAGGATTGGATGATAGATAGAAAAATCCTGCGCAGGGGGAGGAGGTGGAGGAGGAGGCGGAGGAGGAACATGGGTGGGTGGATAGTGGTAGCTAGGTGCACCCTGTCCATGAAAATGATTCTGATGGGGATTAACCCTGATAATAGGGATACCCCGGGTACTGGTACCATGAAAAAGTAGAATGGGGAAGATAGTCTGATGAAGGGCCCAACAGAGGGTAAGCCAATGTCAGCCCATGCGGAAAGAAGCCTGGAACCTGTGGGCAGGAGGGTCCCGGCGTGAACCCATGCATAAGGGTACTTGACATCAGAGGAGCTGACGTCAGGGAAATCATCGTCAGACCAGCCGTCGTGTAAGTGAAAGGCGCCTGGCCTGATGAAACTACAATTGGCGTCAGGATTGGACACGAGGGCCCCGACGAAGGAGCCAACCAAATGTACATTGGAGCCTCTGATGATGGGTGAGGCAGAGCCGATGTAAGAAGGCCTGACAGAGGGTCCGATGGTCCCGAGACTTTGGGGGTGGGGGTTGGCGTTGCAGCTTCTGGCCTGGCACTTTCTAGAGGCATTTAGGAGATCGACACAGGGGTGGGCAAACACAGAACCACCTCCAGGGATCCAGTTCCCTCCTCCATACCAGAAGTAACCACTGGGGCCAGAGGAACCACCTGGGGAGGTGGAAGGGAAGGTTCCCGCCCAGGAGAAGTCTGGGGGATAGATGACTGGCAGCCAAAGTGGTGCTCGACCGGACATCGGGTGAGGTGGCGTGAGCTCCCAACGGGTGAGCAAGGTCCGGGCGGATGTCACAGACGGATGGCTGATCAGACGCAAGAGTTACTGGGTGGAGGAGGGAAGAACCCTCAACCGACTTATCGGTAGAGGCCAGACAAGTACCAAATGAATCCATGGGATTCAGCTTAATGGCCGCCGGGTGGGCCCCGGAGGAGCCGGGGGCTGACTTATCGGCAACAACCACGCATCCGCCAGAGGAGCTGATGGACAACTTACCGGTAGAGATTGGGAGAAAGGCAACAGAAGTACCTGGAGAAGTCCCGGGTGTAGCCTGGAGAACCACAAGGGCAGGCGGTGGGGTAATGGCCTTGCTGGTCGAGGGTCTGTTGGAGTCCCCTCGGTCCCGATCCTCTGGGCTCTCCTTCTGCCAATTTTTTCCTTTTTCTTTTTTCTTCTTCTTTGTCTCAGAAGTAGGGGAGAATGCGGTGTCCCTCAACCTTTGCATCTCTTTCTCAAGTGAAGCCATTCTGGACATCAAAAGATGGGCTTCCAGGGCCTGCTGTCTCCTCTTACAAGTGGCTTGATTGAAGGGCTGACAGTCCAGGCAGGCCACGATGTCATGGTCTGGGCCAAAGCCAAAGTGTCATCAAAGGTGGACATCCTTATGAGGGATCTGGGTGCCGCACTTCTCACACTTCTTCTTTGACTTTGCAGTAGGCAGTGGAGAAGACATAAAAGAAACTACAAATGAACGAATAACTATCAAAAATGGGCGAAAATGGTGATCGGCTAAGCAAGTGTAACCGCACGGTACTATGCGCAGGATGACAGCGGGAAAGAACTGGAGGGCGGACGCGGGGACCGCCCACTATATAGGGTCACGCTGACGTCTGTCACGTGATGTCTGGAGGGTGGTCCCCTGCCAGGCATTGCTGGAAAAGTTTGCCATGCGATTCTGATGGCAGGGGGCGCAGTTCTATCTGTGATGACCTACTGCAGAAACCCTCTCAAAGCAAGATCATATTTTACTGCACGGCCAGTGGATAAAGTCACTCGGCCTGCGACCTCGAGCCTTATTATGCCCCTGGCCATGCGGTGAAATATGATCCATGCACACCCTGTCGTGTCTTATTGCTTACATATACACAACATTAAAGTCATCCAACATAGACAACTATCCAACTTTGGTTATCTACATCAAACATATGAAAAATTAAACAGGTTCTCAGATCAATGAAGCCAAATAGGGAGCCTAAAGACATATAACACTGATATACAAACGCAACAACACAAGAGTCCTCTTGGGACATCTGTCCAATAGTACATAATATTATGAAGCAACTTTGCTACTAGTTCATTAATCATAAGGTGGCCATTAAGGTGCCTTGATCACAATGCAACAGGCAAAGTAAAGGCATCTCTTGCTGTAGAACCTGGAATCATATATTTGAGGGCCACAACCCTAAGCATTTGGCCCAACTGAGTGCCATGGATTTTGTTGGGCATTAGTTCAGAGAAACTTAGGACAAGGTTTGTGAAGGTACAGGGAAACTGAATTCCTGTCAATACATGGATTTCTGAGTGGACATCCTGCCAAAAGGGATGAATCTTAAGACAATTCCAAAAGATGTGATATTGTGTGCCCTTGGCATTCTCACACTGCCTCCAACACTTATCTGTATGGCTAGGATGAAAGTGTTTCAGTATTGCAGGTGTCTGAAAAAAGTGAGCAAGAATTTTCCAATTGAATTCCCTCCATGTTGGAGAAGAGGTAACTTTCCAACCAATTAGAAGTCACCGGGACCACTGGGCAGGTAAAACTGAGATCCTGCTCTCCAGTTCCCATTTGCCTCGAATCTCTTCCAAGGGTGGGGCCTGTGTTGAGGCAAGGGTTGTGTAAAGAACCAATATGCATCTAAATTTATCTTTGAGCTTAACTGCAGCAAAACAGTGTGTTTGGTCTCTATGTAAATGTTGAAAAGTATCACCGGGACTGTATGAAGTTCTGAACTTGCACGGACCCGAAGTGATCCTCACCACGGAGGGAATACAGATCCCTCAGTCTTGTAAAGAAGAGACGACCTGCACAGTCTGTACATTGGGAAAAGGTGGTGAGACTCTGGCGCTCCCCAATAATTTTAGCCCGGGTCCAGTTTGGGAGGGAGAAAAGAATCCTCGTGGCGGATTATAAAGAGAGGGCTGACTATGTTAGGAGTATTAGAAAGCTTGTGGAGATGCAGCAGGATGCACAATGAATGTTTGAGCCATGGATTTTGGGTTTGACACCAGACCTGGGGAGGAACTGCACTAGTGAGCAACGTCCAAAGTGCTCCACCCGGGAGTGAAGCCTCCTCTATCAGGTACTTTTATAAATGTTTTAATTGAGTTTTTTCTCAAGAAATAAAGATGACAGCCATATTTTGCATAGAAATAGCATTGTAGACCTTTAATTTATTTATTTTATTTATTGAAATCTTGGATGACACCCATGAGCGGATGGATTCTCATTGAGATGTTCAACGTCAGATACATTAACACAAGAAGACTCAATAAAGTTACAGTGATTATACAGACAGAGTACAAAAAATTCAACAGTACATGGGTTGCAATGACAAACAGTTACACAAATTGTGCTAAGGCACAGTACATGGTATGCCAGCGTCCTGCGGAAGACAGAGAGAGGCACAGGCAGACTGTTAGGGTGAAGTAGGGAGGGGCAGGCGGAGCTGGGATTGGAAGGGCAGAGGGAAAGGAAAGAGCCAAGGGGTAGGGGTGGGAGGCAAGTGCTAGGGCAAAAGGGGTGGGAGGCAAGTGCTTGGGCAAAGACATTTATTTTGGCAGGTCAGGAGTTGGAAGTGCTGAGGCAGACTAAAACTGCGGGTGCAGACTAGCGGGGGCACCTACAGGTACTACTGTCGGTGAGGTGCTGTCGGAGTTTGCACTTAAAGGAACCAAGGGCTGTGGCTCTGGCTACGTCAGGTGGTAGACCATTTGTCCACAGAGGGGCCTGGTGAGCAAAGGATCACTGGGCTATAGTTATGCGGCACCTGGGCACATGGAATACTTGTGTAGTTGAGCTCCTGGTGTGCCTGACATGTATAGGCGGTGACAGAAGGCTCAGCACTCCTTGAGGAAGTAAGTTTAAAGAGACCTTTTTTGTGAGTAGGCAGGTTTGATAAAGTATTCTATCCTTCAATTGAAGCCAGCCCGATCGCGCATAAAACTCAGGTGTGGGTGAGTTTTGGGGCATTAATGACCAGGCGGCAGGCTTTGTTTAAAGCTGTTGAGCGGTGTTGGAGCACTGTGTCAGTAGCAGAGCCATAGACAGCTAGGCCATAGTCAATCAAGGAGATGAGTGAACTGTTAATTGCCAAGTTCAGACATTCATAGGTCAAGCAATGTCTGTGCCTGTAGAGGATACCGATCCTGGTGTTAAAAGCTTTGGCCGTGACATCAGTGTGCTGTGTGTAAGACAAGGCAGTGTCTAGTGTGATTCCCAGGTACTTGAAATGGGGGACTAGTTCCAGGGTGTTATTGGAGTCATTCTGAATTGCCAGGGGATAGCCTTTTAGCTTGTTTTGGGCTGTGGTGAAGAGCATGGTCTTAGTCTTTTTATAGTTCATGACCAGTTTTTTCTCTTTGAACTATTTTATAGCCGCTGCAAAGCTGTTTTGGAGGTCGTATTCCAGCAGTGTGGGGTCGAAGTTGCTAGTTAAGATCACCGCATCATCTGCATAGAGGAGCATGCGGCTGTTGCAAGCAGCCAGGAGGCTGTTTAGGAGGACACTGAAGAGTAACGGACTGAGTATGGATCCTTGTGGTACCCCTGATCTGACCGGTCGACTTTCTGATAGGATGTCCCCAATCTTTACTTGCTGTGATCGCAGGCTAAGGTAGCTAAAAAACCATGCTACGGTTGCTAGGGCTAGCCCTATGTCCGTGAGCTGTTGAAGGAGGAGGGCATGATGGACCTTGTCAAATGCCTTTGATAGGTCAATAAAGGCCGCCCTTACAATGTGCCCTTTGTCAAGAGCACTACGTATGAATCTGGTATATTCCAGGAGAGCTGTGATGGTGCTATGGCAGGCTCAGAAACCATGCAGTTCTGGGCATAGCAGCTGATACTGATTGAAGTACTCCACCAGCTGGTCAGTCACAATCCTTTCAAGGGCCTTGGAGAGTGGGGGGGGGGGAGTATAGAGATCGGCCTGCATTTGTTTTGAAGAGACCGGTCACCACCTTTGTGTACTGGGGTGACTGTGGCAGCTTTCCAGATTTGGGAGAATTTGGAGTGTCAGAGGGATAGATTAATTATCTTTGTAAGTGGACCAAGTACTTCATCTGGTGTTAGTCGAACAAATTTTAGGTCCAGAGAGTCCCCACTGTGCCTTAATTTGCCGAGGGCTTTTCCAAGGTATTTTCTAGCAGCGGCTTTGGAGACCAGTTAGAAATGGAAGAGTGGATGGTTTGGTCATGCTGGGGTCTTCTCACAGACCCCTGGAGCAGAGATATTGCAGAAGTTCATCGGGAGCACACTACTAAGATCTGAGAAGGCGCAGTTCAGAGAGTTAGAGACCTTGCAAGAGTTAAGATTAAAATAAATTGAAAAAGACTCATGGTGCTCAGTAGAGGAGGTACCTAGACAAGTACATTTGTTTTTCTTAACTGTAATTGAAATTAGCTTTTTTGGAAAAACATTTTTTATTGCACTGCAGCTTCAACATGTTCTTTAAAACGCTTTTGGCAATAGAAGAAAATGCAAGATGCCAACTACCTGAAAGTCCACTGCTTAGAAAAAAGAACTGCCCACCATGGGGAATTAAACAGAAAGTTATGAGGATTTTCTATTGTCCTTCATGCGATCCAAATGGAAGCATAATGCTTTATGAACATCTACAGACTGTACGGTGACTTTTGAATTCTAAGGTCAAGGAAAAAAAAAAACACAAGAAAGTGAATAGTCTGATTAAGTGTAAATGCAGACACCACCTTAGAAAGGAAATTGGTACAGGTAAGGAGTGAGAATCAATCCTCGTGAAAACAAGGTATGGGGATTCAGGTCCTGAGGCTGGAAAACCTCTGAGCAGAGATGATGGCCATCTGAAAGAGCATTTTCTATGAAAGACCCACATCACTTCTCTACAGATGAATTAGGAGTGGGTTCCTCCTTGTTTGTTGAGGTAGTGCAAGACACATCCATTGTCTGTCTGCACCAAAAGTGGATGGCCCCGAATGTGTGTATCAAAGGCCTGTAGGCCAAGAACAGCCTTCATCTCCAGAAACATACAGCAGAATCTGACGGCAGTTAGATAAAGGCCACTTAGCCCACCCCATATGCCCATTTTTTTCTACCTTTATTTTTGCTGCAGACCCTACTTGATCTATGGTGTTGTCTCTTCCCCCTGCTTCCTTCCCCCTATGATTCCCTTGTGCCTATCTCAGGCATTTTTGAACCCCACCACTGTTTTCACCCCTATTACCTCTCTGGAAGGCTGTTCCAGGCATCCACCACTCTTTCTGCGAAGAAGTATTTTCTCACATCCCTCTTGAATCTATCCTACTCCAGCTTCATTGCATGTCCCCTTGTTCTAGAGCACTTTTTTTCTGAAAAATACTCCCCTCTTGTACCTTATTAATCGCAGTGAGGTATTTAAAGCTCTCTATTATAACCCTCCACTCCCTCCTCTCTTCCAGGGTGTACATATTGAACTCCTTTAGCCTTTCCTCATAGAGCTTTTTATGTAGATCCTGCACCATTTTGGTAGCCCTCTTCTGGACCACCTCCACTCTGTCTATGTCCTTCCTGAAATGCGGTTTCCAAAACTGGACACAGTACTCAAGGCGGGGTTTTACCAACAATCCATACAGAGACAGCACCACAACTCTCTTTCTGCCGGTGATACCCCTTCCAGTGCACCCCAGTATTCCACTAGCCCTCCCAACTGCCTTGCCACACTGCCTGGCCACCTTTAGGTCATCCAGTATGATTACCCCCAGGTTTCTTTCCTGCTTGGTCATTGTCCATATCAGTCCACCCATTTTTGTACTCTGCCCCAGGGTTTCTATGACCCAAGTGCATTATTTACACTTTTCTGCATTAAAACCCAGCTACCATACCCTTGACCACTCCTCCAGTTTTTTCCAGATCTCTACCCATGCTTTCCACCATCACCCCCTGGAGTGTCCACCCTTCTGCAGATCTTGGTGTCTTTCACAAAGAGGCAGACCATCCCTTCCAGATCCTCTGACATGTCACTTATAAGGACATTAAAAAGGACTGGCCCCAGCACTGATCCCCGAGGTACCCCACTGGTCAACTTCCAATTTTTTACCACCACCCTCTGTCTCTTATCTCCTAACCAATTTCTTATCCAGGTTACCACCTTGTTGCCCACCCCTAAGCTACTCAGCTTGCTTACCAGTCTCCTATGTGTAATGGTGCTGAAAGTCTGGTTGAAATCCAGGTAGGCCATGTCCACAGCTCCTCCCTGATCTAACTTCTTGGTCACCCAGTCAAAGAAATCTATCAGATTTGTCTGGCATGACTTTCTCCCTGTGAATCCATGCTGCCTCAGATCCTGTAACCCACTGGATTCAAGATATTCTACAATCCTTTTCATCAGCAGTATTTCAGTTAACTTACCCATCACTGATGTCAGGCTGACAGGCCTATAATTGCCCACCTCTTCCCTGCTTCCGCTTCTGTGAAGCAGGACTAGATCTGCCTTTCACCACTCCTCTGGGACCACTCTGGTCTCCAGTGACTAGTTAAATGTCTGTCCAAGGTGCAGCCGGTATCTCCCTGTGCTCCCTCATTACCCTTGGATACACCCCATCTGGCTTCATATCTTTGTCCACCTTCAGGCTAGGGAGTGCATTCTGGACTCTCTCCTCAGAAAAAGGACTAGTGTCTACTTCTCTCTATCAAAGCTCCTGATGCTTTTTCTCTGTCCCTCCCTTTCCCCTTCCACTATGAACATTGAGCAGAAGTATTTGTTCAAGATGTCTGCCTTTTCTTGGTCCCCTTCCCTTTAACCTTAAAATCCCCCCTTGTATTCCTTTTTTCGCTAACATACCTAAAAGTCATGTCCCCTTTTGATACTGCCTGAGCTATTCTTTCTTCAGTTTGCGCCTTTGCGCTCCTTACTGCTTTCACTGCCTCCCTCTGTTTACCCTGATACACTTTCCCATCCTCCTCTCTCTGGGTCTACTTATACCTTCTAAATGCTACTCTTTTAGCCTTTATCTTTTCTGCCACCTCTTTCTTTCAGGAACCACAGTGGTCTCCTCTTCATTTTGCTTAACTGCTCGATGCAGAGGATTGTTGCCTTCACTATGCCCTCTTTTAGTTTGGCCCACTGTTCCTCCACCCCCCCCCCCAGCTCATCTCCACCTATCAGGTCATTCCTGGGGCATTCACCAATCTTTATAAAATCTGCCCTTCTGAAGTCCAGGACTCATGGCATTGTGTTGTTGGATTCTGCAGCTGCTCTTACATTGAGCCACACTGTACAATGATAACTGGTCCCCAGATGGCTTCTCACCTTGAAGTCTATAACACTGTCCCTGTTAGCATGAGGTCCAGTACTGCCCCATCACAAGTGGGTTCACTGACTACTTGCCTGAGGAACGCCCCCCTGCAGGGAGTTCAGGATGTCCCTGTTGCTAGTTGAAGACGCAGCTGGGAGGCTACAGTTTATATCCGGCAGACTGAAGTCCCCCATCAGCAACACCTCCCTTTTTCAGCCATTTTGCCAACTGCTTCTAACGTTTCCTCATCTAACTCCTCCCCCAGTGCCAGAGGCCTGTACATCACACCCATCTTAACAGTGGCTCCATTTCCTGACTCAAGGGTGACCCACAGCAGCTCTGCCTTCCCCGAATTTCCTGTATCTCCACTGCCTTTATGCTTTCCTTTACATAAGCACCACACCCTCTCTTTTCCTTCCCACACTGTCCTTTCTGAACAGCATGTAGCCCGTATGGCCATGTCCCACCCATGGCTGACAGTGCACCATAACTCGGTAATGACCACAATATCCAGGTCAGCCTCTGCCACGATGGCCTCTAGGTCTGGGATCTTATTTCCCAGACTTCTAGTATTAGCACACATGGCCTTCCAGATTTTGTTAGCTCTTTGCTTGTTGCTCCCTCCTTTTTCCTTTTACTCTCCCTCCTTCCACCTTATCTTGACTGTTTCTTTTCCCTCCTTCCTTCTTTTCTGTCCCTTACTTCTTTGATTACTTTGCACCCTGGGGAACTCTCTCCCCTCTCCAGAATGTTGATGTAGAGAGATTGGTCAGATTGGGAACATACACCCTGGGTCTTGAGAACACCCAGGTAAGCCCTAATCTCATCCTGGAGGAGTCGGCGGGGAGGACTGATTGAGGGGGCTAACAGTAGAATGGAGTTCCTGGTATGAGACAGGAGAGGTCCAGCCACTAGCAGAGCAAGCTATTTAATGATAATGTAGCAGAAATAAAGTGACCTGGCCAGCCCGGTGGCGCTGAGGTTTGAGGTGCTGGACACCACACCTCGCGCCAGACCAGCGACCTGGGTTCAGGAACGAGCCCGGGTGCTGGGGTTCGGCAGGGAGGGAGCAGGATTGAGCATCCGGAGGACAGCTCTCCTCTCCTTGGGGTGGGATCCAGGGGCATCCCGGCGCAATAGTAACCTCTGGTGGAGGCCAGAGGCACTGCCAACACTGGGAGCATATCAGGGTCGCGCGTAGCTGACGTCTACGGATCTCTCTGTGCTGACGTCATTGCACAGCTGCGCATGTAGGGGGCAAGCATGGACAAAAAAACACATCTCGTCGCGCTACATGAGGGCCTGTCTGGCGGCGCTGCCTGGCTTCAGACTCTGGATGCTCCCCCTGATCTGGACCCCCCCCGGCTTCTGCGGTGATGGTTGTGTACCCGCCGCGAAAGAAGGTCTGCTGTGCAGGACTGGTGGAAGTGGTAGAGCTTGGGGCTTGGGGCTGAGCGGGGCTGTGAGGCCAAATCCGGACGGGGGAACCTTAGGTAACACCCCCCAACCGCAGAGGTGTTGTAAAAAAAAAAAAGAAAGAAATAAGGTGATCTGGGTTGAGTAGTTTGCATCCACTGGACTGGAACATCCACTGAGGAATACACATTTTGAGGTATGTCAGTGGGATAGTCAGAATGGCATCAGCCTTGAGGTCCAGAAGTCTGAGCATGGACCTCGCAGTGATCCAGTCACTGGAGGCAGTCAATGTAGTCTGAGTGAGGAAAGCAGGGACACAGTCCTATGGGAGGAATGCTGTTGCCTGACTGGGGATCCAAGAATGCCCCAATGAACTGTAGTCATTGGCACGGAGTCAGAACTAACTTAGGTTTGTTGACCAGAATGCCCAGCTGATCAAACAACTGGAGTGTCAGGTACAATGACTGCATTACCAAATCCCTGGAGAAGGCCTTGATGAAAGAACAGTCCAGGTATGGGAATACAGACAGGGCCTCCAGCATAATGTTGTGGCTACCCAAGCTAAACAATTGGTAAGGACCCACTGCGCTAAGGATAAGCTAAAGGGGCAAGACACAACATTGGTAGTGCTGGCCCACTCCGGTACTGCTGGGGGCAGGTCGGCTCTTTATTTGCAGGCAAGCATCCTGCATGTCCAAGGTACAAAGCCAGTACTCCAATGACAGAGGCAAGAAGGAGCATCTGAAGAGATACCATGCAAAACATTTGGTATGCAAAAAAAAAAATCTGTTTAACTCCCTGAGATCTAAGACAGGACACAGACTGCTTGTCTGTTTTGGTATCAGAAAATACCAGGAGTAAAGACTAGTTCTGTTCAGTTAGAGGCAAGGGTTGAATTACCTGTGTGCTGCCAACAAAGTTCCCATTTCAGTTTGTAGGACTGGTAAGTGTGCTGAAGGGTAAAAGCAAGGGTGATGCACAGGAGGTTGTGCTATTAACTCCAGAGTATGACCCTCATGAGTAATACCCAGGACCCACCTACCTGAAGTAATTTCCTGCAGCTTGGTGGGCAAAGGAGCAGGAGGGTGAGGGAGTCAGAAGGAGGGTGAGGGGGTGACAGAAGCACCACTCGGTCCTGGAGCAGCTGGCTGGCCTATAAACCTGAAATGAGTGGAGCAGATCTCACTACTTAATGCACAGCCACCCTGAGGAGGCTGTGAAGCAAGGTACTTGAGGGAGAAAAGAATCATTTTAGAAACTGCAGCTCCTAGATGGACATTTTCTCGCTGTGGCTGAACAGTTTTGGTCTACGGAAGGGAGAGTTTAGCACTGACTGTTGAACACTGGTGGCAAAACCAGCAACACGCAGCTAGGAATATCTGAAAAGGCAAATTTCAGAGGCTGTGGCCCAAGATCAAGTATCAGAGGTGTCATCTGATGAATGGAGGAAATGCTTGCCACTTGGTTTTAGTATTGGATGCATCATTAGGCATTTCATCAACAATGAAACACAGATTTCCATGGGCTGTTCTAATATTTCATTATATAAGCTTGATTGTTGGCAACAGAGGACACGTCACAGTGTAATCTGCAAACATGTGGATGGACACAGAGAAACAGACCAAAGGAAGGTTCTTAGAATTTGTTTTGAGTCACAATTTTTTTGAATTTAATAATGAATATTACCTGCAGATCTGCGGGATAGCAATGGGGGCCGCCATGGCCCCTGCATACGTCAACCTTTTCACTAGCTTCTGGGAGGAAACAACTACTTATAATAAGGATGTTAATCCATTTATATTATATTTAAGGAATTGGTTCTGCTATATAAATAACTGTGTCTGTATATGGGAGGGAACCAAGGGAGAGGCACAGGCATTTGTGGAGTGGATTAACGAAAATAACACGAACCTAAGAATCACTGCTCAAACTGATCCAGTGAAAGTTTGGACCTTGTTTTGGAGGGAGACATAGTTAAGTGGGAAGGTGGTTACCAAGGGCTGTAGAAAAGAGACACCAACGAATAGCCTTCTTAGGTATGACAGCTCCCACCCACCAGCTCTTAAGGATTCTATCCCTATGGACAGTTTCTTAGGATATGGAGGAATTGTTCAGAATTAGAAGATTATGGTGAATGATCAAAAGAACTCACTAAGAGATTTTTAGAGTGGGAATATAGGGAGGATTTGCAGAAGGAGGCTATTTGGAGGTCAGAAGTAAAAATAGGGATGATTTGATCATGAAAAGGGAAAAACAAGAGGAGGGGAATACTACCAACAGGGGACCTATCATCTTCTCAACTGAGTACAACAATTAAGCTGGCCAAATTGGAAATATTATCTGGAAAAACTAGCACATTTTGCATAGTGATGTCATGGTGGGGAAGGTGGTAGGTGAGAGCCCTAGGATTACGCTCAGAAAAGCACCAAGTCTGAGAGACAAACTAGTGCATAGCCAGTTTTGTGTACCAAGAAACAAAAAATAGCTGGCTTCAACAACCAAAAGGTTTCCAATGTAAAAGACACAATGTGTGTCAGTATACGGTTCAAGAAAAGAAATCTGAATGCATAAACCCACCCACGGAAAGCGTTGTAAAAGGAATTTATGTTGTGTTCCACAACTTTTGTAATTTACGTACTACGGTGTAAATGTAATTTGTGTCAAATAGGTAGACAAGTTAGACCCCAGAAAGAAAGGATTCAGGAACACATGAGAGCCACTGTAAATGGAAAAATGGACACCTTAGTAGGTAGGCATTTTATGGAAAAACATGGGAGGGACCCCAAATACATGATATTTATGGGGTTGGAACATGTAACAGCATCTACAAGGGGAGGGGACAGGGTAAATCTCTTACTGAGGAAGTTACTGAATTTTCAGATGGAAATCAATTAGTTTTTCACTGAATTGTACTGTACTCACCTGTTACTTTTCCTGTTGATGCCGACTCTAAACCCTTTGTAAATAGGCCCTGCCTAAAGTGTTTTATGTGGAACAAATAAATATAAATAATTAATCCTGGAGATCTAAATAAATACTGGAATTTGAAGCCTTTTTTTGAAGGATAGATAATTTTATTTCTACATACCCTTTTCCTTGTGTCCCCCATCCACCCCCCCACAATCTTCCTTCTCAGTCTTTTTAACTAAGAGTTAGGATTTGGGGATAACAGGTAATAATCATTTAATGAGAACAGGCACTTTCAGTAGCAGCACTGAACATTATTTATTTATACATTATAAATGTGTTCTCTCATAGGCACGATCCCTTAGGATGCCATGAGACAATATGCTATGTTTTACACTTGTGGTTCACCGGGCAATTGGGACTAGACCCTTGAATTATGATTGATTGTAGCGGTTTATTTTTTATTATTATTTATTTATTTCTTAATTTGTTATACTATTTGTTCCCCACTGGACTGGCCTCAATGGGCCCTACCCTGTACCCAGCCCCTACATCCACGACCCTAGGACTTACCACATCCGGAGTTACGCTCTGGATTGACTCCCAGAGCGGGACTTGGGGAGGGTGTTCCCTCCCATCGGACAACAGGATTCGCCCGGGACGTCTCTGACCTGGAGTTACGCCATGGCCTGCCCCAGGGCAGCCTTGGAAATTACCCCCTGAGCTCAAGGGGACCCCTTCCTCCTGCTGGATGACAGGCTATGATCTTCGAGGGTGCCACTGGGTCAGTGGTGTAGGACCTGTGGCGTGAGGCAGGTGGCATCCTGTGTGGCCCAAGTTTTCCGATTTGTCTCCCAGGAGGTAGGATGTGCAATGACATCAAGGGCTCATACGCCATCTGCCCCACCTCCAGTAATTGCATGCACCATCTCTCAGACCTCCAGCCTCCACAAGTTCAAGTTTATTGACAGGACAATCTCCATTGAGCAGGCTCATTTACAAGGAGGTCCTGAGACGGATAATCATACATACAGCACATGCAAAAAGATACACATATGTAACAGAGTATACACAAGTATTTACAATTAGCACATAAATAGTTGAAAAAAATGAATGAAATACAATATCACAATTTGGATAATACAGAAATAAGACACGGATCTCAGTGACAGAGAATTATATAGATGTGCTTGGCATGTAGCTTGATTACAGTTTGAGAAGCAGCTTGACTACAATTTGGGAAGGGAGGCAAATTAAGCATGGGAAGGGAGGGTTACCCAGAAGTGCTTGACATGCAGATGGATTACAGTCTGGGTGTGGAGACATTGTAGGAAGGGGGGAGTGAGTGGAGCTGCGTGTAGGCGGGTAGGTGGGGGATAGACTGGTGAGGGTGATAAGGGTAGGGGAGTAAAGGGTAGGTGGAGAGGGGTGGAGGTGAGGAGTGAAGGGTAGGGGTGAGTGTAATGGGTGAGAAATACTGGCGGGGAGTGGGTGATTCGTGATTTATTCAAGGGATATAAAGTGATTGACTTTTACTGGCAAGCACAGGAATCGTTAAATTTGCTGATGACCAGTTTCTTGAAACTGTTTAGGGGGATTAAGTTTTGAAGTTTAAGGCTAGATTGGGCTTTGTTCCAAGCAGCTGGGAGAGCATGGCTAATGGCCATTTCACCCGAACTGGGAGCAGGCGCTTGGAACATCCAGCACAATGTAGGAGTTTCCATGCAAGGGGTGTAAGCAGACCATTCACTGAAAGAGATCTGATATATAAGAGGGGAGTTTTGACAGGAGAGCTTTGTAGAGCCAGGTAAGAGAGTGGATGAGACATCTAGTGGTCAAGGAAGTCCAGCCCATGGAGGCATATAAATCACAATGGTGTGTGCAACGGTGGGTATTAGAAATAAAACGTATCACCCTATGATAGAGTGTGTCTAACTGGTGTAGCAGGGAGTCTCAGCAGCGACCATATAATATGTCTGTGTAGTCGAGGAGTGGGATGAAAGTTGTCTAGACTAATCGTAGCCCGGCATCAGTGGTAAAAAGAGATTTGTTTCTGTAGAAGAAGCCAATTCTTTGTTGCAGTTTCTTTGAAAGAGGTGATATATGAACATACAAACATACGAAGAAGCCAGCAGAAGACGACCATTTGGTCTATCAAGTCTGCTCGTATTGCAGGGTCCACAGTGTGTGCTAATATCCCTGCCCTCCCTCCCCACTCCTCCCATCCTCCCTACCCATGATCCCTCCCCCCAATGTTTATCCCAGCCTCTCTTAAAGCTGCCCACTGTCTTCAACGAGATGACCTCTTCTGGCAATGCATTCCAAGTGTCCACCACCCTCTCTGTGAAGAAGTGCTTCCAAACTACTCCTAAATGCAAAAAAAAAAAATAAGTTATGTACTTCTATTCCAACCATCTGACTGCCATCACAAATGCGCTCGTATCCCTGTCTCAAGACTCTCCTTATCAACCTTATTTATCCTTTTAAAGTACTTAAAGATATGGGCAGAGATGGTTAGATGTTGTTCCAAGTTGCAACCTAGGTATTTACATTCATTGACTACCTCGAGGTCGTTATTAAGGAGAGTTTTGTTAGGGGGCAGGGATATGAGCGTATTTGTGATGGCAGTCAGATGGTTGGACTAGAAGTACACAACCTTAGGGTTTTTTTTAGCATTTAGGAGTAGTTTGGATTGTGCAAGGCTGCGTTGTAGCAGATCAAATTTGGACTTGAGTTCTATGCGGGCTTCGGCTGCTGATGATCTGGACAGATATTTTACCATGTCATCTGTGAACAGGTGTAGTTTTGCTTTACTGATGTTGTTTTCAATGGAGTTTATATCAATCATGAAAAGGAGAGGTCCAAGGATAGCGCCTTGTCGTACTTCTCACATGAGCGGAAGGAGAGGGGAAAGGGAACCATCTGCTTTCATCTGTTGTAGTCTATTTCTTAGGTAGTTGTTGAACCATGACAGTGCCGGGCCAGAGATGCCATGCCAATTTAGTGTGTCGAGAAGCAAAGTATGGTTGGCTGTGTCAAAAGCTGCAAAGTATGGTCAACTGTGTCAAAAGCTTTGCTTAGGTCCAGGAAGACAGCCCCTGTAACTTGTCTCTTATGCATCGCAAGGAGCCAGTCATTTGTGACAGAAGCTAGGGCAGAGGTGGTGCAGTGGGCTGGTCTAAAGTCAGATTGGACTGGGTTTATTAGATTGGTTTTACCAAGATAGTCTCTTAATTGGGCATTTACCAGTTTCTTGAGGAGTTTAGATAGCAGGGGTAGAATGGATATAGGACAATAGTTGTTTAGGTCCATAGGGTCACCTGATTTAAATAGTGGAGGTATCTGCACTATATCCATGTGTCAGGCACAGTGCTAGAGCTGACAGACAAATTAAATGGGTGCAATATAGCGGCTGTTAGAAACCGGAAACTAACTTTAAGGAAGTATGGTCCTATACCATCAGTACTGGCACCTTTCTTAACGTCTAGGGGGAGTAGGAGGTCTTCTACCTCTTTAAATTGGAAAGAGTAAAGGAGAAAATGTTATTGGGTGGAGTTGGGGAGTGTTTAGGTAGGCCGGAGGTGAGGGTGGCAGCTTCAGAAGTGTCGAATGCAAGACCTGCGGTAGAAAAGTATTCATTAAAGCTATGTAAAATGTCGGATTTATTGGATAAGGCCTAGCGAGTGCTGGGAGCATCCCCATCCATCCCCCAGAGTAGGACAGCAGTCCACAGGATACTCAACTCCCCCCCCCCAGCCAGCCTTCCGATGCCCAGGCTCGCTTTTGAACTTGTGTCGTTGGCATCAAAAGCAGTAGTGCTACCGCTGCCTCTGGCATGCCGGCTTGCAGTGGTTTAAACAGGCAAAAGGACAGTGGTACCCATTTCAGATGCACTCTCCAATGTGAAGGGATGTTTTATGGACATATCTACCTGTTAGTTATCTGTAACTGCATTACTTCACATGCTATGTTTTGTATTTGTTTTAGAAAGAAGTCACATATGATTGGCGCTTTTAAATGTTTGAAATGATGGAATAATAATGAATATAAGAGTAAGAGTAACGTGCAATCTCTGCCCCCTGACAAAGCCATAATGGCGAAGCACTGGGGTATTTCTCTCTGCAGCATGATTGTTATTTTCTGGTCCAGTGATGTTTTTAGTATAATTTATGGGCATTTAATAAAATCTTTGAACCAAGTGAAGAGTGGTCAGAGATTTATTCCCCAGGAGCGCAGCAGAGATTTGGGACTGTGTTTTATGTTTTGGGGGCAGCCACCCCCATCTGACTGCACCCCTCCTGCTCTACTTGAGCGCAACTGGCAAAACTGAGAATGCTGATTTTATAGGACCACCAGGCTAGGTCACAAGTTAGCAGCTCGGCAGAGATCCAGGGGGAGGTGGAAACCTCAGACCCTGGTTTTCCTGAGAGGAGCATGATGGTTCCAGACAGCCACAAATTTGGATTGGAAGGATTCGAGTGCAAAGTTAATGTTGGCAGCTGTGAAGATGAGGGACCAATCAGTTACCAACAGGTCAGCATGGATGATGAACAAATCCTGAGACCTGAAGGACCGAAGGAGGTTTTAGAGGGAGCTTTAGGGTGATGGATCTTGCACATACACAGCAAACCATGTGATGGTCCTTGAGTGTTTCTGGGAGGATACCTGCATCCACAACACTGCGGGAGTGAGAGGACAGTACCCAATCCAGAACAGTGTGGTTTGAGGATTTGTGAGTAAGGTGAGTGGAATCCGAGCTCAGCTGGGATAACTAGAGGGATTTAATGGTTAGACAAGAGAAACACAGTTCCCCGTCTGTTATTTTTGTAATATATGGATTACAGATTTTTTCCAACCAACTAAAGAAAGAAGACTGTAGTTACACAGAAATGGCTGTCAGGACGTACAAAAGAAAAGTCTGCCACCACAGGTAATGGCTGGTATGAGCCAGGGTTTCATGGTCAGCTGGGACCTCCAGTGCATGCTCTCCTGCCTATGGAGAAGCTTGTGTTCCTCATGCCAGCTTTAAGGAGAAAAAAAATGGTAATCTGTGTTAAGAGAAGAGATTGTTTTGGGCAGGGAATAGCCCAATTACCTGCCACTGGAGGCATGGTGTGGCAACGGAAGAACCACAGGTCCTGCTGGTCGGGACAGGATGGAAAAAGTGTCTTGGTCAGCAACAACGGCGAAAGAACTGAAGGACTTTTCCAGTTGGGACAGGATTAAAGAAGTGCTGCAAATGGTGGCAGAAGCAACAGCAGCACAAGCGGTTTAATCTGAGCAACTGGGGTTGAATTCGGAATGCCGTACCTGGCAGGAGCCATACGTCCTGCTCAATCAGTGAGGGGCTGAAGAACGTGCTGTAGCACAAGAGACGGTCAGTGGTAAAGTTGAGGAATTTACCAGGGCTGCCTACAGAGGCGAGACACAGAAGAGAGGATTCTGCAGTAAGAGGAAAAGATTCTACAGTATAAGAGAATACCTATCATTGGGAACTCACAACACTGGCATTACAAGATCCCAAGGAGAGTATTACAGGAAACATGACGTCACAATGTGGTATTACGGCTATTTTTAGCATAGATGTTTTCCATCAGTTACAAGGCATATCCATATAATACACCTTTATTATGTACAGCTGGGCATAGCTTACCCCTTACACTGTTTATTCTGCTTAGTAACAGTATACAGTTTCCCACCTGGATGTGTCATCTGTAAAAGTAACTGATTGCACATGGATTTGCCAATATCTGATGAACAGTTAATTCAGCTACAAAACTAGTTTTTAGGTTTGAAACTAAAAAAAACTCCCCCACCCCATGGTTGACGAGATTACAACATATTAAACAGCAGGGCCAGCTCAGTGTTTTTTCTGTCCCCTGCAAGTAACAGTTTATGAAGGTTTTAATGTACAGTCTACTGTTACGCTTGAAAGATTTTAAAGTGGTCATAACCGAATCCTACAGTATAATTTAACTGCAGCTACCTACAATACCGCCTTGAAATTCAAGCCTCGTGCTTGCCAGATGCTCTCCAGCTGCCACCATTAAATTTACAGTTGATGGAAGTAGCCATTATTTCCTCAATTCTACAAGCAATCACTGGATTTTTCCACAGCTGTTGCCACTACTGCTACAGTCTTAACCATGCATGTGCAATAATTAGGGGTGTCGCTATTTTTAGAAGCTTTTAGATGAATGTATGATAAACAGTTCATGAACCAGCTCAGACCACTACTGTTCACTGATGACTGACTTTCTGTAATACAGCAGTACACTTACTATGTCTGTCTGCAGTTCCCAGACTATATAAAATGTTCAGCCTGCACTAGGGATCCTGTAATTTATGTCATGCAATCCCACTGCCAAATAAAGGCCAAGTTCATAGCTAGGCGCACCACTGCCTCACTATGCTAAAATTAGCTATGGAAAGAAGACACTGTGACAGGAGCATTAGATGTCTCAAGCCTGTTCGGCCTGCTGCAAACTGAGAACACAGAATTATCTAGAAAACTGTCAAAGGCCCCCGCTCTTTTGCTATCATCAAACGTTTGGAGATTTTGAGGCCCACTGCTAATGACGTACACATAAAGTGGCTGTTTGGTGTAGCTAGGAAGACTTCTTCAGATTATTACTATGGGGAAAGCACCAGACACGGACTAGACAAATTACCCTGTTGTCGCCAATTTTCCCTGACTGAACAAATCTACATCACTGCAGTGCAATTCCCTACCGTGTACATTTATGATACTCATTACAAAAATCTAAGCTAACGCATCAAGGCTGAAGCTTAATGCCAAAAAAGCATACTACTGTATGTACAGTTACTGTGTCTCTCATGGTTCTAACAGAGCATTCTTGAATTCTTCAAGTTTGCAGAGTTTTTCTGGGTGAGGGAAATGCCAAACGAAGCTGAGTGGTTCTTGCACACAAAAGACTTGTGAACACCATAAGAGCAACAGGAGCTTCACATTTAAACATATTATAAATCATGTTGAAGAGTTCCGTTTTTAAAAATACAACTTGAATTTAAAATAAAACTGTCGGACACTGTAGAAAATTAGAGAACCCCCCATGTGGTGAAATGGACTATGCTAACTGAGCTTAAAACTGTAGCATTTTAGAAGTATCTACAGAGCGTGCAACAACCTATTGTGGGGAAAAAAAAAGAGTGCGTGGAATGTTTAGAAATAAGCAAGACTGATAGGTCAAAAATGATGACTTGATTTATAATAAGGAAATACAATGTTAAGTTAGGGTAAAATGCATATTGCTATGTATTGAAGCCATGTTATCTTACAGTATATGCACTATCTATTTAAGAGGAAGGTCCCCTCAGCCTTTTTATTCTGTTTACCTGTGAAGTTTGTAGTCATGAACAATGATTGCCTCTACTGCACCCTCCTAATTTCATCAGGATTTAAATGTAAATGAAGGTATTTACATCTAGTGTGAAAACCTGCTTGACTCCACTGCAAAGGTCATGACCCAGCTCATGTAAGGCATCCTGGAATTTTATGATGTTTTAGTGCTAAAGCCTGCAGTAGTTATACTGTATTAGTCACTACTGTTGTCCTCTGCAGTCCGTATGTTCTTGCCTTATGCTGGCCATGAAACTTTTCAAGGTATAGTAAGCACCCTCTTGTCTTCTGTAGTTCAAAGTATATCTGAGTTAGAAAAAAAAATGCTTTTACAAAATACAAAAACTTCATAAGGCATGTAACAGAACTGAATGAGAGTGTAACTCCTGCTGGCTTGCGCAGGTACACATCAACTCCCATGATGCCTTGCATAAGTGGGCTCATGACCTTTGCAATGGAGACAAACAGGTTTCATACCAGGGCAAAACACAGTGAAGCAACCTCTTTTATATTTAATTATGTTGAAATTAGGAGGATACAAGAGAGGGAATCATTGTTCATGCCTACAAACTACACAGGTATACAAAAAAATACCTTGAGGGGACTTTCCCTTTAAAAAGGTCTACATAATAGAGGACTGTTCACAGGACGTCAGCCTGCAACCTCAGAAAGATGACGTGCATGCTGAAGTGCAGACCAGTCTTTTCTGCTTCTCCAGGTCAATTTAGTGTTTGCACTGAGATGTGATTTGCACAATTGTTTTTTTTTTGCACTTCTGACAAGTAATGCTAAGTAAGAGTGTCTGTTTGGTTCATTTGTCTATGTCAGGAGTTAGCCACTCTTTGACGAACACTGGCCAATGCACTGAGCTTGACCCCGTTTTTGCAACCGTCCCATTAGGCATCCGCAGGGGTCCTGTGGCACCCCCACCCACATTCTGCCCTGTTTTAAGTATCACTGGCATCCAGTGGTATCCCCATACACCCTGCCCCATTTTAAGAAAGTTAAGAGCAAATATACTTGCTGATGGATGTAGCTACAGAGCAACCCCGGGGGCAAGAGAGGAGACGCCCTAACCTGAGGTTAGGGTATCTCATGACAGTCACCCTCCTCTGTCACTCATAGTCTCTCTTGAAATACCCTTGCTAACAGCAAGGAGCCACTGGAATTGAGAGGTACTGCCTGAAGTTAAGACAGAAACAAAATGTGGATTGAGAGAGCTGTCAGCATAATGAAAATAGTCTGCTACCCTCCAGTCTTAAGAAACCACCTCTGACTGTATTGAGCTCTTGATTAGCCCTGCCAGGGATTCAGCCAGTTCCAGTGCCAGTTCACAAAGCACCATCACGTGCATCCTATCTGGCCCTGGAGCCACATTGATTTTCAGGGAAAGCTATGCTTGTTGGCAACTAAAAAAATGGTTCAATGGACCAAACATACAGCTGTGGAGAATCAGTGATATCAGAAATAAATACTATAGCTGCTAGAAAATGTTATGGTGAAAGATTTCTTGATTAACGGGAACTTTTTGTGATGTCCCAAGGGAGCCACCATACAGCTCCAGCTGCTTTCCTGCCTCCACAGGGTGAACAGACAAGGGAGGTTCTCTCCCTTCTAGCCAAGTGGTGTTCCTCCCCCTCATTCAGCAACCTCACTGCTGGGCAGTGTTGGTTTTGCCCCAGAGTCCCCTGGTTTTGTATTTGGTGGAATGTCAGCACCCTGTGATCCAGTTTGGTTGAGAAGAAACTTTTGTAGAAGGTTAGACACAGAGCAGGCTGCAATCATTAAGCTTGGCGTGCCTTTCAGCGCCAACCGTTTTTCTGGATTTAATGTTTCTGATGGGACAATGACAGCAGGTCATCATGAGCTCCTCTGGGAAAGTGGGATGGACAACATGTAGGAAGGGAGTTGCTACACGTAGGAACCAGGATGAAGAATATAGTAAACTTACTGTATCTCTGTTAATGAATTTGTGTCAAATAATATTTTAGAAGCTATGTTTTCAATTTTTAATTATTGGACTTGCACTTCATATATGTTTGTTTATTCTGAATTACTGTTTATTGGTGTGGAGTAAATACTCAATAAAAATTTCAGTGACAAAAAAAAACAGGATGGAGTGACACTGTAATCATGTGTTGCAGCAAAGGCAGATCTCCTGTCATCTGTGTGAATATGATTGCCTCTGATATGGGCATTAGGAACTTTAATGCCATTTTCAGTCCTTTTACAGTTTTCCCATGCTAAATCCTAGATGCTCCCTGGTAAGCTTGACTTCTGTAGCGCAAGAAGATGGTCAGCTCTTAATGTCCTTTTCGATGCAACTGCAAGGCCCTCTCTCAAATGCTCTGCCAAGCATGTATTTAGCATGATGTCTTTGCCCTCCTCTGGCACTTCTTATTTAGTGAAACAATAACTAATGGCAGTGTTACTCTGGAGAAATCCTATCAAAGAGCTACGCTACATTCCTTGAGGGCACTTGTTTCCAGTGCACAGTTTAATTCCAACGGCATCAGATGACCTCTGCACTTGCTCCCAGCAAGCAGTCGGTTCTAATGGGTCTCCTCACTATCAGCAGCCTGCAGCCGTCAGATATTGGTTTTGGCTGTGCTGGGGGGCACTTAATTAGGTGCCCTCTCTGCAGTCTTCTGCCTAGCTCGCTGGTGTGCAGCGACTCTCAGACTCTCTCTACAAGGGAAAATGGAGATCATGAAAGACTTCTAGGCATTAACTGTGAGAGGACCTCCTTATAATTTCACTCTGCACTTTCAGAACTTTATGCCACTTTTTGAGGACCTTATGTAGTACACTAAACAAACAACTCAGGCTCTCACACAGTTTTGATTTGCTTGGCCTACCGCCTTGGTTGTAGGTCTTCTTTATCCAAGAGCCATAATTCCACATATTGCTGCAAGTCACTGAGAATAACTCCCGATATTAATTCAGAATAAACAGGTATTTTTCACAAGTGCCAGGTGCTACCTTGTCCACCAGGGGCACGACAGATGTGCCCACTACTAAGTGCACGGGCCACACGTTCTTCAGTGCTCCTTTATTCCGCACTTGTCAGCCCCCGTGTCTGTGCATTCAGTTTGCCTGGGAATGGGTTCCTACTTTTCCTAACTCTGAGACAGTGTTTTTCGAGTCTGCAACTCAGGCAGGAGGTTAACTGAATCCAGTTTTTATTCTTTCCAGATCTGGGTCTGTACGAGAGCAAGTATAGTGTTAACCATTCCATTTTGCATGCAAGATAAGATTTTTTTTTTGGTCTGTGTCCTAGGTAACAGTATGCTGTTCTCTGCAGCCACCTGTTTTGATTTTCCAGGGTACCAAGCCAGGAGCCTCGACGTATCAGGAGAAGGCCAAACCCAGGGCGACACTCATCTGATCTGAAGTCATCTTGTGTGCTGCTGTCTGTAGGCTCTGATTCTAATGTCTCACTATGGCACCCTGAAAGCCTGTACAGAACAGCTGGGCCACAGAATCTCTGGGCGTTAGTCATCCAGCTAATCCCTGGCTCCACCTGCATACTCCCCTCCCCCAAGTTGTGGGGTCCAGCTCCACTAATTGCTATGCTGAGTCCATGACTGCCAGACCACTGGCTCATGACAGTAACCAGTAGGGTGCCCTGGTGAGTAATGCCTAACTTCTGCCTTAGAATTCTTCAGTACACATCAGAGGCCATGGCAGGGAGCCTATGTATGCACAGAGTGACTTTGCCTTGGAGGACTCCCAGGCTTAAGTCAGATCTCTCTACAGGGTGCCAGTGTAAGTAAGGATACCTTTTTTGGCTTCAGGTCCCTCTGGCTCATGTCAGAAACCTTACAGAAAGCCAATATGTGGACAAGTGGCCTCTATTCTTCAGAAGGACTTCCTGATTCATATCTTTTCTCTGTGGGGTACCAAGGTGTAAAAAGTAGCACTAGAAGGCATCACATACCTCAACCGTGAGGACAGTTAGCAAAGGTATAATATTAAGCTGCAGTTTGTACTTTGTCCTATCACATGACTCATTCATACACAGGAGCACAGACCTCAGGAACAAGTGAGGTGTCACCCAGGATTACAGGGGCCCAGAATGTGCTCGTCTCAGTGCTTTTGGGCATGACATTCCTCCCCATTCTCTTTGCTGCTACAGCATCCACATCGTTTGGCTTTGGAAGGCCCTTATTCAGACAGCAGCAGTCCTCTGTCATACTACCAGTGGACTGTACTGCAGACTAGTACAGTTATTCTCCCCGCAGCCCTGCTGGCTGCTCCAGTTGGAACTCTGTTTATGTATCTGGCCACTATGAGAGAATAGTCCCGAGAGTCAAAACTCTAAAGGTCTACACTTTTTTTTTTTAGTTCCCATGTGCTCGATATCTGGATTTTCCCTATCAGCCACTTTTAAGGTAGTAAAGGAACAGGAAGCCTACACTGAAAGCACTGCAACACTGGTTTCAGACAACTATTCCCCAAATTGGTCCCCGCTGTCCAGTGGACAGAGAATAGTAAAAGTGATATAGAATTTTCAAGAGGTGTTATTAAGTATGCGTATTATAATTCTGTATTTGTAATATGATGCATTCGATAATTGTATGTGATATTTTCTTTTCCTTTATATTATATAAATGTTTTTACTTACAATATTGTGCTAAAATGGAAACTGAAATACTTGCACTAAGGGACACCACTGCAAAAGAGCTTGTCTCACTAGATAACTCCCTACATAAAATGAAACTGAATTGATATCTGGAGATACTGGAGGCCCCCAGTGTCTGATGCCTTACCACATATTGAGCATTTTTCAAGCACCTCTCCAACCAGGTGACATTTATGTTTCTGGGAATTATACATAATTCTCAGCACATTCTCCCCTTCTCCTTCAAACGTGCTTGTGGGGGGATTTGTTTTTCATAAATTATCACGTGGCTGCAGTAGTGGTACAAGCCTGGAATAATGGCAGAAAGCATGTGTGTGGTGAGGACCAGTAACCGAGTGTTGCACATAGTCTGGGCAAGCCTGGCATTCAAGTTAGATAACAGTTGTCTTTAAGGTAAATCACAACAGAACTCAAACAGTATTTATGGAAAACTTTCTGCACAGTGCAGGTAACGGATGAAGTGTACATGGTGGTCAGGTGAACAGGGAAGTGGCATGGAAGCATGATCTCCAGATGAAGTGAACAGTGTCCTAAGTTACCCATATCACATTAAGTGCATCTTCAAATGTTGCATGAAGTGTACATGGTGGTTGAGTGAACAGGGAAGCAACACGGAAGCATGATCTCCAGATGAAGTAAAGCGTGTCCTAAGTTGCCCCTTTCACATTAAGTGCATCTTCAAATGTTACATGAAGTGTACGTGGTGGATGGGTGAACAGGGAAGCAGCATGGAAGCATGATCTTCAGATGAAGTTAACAGTGTCCTAAGTTACCCATATCACATTAAGTGCATCTTCAAAAGTTACATGAAGTGTACATGGTGGTCGGGTGAACAGGGAAGCAGCATGGAAGCATGATCTCCAGATGAAGTGAAGAGTGTACTAAGTTACCCGTATCACATTAAGTGCATCTTCAAATGTGGCGAATGACAGACAACGGACACAAGGTATGTCATAATTGAATTACTATGGATGAAAGAATGAAACAGTGTTAACACAATAGTGAGATGTGTTTTAAAGATCCAGTATAGTGAACTGTTGAACAGCATGATTACAGATATAAACAGGTTCCCTGCATATGTGTTTATTTTATAACAAATGAAGTTAAGAAAACACAAAAAAAAGAAAGAGCATGCACTTGTGTCATCCTATTCCAAAATCCAGTGCCGTGTCGAGTTATTATGCTGAACTATTTCACCACTAATAAAACGTCCTTTGGGTGAAATGTGTTTTTTTTCCCCTGCTTAAAAATTGTAATTTTGGAAGATATGAGTATGTGGCCATGGCATGTTTTTTTAAAACAACAGTAAGTTTCCTGTACTAATTGTTAAAGGCTTCAGCAATTTCCTTTTAGGAATTTCTGTGGCACAGACTGATATGCTGTCCAGTACAGACAAGACTGCAATGTGTTACTGGCCACTAAAGTGGAGGAAGCCCTGGTATTTTAAAATCAGAGCTTTACGTGTTCAGCCTTTCTCAGTCAGAATAAAAGACTCTCTGCAAGCCATGACTATAATTAAGAATCATTATTTAAAAATAACACTGAAGCAGAACATTACTTAAAGGAACATTTTCGTGTCTTTAAGTCCTGCCTGTAAACAATAAAACAACATGGGCTTTGCCTTTGTTCACATTATTATCTGAAGTGCACTTCCTGTGAGGATGGCAGTATTATTACCACCCACAGACTCTGACGGAACTGCTCTTTCAGTGGAGATAGATTTCTTTACCTGGCAAATTTGTCATGGAATTTATGTGTACAATGTCCTCCATCTTAAGATACGGACAAATCTAAAATATGAACTGCTCATTTTTCTCACTGATTTCAGAAGGAAAGAGAGACATAGCTATTAAAGACAGAAGAAGGTGTAGAGGCCCATTTTAATGATCAGCTACAGTTCAGTAGTTACAGCAGTTTAGGTCTACATCCCTCTAATACCTACATTCTCCTTAAAGCATTTCAGTGTTTCAGACTCAGCCACTGTACTAGTGTGTGGTAGGTTATTCCAGATGCCTACCACTCTCTGTATTGAGAAACATTTCCCTGAGTCTCCCCTACACTGCCCCCCCATGAGTTGTTTTCCATTCACTCTTGTTCTCTTTTTTTTTTTTTTTAAACTTTCTTTATGCTCCCAATCATGGAACTCTCTCCAGCTACCCCCGTGCCGGTCTCTACCTCCCAGTCTAAAACCTTACCAGACAGGCACTCCGATCTGGTGGATCCCCCGACTCTAAGCCCCCCAGGGTAGGGCCACCAACCCTGGCGCTCTATCTAACAATCTAATGCACTGGAGTTGGGGGGGTCCGGCAGGCAGGTCTGATGGTGGGAGTGTGGACCGACAGGGTAGGTGCCTTCGCCTATCCACGCTGGGGGATTTTGTCCTTGAGTTTTGCCCCGGAGCTCAGATGTGCAATGATGCCCTGCTCGACATGAGCATGCTCCCATGTGCACTTGAAAGGTGTCCTCCGAAGCCCCAATTCTCTGCATCTGCTGACCGGGCAGTGCATTCCCCCAGCTGCCACCAGGGTCTGCTGCTGCACCAGCAAGGGCTAAGCCCCCCTTCCCGAGGAAGGAGAGCAGTCCATGGGACGCTCGATCCTTCCTCATCCCCACCGACCCCTGATGACCCATGCTCATTCCTGAACACGGGTCGCCGGCGTGGCGTGAGGTGTGACGTCCAACGCCTCGACCCCTTAGTGCCACCGGGCCAGCTTCCCTCTTGTTCTTTAGTTGTTGCTTTTCAGTTTTATAGTTTACATAGTGTTCGCGGTTCTCACATCCGACAATTGCCCGTGAGACCACTCTTATAACTGTAAGGGTGGTCTCCCTGACCGTATTAACATGAAGTATGTAAACAATAATAGAAGGCAGGATGTGTATTAAAGCACAAATCATTTCTCCCTAGGGATTTGGGGAAACGTGAAGCCAAAGAATATATGCCCTCCCACACTCTGAGAATGCATCACAAATGCTGCTTTAATACACACCCTGAAGTGTATTGTCGTACTGATAAAATGAACCTAGTGTGAAAACAACAGGTTTCTGGGCCGCCCACTAGTGCAGCTGTGGCGCTACTGCTTGCAACACCAATGACCAAAGTACAGGAATGAGCCTAGAGCTTCAGAGGGTTGGCCAGCGGGGGGGAAGGAACTAACCATCTAAGGGACGGCTTTACTTGTGGGGGGAGGTATGTGTATTCTGACATTTGCCTGATCTCTAGTGGTAGCTATGGGTCAGGATGCTACTTAGGGTAACCAGCCTTGGGTGAACGAACGGGAGACATTGATGCAGTGTGCAAGGGAGTGGGTACAGCAACATCCCAGACATCACTACATGCCCACTCCTCTTAGGGACAAAAAAAACAAACAAACAAAAAAGGAAAATTGCACTGACTGGGAAAGTGACTGTGTACCTTGCCCCCCCCCCCCTTACATTCAACATTGATGCTCTCCTACCTGGTCCTGAATCCTCACATGGCCTTCACCTCTGCCACTAGGCTGACTGGATGAAGTGGAATTTGCTGTGGAGCTGAAGGCAATCCTGTCTCATAGTGCGAGCCTGTAGGAATGACCTTGTGCTGGGTTGAGGGTGGACCAGTAGCGCATGTGATCCCACAGGGGAGCCACAGAAGGACAGGAGGGGGCACTGGTGTATGGCTGAAGGAGGTCTCAGCTGGTGGTGGGGAGGCAACAAAAACAAAATTAAACCAAAAAAAAAAAAACAGGTTTTTGAGTTATGCAAAGGACACTGAAGAGCTGGCTGTTTTAATGCACAGTCAAGTGATGGGTCTTGACCATGAAGTTCCTGTACTTGTTCTTGCCATTTTATAGCTGCTAAAATGTTATACAAGACCGTCTTCCCTTTAACCTCCTATAGTTTAAGCTCAATAGCTTCAGCTCAGCCAATAGCTGCTAACAGATGTCCGCCATCCCTTTCAGCAAGTTTTCATACCCTCTCAACTCATCTGAAGTCTTTTCATAGCATGGGGCCCAGAACTGGCAGTGATTCTCCAAATGTGGTATTACCAGGAACGTGTACTGTTATGACAACCCCTCATCAGCTAAGCACATAGATTTCTCCTGATACACCACCATTTGATTATCCTTGCTCCACAGCAATTCACTGTGCTTACCACGTCTAGTAATTACAGACAATTCTTCCTTGATCTCTTCCTTCATTTTTCTCCCTTTGAAATAGTTTTTCTGTCTTCTGATTGATTTTGCCTAGCTGCTTTACCGCACATTTTTCTGCAGTCAAGTTAATTGTTGGGCCCACTCAACAAATCTGTCCTGATCATTCTGCAATATGTGTACATGTTCCTGTTTCTCTACAGTAACTCCCCACGGAGTCATCCATAAACTAAACACCTACACATCTACTCCATCAATGTCACGAATCACATGCGACTGTTGTGTGCACCATTTTTCTCCAGATCTGACAAAATAAACATTCTGTAGCATTTTCTTCCAAGATCTGCAGCTTAATTTGCAGTTTTCACATCAGTTATTTTGCTTCTCTTTCAGAGGTTTAACATAACTAAAAAAAACGGGACAATTATTTTTGCCCGTGGATCTCCGCACTACAGTATGTTTTATATATGTGCTTTTCCTGGCTTGATCTGACTTCCCTGCCACTTTTCACTTTTGTTTTGGCAACCTAAAAGCTAATTTTTGATGAATTCTGAAGTATTCTGCACTAGTGAAAAAATGTGTATTCTCTCATTTTTGCTCTACATGGTATATTTTTTTATAGTATATGGTAGAGCACTGTTTTGAAATCCATACACCTGAAAAGTCATTCTGCTGCACCAGTGACATAGCTATTAGTACTACAGCAAAACTACTTTTTGTTCTGCTGTAGTAGCAATGTCGCAATACAGGCATCCCCATCAGTGCAGTTCATAGGACAGAGGGCAGTTGAAGCATCATGCATGTGAGCTGTGTGGCGGGCAGATGGAGGAGAAGTGCAGGTGGCAGAGGGCAGATACTGACTGCTGCAACCACAAAATGTTTTTTTTTTTTTTTTTACCATACACCATATGAAATAGTGTATGAGAGCCCAAACACACAACAATACTAGTCTTAAACCTTGTGGTTTCTATAACGACAGAGGGACCTCTCGAGCTTTGCTCTTGAGATCCTCGTCATCATGGTAACCACTCAGTGTAAAGATAGTGTTGTTGTGTCTTGGCTCTCATATACTACCTTCTATTTTTCCTCCAGGCTACAACTGGAAACAAACCTCATCTCAGCGTGCCTCTCCCAACTACCAGTTCTCAATAAATAAATCACTAATTAAATATTCTCTGTTATCTGCTATGCCACACAGAAAAACAGAAAACTGGCATGAGTAATTAACATACACACCGAACAAGGTTGGGGCTGCCACTTGCGATGCTGGTGACCCAAGTTCGGGAATGGACTCAGGCTGCTATTTGCTATTAGCAGTGTCAGTGGCTCAGTAGGTAGCACACTCACCTCTAAGGCTGGGAGATCAGAGGGCTGTGGGTTCAGTTCCCACATCTGGCACTTGGGTTAATATCCTAGTACTGACACTGCAGTGCAGCATGAGAGGGGTGCTGCACTTCTGAGGTGCCGTTTTTCAGGAGGAGACGTTAAACCGAGGTCCCGTCTGCCTGGACTGGTGGTAGTTCAGGTGGCTGTTAAAGATCCCATGGCACTTATCAAAAAGAGTAGGGGAATTTCCCTGGTGTCCTGGCCAAATTTCTCTCATTCACTAAAAATACCACCAACAACAGTGTAATCTGGTTCTAGGTCAGTTGGCATTCATCTGTATCCCCCCCCACCCAGTTGTGCCTGAAAATAGGCAGGATTTGTCTGGTGCACTTGCCCGGTCAACAAAAACTAAATAACTAAATACAAAAATAAATAACTAAATAAAATAGATGCCCTGGTGAGGGAGAAGGCTCAAGTGTCCCCCTCAGGATGCTTACCCCCTCCCAATAGGAAGGGTGAGCAAGGCCAACTGTCAAACCCCAAACTGCCATGACATGCTGGGCTTGGCACTGGGTGCAAAGGATGTGTGTGCACTCTCCTGCACATGGTCGTTATGTGCGCTTCTGGGAGGCACACTGTGCCTCCGTCCTTGGTGGGGGGGAGAAAACAAAGGAAAATCTGGCTAAGCAGGATGATCAAGCCCCCGACAGGCCCTGAATGCCAGCTGGAAGCACCCTTCTCCACTGCATCTGGCCCTCAACTGGGCTTTGTTAACTCCAACAACCCTGTCCCTTAGGAGGCAGGTGACAGGACTGTGGGACTAGAAGATGGGGGCAGGCTGAAAGGGGAGCAAAAAAATGTTATTACACAAAAAACAGGACAAGACTGATCCCAGAATAGACCAAGTGGAACTCCCCTAGAGTCTCCCAGTCCAAGCAGAACCCATTTAATCCTAATTCTCTACCGCCTGGCTGAAAAACAGCTTTTAATCCAGTTCAGTATCCTACTTCCCATTCCCTAGTTTTCTAGTTTGTATGTTAATGTAACCCCCCCATTACCCGGGGTTACTAGAATCCCACTAAGACCTAGTGGTAGGCAGGGAAGGCAGCTTGTGAAACTCCAGTTAAATGGATTTCACACAGTCCCACTCTGTTCTCAGTCTCAGCTGAGACTGAGGGATGACATCATCTTAGAACTGTCGCAGCTGCATAAGCCACACTGGAATGTTGCAGTTGGAGGTTAGTGTAGAACGTTGGGGATTTTGAATTCAGTCTTTGTGCAGTCTGAGTAAGAGACAGTAGTACAGCTGAGTGTGTGCAGGCTCTCTGAGCTTTAAGCTGTTTTAGAGCTACTTTTAGAAGGTGTGTGTTTCCACCTGAAGAGGAACACAGGAACTGGTAATTGAAGTGGTGGAGACAGCTTTCAATAGTTCAAGAGCCCCATCCCTGAGGGGATGGGGGGAAGGTTTTTGCTTGTTTTCCAGGGGTAACCCTCCTGGGTCCGGCTAAGGGAAAGAAGCTGCCTATTAAAGTTGTGCTGAGGCACCAGAAGCTCCAAGAGAGAAATTCCTTGTGGAGGAATTGCCTGTGGGGCACCTGCAACCAAAGGGTGAGTTCGCTCTGAAAAAGGGCCAAGTGTTTTTTCACCTGAACAGTTGGAAAGTGGGAAGTGGACTGCTTAACTTAGTGGGGGGTCTAGAGAAATGGACAATGTCATTTAAAAGTATGTTTAAGTTCAGCACAAATGGGAAGCAGGACAAGTAGATGGATTGTGATATACATTTAGCAAGAATCTACAATGCAAAGCTTTACAGAATGAGGTGTTTACTGTCCAGAGAAATGGCCGGGTATGAATTGTGGGAGCGAGAGGCGCGAGACTCCCCATCAGTAGTAACCAAATCCACCTCTACGGATTTGCTCTGAGACACCTTTTACTTTCTCTCAGGTACTTGGCCAGTGACTGAGGAAAGTACACAGATGTGGGATTAAGTGGAAGAATTCCCTTATGGAGCCGAAGTGCTCTTAGGTGGTTTAGGGAGCCACCAGAAAATGTTTCCATGAAATATAGAAGGTGTCTGAGTGGCCAGCAAGGGAGCCGAGCCAGGGAAAACCCAGAACAGTGCACAAGTTCGGGCTGTGTAACCCAAAGCAGCGTGCAAGTCCAGGCTGTGTGCCCAGTGGGTTCAGAGCCTGAGGGCTAAAGTGTTGAGGAAATGTTCTTGTTTCTTTTAATCTGCATTACCAGGAGTGTAGCCCCATGGGGGTCCATCTGTGGTTTGTTTATTCCATTTGGATGTGAATAAAAAAACACACTTTAGAATCTCACTTCTGGTATTGGACATTACAGTTATTGCTTCCTGAGTTCGGAGTTACTTGGGTGCCCCTGTGCAGAGTAGCCAAACCTATACTGATATGAGTGATTCCTATTTCTCCCAGACCAGCCCACCTGGTATTGCTGTCAGAATCAAACGGCATACCACCTGGGGTTACATTAATATGTCCCCTGAAGCCACTCTTTGCTGTGTAAGAGTGGGTTCATGTGCATTTGGCTTGAGCTAGAACAGCGAAGCAAAACTGAGCTGTTCTGGCTCAAGCTGAAGACAAGTGAAACCACTCTGATACAGCAAAGAGTGGCAATGGGGGACATATTAGTATATTATTGATCGAGTGCGATCAATAATATAATTTTTTTTAAAGTTTCCTGAATGTTCCCATTTCCAGGGCAGCTGCGCATGAGACAATCTTCGCAGAATAAGAGTATCTCTCGCAGAGGAAGGAAGCACTCATGTTGGTCAGGAGCGCTCCCTTGAGCTATAATACTAAACATGGTGGTCTATCTATATATAGTAGACCAGCTATGCATGAAAAAGTCTTCAAAAACGTTTTGACACCATTGTTTGTAAAAAGCAGGTAACCATGCTAAATCATTTACACATAGGATAAGAAAAAACATGTGGGCAGATGCCATCCTCGATTTTGACCTTTAAGGTAATTTTCAACGTCACAAAGGTCAAGCAGGGTTAAAATGGGTATTTTCTTTTTGGGGGGGGGGCTCCTCCGCCAGGTATCCACCCTTGTCCACGGCTGATCTTTCACCAACTGTCACCTGGGACCCCGATCACCCCTGGCTATTCCCCAAAGGGAGGGGCTGTGGAGCTGGGACCCTCTATCCAGCCCCCACGGAACCAGTAACTAGTTGGGGGGACCCCAGTGGCAGTGGCTAATTGAAGCCAAGAGGAAGGCTTCATAGAGGTGGAGGTGCCCATTTTTCCCCCTCTTTAATTCTTCCGAAGAGTCGGTCATGCAATGACGTCAACACACTAACATGCAGATGTCCGCTGACTCTTCTCCTAATGTAGATGCCCACGGTCTGCTGAAAACCCAGCCTTCGCTGGGTGTCAGTACAGCACGACGTATGACCCTTGCCCACCCCGAAGGAAGGAGAGCTGTCGCAGGATGCTCAATCCTCCCTTCCCCCTCCCAACCCCCGGCAACTCAAGTCCGTTCCCAAACCCAGGTCGCCGGCATGGCGCAAGGTGTGGCGTCCACAGCCTCAACCCTCAGCGCCACCGGACTGGCACAAAATGGGTATTTTCTGAATTTTCACGTAGATTGACTGCTTCATTACATCTTTCTGAAAAACTAACTTTATTACTACTTAGATGTGTATCCTACGTGCTCTCAAGAGTTAAATTTTGAATTTACACAGGACTGTATAGCAAAATTGAACACAAAAGTGTGTTTTTCTCAAAATGTAGTTGTACAAGTTGTAGTTCCAAATCTTTGCAATGTGCCACTCATATAGCTTTCTGTGTGCCTTTGTTCATCACCCTGCAACTACAATATGTATGAATGTTATCTTTTTGTCCATGTGTGGCGGTCTGTTAGCCAGCAGGGTTACAGTATTGGCCAGCTGGGTTGCAGCAGTTAGTTGCATCACAGCCGCAGGCAGTAGTGCACTTCAAGTCGTTCCTGAAACAGGTTCATCTAGCTGTGCTGCACTTTGATTTGTACCCACAGGTCAGTGTTTCTAGACAGGCATCTGGAACAGGGGTGCAATCTTGTCCAGACAACTTGTAGGAAAGTGGATTCTTCCAGGCAGAGGTGTCGGCAGGAGACATGACCTCCATCAGCTCTTGGTCTGCCTGTAGCCATATCTTTACAGAAAACTATTTAGGTGCATTGCAAAGATTTGGAACAACTAAGGCTCTGAGCTGCAAATCTGGAGACCTGGGTTTGAATCCCACAGCCCCCACTTGCATACTGTGTGACCCTGAGCAAGTCACTTAACTTCCCTGTGCTCCCAGGTCATACCTGTAAAATGTTTTCAGCTTAGTGTGCCACTCCAGGTTAAACAATTAAAAAAAAAAAAAAAAAAACCCTACAACTTGTACAACTACATTTTGAAAAACACACACTTTGGTGTTCAATTTTGCTATATATTCCTGTGTAAATTCAAAATGTAACTGTTTATAGCATGTAGCATATACATCTAAGTGATAATAAAGTTACTTTTCCAGAAAGATATAGTGAAGCAGATGTCTATCTTTGTGAAATTAGAAAATAGCCATTTTGACCCTACTTGACCTTTGTGACCTTGAAAATTACCTTCAAGGTCAAAATCGAGGATGGCATCCACCCACATGTTTTTCCTTATCCTATGAGTAATTGATCTGGCATGGATTCCTACTTTTAACAAACAATGCCATCAAAAGTCTAAAATAACATTTTGGCCTACCTACTGATATATCTATTTCAGTGAAGCCCGACAGAATACAATGCCATGTCTCAAGTTACAGCATGACAAAAGGGATTAACTTGCCATTGAAACTGCCTTGTTCCCTGCAGTAAGTACAGTATGTATACTGTAAATTCAAGGCAAAAAAACAATGTAAATGCAGAGACATAGCTGCTCTGTGCTCAGATGCCCACGAAGTATGGAAATGTAACGATAGGGTTGTTTTTTATTTATTTATTATCACAATCAGAATTACAACCCTTTGAGTCATAGAACTCTTTTGCAAAGGCTCCACATCTTGGTACAGAGGTTACAAAACACTGTGAACATTACAGTGCAGTGTGGACATAAATGAGAGCAAAAATCTAGGGTCAGGTAACTCAGCGTCTACAGAAACATTCAATAATAGATTCCTTTGCAAAGGCTCCACATCTTGGTACAGAGGTTACAAAACATATTCAGTGTGGACATAAATGAAAACACAAACTCTAGGGACAGGTAACCCAGCATCTGCAGAAACATATTCAATAATACAGAATACAGAGTAATGAGCAAATAACACAGTTCAGAGATTATAAGGAAAAGTCAGCATAAACTGTGTAGCTTAGAGAGGTACCACGTACTGAGACCAGGACTAGCAGGAGACTGGATATAAAGGTCAACTGGGGAGGAGGGTATGGAGACATGGTTAAGAGTAGGCATGAGGTTGTCAACCCCATGCCCACTAAGTACTGAAAAGGTGCCGCTAGGGTTGTCAAGCTTCACTTAGTCACTTGTTGCTAAGCAGCATTGTTGGCAACATTCCAGACTGAATAAAAAGTTTATTCCTGGATGCCCTAGTCAGTATTTTCTATATATACATAAACCATACAAGTGGTGAATAAGCTGGGTAAATAAATCATGTTATTTTTGGATAATATTTTTAATTTAACTAAAAACAGATTATTACACTTAGAACATTCTATTTCCACTTAGAATCTGAAAATAAACACACAGAACAATGGGAATGATAGTGAGTTTATGAGAGAAATAAAGGCAGTTTAAAGCTAAAACAAAATTCTAAAAAAAGCACTAAAACAGCATGGTATATATCAAATACATAAATGGGTTGCCGAAGGCAAAAACATTTATCTTCACACTAGCGGTAACACCTTTACAACTACTCTTGACTTTGCAACTTATTAGTTATGGGTTGTACCACTCACTAGTGCAGATAAATGCATTATTCTACTGCAACCCATTATGTATGCCATAAATATATTTATAACATGGGGTTAGTAGTCTGAGCGACATGACCGGTGCAGAGGTGGCATTAATGCATTATATACTCACAGTTGATATGAGCAGTTTGGATACTGAATCATTGTCAAAATGGGTATGTTTTCCTGCCTGACGGCATGAACGAGAAAAGCAGCCATTTCTAAGGCTGCTTAGTGAATGATACTTGGCTCCCACCCACCACCCAGTGGATCTCTGGGGATCGTGCTTAGACTGACTGGGGAGAGGGAATGCAAACTTTTGAGAGTGAATGTGTCTCTCTCTGCTGGCTTGTTTCCCCTCCTGTTCCATCCTTCTGCAGTTGTTCCATGCCCCCCACGCCATTCCCCTTGTTGGCTGCTCATTGTCCCGTGCAAGAGACAGAGACCGGGAGCAGGCTGCAAAACTTGGGTTGCACACTGTGTGATCGTCATCCCACCCTTCCAGATAAAGACAGAAGGTAGAGCATGGGTGAAGGAGTCAGAGGGGCTGTCACAGCAGTTTCTGACCATGCCCTGGTTCTAGTCCATAATGTCTCTTGAGTGAAGGTCTGAGAGAGACCCTCACCCAACCCCACAGTGTCAGCTCCGTGAGCTGTCATTGTAGCTTCTGCTCAGGTACACTAGACAGCAAAAATAGTGTTAATCGACAGATTTGTAGCATGTCACACAGCGTGATGCGGGAGACAGAGCAGCTAACCACAGGGCTCTCGCTGTCTGTAGCTCAACCATGTGCAGCGGGGAGAGAGAGGAGAGACAGCAAGAGCAAGAGACAGGAGTTACTCAAAGTTGCTGAAGTGAGGTGTGCACTGGCGAGAGACAAATAATGACAGGGAGAATGAGAGCTTGATTTGCTGCACTATCCCTCTCTCTTGTTCTTGAATTCCCCTCCTGTTATACCTTTCTTTCCCAAGCAGAGTCGGTAGTCGCATTTGCGGCAATCTTCCGTGTGTGTCTGCTCTTGTGTCAGAGGAAGCGATCAAGTTGCTGCAATCCTGTGTGTCTCTCTACAGCTCGCTCTGTGTTTCTCACAGTGCCTGATGACATACTGTGTTTGGTGAGACCTACTCATATGTGTTCCATAAAGCGATGTGGCATAATTAACCCATGCAGCTACACACACATAGTACTGTTGCGAGTCGCGCGCTGAGCAACAACCCAAATTACTAAGCACTGTGGAATATTTAACACGTGCAGTTACACGCACAGTAGTATTCCCACTGGCACGCGCAGCAGCACCCCAAATTGATCATGGTACTGTGCTATAATGGAAATCTGCAGGTAGATGCACAGTGCTGTTGACAGTGACATGTTGACATGCAACGCGAGCTGCCGGCAGAACAGTGCCATAATTCACATGCCAGTTTCACAGTGTAGATTGTCTCTTTTGCACTTTGAATAATACATAGCAGAAAGACACCATTTTGTTCTACATCGATTGCTCCCTGCCCATTCTTACCCCCAAACCATAATAGCTGACAGCACACTGACAAGCACTGTGACAGTACTGTGGCACAACTGAAGCGTGCAATTACAAGCTAGTAGTACTGCCAGTCACAATGTCATGTTGCACACACGGTGGGAGTACCATCCAATCGTACCCTTTCCGCACCGTACATGTGTGGCTAACAGTAATACTTCCAGCCACCGTTGCCACAGGGAGCAGCCATCCTGACTGTGTGTGTGAGGTGTCCTGAGTGTGGTCTTCCTTCCATGGTAAACTTCCCCATAGCACAGTGACAAGCAACGTGATAGTACTGTGCCACAATTGAAGTGTGCAGTTTGTGATACTACTGTGCCACAACTGAAGTGTGCAGTTTGAAGCCAGTACTACTGCCAGTGACAATGTAAGCTGCATGCACGGTGGTAGTCCCTTTTGCTGCTTAGTACTCACTTCATTGACATGTCATGTTGGATGCATGGTAGTATTCCCACTGTCAGACTGAAGTGAGCAGTGTGTGCGCTGCTGCCGTGGAGTGTCGCACATGAAACCGGCTTAGGAGTGTCGGTAGAACGTGAGCCGCACGCTGACACGCAGGCTGAGTTCAGCACAGTAATGTGGTCATTCCACACTCTCCACACTGCATTTACCTCCATTGCCAGCACTCTATACAGAGCTGTTTAGATCGTACACTGGGGTAAAAATTTGCAGTTGCTGTGAAAGGTAGTGAATACAGAGCAACAGCTATCATGTTTCCAAAATGTTAGTGTTCTCTTTGTGCAATGACGTGTCCCGTCATACTTGTTTCAATAAATCTTACTGTTTTGTTTGTGAAGTGACATCTCCCATATCCTCTTTGCACAGCACCACATTATTCTGTGTGTGCAATATGGGACTACTTTGTATGGTGACGGGATACATCCATGAAAACACAGATTTTATTCATCCTACATACGCAGGGTTTCATCTTTGAACATGGGGATCACCCCATGTTACAAGCGCAATAACCCACTCCAGAGTGTGTGGTTATTGGGGATTAATCAACACCCCAGGTGCTGTGAGGGCACTCAGCCTGAATCCTCCTGCCTCACAATGCACCTGGGATGTTGATTAATCCCCAATAACCGCACACCCTGTTGTGGGTTACTGCTTACATATTATATAAAACATACACTAGAAAAGTGCAGTGTACTCATGAAATAATACCATCTCGGGGGACTAAAGAGCTCACAAAGTCACTCAGCCTTTGGCCTAGTGGTTTTTTAGTTCTTCAGCAGCCCAGGATAGTATTATTTCCTTGTACTCCGCACTTTTCAACCATTCATTTCCTTGCTCCTTAACACACTTCAGCAATGGGAAAGATCATGGAAGCACTACTGAAGGAGAGATTGGTGGAACAACTGGTTGTCAATGGACTACAGGACCCAAGGCAGCATGGTTTCACCAGGGGGAGGTCATGTCAGACCAACCTCATTGAATTTTTTGACTGGGTGACTAGGGAGGTGGATCAGGGGAGGGCAGTGGACATGGCCTATCTGGACTTCAGCAAGGCCTTTGACACTGTGCCACATAGAAGACTATTACACAAACTGGGGAATATGGGTGTGGGCAGGACAGTAGTGTGGTGGGTAGGTAACTGGCTGGGTGGCAGGACACAGAGGGTGGTGGTAAATGGCTGTCACTCCACAGAGGGAAGAGTAACCAGTGGGGTACCACAGGGATCAGTGCTGGGACCGGTCCTATTCAACATCTTCATCAGTGACATTGCACAGGATCTAGAAGGCAGAATTTCACTGATGACACAAAGCTCTGTAACAGAGTAGACACACCAGAGGGTGTAGACAGAATGAGAAGGGACCTGCAGAAACTTGAAGAATAGTCAAGGGTTTGGCAGTTGAAATTCAATGCAAAGAAGTGCAAGATAATGCATATGGGGCACAAAAACCCTGGCACAATATATCAGTTGGGGGGTGAGGATATAGCATGCACCAAGCAGGAAAGGGATCTTGGGGTTGTCATCTCTGATGACCTCAAGGTAGGAAACAGTGTGACAAGGCATCAGGTAAAGCAAATAGGATGCTGGGATGTATAGGCAGGGGCATCACCAGCAGGAAAGGGAGGTCATAATTCCGCTATACAAGACACTAGTGAGGCCCCACCTGGAGTACAGTGTACAGTTCTGGAGACCATACCTACGTAAGGACATAGACAGGGTAGAGAAGGTTCAGAGGAGGGCAACAAAGATGGTGCATGGGTTGCATCACAAGTCCTATGAAGACAGGTTGAAGGAACTGAACATGTACTCCTGGAGGAGAGGAGGGAGAGGGGATATGATAGAGACATACAAGTATCTTACAGGGAGGAACAGGGTGCAGGAAAACACTATTTTTAAGCGAAAAGATGTTTCAGGACTAGAGGCATGGGATGAAGTTGGAGGAGGAGCGATTCAGAGGAAACATGAAAAGAATTTCTTCACAGAGCGGGTGGTGGACAAGTGGAACAGCCTGCCAGAGGAAGTGGTGGGGGCTGAAACAATCACGGGATTCAAGAATGCATGGGATAGACATAAAGGAATTCTAGAGGGCAGGGGTAAGGGGAAACAGACTTCTAGGAAAACAAACTGAACTTACAAGCTCAAATGGGCAGACTAGGTGGGCCATAGGCCCTTATCTGCCGACACTGTCTATGTATCTATGTATCTATGTAATGCTGCCACCAATGTATTGCAAATATAAAATCAGGCTGTTCCCCTTTTCAGCCCCACTTTGGGTGACGTTATTCAGCATGAAAAATGCTATCTCCCCATCCCCAGTATGTGACCACTTTTACACTCTAACCCTTTGCAAGTAGCAGGTTGACATATAGAAGGAAATATTTCAGTAGTCCATAAAGAAAAGCATGTTATATACATATGAGGGGAAGAATATGCCATATTAGAAAAGGGGCTTGGAATTATAACAAATCTTATTGGCTGGCAGGGGTACATTAACTTACAATGAGAGCCCTGCAAGTAAAAAGTACCATCCATGCCAACCCTACCAGCCTCATAACTGGTATCAATGTGCACAGCCTGCTTCATAATTGGCTGAAACACCAGGCACACAATTTGAAAGTGCCACAATTTTTTTACCCGCTTAGCGAGCGAGTTGGTGGAGGCTGTGGAGGGGTTGTGGGATAACAGATGAACCAGACACTGAACTTCAGGTTCAACACACAATCTGTGTGTGATGCTTACTCAAAATATGGGGAAATCAGCTTCTGCAATGCCATATTCCTTCTTCAGTACCTCAGTTTGCAACAATAGACTATGTATGTCCTTTCTCTGCACTTAGCCAGCACCTACTGACACTGATCTCTGACCTAATCTCTTTTCAGTGAAAACCCTTCATCCCTATGTGGGGGCCCCATTTGCTTGAGTAGTGAGGGCTCAAAAAGAAAAAAAAAAACAAAAAACAAGCTAAAAACAAAGCAGGGGTTACCCCAAAGGGCATTGGCAACAAGTCACGTTTCAAAGAAATACAACATCATACATACTTCCAAAATGCAAAGCACCATGGGATATATGCAAATCACCATGACATTTCAGACTTGTTCAGTTTACAGCAATTAACATGCATTTTAAATAGCACAACTAACTTAATTTCTATAATAAGTCACCTAGTACTTTTTATCATTATCAAAAACACCTAGTGCCATGGTATTTTCAACATTTACAGGTTTCATAAACATAAGGTATAGACATCAAGGTATTTTATGACATAGTGCTATTACATATAAAATCCAACAATGATAAACACAACCTATTTTACATATGTTTGGAGGTCACCACAATAATCTTCCTGTACGAGGACCTGTGAGGGAAAAGGAAAATTAAAGAGGACACTACAGCATAGTCACTGAGAAATTGTAAAGGATAGATTAGGCTAAGAAATAGAAGAACTGTTGCAAGAGATTTAAGAAAATGTCGGTCCTCAAGAGTGGCAGGAGCTTCCTGTCACAGAAGCCCCCATTTCTGCTTGTACTCCATTTACTGTTTCTTTCCCTGAAAAAAGACAAAATGATTCAGTTTACACTATTAGTGCCAGCAAGTCAGCTACAGTAATAAACGCTACTCAGATAGAAAACAAGTATTTTTTTTTCCAGTTAAAAGTAGCACTAGCATGTTGCGTGTTAAGTGCTACAGTGAGAGCACCCGGCTCGCGTTATTTCCCACTTCAAGAAAACAGCGGCTTACACGTACAGTACTTCCTAAATTTGATAAAAAAAAAATAAAAAAAAACTCTCTTTACAGATGCTTGCAATAACTTGAGCACAGTCTCTCAGCCACGATCCTCCTTGCAGTCTACCGCTGTAAACAGCTTTGCCGATGAGCTCCTGATCGTCCCCTCAATCTTCACCCTCATTCCCACCACCACCACAATGCTACCTGTGGCACGCAAATAAGAAAAAAAAGAAGGAAAAACAGAAGACACTTCCCATTTATGTAATATCCAGTACAGTACACTTTGTACAGCAAGATCTGTTCCTGCTGTGGAGAGATGGAGGGGTGTAACCATGACAACCAGCACAGAAGCTCCAGAAGGACAGTGTAGGCAGAGGAACTATTTTATTTTAAAACATGTTGAACTAATTTTTTATAAACTTTTTTTTTTTTTTACTGAACCCTGGGCAGTCCAGTATTGCCCAATACTGCCCACCCTGTCGGGTATTATTGCTTGCTAACATTGCCCATTTTCTAAGCACATTAATACCCTCCAGGGTGGGCGATATGGGCAAAACCAGACCTTTCAGGGGGTATAAGGCCAGTCACCTGTGGCACTGGGCCTCATTATGCCCCTTGGCAGTCTAGGACTGTCCAATACTGCCCACCCTGTCGGGTATTATTGCTTGCTTATACAATATCAAGAACATTTCCTGGACTCTGATTGATCAGTGTGTGCTTGTTACAGTGAGGTTATCTGAGCACAGCCTCACTGTATTGATTTGTTATTGCATTGTTCTCATCTTCTCTTCAGAAACAAAGATATACTGCTACACTAAAAATCTACTAAAAACATTTTTAAAATTTTTTTTATTTTGTATAAAAATGAGCTATTGTATAATAGCAATAATGCACTCAAGGGTGTGGTTCATGCTGGAATAACCTCACTTCTGGGACACTAGACACACTCAGCCTGTGGCCTCCTGCCAACCACCGAGCGTGAGGTTATCCCAGCATGACCCACCCCCTGTTGTGCATTAGTGCTTAAATATATACACCCCAATCCACCCTGGCATTTGCAAACACCCCCTCACAGGCTTAGGTGTAAGTTTGCCTTGGAAGGGCAGGCAGGCCTGGCATCAGCACCACAAGTACAGATGGGCCAAACAGCCTAAATCATCTCCTGGGGATACAGGCCTTTGGCCATATCGGTCCTTGCAAGCCTGTCTCATGTATAAATGTATGGAGGCTTGGGAATTCAAGGCAGTAAATACATGTGGGCTCCAGGACATGGTGATGAAGTCCTGGGGTTGGACTACAAAAGCTTAAAGGAATGACAGAGAGGGATTTGGCAATATGGTTAAAAGGTCATACAACTCCCACACACAGTCTGGCTACTGGCAGCCAGCAAAATTAACTGAATTAATAAGTCTTGCATTTGTTCTGTCAGGACTTTTTTTGTGCTCCTTGAAAGCTAAGAGCACCCCCCTTTCCTTCCGGCCCCCAAAGGCCTTTGATCCTGCCCACCAGACTTACTTCCCACATTCTACCAGTGGCCTCCAGACTCTCTCAGGGCCTCCAATATAGCCCCCCCCCGACCCCCAAGTTTCAGAGTACCCCTTGCTTCATAGGTCCCCCAGTGGGCAGGGCTGGGGGAGAAAAGTATGAAAGTACCGGGTGGACATAGGCTGAGAGAAGTCACCAGGGCATGCAGAGGGTGCTGGTGGCATAGGGTGGAGGGACAGAGTGCTCGCATCCAGCATGCCAAGTAAGCCTGTTTTCCTGTTCTTCCTCCCACACCGTTGTACCCATGTCAGCTTCCTGGGGGTGATGGACACTGTATGGTAACCCAAGGCACCACCACCATGCCACAACATGAGCAACTCTCTGAGCAGTAACATGCTGTACCCTCCCCCCAAGAACAGAGTGTCCACTTCTGCCCTCCTTGTCGGTCTCTGCCCCTGATGTCCTGGGCTCAGAGTGCATACCTGGGTCAACTGCTTCATGAGCAATGCCTCACTGCTCAGCACCATGAAGCCAGCATTATTCTCTTTCTTTGTTAGTCATCTCGTCAAGATTTGTTCACTTTTAATAAATTAACCAAAGCTGACAGGCCTTCAAGCACATTCCTGCACGATTACACATGCAGGAAAGCTGACCATGTGCTCTGGCCCAAGGGCCCTGTGCTGGCCTCAGAAAGTCACGCAAGATTCATTCTGGAGAGCCATGAAAAACCCTGTCTGTCATTTATCTGCCAGAGTTTAGTTTGGAAGAGCAGACGGTTGAAATCCTGGTAGCACAAGAGGCGGGGGGGGGGGGGTAGAGAAGCCCTGTCTATTTTGTTTGTTGTCAACCACAGGAAGAGAGGTAGACGAAGTCACAGGCAAAGAGAAGAGGGGAGGTTCCTGATATAAATTATTGAGTAAATAAAAAGACTGATTTTAGACGTTTTTTGTGTCCAGACATTTTTAGTTTTCTTACTGCATCCAAGCCTCAGCCTAGCACACATACCAAGTCAAAAGCCTTGTTGAAAGTCTAAATACACAGTTTCGACTGACCTCCCCATATTGAAGTTGTTGCTCAATGGTTCAAACAATTTCAGAATAGCTAAACTGGGCCTTCTTCTGGTAAATGGCATGACTCACATTTGTAATACCTTTCTGACTCAGGTTCTATTCTGACTTCTTCCTTGTTATGACTTCTCTGACCTTCCCCACTACTGATGTTGGGCTGATTTGGTCCATAGTTTGTCATGCCCCCTTCTTTCCTTTTTTTTTTTGTCTTAATGAACTGGCGCCGCAGATGCATCTGTGTAGTTCCACAGGACCTTAGCCTCCTTCAGTATTTATTTCTTTAAATTTGTTAACCAGGTGGGGACAATGGACCGAGGGGTCCTTTTTCAGGTCCAACCCGGGAATTCAGTACAAAAATACAATTTAAAACATAAATAATTATAACAACTACAGTTAAGTAAAACAATTACAAACATCCTGATCCAGCAGAAATTGTTTAAGATTGTGTTAAAACTCTGCAGGGAAACAGAAGACCAAAGTACTGTAGGTAACCAATTCCAATGTAAAGGTGCTGCTATGGAAAAGGCCCGGGAACCTGGCTTGGTTTTACAAGCAATCATGTTTAATACCATGCCCTTAGATGACCTTAAGTTAGAAGAAATAGATCTTATGGATTCAAGGTCAGGCAAAGGGGCAGAGAAACTTGAAAACACAGGGGGCAGGATATTCAGACTGTGCCGGGCTGTGGCGCAAGCCTGGGCGCTGCACAACAGGGCTGCGCCAGGGCATGGACCAGGCGATATTCAACAGTGCTGCGCCACGGCCCAGCACTGTGGAATATGGCACAGAGGGTGCACACACTGCAGATGGCACAGTGGCACTGCGCCAGCACAAGACACGGAAAAGTAGCAGGGGGCTGCACCAGCACAAGAGCAGTTGCGCTAGGCACATCACCTGCGATATTCAACCAGGGGCAAGCAACTGAGGCCATTATGCATGGAAGGCGCAAATGGGGCCATTTGTATGTCATTATGGACCCATTTGCATGTAATGCACTGATCCCTGGCAGTGTGCCTGGCACCCTGCCAAGCTGCAACTGTCGAGGATCGACACCCTGATAACCAATGCAGCCCCCACTCCATCACATATCGCAGGCTTTTGTAAATGTAAGGATCCCGGTGGTCAGTGGTAAGCCCCTCTGCCCGATTGCGGATGCTGTGCACAAAAAGAGGTACCTGGTGGTCAGTGGTACCCCCTTCCCACCCATCCACAGAGGTCCCCCTGTCACCCAGCAACTCCCCCATCGCCCGGAGGCAGCAGCACCCAGTCTGCATGCCATCTGGCTGCCCGCCGAATGACAGCCTACAATGCGATCTGTATGCCTATTGGTCCACTCGTGGACCAATGGGTGTCGAACCATACTGTACTACACAGGCCCGATATGTGGAATAATGGCGTTCATTCACATATCAGGCCTGTGTATTCAATCAGACTAATAAGCGTACAGATCATACTGTATGCTGTCATTGGTGGGCAGCGGACAGGCATGCAGGGCGGTGCTGCCACCCACCCGACGAGGGGGTGCTGGGTGGCGGGGACCTGGGGTGAGTGGGGAGGGGGGTACCACTGGACCACCAGGCACTTCTTTCTGTGTACAGCAACCCACAATTGAGCGAAGGAGGGCTTACCACTGGACCACCAGGGATCCTTACGTTTACAAATGCCCGCGATCAGGTGATGGGAGGTGGGGGGTCCACTGGACCACCAGGGTTCCTTTAGTTTTACAAATGCCCGCGATCAGGTGATGGGAGGTGGGGGGTCCACTGGACCACCAGGGTTCCCTTAGTTTTACACATGCCCACGATTGGGCGGGGGGGTCCACTGGACCACCAGGGGGGTCTGTGTGCCCAGCAACGATCTTCTGGGTGGGCGGGTGGCCACCCACGGCTTCCGGTTGCTGTGCTGCACCGTGCAATTCAGCAGCCCGCCTGTGGGTGGCTGGGACTTGTTCCTGCTTTTTTGGGGCACAACTTTGAGCCCCCTGTGCGGTGCAGTGCAGGACTTCACCTGCAAATGCGCCGCACATCCCAGGCTGAATATCAGAATGTGCCGCATATGCATGGGCACGCCCCCTGCATCTGTGCCGCATACATTACCAATACACCCCGACGCATCAGGGGTTGCGCCGCACAGCCTGCCCCTTTGAATATCATGCCAGGGCTCATCGCAACCCTTTTGAATATCCGGGCCAGACTTAAAAGATCAAACACCCAAAATAATATAAAATCCTAGAATGGGAGTTAACCATCCTAACTGGGAAAATAGGTCACAATGATAAGTGCGGATAGGGGCTGCCAATACAAAATGGCAAACATTGCTGTAAGCGACAGAAAGAATATTGCACTCCTCACAACCAAAATGTGGGAGGAGAGGACCAATAGCAATGGCTTTCGAGTTTCCAAAGCAAAAAAACATTTGAATTTATAAAGAATGCCCAAATTCTGGTTAATAGTTTGGCTAACTAATCTCACCTGAGCAAAAATGGTTAAGTTCAGGATCAAGTAACGTCCCGAGATATTTAAATGGTTACACCTGTTCAACAGCAGCGCCAGCATTATCATGTAACTGTAAGCAAGGGTTATCATTCAACATGTAAGAGGTGCCAAATATCATAGACTTTGTTTTTGGTTTTTTTTAGAATTTAGTATTAGTGAATTATTAGAAAATCAGTTACAAATGGCAAGAAAATCTCGTTCTAAGTTAGAAGCTGACTCAACTACAGATTTGGACCTTGAAAACAAAACCAAAACCAAATTGTCTACATGAAGAAGGGAATCATAAAGTTCACAAATCTGAGGTAATTAACGAAAAGAGAAAACAACAATAGGCCCAGGATGGACCCCTGGGGTACCACGCAACCCATTTTACAAACCTTAGACCTAACTGCACCTAAATTAACAAACTGAGAATGACTCATCAAATAGTCTTGAATCCAGGAAAGGTACAGTTACGCAAGAGCTTACCATAACAGCAGATCTTCGAGAGGAGCTCTTGCAGCAGGCTACATCATAAGGTCTGAGTACCAAGCAGTACTAACTGGAACCCGGAAAATTAGAGAGGCAGTAAAAGAAAAGGGTAGCATAGTCCTTCAGAAGAGAAGACCCTGAAGAACTGCTAAGCTAAAACCAGCTCTCCGACAGGAAGCAACATCCAGGTTGCAGTGCTCCACAAAGGTATGCACTGAGCCCCAGGTAGCTGCCGCGCAGATGTCTGCTGTGGGAACACTGCAAAGTGCCACAAAGGAAGTGGAGACACCCCTGGTGGAATGACCCTTAACTAAGCCCGGTAAGGGTTTGTTATACTTATTGTAGCAGAAGGTGATGCAATTTACAAGCCATCTGGACAGAGTCTGCTTTGCTACTGGAGCCCCTAGAGTTCTTGGGGCAACAGAAACAAAAAGTTGGTCAGATTTGTGTAAATTTCATGTGCGGTCAATATAGTACCGAAGCACCCTATGTACATCCAGAGTATAAAGATGGGCTTTCCCCCGATTAGAATACTCCGGACAAAAAAAACGGTAAATTGATATCCTGATTAAGGGTAAATTGGGACACCACCTTGGGCAGGAACTTAGGATTAATCCTCAAGGACACCCTGTCCTTGTGGAAAACTAAATATAGTTCTTTAGACACAAGAGCCTGAAGCTTGGAAATCCTCTGAGTGGAAGTAACAGCAACTAAAGCAACGCTTTCCATGACAGGAAGCGTAGCTCGCAATCTTCAGCTGGCTCGAAGGGAGGCAAAGTAAGTTTTTCTAACAAAAACAAAAGATCCAATGGAGGGATGGGATCCTGAATGGGAGGTTTAAGATGCAGCATAACCCTTAAGAATGTACGGGTCAGATCTGACTGGGCAATGTACTTGCCATCCACTGGTGCATGGCAGGTTGAAATTGCATAGAGATGTACCTTAATGGAAGAATATCAGAAGCCCGCATCTGAAAGGGAGAGGAGGTACTCAAGGACAGCACTTATGGGGCCAATGAATGGTTCCAGTCCCCAGTTAGTGGCCCACAAAGTAAACCACTTCCACTTCATGGCATAAGTGGCCTGAGTGGATGGTTTTCTGGCTGCAACCAGGACTTCGGCCACTCTAGTAGAAACCCCAAAGCGAGACGTGGCTATGTCTACAGGAGCCATGCATGCAGGTGTAGGGACCAAAGATCTGGGTGAACAGACTTGCCCTGCTCTTGCGACAGTAAGCAGGAGAACATGGGCAGAGAAACTGGGAGTTCCACCGCTAGCTGTTGCAGCATGGGGAACCATATCTGGCAAGGCCAAAGCGGAGCAATGAGGATCATCTCTACACCCTCTGCTTGGAGCTTGTGCAGGACCCTCTGAAGAAGGGGAAAGGGAGGGAAAGCATACAGAAACCTCCCTGTCCAAAAGAGGGACAATACGTCTTGCCAGAAAACACCAGGCCCTGGATCGAGCAAGCAAAAATTGGGCAGTTTTGAGTTGCATGGGGACACAAAGAGGTCCAGCTCTGGACAATCCCCTCTCCGAAAGAGATCATCCGCCACAGACTACAGAAGTTCCCATTCGTGAGTCCTCGACCTTGACCTGCTTAGGGCATCGGCCAAGGTGTTTTGGACTTCTGGAACATGGACTGTGGTGAGCAATAGGCAGTGGCCTATGGCCCAGAACCACACTCTCATGGCCTCCCGACAAAAAGGATATGGGTGTGTGCCCCCCCATTTGTTGATATAAAAGACAACTGACATGTCCATTTGAATTAACAGAGGGCTTCGAAGGAGGTCCTGCTGAAACGCCTGCAGAGCGTAAAGAACTTCCCTAATTTCTAAGACACTGATGTGGCGGGACAATTCTAAAGGTGACCACATTCCTTGTGTCTGCCGATCTAGAAAGTGGGTTCCTCATCTCAGGCCCGAATAATCTGTTGTCAGAACCTGGGAAGGAGGATCTTTCCTAGAGGAGGTTCCCAGTTTCAGATTCTGGGGCGTGAGCCACCACACTAGAGTTTGGACCACAGCTCTGGAGATTAGGACTGACTGGTTGAGATCGTTCTTCTCTGATCCCATTGCACCCAGAGAGTCCACTGTGGAACCCTCATAAAAAGGCATGCCAAACGAACTGTCACCGTGGCAGCCACCATGTGATCTAAGAGCTGTAGCATGGTCCAAGCAGGAACCTGGTAAGAGATGGAAACCTTGCAGGCCAACGACAGAAAGTACTCTGTCCTGTCTGACAGGAGGAAAGCTTTCCCCTCCTCCGTGTCTAGGATTGCCCCTGTGTACTGCAGCCTTTGGCACAGCCAAGGCGATGACTTGGGCATGTTCAGGGTAATTCCTAGGGAGCTGAAGAGGCAGAAGTTATCCTCCAGGGTGTCCAGGAGCTGATCCTTTGTGGCTGCTATCAGGAGCCAATCATCAAGGTAGAGGTAAACGAAGTGCCCCTGCCTCCTGAGGGCTGCCGCCACCATCGTGAAACACTTCGTGAACACCCACAGTGCCGAGGAAAAGCCGATGGGCAAGGCCCAAAACTGGAAATGCCAACCCTGAAAGGTGAACCTCTGGTACCTCCGGTGGTCTGGAAGCACCAGTATGTGGAGGTATGCATCTTGAATGTCCAGGGAGCAAAACCAGTCCCCCTGGTGCAGCAGTGGAAGGATGCCCATCAGAGTGACCATCCTGAACCTCCTGTACACTATACCATTGTTCAGGAGGCTCAGGTCCAGGATCAGGCGCAAATCCTCTGTCTTCTCGGATACCAAGAAGAAGTCAGGTGGGAGTAGAACCCTTTCTCCTATTGCGGAGCTGGAATGGTTTCTATGGCCTTCTTGTTGAGAAGGACTGGACCTCCTCCTGAATGATCTCTGCTTGGGAGGTGCAGTAGGTGGACTAGACAGGCAGGTTGTTCGGGGGAATCTGGAGGAATTCCAATGAGTGAGCTTGCTCTATGAATTGGAGCACCCACGCATCTGTCGTGATGGTGGACCTCCCTTTGGGGTAGAGCAAGAACCGACCCCTACTACCTCCCCCAGTGATTCTGCTGGTGGTAAGGGATCAAGCAAGGAATCAGGCATTGGATCCTGAGGTGGGCAAGAAGACCTGGGAAGGTTTGGTACACCATGGTCCCTGTGCTCCACTAGATTGAGAGGTGGCTTTATGGCAAAAGCTGCTTCTCTCCTGCTGTCCCTTAGGATTTTCTGTTCCCCTTGCCAATGAAAATGTCTTTGTCTGCCCTCGGGATGCTCAGATCTGCACACCTGGTGTACAGAGTGAACAGCCTTGCCCATATCTTAAAGGCTCGAGATTATTTTATCAATATCCAGACCAAAAAGAACAGACCCTTGGAAGGGAGCATCCAGGATAGCATCCTGGAGGTCCTGCCAAAAGCCTGAAACCCGAAGCCATGAGTACCTCCTCATGCAGACCCCAGTGGTGACCACCCTGGCTGCTGTATCGGCTGAATCATAAGAAGATCTCAGCACATGTTTGCCCACATCCAAGCCAGACTGCAGAATGTCCAAGAGCTCAGACTTGCTAGGTGAGTCTGGCTATTTGTGCACCAGTTCACTTGCCTTATTCTATAAGGACTTCTGATATTGCACCATATGTGCTAAAAAAATTTAAGGAGCAGATGGTGCGGGTAGCCGAGGAATATACCTTGTGACCGAACTGGTCTGGGTGCTTGGATTCCTTATTTGGTGGCTGGGAACTCATGTGACGGTGTTGTTTTGTCCTGCCATGGGTAGCAGTCAGGACCACCGAATCTGCCTTAGACTGTTCTCCTGAAAAGGGCTCACTGGTGGGAGTTCAATACAGCCTGTCCACTTTTTTGGGAATAGTGGAGGCTGTTGGAGGGTGCCTCCAGGCCAACCTAGTGACATCCTGGAATAGTGCCACCAGGGGGGTACCATAAAGGGCTTGGGCTCGTTCGTTCCTAAAAAATGAGCGAGCAGTTTCCTCTCTGGGTCAAGGTCTTCTGTCTCCCATTGGTTCAGAAATTGTATGTGATGCATAACATCAAGGAGGGTAGGGTCATCTGGGGGGGAGCGGGGTGAATCGCCCTGAGGATCCGGATAGAGAGGAGGTGATGAAAAATCACCCAAAGACCTGGAGTCCAAGGAAACTGTGTCAGAGAAGCCAGAATAAGAGGATTGTGAACATCGGTACCTTCTCCAACAGGACCTGGTGGACGAACTAGACGAACGTCTGTGTCCGTGACATTTGGGTGACCTGTCGTCCGGTGGGAGAGACGGGTTCATTGGGGTCACCGACGATTCCCTGGGCTGTGGTAAGCTGGGGAGCCACTGAGGAGAGCCCACCAGGGCAGGTTGAGGAATGGTGTCAGGGGGCACCTTGGGACGGATGTCCCCCTTGACAGTATCCCACCAGGAGGTAAATAAATCCTTAATGTCTGCCAAGGATACCATGGGCAGCACTAAAGGGCCTGGCATCAGTCGGTCTGCAGGCATCTTGGGCAGCAGGACCGACAACTGGTCCAGGGCTGGCAGATGCACTGGAGACCAAGACGTATTTGGCATCTGTTCCACCGGAGGCAGGGTGTCTGATGTCTGGTCAATAGGTTGAGATGGTGTCTGGGCACTCGACGTCAAAGAGCCTGGCGCGCTGCAGGTGGAGGTATCTTGGCCGGTGGCTGCCTCCCTCCTGGCAGTAGCGTTGGAGGGGCAGGTGGCAGAGGTGTAGATTAAAGAGACCCCGAAGGCGAAGATGCTGAAGACGATGGGGTCAAATACTGGGAGTCTGGTGTCCGGTGCTTAGGGGAGCGGACATCTAAAGAAGAGTCCTACTCATGGCATCTCTTCCTATCGCCTGACCCTGAAGGATGGTCTGACGATGAGAATGATGCCTTAGCCTGGTGAATGGCGATGCTAAATTTGTCACCTGCCACCTGACCGACTAGATCCCTAGGCTTAGGCCCAGAGGAATGGCTGTAGGGCCTAAGACTCAGGGAGGGGCTGAAGGCCCTTGCCCCAAAGATCCTCCACCCGATGCCTTGACAAGGGCCAGAGGCTTTGAAACCGGTAGCCTAGAGGAGGCTTGGGTTCACGGGGGGGGGGGGCAGAGTCCAATCTCCTGAGGAAGGAGGGACTCATGCTGGCCATTTTCCAGTGCAGAGACCTGGAGCAGGAATCAGAACAGGTCCAGTCCTTCTCATGGTGTTTCCCACTGGACTTCTCCTTTTCCCTATGTGAATTCCCCAACCCCGAAGAAGAAGAAGAAGAAGAGGATACTAGGCCTGATGGGGTCCGCTGCACGGCAGCCAGCTGTTGTTACAAAAGACAGCTCTTCAAAGTCTTCTCAGGCGATGGATACGAGTCCGTCGGTTGAAGCCGCAGCAGTGTGGGCAGGATTCAGTGTTGTGGGTAGGCCCCAGAAAGATGAGGCAGGCTGGATGACCATCGCTGGCCGGGATCTGCTTCCCACACACACACTTAGATTTCTGTCGTTGGGAGGAGGAGGAGGATGGAGAAGACATACACTGAGAAAATTAGTACTGAAGACTTAAGAAGCATCCGTGGAGCTGATTTGCACGAGTCGATGGCAGAAAAAGAACTAGGCTGTGGCTGGCGACCACCTCCTTTATACCACTGGCGGATGTCGGAGGCGATCTGACATCAGGGGATGGTCCCCGCTGGGTACTGCTAGCTTAGATTTTTCTGTGGGGTCCTAGTGCCTGGTGGCACAGTCCTTATGGTGTAGCCTGCTGCAAGAGCTCCAACATGAAATAAGATCAACATTTTCTGATAAACCTAGCCAAGTTAGTTTAGTACAAAGCAAGTCTTTCTCAATCAGATCAAATGCCTTAGTCAGGTCCACAAACACAGCTGCCGTCATAAGACCTTTATCAAATCCTTTGAGAACTGAGTCTGTGAACTTGACCAAGGCTGTACAACTGTTTCATAATTCCTACAGAATCCATGCTGTTTCACTGAATATATATGCAACTGGGCCAGACACTTTGCCTGCTTCTCACCTCAGCATTCCTGGGTGCCTCTCATCTAGTTACGCTGACTCAGTAACAAAAATCATCCACTCTGTCCCACTCCTGCACTTTAATCCTTTGCTGAAATCAACATTCTAGGGTTGTGACACAATCCTCTTCTATCCAAATTACAGCAACCCATGCCCTATCCACCCCACCTTCGCCATTTCACTCATTTTACCTCGTACTCTGTTGAGCAGCTTAGAGTCACCGTGTACTCTGTAATTTGAATTTTACCCCACCATGATTGTGTTAGAGATATCTTGCTATACTGTATGCTAGCAGCACACTCCCTTGGCTCTCATTTTGTCTACCTCATAACTAACATACTCTGTACATTTTTTCTTTTTCGGTTCCTTATTACTTACCGCTTGCTTTTTATTGTTCATGTGGATGCACCTATTGCCACTTTATTTGTTACTGATGTTTCACCCATTGCTTTATGCCCTTCCGCAGGCGGCACCTGGAAATGAGCCCCGGCTCAGTATACCTAGCCCAGTCACCAAACTTTAAATAAATAAATAATCATTTCATGGCAACAGACCGTGTCGTCTCAGAGGATTATAACTGCAGCAAAGGAGGAGGCAGCAAAAGCAGATTCCTTGGTAGGGAACAATAAATAAATACATACATAAATACATTTCCATGCAAATTAAAATGTAAACGAGAACAAATACAAGCAAAATGCAGAAAATACATACAATATAAGCTGAATTATGTTTGAATATTATATTTTTCAGTAGTTTAAAACTGAAAAACTCATTGTACCCAATAGCTGGTATGAAGTCTGAACCATCCATTGATTCTCCTGACACAAAATGGCCTCCCAGGGTAGAATGAGTTAAAGTATTTCATTTCAAAGTGAACCGAGACAATCCTATGTGAATTCAGCAGAAAAGATTACATGGAACCACAACCATAAAGTCCATTTTATCGAGCTTCTGTTTTCTAGAATTTTCAAGTTTTTTCTTCCTCTTATTATAAATTTAGTGTTGTAAAATGCAGCCGATTGGACAGGCAAGCTGTTATTTCCACTTCCTGTGCACGGGTGTGTGGGGGGGGGGGGAATAATATCTACTGTGGGAAAGTTTTACTTGAGAGCATTAGACTTCTTTGAGAAGTCATACAGAATCGACAACCAAAACAGCCAGTATTAGGGTTTTGCATCTTATCTGTAGGACAGCACAACACTCCCTGTTCACGATTGGGTATTTGTATGAACACACACCAAGATACAAACCGTTCACCTTGGGGCAGCAAGAGAGCTACCCACCTCAGTCATAAACACATATAGAGCAGTTGTATATTCCCTGCCATCAGTGCAATTTTATTGCAATCCTATGGTGGAAGGTGGGTGGAGGGGGACTGGGAAACTCGGTTACAGAAGTGAAATTCAATGCCTGTCTCAGTTCCAGAAGCAAAATGGGGGAACGATTGCTCTTGTGTAAAATGTACCTCCCCCCGCCCCCAAGGCAAAATAAAACTAGCTTAAGGTGCAAGACAAATACTCAAAAACTGACTAAAGTGTAAAAATGAGACATATAGTAACAAAATATGTCCCCAGAGCCAAGGCCGGTATGTTCAATCTGACATCAAAGGTTGTGGGTTCCCCAGTGATTTTTTTTTTCCCATTCCTAACACTGCTAAAATCTGACTGGTAAAAATGTTGAGTTTCAGCATGGTTATATAACTCAAACAACCATTGCAAATGGCTATTAATATGCTTCACCAGAATTTTATTTTCATTGTATTTTATTTTGCAATTTGTTTATTTAGGATACCTCAGCTGAGATGAAATATCTAGTTTTCAGAGAGGTCCTGCTTCTTACCCATGACTGAGAGATTAAGCGACTTGCAGAGAGTTGCAACTCTCACAAAGAATAATGTGGCTCTGGTGGAAATTTAAACGGGGTTCCCAGTCCTGTGTTCTAACCCCTACACCACACTGCCTCCATTTTAAACACTTCACACATCAGATCCGAGGCGAAAGTGACATTACAGAAATATTTCCAGTTGCACACTTATCCCACTCTTACTGTTATGGATGGAAATGAAAGGTAGTGAGGTAGATAGTATAGTGAACACTGGCTCAGTCCATTTTCTGTGGCAGAAGTGTGCTGTGGTTCCACTCAATCATATGCAGCATGCCAGAGGTTTGAAAATAGGGTCCTCAGAATGTCATACAGAAACAAACCCATAGCATCCGTTATTTAGGGTATTCAAATGCTTGGCCGTTTGACCCCATTACTGTACTACTTTTGATTTGGGAATCAGAACTTGTAGGGTATAAATCAGAGCAATGTTAGACTTGAACCCAAAGCTGCATCCCGCACCCCAAGATTCCCACTATAGAAAACTGTAATGCAGCCTGGAGAGGAAAAAAAGTGGGAGTCCTGTAATACATTCAAGCCTTGTTCAGCCAGCAGTCTGTCATGGAAATAGGCTCTTCCAGGCTACAGTGCAAAGTGACACTGCCCAACTGGTGCCTGTACTTGGTTAATTATGTAGCACACTCTGCGGCCACAAATTCATACCTGGGTGCTCTGGGAAGTTTGCCATTTTGAAACTGGTGTCCTTTCCGGACCTTTATTTTGCTACGATGGAGGTTTACAGCTTGGGAGTAGCTGAAGGGAGGGGGAAGGGAGGTATGAAGCAAGAGACAACTGGCGCTATATAAAAGGGCATTTGTCTGTAAAATATACCACAGCACTTTAGCCCCACTGCTAAGATCTCTCTATGAGAAGCAGTATAAGAGCTTTGGATGGGGGTTGGGGGGAGAGTCAAACTGCTTTGGTTGAGTGATGTGCTTTATACAACTGGGAAAAAAGTGAGCTTGTGTTAAAAGGGGCACAGCAGTTCAGGGGACAGGTGTACACAACAAATACCTCAGGCACAGCCCTTGGGAGTTATTCCCTGGCACTTGTGTACTGTGACAGACCCCACAGAATTATTTCCTTGATAAGCCCGAATGAGACAGTGAGTGCATTTCTATTCTAAGTAAGAGCTAAAGGTACTGAAGGTGGATTTTCAAAAGATCTGATTTGCAGGCTGCAGTCCTGCAAATCTAAAATGTTGTTATAGTTGCAAATAAATATCTATTTAAATGGTGAATTTTGTGAGGAACAAGGTAACTGTACCAAATGTATTAACACAATATTACCATCAAAACTAAAAGCTGACTAGCTGAGTTACATTTCATTAACCAACATCTAATGTCTTAGGAGATGATAACATCAGACTCTGGACCAATGATGATCAGAGAGGACATGGCTAATGCTTATAGCAGAACAAGTTAATGAAGAAAGGAGAGCTAATCAACTAGCATCCAGGACGCTTGGATACCTTCAGAGTTTCCTGTTTTCCAGAATAACCACGAAGTCAGAAATAGCCTAATCCAACCTGGTGAGTATTGAATATTTCACGAGATTGGGTTTAACGATTCAATAAAATATCCAGTACCTCCACACTGAAAACAACACACACACACACACACACACACCTTACAAGCCCCCCGAAACTCTTTCTCTCTCCTCTTCCGCGTATCACATACTACATTTCAGTATGTGCGTGTGCACACACACACACACACACACACACACACGCATCTCCCTCTCCTCCCTCAGATATAGCCCTATCCAGCAGCAAGTTCAACTTCCAGTACCCCAAAATCCTCTCCACTCCCTCCACCCAGTCTTGACCGGGTCTGGCGTCTCCTGACCCATACAGCACACAGCCTTTCTGATATTGCTGCACTGAACTTCTCTGCCCTCCAATCCTACCAGTTCCTCAAAGACACAAGTTCAAGTAACAGTTTAATTTTGTAGCCCTGGGAGCTCACACAGACTGCTTACAGTGGCAGTCCTGTCCTCCTATCTCATTGTCACTGGCCAAGCAACTGATGTCACCATGTATGAAAACATTAAATGTTGGGCGGGTGACAGTGAGATAAGAGGATGGAACTGTTGTTGCAATCAGCAGTCCAGGGGAGCACCAGGAGCAGACAGTACTAAAAGGACATTACTTGGAGTAATTACTAGGACCAGAGAAGTTGGCAGCAACAGTGCCAGGGAACCACCCCATCCCCACCCCTCCGGGGCTTCTTCATGGTGGGAAATGTGTGGTATCATGGGTGGACTCAGTCAGGACTGCATTGGGAAAGCTGCAAAGGCACACCCTCGGATTGTCCTATTTTTCTACTTGCTGTCTCACAGGGCTTGATTGGGGGACACAGAAATGCACTGTGGGGTACTGCAAGTAACGTGTGAAAGAAGCAGGGCTGTGCATAAGAGGATGGGTGTCCTAAATGTTTTTTTCATGCATGTTTTGGGTTTCGACATGCCAAATATTTTTTATCAGATCAGATAAAATAATATGAAATGAGAATCTGATCAGACTCCGACGTTTGGTCTATCTGGTTTTTCACTATCCAGTCACCCCGACCATGGTGCTTTTCCCCACTTAACATAGAAACACAATCAAAATGCTGTTCTGGAGAAAAGGGAGGCAGCAAAACTCTGGAGTGCTGCAGGGCTTTACACCTACAACCTAACAGTACAAAGGCAGACAATTACTGACCACAAAAATGTAAACATTCCTTTTTCCAGACTCCGGGTAGGCAGCACCTAGAACAGCCTGCCTAAATGGGTCTGCTGTTCTTGAAATCTTTATGCAAACATTTGGGGGTGAACCTCATATAGTTGCAATCGCATGCAGATGTCCACTGACTATTCTGGGGAAAGTGCTGACCTGTTTTCATGAACTGCATAAGGAAATTAGCACAGCACGTAGTGGACTCAAACAGTTAGCAAGGTCTGTAGTAATGTCACTGTATTCTGAACGGTATTTGCACTGCAAGGGGAAGAGTGCTTTCTCTGAGTAAAGCACAATTAAACTGCTGATCCAGGTGCTGGTGGACCTTGTTTATTCATCTGAAATTTACATCAAACAGATGGCAGGATGGCCTCGTAATTTCTTTTGTATTCTTTCGTAACAGGGTAAGGCTCACTAGACACAAGTGCTGGTTTTCAGATGCGACCCGGGAGCACTGGAGAGGTTAACTTACTTGCTCAGAGGCAAAGTGACTAGCTCAGAGTCGCACAGTATGCGAGTGAAGGCTGGGAGAATCAGACCCAGGTCTGCTGGATGTACCAAGGTCATACACAGCTCATCTCTCTAACCTCTAGGTTATACTGCCAGCCCAACAAAGAATCTCATTTTCACGGGGGTCCCAAAATGGCCATTGTGAGCGGGCACACGGGAGTCATCACCTGCTTGCATCACCCCGTCACTACTACACCATGTGGTCCCCTTTGTGAAGGTCCCAATGCATTGGCTATGGCAATGCAACCGCTGCCCCATTTCCTGGGCATTCACAAATGTCTTTGTGAGTGCCAGGATCATGTTTGCAACCATGACAAGCACAGGTCAACTAGTTCATAAACAACTGGGCATTATAATTTTTTTTCCATCAAATGTGATAAAGGAAACATAATATGAACTGGGGACAGACATAATGGACTTAAAATACCTTCCAACCTTAAATTACTATGTAATTATTGACTATTTCAGAAACAACTATGGCTAATATTTCCAATGGTAGTCAGACCACTGCTGACAGTACAACCTTGTCCAATGCAGAATGAGGGAACCTGGTAACAGCCCCAGGATGTGCTCAGGCCACTGTGGTGTGAGCAGCGATATCAGTGGATGCAACAACCGGTATCGCTGGGCTCATTTGCATGCGCCCTGTACAGCATCGTAACATGCAGGAAAAGGCCTGAAGGCAGACGTGTACAGTACCCATGGATGGAATTATAACTTCGTAGATGTCCTCCACCACCCAAAGTACCATTCAGAGCCCTACGACCCCCACAATCTATGCCTGGTGAGCCCAACAAAATCTGTGCTTGTGCTATGGTCCCACCCTCCATAAGCACTGGCTGTATGTCATTAGGACTACATTCCCTGCCCATCAGCAGTATCAGTCCCATTGCTGGGGGTATGCACGACAGTTCTCTGCTCTGTTCATGAGCCGGCCACCTGCCTGATGCACGGTCTGCCTCTTGTTGCATGCTACCATTAGGGGGACCAAACCCTGCATACCACATTATGGGGGTCAGTGGTATCTGCAGCGGTAAAAGTGGCAGTAGAGCATGTGTAAGCCTGAATCTAGCCCAATGCATGTAAAATACTGTCAGGTATTTAGTACATACGACAATACTGGACAGCCAGTTTGCAAAAAGAGGAGAATGTAGGATCCATAAAGTATGCAGAAGGACAGCAAATGGCCAAAGTATTTGGTTTCTTCTGGGCCTCCCAATCACACACATACACACTAAAGCCTCAAACCCAGTGCAAAGCCATCATAATCTAGTTAGTAGTATGCAGACGCACAGGTGAATAAACTCAGTTTATCATCTCCTAACATTCTCACAGGCTCTGACAGCAAGGAAGATTAGGGGTTGCTATATGGGATAGTGAAATGTCTGTGATGTTATTAAACGTATACAAAAGTAACTATGGGCAGTATTCTTAATACATTTAGACACCATTAATCAGAGGCAGCTTATACACTCCCAATAGGTTTAAAAATATGATGCCCAGGTAATTTGCAGCTTATGAATTTGAATCAGATATGACCATCTGAAATGTGAAAAAACTCATGAACTTTGTTCACATCAGTCTTCAGACTGTCATAGTAACCCCAAGACATGGAAGAGATCTTGAGCCTCCCCAAATTTAGAAATAATCTTAGGCCTCCACAAAGAAAAATAGCATACCTTGCACAGTACAGCAGGAATAAAATGAAACTCCTTTAAGTAGTTGGCTCTCATTTTATTCAGATTATAGCCCCCCACTTGTAACCCTACAACCCAGGCCAGCCTTTGTGCTCTGCTATTTTGACTCTCGAACCATTGATGCCCCTTGTTGGAATACCTTAATGAGTACAGACTGCATTCCCGGTTTCCCAATAACCTTCCTACCGACCTCTGCCTCTCCTCTTACCCTGCTGTTAAGCAACTCCTTCAGGATCCTTTTACTCCCTCCTGATCTTGCTCCTAGTACCTCTCTGCTTGACCCCTGTATTTGGACTGTTCTGCTGTCAGTCTAATTGGTCAGTTGTTATCTCATGTGTTCATTTTTATGTTGTCTTGCGCACAGAGCGCAAGCAACATTTTGTGGCAGCTTGCCAAAGCAACAGGTTCTGGAGGTGTGGCAGTGTTGTGGCCAATGCTACCACTGCTTTTTTGGGCTTGTCTCTTTGGCACCAATGAATGAGCATGCTGTCTATGACAGCAATTGAGAAGCGTGCCACCAACTTGAAAGAAATTCGCTGCTGCAGTGAAGGAGTGCCCCGTCATTGCAGGGCGTGCCTTGCCTGCTGAAACATTTCAATAAACATGGCGGCGGCTGTCACCATCTGCCTCTCACAATACTTAGAAAGCTAACTACGGGAGTGCACAATCCTCCTGTCGGCATGTTTATAACCTCCCCCCCCCAGACTCTGTGGCACACTGGGAGCCCACCCCAGTGTGTTTCGTGTTTTCCAAAGCCAACTGCATCAGCATATTCCTGCCCCCACCCCACCCCCACTGGTGTGCACACTGGAAGCCCACTCCAGTGAGGCCAACATAACCCCAAAGTCATGGGCACACTGGGAGCCCACCCAGTGAGCCCAATAGTTGTTTTATTTCACCTGTAAATAAAGAAAACCTCCCACGATGTCCGTTCCTGAAAACAAGAAAACAGTCTTTCGTTGAGTCCAGAGTGCCCCCTCCCCAACCTGCACCCACCCTCTGCGCATCCCATCTCCCCACACCCCCCTCACCCCATACTTACCTCCGGAGGGCCAGTGCTGCAATCTTCGCTGGAGTGGGAACATGTATGCAGTCTTCACAGCTGACCGTGAACTGAAGAAATGCTGGTAAGCTGTACAATGGCATCAATGGGGGGGGGGGGTTCAACTTAGGTGGATATCTCGGCTATTTTATTGACTTTTGGCTCCACATTTTCAATATGGGGTTCTTGGGGCCCCACCTCATGAAATCAGTCACTATAACTTTATTATTCGGTCCCTAAAGGTGATTTCACGGTCACTGCGTGGAATCACCTTTCAGGACTGACTAACAAAACAACAGTGCCACTGTTCATGAGGTGGGCTCCCAAAAAGCCTATGCTGCAAATTTGGTGAAAAAATTCCAAAAAATGACTGCGTTATGATTGTGTGTTGAGCAGTTTCCATGTACGCTTGTAACCTCGAGAATTTTTAACATTTTCACTCCAGATTTTCAACATTGCCATTTTTTTACACCTCCCTATGAACACTATAGCCGTCATTTTTCACATCCTGCCCAAAATGTGTTTTCGCAAATCTGGCGCACAATGGCGCAGTCGCTGTGGGAAATCATCGTTCGGGACAGATTAACAAAATGACTGTGCGACTGTTCATGAGCAGAGTTCCCAAATGCTTTCATGAGGTGGGGTCACAAAAAGCCCGTGTTGAAAATTTAAAGTACAAATATCAACAAACGCCTGGGGCGTTAAGAGTTTCTAACCGTAACGTCCCAACCTGTAGAGACTGACAGGTGTCAGGGGTGTGACTTTGGATTGTCGGCTGTAATGCTCACGCCATTCAACCCCCACCCCAACCCTGCAGCCAGTGACAGGCATCAAGGTGCGCCTTGGATTCTTCGGCTCCAACGTTCACCCCATTCTCCTATACTGCACCCACCTCAATGTATTTCCTTATGGAATGGGGTGAGCATAAGGCTCGATGACCTCAAGGCACAACGCAACACTTTTCAAGAGTCTGCAGGGTAGGGTGAGGTGAAATGGCATTAGTGTTATGGCCGACGACCCAAAGGCACACCTCAATGCCTCTTAGTCTCTGCAGGAGGGGTTGGCGTCAGTTCCATACTTCACTGCCAAATGCTTAATCTGTTTCAAGGTCAGTTGGCATTCATCTGTATCCCCCTCCCCGGGTCGTGCCTGAAAATAGGCAGGATTTGTCTAGTGCACTTACCCGATCAACAAAAACTAAATAAATAAATAAATAATTCCTATTATGCAGCTCTCTAACTCCTGCACTACCAATGCCAATGCCAGCAAGACAACATTCGGCATTGACAAATGCTTGTTCCTATTTGTTTGCATTGTATTGTACATTTTGTATTGCTTGACTGTCTTGCAGTTACCTTTTGAATTGTATTCACTCCCTACCCTTTCCCTGGTATACCTGAAATGAGCATTGGCTCGGTGTGCCTTTCTTGGTCACCAGTTTGTAAATAAATACATAAATTCACTTACTTTTATCCTCTTTAAATTTGCCTCATCCCATCACACAAAATATCTAAAATTCATAATTTAAATACAGTGCTTTTTCAGACTCGTTTGAGTCTCCCCTAGAACTGGTTGGGGCCTCCCCAGGGAGGCTGGCCTCGCCATTTGAGAAATGTATCTGTACAGCTCCCCAGTTGAGAACGGCCCCCGAATCTAGCCTTCCTACTCCTTTATTTTTGCACCATCCCACACAGTGTTTACAGGTATTTGTATGTTAGCTTCAGTTATTGTACTGTCAAACCTATCAGCAAACTGTTTTGTGATATACCTGCTGTATTTCCCTGTGAAACCTTTCAAAATAAATTTACATTGCAAAACATATGCACTATAGAATATTATTCCTATATGCCTCGATACACAAAGATGCACTAACAGCCCAACCCTGCCATGTGTCCCTCCCAGACTCCAAGCTCACCTGCATTTGAGGATCTGCATGGCCAGGCGGTACTGGGAGCGGGGAGTGTGTATGACAGAGATAGGCCAGCAGAGCACATCATTCAGGATGCCTTTTGCACACCACCAGCCAGGAACAGGGAAGCTGGGGCAGCAACATGCCACCAAGGACTGCCTCCTGGTGGCTGCATTGTTGTCGTTTTTTTCTTACTAATGAAGATGTCACTGACTTTAAAGTGGGCTCCCAGTGTTGAATTCGTGTCCAAGGTGCAGGCCGTATCAGTCGACACCAGGAATGGGCTCCCAGTGTTGCCTGTTTTTACCAACACTGAGGATGTGTTCTCGATGTAGACACCAGATTTGGAGGCCAGACTATGTTAGCTGACAGGGTACAGGCTCCCAATGTCAGACAAAGATTTAAAAAGATAGACAGTGTAGATGGGTTTCTACTGTCAGAAAAACACAGGTTACTCACCTGTAACAATAGTTCTAGGATTGGTATATGTTGTTCATCCAAACATTATGGCATGTCCTTTCCCTTTAAATATCTTGCTGGAAGTCTTTCAGCTGGCTGCTCTCATCCACCTGGGTGCTATATCCCTTGGCTCCACCCCCTGATGCCAGATCTTGCCCATTGGAAGCAGTGGTTGTGCATCAAAGCCGGGGAGGTCGGGTTGGTCCGTGTGGATGAACAATATATTCCACTCCTAGAACTACTGTTACAGGTGAGTAACCTGTTTCTCGGGGTGCAGATATGTTGTTCTTATCCACACATTATGGCAGACTCCTAGCAGTTCTCCTGGAGGAGGGAGGCAAAGGGCACACCCCCTACTTAGGAAAAAGAGCTTGGAGAACTGAGGCCCCCAAACCAGCATCCTGGTGTGACTCCACGTCGATGTGGTAGTGAGAAATGAAGGTGTTTGCTAACTTCAAGATAGCAGCCCTGCAGATTTCCTGAAAAGGGACATCCCTAGAAGCAGCTACCGATGCAGCAGTTTGAGAGGTGGAATTAGCCCTTAGCCCTCTGGGAGGCTCCCTACCCGCCAACCTATAGCAGAGATCAGTACATAATGTAATCTCATCTACCAGTCATCTGCTTGGCTGCAGGTCTGCCAGGTACCAAATAGCATAGGTGACAAACAGCTGGCAAATCTCTCCCTGAACTTCAGCTGTGCGCTCCTTGTAATATGCAAGCGCTCATCTCAGGTCCAAAGTATGGAGCCTGTATTCGGCATCTGAGGTGTAACTGGGGTAGAACACCGGTAGAGTCATCACCTGGTTCAGGTGGAACTCCAACACAACCTTCAGAAGGAACTTCGGGTTGGGGCACAGGACAACCTTGTCCCTGTGGAAGACCAAATAAGGAGACTCTCACCTGGTGCTCCCCAATCCTTCTGGCTGACATGATAACCACCAGGAAGGCGGTCTTCCATGACAGGTGTGACATCTCACACCTGTGCACTGGTTCGAATGGCTTGCCCATGAGCTTTGCCAGTACCAGCAGTAGATCCCATGGTGGTGGTGGTTCCCACGGTGGTGGAGGGGAAATGTGGTCAAGGCCTTTGAAAAAATGCCAGACCACCTTCTCCTGTGCCACCGTCTGCTGACTGGCCTGTGCCCGGTAAGCAGAGATGGCTGCTAGTTAAGGGTCGTTGACCAAAGACCCCCTTTGGAGAGAAACCAAAGGTAGTCTAGAATGCTAGCCACTGGGCAGAACAAAGAGACCAGACCCCTGCCCCGACACCAAATAGAAACTCTCTTCCACTTGAAGGCATAGCACTTCCTGGTTGATTCCTTCCTAGATGCTTTGACTACAGTGAGTACATCCTCAGAGACACCCAAAGCCTGGAACTCTAGCCACTCAGGAACCAGGCTGTCAGGTTCAGGGATTCAAGGTCCAGGTGGAGGAACTTCCCCTGATTGACTGAGAGCATGCCTGGGCGTGCAGGGCATGAGTTCTGGGCCTCAGGAGCCTGACACTGAGGCTCAGAAGATCAGGGTAACAAAACTGGTGGGGCCAGTCTGAAGCCACCAGGATCACCTGTGCCTTATCCCTCCTGACCTTGAGGAGCACCTTGTGGACCAAGGGAAGTGGAACAAAGGCATAAAACAGGCCTGGGGTCCATGGCCTCAGGAAGGCATCTCCCTGCAGCGAGCCCTGGTGAGAGGGGTGGGCATAAAACAGCCTTAGCTTTGCGTTCTCCTTGGAGGTGAACAGGTCCACCTGAGGGGTGCCCCACTGGGAGAACAAGCTGTGTACTACCACTGGTTGGACAGACCACTCATGGGATGCCTCATCCACATGGCTGAGAGTGTATGCCAGCTGATTTGAGGCTCCTGCTACATGAATGGCTAGGAGATCCACCTCCAGTCAGCTCACAAGGGTCCATATGCGGACAGCTTCTCTGCACAAAGGCTGGGAGTGTATGCCGCCATTTGTTGATATAGTACATGGTTGTGGTATTGTTCATGTGGACCTGAACCACTTAACCCCAAAGGAACGGAGTGAATGGAGGCAGCACCTGCCAGACTACTTAGAGCTCCAGCAGGTTGATGTGGCATCAGGATTCCTCGGTGGTCCAGAGCCTGTGGACCCTGTGGTCCCCCATGTGGGCACCCCAGCCCATGAGAGGCACGTTGGTTGTCAAGATAACAGTCAGCTCAGGGCAGACAAACAGAATTCCTTCCTGCAGATGCTCTAGGATGGTCCACCACTGGAGAGCGACCCACATCTTCTGGGTCACAGTGACCAGCTGGTCGAAATGACCTAGTCGCTGAGTACACTGGCTGGCCAGCTCCCATTGAAGGGGGCGCATATGCCACCAGGCCCATTGGACCATGGAGGTGCAGGCCGTCATGCAGCCCAGAAGTCACAGGAAGTCCCGGGCAGGGCGCAAGTGCCCAACAAGAAATGATTGGGCAAAGGAGGAGAGAACCTCTGTCCTGTCCACCAGGGGCCTGGCTCTGGCTTGGCAAGAGTCGAGCTCTGCCCCAATGAAGCAGATCACCTGCGAAGGCAAGAATTCCACCTCGTTGACCAGGAGGCCAAGGTCAATCCAGGTCTGGAGGGCCAGGTCCCTGGACAGCGCCACTTCTTGTCATGAAGGACCCGGTATAAGCCAATCACCCAGACCGGGGTACACCCTGGCCCCTCGATGCCGAAGATGGGCTGCCACCACTGCAATGCATTTGGTGAAGACCCTGGGGGCCGATGACAGGTGGAACGGCATGGCTTGGAACTCATAGAGGGTTCCCTCTGCCCGGAAGTGGAAGAACCTTCAGTGTGATGGACGGATTGGGACGTGGAAGAACGCATCCTGCAGATCCAGAGAGCAAAACCATATGTTCTGCTGGAGAGATGGTATGATCTGAGACAGAGTTGCCATCCTGAAGGTGCGAATCCCGAGAAACTTGTTCAGGTCATGCAGATCTATAAAGGGGCACCAGCCCCCCTCTCGACCATTTCGGGACCAGGAAGTACCTGAAAATGAACTCTGGATTGCCAGGGGAATCTGGAACTCTGATCACCTCCTCCTTGTGGAGGAGTTGGGCGATGTAGTCTCAGAGAGCTGACTGAGTGTCCACAGATACCTTCTCAACCCGTGAGGCTTGGCTTGGCTTGGCGGGTACTGCTCAAATTCCAGAGGCAGACCCTGGCTAACCACTTTCGACACCCACTTGTCCATTGTAACAGCGGACCAGGCAGAAAGGAAGTGGTGGAGCCAGCCCCCCAGAGAAGAAGTGATGGGCATGGGGGTGGTCACCTCCATCCTGTCACTGTGCAGGCTTGGAGGAGGAGGAGGATCTGGCCGGGGGACCACCAGAACCCTTCCCTCTGGGCTTACAGGCCGCTGAAGTCTCCCTGACTTGGGCAGAGGGCACCTAGACTGAGCCTGCTGCTATTACCCAGATTGATACTGGGCCTGCTTGGCTGCAGGGGCAGAAGGCCGAAAGGGCTCGCATTTCTGCTTCTTGTAATCCTGAGATTCCTTCTGGGCAGAAGCAATGGAGTCCAAGGTGGCAATGGACTTCTAGAAGTGTTGAAGGTGACCATCCACCCCTGGACCGAGCAAGTCGGTGCCCAGGAAGGGTACATTCACCAGTTTGTGCTAGGTGTCTGCCGTAAAAGTTGAGACCCTCGGCCAGGCCCTGTGGTGCATGGCTACTCTGGCCGCCACTGAACGAGCACAGGAGTCTGCCGTATCCAGAGCTGTCTGGAGTTGCTGTTTTGCCACAGTCTGACCCTGATCCCGGACCTGCTTGACCGTAGTCTGGAGGTCTGTGGGAAGATAAGGAAGCACCTCATCTAGAGAGCTCAAAGGGGCATGGGAGAAGTGTGCCCTGATGACAGCCGAACTCACCTGATGGAGACCAAGCGAAGAGGCAGCATAGACTTTCCTGGCAGAGTGGTCCAGCTTTTTGGACTCCTTGTCTGGAGGTCTTTCAGTGTCTCCTGAATTGCCCGAGTGCCAAAATACAGAGTCAGTCACCAACCCCTCGGCAGAGGGGTGTTCCATGAACCCTGAAAGGGAGCCGATAGGGACCACATACTTGCAGGACATCCAAGCTGATGGTGGAGAGCAGGAGGCAGGGTGCTGCCAAAGCTCCAGAGCCCTGCCAACAATGGCTTTGGCCATTGGGAAGGCCTCTGTTGGAGAATCCCCTTTATCCAGAATGTCTTTCAGGAGATATCAAGCCCATTTCTGGACAGGCTCCAAAGGCATCCCTGTGGATTCGGAGATGAGATGGAGAATGACCAGGAAGGATGTGGGACCTTCCTCTGTCGAGAGACCCCCAAGCGAAACCTCGTCAAGTGGACGAGAGTGCAAAGAGGAGTTCTCAGACTCCGGATAGATCGGCCAACCACCTGCACCACGTTCGACCCGCCACAGATGACTGGGAGCAAGAGTGACTGACAGCCTGTGCGGGAGGCCCTTAATGGGCTGAGACTCCTTAAAAGGAGCACCTGAGGGAGGCTTTTTATGTTGCAGCTCCACCAAAAATTGGTGGAGAGTCTGGTTTTGGCCGAGCCTGGAGGGCCTTCACCGGCTCCATGGATGGAGGGACGGTGTCGGCCGGCTCTGGAGGAGTTGGCGTCGGCCTAGAGGGCAACATCCATGTGATGGGCAGCGTGGAAGCCGGGGTCGACTTCAGACCAGCCAACACCAACTGTTGCCACATAAGATCCTCGTAGCATCGACGCATCTTGCCCCGAAGCCTCTCCTCTTCTGAGGAGGACGAGGATGAATAGTGGTGGCACCGCTTTTTGGAATGCCCAGAATGGCGTTTGTGCATTCTCTTCGACCTGTTGGACGAAGATGACAGAGACCTAGTCTGCGACCATCAGGGGAACTGACCAGGGCAATCAGGAGGAGCCAGGGAGACCCACGGTTCCTCCAGGTCAGGGACAGGGATCCTGAAGAGGTTCCCAGCAGGCTGGGTCTCCTCCTCAATAGGTCCAGTCAGGACCGGAGTCCTGAACAAGGAATTGTCGGCCTCATCTAGTGACAACAGGTCAATGGGGTCGATAATTTCAATCAGGTCGTTGTCCTGTGTCTTAGCCAGCTGACCCGACATGGGCACTGTGAAGCCAGCGGCCGAGGCCGCAATTTCAACCGAAGTCGAAACTGGTGATTCCTGGGAATGAGATCACTCTTGAGCCCAAGAACGATGACGTTGAGACTCTCCTTCTCTCTCGACTCCTTGGAATCCTTTTTATGGGAATAGGAGCTGTGTGAAGCCAACGGGCCCTCCCCCTTGAAGGAGCCTGTAAAGGTGGAGCCCAGTTTGAGCAGGTTGAAGACCAAAGCTGAAGAGGACTGATCAGCGACCCGAGCTGCCTCCTCCTCGAAGGCCTTCATTTGCTCAAGTTGCTCGGCAGACCCCACAGCCATGGAGGCCACCCAATGGGCTTCTTTAGATTTGACCGGCGGGTTTTATTTCTCTGGCTGGCCAAGCTGTAATCAGGCGAGATGACTGTCTAACACGTTTGGCTGTAACGAGTGACAAAAATCACAGGACTTGGTAGTGTGATCATAATCCAGGCAATAGACGCACGTGGCATGCTGGTCAGTGCGAGACATCTTCTGCCTGTAGGGGCACTGATGGAACCCCGGTGAGGACTTGTCCTCCATCACGGTCACACTCGAAGATCATAGCGGTGAAACTCTAACGAGTTTAAATTTAAGTTTTGGTAAGTAATCTGAAGATTTAAGTGCCAGGGCCTACTCAATGCGAGAGCGATAAGGTGGGAATCCGATTCTTCCAAGCAGAAAAAGATCTGGTGTCAAGGGGCTGAGCTGAGGGATATACCACCTGGGTGGGTGGGAGGAGCCAGCTTAAAGACTTATGGCAAGATATTTAAAAGGAAAGGACATGCCATAACATGTGGATAAGAACAACATATCCACATCCCTAGAAATAGATGTTTGCGTAGCTCCTAGTGGCCACAAAAAAGTTACAGTAGGTGGAAATGGTGATTACTAGTAGTGCCCACTCCAAAGAGAAGGGTGTGCTGGCATCATACTTTGGGGACAGTAAGCATGGGTGGAGCCTAGGCATTGTATAGAAGGGTGCCCTTGCTGTATCTATGGAGAAGACAAAGGCAGGAGTTCAGAGCTGGGAAGTTTGGGGCAGAAAAGGTGCAAGTGGTAAGGGGATGGTACATCCCAGATACCCTTGTGATGCAAACTGCCTCAAGGCACTGGCAAGGAATCTTTCAGGCCAATTTAGGCAGAAGTACCCACCAACAGAAAAAACAGGCATGGCCAGCAAGGCGCCGGACATCAGGAATCAAAGGCACAATTGCTCCCATTGCATGCTCCCACCTTTGGTCACAGATGCTATGCCACCCTCGATACCTGAAGGTGGCACTAGCTCTGGGAAATCTCACTACAGTAAAGGTGTTACAGAACAACAGAGACCCTGGCAGAGGTCAGGGGTGACCTTAGGTATTTGTGATGTTTCTCAGCCCACCAGCACTTGCCAAGAATCATAGTATGAGAGAAGGTTGGGGTTTAGCCCATAGGTAGAAAAGTGTAGTGGAAACATGGGGAGAATGCATGAACCCAGGAGGGTATCCCTTCAAGGGATACTCCTTGATAACTCTTAGGTCTTCGGTAGGTTCACTCAAAGAAGAAGATACAGTGGTTACCAGTGAAAGGGGGCAACCCCGAAAACTTGCAGAAGGTCATCTGAGCACCAGAAGGATGGAGGTAAAGGCATCACCACAGAACATTAGGACAAGGTACGAAACTGTCTGAGAATGTGGGAGATGGGTTTCTGAAGGTGAACTAGCACGTATGTCCCATCAACCAGGATGTTTTCTCTGTCGGGGAGGTGGGCACAAGTCCCTGCAGTGAGCGGAGCTCTGGCAGATGCTGGCCTAGCCATGTGTGGGGGCATAGAGTGTTCCTAGGTGCACCGAGGCATGGAAAAGAGTGTCAGTCCACGGGGCCCAGAGAAATGTGTCATTTACCCTGAACTCTGAATGCCATGCCAACATAATAGAATGTCCTAAACATCTAAATGTTCAGGAAAGGAACATGTAGTGTAAATGCAACACCAGGAGGTCCAGGCCACGAAAGGCTGTGAAGGTGGGAACAGCGCTTACCTGGGCACGGCGATGCCCACGTGTCACAGGGAGCGGGAGGGTCCAGAAACGATCCCAGTGAGCACCGCAAGGTGCGGAAGTTGGACACCATCCATCATTATGGAGCTGCTCAAGATTACTATAATTACTAGAATCTCTTGAGCAGAATACAGTGATTTGTACTAATGAATTGCGACTTATTTCTTAATAAAAACAGCCAAGTATTTGAACCCTTATCATCAGTGATACCTCGTTCATATTTCCAGTATTTCCAGGAGTTGTGAACCTAAAGTTGTTGAGTGCAAGGGACTCATAGCCAGCATAACATCTATACCTCTAGACACGGGAGTACCCTGGGCCATGTCACCACCAATCAAGGGCATCAACACCAGTTGGTCACAGCACCTGAAGGGAGGGTTGCACTAAGAAGTAAATTATTTGTTTGCAAATGAGAAAACACATTTTTAGTTCCTGATCAGACATGCAACCATAGTTTTAGTTGTGCTGCAAGGAGTACGACTATGTGCAACTCCAACACCTCAGGCTCACTTCCAAACATGGAGGTCATCTGCGCCAGAAGCGGTAGCATTACTGCTGCGCAAGCGGGTTACCCCTCAAACAGCCATTTCCATCAGTTCAACTTTGATTTAGTAAATTAATTTACAATGGGCTACTCTTTTTTTTTTTTTTTTGTGCGTTATGTTTTTACCCTCCTGTGGACGCTCTGGCTCCGCCTCTCCTTCGGGCCCTCCTAGCTTCTCCACTCCCCGGCCATCCTCTTCTCGAGCGCTGCCTTCACACCATATATTGCAGCCAGCCCTCTGAGTCATCCCAGAGTAACCCATCTCCGGGTGGGTCCCCCTCCATCGAGGGGGGAGGCACCAGGGGAAGAGGAAACCCCGGCACTCTATTTTCCTTACTGACTCGGGAGTGCTGCTGTGGAGGAGCATGCTCCTGGAGGTTCTGGGGGTGTGGAGAAAGCGGAAGCTGTCATCCGGCGGGTGCGGAAGTTGTTTTCCGGCTTTTCTTGGTTGTCCCTTCTGCACGCTGCATAGTAGTGCCCCTGGTCTCCACCGGGGGCTGCTACAGGAGCGGGGCTTCCAACCCAGGAGAGGAGAGCAGTCCTCTAGACGCTCAATCCTCTCCTTCCCCAGCCAGCCCCCGACGACCTGAGTCCGTTTCTGAACCTGGGTCGCTGGCGTGGTTCGAGGTGTGGCGTCCAGCGCCTCAGCCCTCTGCACCACTGGGCCGGCATGGGCTACTCTTAATGAGGCTGAAAAAGGTAGACGGGCTGCTGAGACGCAATCAGACAACGTTATGGGGAAGAAATTATTGCTGTATCAATTGAGGTGGCCGGCACTGCCCATACTGCTCGAGCTTCCTCCAGTTTCAGGGCGAGTGAGCCTGTGTCAAAATCCACATTACGGCACCATCATAATGGCGCATTCCCCTATGCCCATCCGAGAGTTGTTGTACAGCCTAAAGGAACATAAGTATATAATAAACAGCCTTCAGACCTATATATCTCACTAAAGCAGAGGGATAGCATCTGGTAATACCCTAACGTTTTTTAACTATGAAAGCCTTAAGGAGACGTGGAAATAAAAAACACACTTTGAGCAATCAGTGCATCGTAATAAAAGTACGGTAAAGCACTAAATAGTTTTAAAACCAAGATGAGAGCATACAGTTTTTGTAAATGAGGCCGACAGTAAAGTCTGTTACTTAATTCAGGTTCCATCTGACGTTGCTGAGAGTCCCAAAAATGTATTTCATACTCACAGTTTTATTTAAGGAGAGTTTACTGTACTTCCGCCCCCTCGTCGGATACTGTATCCTCCCAGTCTCTGTCCACCGTGTTGGATGCCAAGTTTACAACACAGGTCCCATCCACTTTTGGATCAGTAAAAGCACATACTTTACTTTGAATGTAAACTGCAGCCGGGTCGGGAACAACAGTCGGTACAGAATTCCCATGCTATGGAGCTGTTGGGTAACCCCTTCATAGGCCTTGCATCTCTTATGTGTCACAATCAATCAATCAATCTTTATTTTACCAGTCGAAACATCATTGAGAAGAATTCATTTACAAGATGAACCTGAACATATAGTTAACAAAGACAACAGTGCCTAACCAACATAACGAATACAAATAATGATTTTACACAGATGAAGCATGAGCTTCACATGTACATATATACATGCCCTAAATATATAAATGTACAATTAAGGTGAATGTTATAACAGACATAAAGAGAATCTGTAAGGAAGGAGGAAGGCAGAAGAAAAAAAAAGCGTGAAGACAGATATATACCACACGATCACCAGGAAAAAGCAACCATCATGCTAGTTTGGATAATAATCAATTCCTGCAGTTACAGGATTCTGTGATAGCTCGGGAGAACAGGGTTTTACGTGGACAATTTCACAGGCGAGGCGAATTTGAGGATTTTCTGCAGTTTGTTCCATAGGGAAAGGAGGAAATGGCTTATTGAAGCTATACCAAAGTCAGTTCTGATTCCAGGAATAACCAGGGATATATAAGAAAGGCTTCTAAGTGTGTAACTACCAGGGGAACAGATGGGTAGGCAGTTAGTGATACATTGAGGAAGCTTCTTTATCATGGTTTGGTATGTCCAAAGGACTGCATTTCTCTGCCGTCTGCAGCAGACAGACGTCCAACCAACTAGTCCATATAGAGAGCAGTAGTGAATAGAGTAGGGTGCTTCTGTAATGAATCTTATAGCCCGGTGGTATAAGGTGTCAAGTCTGGACAGGTCTGCACTAGTTCCTTGGCCATAAAGGATCTCTACATAATGCAGAAGTGGAAGGAATGTAGTTTAAACAAGTCTGATTTTTGCTTCTAAAAAAATAGTCCAGGAATAAAAGGAGTCTATTCCCCTCCATGGAAATGGGACCCTGGTCGCATGTTGTCTTCAGGATCCAATCTTCCATACTGGATAACTGAGTGACCATGAGAAGCATATGAGGGCCTTCTGTAGAATTTTGAGCATGCTGGGAAGTGATTCTATATACCTTCACAATCACTGGGGTAAAGTCAATCCCCAGCACCTCCGGCATCCATCGCTTTAGAAACATGGCTGGATTAATCGCCCTCAGTTCCCTTTGGCATATTCAGCAAATGGATGTTTGAGGACCGAGCAGCATTTTCTAGTTGCTCAATCCTGGTTTTAAGGAAGCTCTGTTCTTTTTGAAAAGCCACTACTGCAAGTGCCTTGCCAGCCATCTTGTCTGATTCCGCCACATTTGGTGTCATAACCTCCACTACATTCTCCACTTTCAACAGACATTTAGAGTAAGTGTACACATTTTTCTGTCCAGCAACTTAATTGACTGGGTTAGGGCATGCACCATCAATTGCAGGGACTCCAAAGCGGCTGGTGAGTCTCTCAATGACATAGGTGGAATGGCAGGCCTAGACTGCTTCAACAGACCTGCTGCTGTGGAGTCCCCTTTCTGCATATTTGTAAGTCAACCCATAGCTAAAATTAGATTTTCAAAGTCTTGGTCCCTGACACAAATGATTTCTGATGGAGGAAGGCCACAATCTCTATTCAAAACTGTTGTTTTGTTAGTTATTTGCTGTAGTGAACAGGGGCTCATAAAAGAACATCTTCCTTGGTAGGCTGTTGGCTCCACCCAAATGGAACTTTAAAATCAAATCAAAATGGTTTACTTTACAGAAAATTAGAGAAACTCCTGTGTTGGAAACAGATTATGCCAACTGAACTTAGAACTTCAGAACTTAAGACCTGTTTGCACGAGACACCCTCTTATGATTGTAAGAGTGCCTCATACCTTTAGGAATAAAATGTCCTTATTGGTGAAGAGATAAGTAAGATGCCATGATCTGGAATAACAACAGCAGTGAAAACATCTGAAAACCTCCACTAAGAAGTGCTCTGTGGCTCAAAGACTAGACAAGGAATAGCAGGGAACCGTTTTCTTACCACCAGAGTGATAACCATCAAAACAGCTAGTATCTGCTGGCTGATGTTTTTGACTAGTAATCTTCCTGATTGGCTCCTGGAGGCAGCAGCGTTACATGGCTTGATGTAAATAAGTAATGTGCAAATCTACAAGATTCATTCATTCACTTTATCTTTTTTATTGAAAAATTTCAAATAGATAAACATACAAGCAATACAAATTTACAGCGTTCTCCATATAAGGCACCAAACAGATTATATAGAATAGTATACATACAGATAAAAGGGTATCAAAATATTTAAATTTAGTATAGGCTATAACCAAAGGAAGGGAGACAAGGATTACCGGAGAATAATACATGAAAAATATACAGTGCATATCAGTATTGGTTTAAAAAGAAAATATTTATGAAATGTGAAGGATAATAAACATCAACTAAGGTTAAGCCTACTTATATTTGCAAAAGTCAGTGCAAAAGAGGTTGCAATAACTGTACCATAATAGGAGGATATAATATAAAAAGGGAAAAAGACAGAGAGAAGAAGAGAGAGAGTGTAGAGAGAGAAAAATAGAAAAGGAAGAAAGCGGAGGAATAGAAGATAACTGTGCATGATTACTAATGGAAGAAATCAAAATAGTCTATTAAGGATTAGAGATGGTAGAAGAATCAATGTATAAGAAGTAATCCTGCCAACATCTATCATATACAGAGAGTCGGTTATGGGAAAGATGGGAAAGTCGATCTAATGATGCATACTGAGATAGGTTTTGAAGAACATCTGAAAGAGTTGTAACATGGGTAGATCTCCAATTCATGAGAATAAAACGTTTAACAACAAAAAAAAGTATATTAAGCCATCGGAAATGTGCATGTGAGAGGGTAACATTATTAGAAACAAATATACCTAACAAAAAGAGTTTTGGGTCTAGCAGAATTTGTTGTCCGATAACTCTAGAGGCAAATAACTGAACCTTATGCCAGAGCTTATTAATAGTGGTATATGACCATAGAATGTGAAGAATGTCACCATTAGGCATGTTGCAATGCCAGCATTGATTATTTTTTAATAATCCCATGTGATGTAGCACAGAAGGAGTTCTGTACCAAGAATATATGATTTTAATTTGTATTAAGGAACTACGTGCATCTTTAAAAGTATTATGAGAAAGATGCCATCAGTTACGCCGTTGTGAATCGCTAATATTATAGTTAAGAAGGGTGCTCCATTTATTTTTGGCAGATATAGTTTGATCTGGCAAACTACCTATAATAGCTCTGTAGATAGAACTATTCCATTTTGCTGATAGGTTAATCCAGTGTGATATGTAATGGTCCTGTAGTGTAAATCTATGAGTGCGACAAGAAAAGGAACTAAAAGCATTTCGGATTTGAAGATATTTCCAAATGTCTTGCTTGGGAAGGTTCCAGATATTCTGAAGGTCTAAAAATGTTTTAAGAGTTAAGGAGTTCGAGTCTAGAATATCCCCTAAGAAAAGTATACCTTTGTTTCTCCAGGATCAGCAGAAAATTGCTTGATTCTCTAGAGCAAGTAGTGGATTACCCCAAAGAGGGGTATAGAACCAAAGTGTTGGGTTAGATTTTAGTAATTTGTGAATTAGTTTCCAATAAAAAACAGAAGATGAGATAATGGGATGTGATTTTAGTTTAGAGGGAAGGGGACTGAAGATAAAGGAAGAGGGGACTCCACCAGGGCATGATGCGGATTCCATTGTAACCCAAAGTGGAGTAAGAGAAGATGGTTTATGGAACCACTTAATGGTTTGGGCAGCCCCTGAAGGCCCAAAAGTAAGCAGAGAACCAGGAAGTCCAAAGCCTCCTTTTTCCAGTGGTATGAGAGTTTAATAAGGCTAAATCTAGGAGATTTACCCTCCCATATAAAGTTACCAAGCAATTTATCAATTTTGCTAAAAACTAACAGGTAAAGTTAGGGATATTGGCAAATAGATAAAGGATCTTAGGAGAAATGGACATCTTGATTGCACTAATTTCCCCATAAAAGAAAGACTGAGAAGTTTCCATCTGTCCAAGATGGTACGAATGTTATCAATTAAGGGGTTAAAGTTAGCATCCCAAGTTTTTTTCAAGTTTCAGGCAATTTTGATTCCTAGATAGGTTATACCTTGAGGTGACCAACGAAAACCAAGAGGTAGGTTCATGAAAGGCTTACAAAGGGCATTGAGAGGTAAACCTTCTGATTCTCCGTAATTCAGAGCAAGGCCTGAAATACTAGTGAAAATGTTAAGTAACTTGACTAATAAGGGACCGGCTTCATTTAAATTTTCTAATAAAATTAAAAGATCATCTGCATAAGAAAGAGAAGTTATATCTAGAATTGCCAATAGGTATGCCCTTAATATCAACAGATTGCCATAAACTGGCAGTTAGGGGTTCCATAGCTAATATGAACAAAGAAGGTGACAAAGGACATCCTTGTCTTGTTCCTCTCTCCAGTTGGAAGGAAAAGGAAAGAACAAAGTTAGTAAGGACTTTTGCAGTAGGTGATGTATATAATAATTTAATCCAGGAGCAAAATGTGTGGGAGAAACCAAAACAAGTTAAAACTTGGAAAAGGTGATTCCAGTTTAGAGAGTCAAAGGCCTTTTCAAAATCAATAGCTATGGCGATGCAGGAGAATTAAGAATTTGGCCTATGGATTAAATTAAATAGAGAATATAGATGGTCGCACTGATCTGTTCTTGATAAACCCAGCTTGGAACAGTGAGATAACTTGCAGAATCAAGGGTTCAAGGCGAGATGATAGTAGTTTAGCAAATAACTTTCCATCAGTGTTTAATAAAGAGATTGGCCTATAATTTGCAGGAGAGAAGGATTTTGTCTTTCTTGGGGATTAAAGTTATAATTGCTTCAGTGCGGGATGGGGGAAGTTTACCTTTATCAGTGGCTTCTTGAAAGAGTTTGAAAAGGATCGGACACAGAGTGTCAGAAAGCAATTTATAAAAGTTTACTGGAAAACCATCTCCCCCCAGGGGATTTGCCAGACTTCAGGGAAGATAAAGCTTGCTGAATTTCTTCCAGAGAAAAAGGTTCATCTAAAGAGTTTGATTCAGAGGTGGAAAGATGAGGCAAATGTAGATTATTTAAAAACTGCTGTATGTGTAAGGTAGGGGCAGGGTTTAAAATGGAATATAATGACTGATAAAAGGATTTCATAATATGGTTCATAGAAGGGCTATCAGTGTGTATTGTACCTTGATGGTCTTTAAGACTTAAAATATGTTGTTCTATCTGCTAAGCTTTAAGTTGGTAAGAAAGAAGCTACCCATTTTTATCTCTCTGCTCCCAAAATCTATGTTTCAGTTTAAACAGAGCCAGTTCAGTCTTACAGGAAATCAGTTCGTTTATTTGAATCCTTAATTGGAGAATTTCGAGATGAAGTTTGGAGGCAGGATTATGCAAATTTGAATTGAAATATTGGCCTTCTTTAAATGTAAGGGATTTGTCAAGATCAGCTAGTTGTTGTTCTCTTAATTTTTTCCTGTGGGCAGCGTAGCTGATTATTTTTCCACGAATAGTGGCTTTAAGTGCTTCCCAAAGAGTGCTCACAGAAGTATCAGATGGATTATTATGAGAGAGGAATTCTTTAATCTGAGATTTGATCATAGGTATGAAGTCAGGATCTTTAAGAAGAAGAGGGTCGAAACGCCAGAGAGAAGATTTTGGTTGTGGGGAACCCCATAGGAAGTGCAGTATAAGTGGAGAATGATCTGAGATTACCATAGGCAAGATAGAAGAGTCAATGTTTTTTTCAATTATGTTTTGAGAGGTTAGCCAGTAGTCGATTCTATTATATGTCTTATGTAGTGAGGAATAAAAGGTGAAATCACGGTCATGAGGGTGAAAGAGCCGCCAGATGTTCAAGAGGCCCAAATCTTCATTAATAATGAGAGGGCTTTAATACTTCTGGGGTGGGTATCTATGGAAGTGTTACCTGTCCATACTAAGTTCTAGGGCCAAATTAAGATCCCCTCCTAAGATAACTGGGGTATTGTCTGCATTGTTGGATAATACCTGCTGTGCTAAATTATGAAAAAACTCTGAGGAATCGGTGTTGGGTGCATAGACACTAACAAGCATAAGGGGACCGGAAGGGGTATTTAGTTTAACAATTACCCATCTACCTTCTGCATCTGAAATGGAGTTTATAAGAGACCACTTAAGGTTTTCATGGATAAGTATAGCGACACCTCTTTTTTTTTGAGGTAAAGGATGAATGATAGATTTGACCAACCCAGTCTTTCTTAAGTCTAGTTACATCCTCTACTAACAATTTAGTTTCCTGAAGGAAAGCAATGTTAGCTTTATGCTTTTTAAGATAAGAAAGAATTTGCTTTCGCTTACAGGGAGAATTAAGTCCCTTCACATTCCAAGTATATAAAATTAGATCCTTCATGGTATTGTTACTGAAGAAAAAAGACAGTTATTGGAATAGTGAGGGACATAATGATAAAATAGAGGATGGCTTAGGAGATAAAAAAGAGCAACTCTGTATATGTAAAGAGAGGCAGGATCACTTAAGTTGACAAAATATGATATAAAGAATATAGTCAGCACAGGTAAATTCTTATGAGAGGGGTAAATAGGAGAAGAAGAGAGACACATTATTAATCAACCACAATATTAATACACTAATAAACTAAGAGTATTTCTAAGGTAGCAGTGAGATAAGAGTCGGCTAACCAGCCAAAAGACTCTCTTGCTACACACTGGGGCACCGGTAGAGGAAAGGACCTAGAGGGACCTTCAACAAGAATAACAAGTAATGGTCAGATACGAGGTCTAAACCTAATAGTACTACAGAATCAATATATATCGAACAAGCTAGATCAAAATTTAGCTATATCCTATAAGGCAGGTAATTGTACTAACTTCAGCTAATAAAAGGCTAATATAGTATATAAAAAGACAAACAAACATCAGTATATGAATATTAAAACAGGTAATAGCAATGTTGATAAAGGTGCCAGCTTCTATTTGCTGGAAGTCTGAACATATTAACTGAGAAACCAGTGTTATATTAAACGACTGATTCAGGGGAAACGAATACTTTAGTAGTATTATTTGCATAAAACTCTTCAGTTGGCAAGTTATTAAACTTAATCACAGATTAGAGAGTCACAATTTGGAGGAGAATATAGGTCCAGGATAAATATTTAGAAGTATGAGTAATGAGAAAAATTATATATATACATATATGCATACATATATGCTTAGACCCTTGCACCTGGAGTCAAACATACAGCAGGAAATATAAGGAATAAATCCGGCTTTGGATCTAGCTGTAATTAAAGACAAATCTAATAGTATGCTCTAATTCCCTTTACTCAAAAATTGACCATCAGTTAGATATATGGGGTGAATAGGCCTAATTAATAGGTCTAGTGAGCCCCACATCAGAAAGGAGGTATAGCAAAGAAACCTTTTTAAACAGCAGAGCTTTGAGTAAAAATAGGATATAAAAGAGAAAATGTAATTAGTGCTTTTTGTAACAGTGCACCAAATATAGCAGGCAGGTATAATAATAATGTGGATATTGTATTCCAGGAAAAGGCAGAAAAAACAATGGGGAGGTATGGTGTAGAATAGATAGAATACTTAAGAGGAGTACCACATATTCCAGTTATATGACCTTCAAAAAATAGAGCAATAAAGTACTTAAATGCTTATACTGCCAGAGTATGTTAAAGTAAAACAGGTACTGGGATATAAAAGTGAAAAGTGAAAGAGGTAATGTAGCCTGGAGCTATAATCTAAGCAACTATCCATGAAAATAATATAGTATCAAGGTTCCACTGAAGGAGAGCCAAAAGGCAGGTTTTAAATCAAAAATGATGTTGTCAAGGCTATCAGCGATGTACAGCCTTTCACAATCACAACCAGCTGAAAGTGAAGTAAGTAGTTTGTGAAGGCAGCATGATGCGTAGCCTGACAACAACAAGAACTGGTTCTCAAGCAAACAGTCTCCTGGATAAAACAAACCAGGAGAGTGTAGATCTATCCTGAAATAAGCAGAGCACAGATCAGGTCACCATTCCTTTAAGTAGCATAGTGGAACTATTGAAGTTTTTCCTTTTCATCTTCGCCCTGCATTTCTTTTTGGTAGGTTCTAGTGGTGTAAGAGGAGAGCCTGCAGTAGTTTCAGCCCAAGAGGAGTCAGCGGATAAGTTGCCTTGTGGTAGAGTACCTGAATTAGGGAAAGAATCCTCTGTGATCTGCGTATATAAACCTCCAGTGAGGCATGCATATCCTCAGCCAATAGGGTGAGTTTATTACTCAGAGGGATGGGAGATTTAGCTTACGGGTAGGAGGGTAATGCTTGAGGAGGTTTAGGAGGATCTTCACTTATGTTGCAGGAGCAGATAGATGTACAGGACCCAGCTATGAGTTTTCCTTGCAGCCTACTTGAATGTCTGGGAGGTGAAACAGGTGGAACCACATTATGTGGGAGTGTTAGTTCAGCGGAGCTTTTCCTCCTCGTTCTTGCGCAGCAGTGTCTTCCCTCCGAGTGAACTCCAAAATGCAGACCGGACTGTCTTCCTCGTTTGGGTTTCCCAAGGTGAGAGAGCTTAAATCAGTACCAAGATAGTTAGCTAAAGCATCGGGAGAGCTGAAATCTTTGAATGTAGAACCAAGAAAGAGGTGCATTACTGAGGGGTAACGTACTGCAAACTTTATGCCTTTTTGATGAAGTATTTGTTTCAAAGGATTATACTCTTTCCGTTTGGCTATACACGCCCTTGAGAAGTCTCTATATATGAAGATTTTGTTTTTCTTGCCAGTATAATGACCCCATTTCTCTAGCATATTTTAATATTAACTCAGTGTGGGCATAATTCAGAAAACGGGCAATGATTGGTCTAGGCCGTTGATCGTGTTGTGGTCTTGGATCTAGCGTATGATGGGATCTTTTAATGGTTAGAGCTAGATTGGGGGGGTAACTTTAAGAGTGCTGGTAAAACATGTAAAAGGAGCGCGGTTGTATCTTCCAACTCGGCACCTTCTGGAAAGCCAAAAAAATTTAAGTTATTCCTTCTATTGCGATTCTCTATATCATCAATTTTAGACTGCAGATCTCTTATTGTACGGTCCTGAATTCGAGCTGTAGCCTGAAGCTCGTGGATAGATATTCTCTAGTTTAAAGATTCCAATGTATCGGAGTTTTGATGAGTAGTTTCTTTTAAATCATTAATATCTGCCAATAACTTGGAGAACATCACTTCCACTCTGGCAAGAGAGTTAGATTGTAACTGCTAGTCAGCCATAGTATTGAGCAGTAAGGCCTGGTAATTAGCAGAGGTAGTGTGTCCAAACAGAGGTAAAAAGGCTCAAAATGACTCACAGAATTTGTAAAACAGGAAGTATGCAGGATGATCTTAGGAGCTGGCACCAAAAAATGAACTGGTAGAGAGAGGGTGGATGAGGATAGATTACATCTTCCCTTATAGAAGGAGTGGATTAAGCTGCCATCTTCTGTTTAACAAAGCCACGCCCCCACAAGATTCATTCATGAACACTGCTTACCATTTATAATCGACTGCATTGCGCTGACCCTGGTACTGCGTATATTTTTGAAAAGTTGTAAATGACGTTTACAGAGTTGGCTCATTTTTTCCTGTTTATACCTAGTACTGTTATTTCTCGCAATTACACAACATATCAGCTCCTACGTAAATTATATTTGGTCATTTAAACTTTTGCTCTAAAAAAAGGATTACAACTGGAACAGCATTACAAGTTTTATTTTTTAAACAAATCAAATGCGTTTGATAGCAAAGGTCAAAACTGACTCCTAACCACTGTTTAAACAAAGAGGGTTGCCCTGTAAAAGGGTAGACCCCATTGTCCCAAGGCCCTAACAAAGAAGTGTGGGAGCTCAGGAAGGTGAAGGCAAAGGGGGGGGCAGGGACCGGAGGGAGGCCGACGCCTCCCAAGAAGGAGAGATGGATGCAGTCACAAAAGGGGAGGGGATAGGAAGGCAGGGAGGGGACAGGGTAGTGAGGTGGCAAAAGAAGACTGGGCCAAGGACCAGGGGGAGAAGCAAGAAGGGGCCCCCTCTTAAGGGGCTGCACAGCTCAGTGAGCTCACAATTTTGCTCCGAGAAAGTAGTCTCTGGAAGCACGTCAGTTGGCGAGAATTATTTCGTGCCAGTAGGCATTTTGAATTAGTATTTTGAGTAAACATCACTATTAAGGATAAATTAAAAAAACATAATCTGGGAAGCGTCCAAGTGAGTACAAGATGCGGAACATAAACGCGAGGTAAGGTACAGGATTTGGTGTTTTGGACGGGCCAGGAGCTCTGAGAACAGAGGGATAAGGGTTTCAGCAGTTTGTGTAGAAAAAGCGGCTCTTTGAAATGCGTTAATTCTGAAGTGAGAACACGTATGAGATGTGGGGGGGGGGACCCTTGATGGTGGGAGACTGAGATGGCAGGGGGGCTCGAGTTCGACCAGTCTCCAGCTGACCGGAGGGAGCATTCTGGTAATGGAAGCGCAGGGAGACTGCGGTTGCACTGGAAGCGTCAGGAGCTCGAGTTTGAGGTGTTGTCCAGTGGACCGCGAGGGAGTTTTCTGGTAATGGAAGCCACACCTGGTGAGGGAACAAAGAAAAGGAGTGGGGTAAGCTGGACAGTTCAAGAGGGATTGAGGCTGAGGCCGCAAGGTGGCCGTCGGGATTGAGAGCTGTGATGTAGCGAAGAGAAGTGGGACGATGCAGGTCTGTGGTTTTTTGAAAGAAAACGGGGCAAGGAGAGAGAGCAGCAGGATCGATACAGCAGGATGGGAAGCATTCGGGGCCTGCAGCGTGGCATGGCGATGTGGCGTCATCGGCTACGCGGTGAGATGAACAGATGCTGGCATTTGGGGGTGAGCAAAGGCCACACACTGGAAAGCTTGAAGCATAACGGCAGCGTCCCAGTCTGTGGGGGAATTTTCACAAAAAAACGAAGATTAGAGGTCTGGGGCTGGGAGTGTGCAGGAACTACCTGGGGGCTGAATTGGAAATGATGCCATAGAAGGCCGCTGCGTAATAAGGACATAGGTGATCCCCTGAGGGCATGGGTAAAGGGGTGGTCATTAGCAAATGCAAGGGAAAGGAATAAGGCTGCTTTTGGCAAAGAATAGCCGGGCCAATATTGAGGACTGGTTTTACACTGCCCCCTGTTGAGACACGCTGTAGTCTAAGTGCCTTAGGGTTCAGGGATAGATGGGCAACAGCCATTAGGAGGCATGGGGGGGCATGTTGGCCTACATGTTCTAGTGCAGTTTGCCAGTGGAGACAGGGCTAAATTAAAGGCAGAGCTTGTGGTACAGTGGACTGGGTCTCTGCTTCTGTAACCAAGGGTTGTGGGTTTGAAATTCACGAATGATACTTTTGGAACTATGCATGGCAAATGAACAGGAGGGGGCAAGAGTCGTGCGCAAGGCCTAAATACTGAAAGTCTCCTGCAGACAGAGTGGAGAAAGTTATGGCAGCAGCGGTAGTGCTGCTAGGTAAAGGGGAGTAGGATAAAGCAAGGAAAGGGAAAATGTGAGACAATTGGTCGACGGGTTTTACATATTTTATGGCCATTATTATAGAGAAACGGACGGAACTGGCAACCCCTCTCCTCACTTACTCCCTCATCATAAAAAATGGATATAAAAAGGGGGTCAAAGTTGGTTGAGATACGATGAGAAATTCAGGAAAAGAATGGCGAATTTGGGGGATGTGAAATGGGATGCCAGACAGATAGATCTATGGTTGGAGATGTACACAGGGCCAACAGAGAAAGAGCCGGAAGTGGATAAGGGGGCGTGGGGTGAATGCAAGCTGGGGATACAACAGAGCCTTCTGCTCATGGACCAACTGCCGTTTCCGGCATATCTGCTCTAAGTGCAGTGGGCATCACCCAGCCTCCAAGTGCAGATACAACTGGGAAAGAGGGACCAGGAATCAGGAGACAGCTTATCAACAGCCCTTTCAGGGTAATCCAGATTCCGCCAGGGGTCAACATTGGGGGAGGAACAGTAGGGGCAGGGCAAATGGGGGCGGAAGAGGGCACGGGTACCAAACCTGGCACCAGACCGATTGAAGGAAGGCAGGAATTCCAGCTTGCCAGGACTCCCATAAGAACAGAGGCAATGGCAAGGTGGTTTAAGGATTACCCGGATAGGGAGGCAACTATGAAATTATGGGTAGGTTTTAATAGGGGATTTGGCTTACAGTTCAAGGGGAGGCATCAAGCAATGATGGCAACAAACCTGAAATCCACGTGGGGCAGGGAGGCAACATTAGATCAAAAAATTCAAAAGGAAGTGGCACGGGAGGTGGGGCCATTTGGGAGGGCCCCCTCCCGTTGGACCAACCTAAGGTGTCACCTTTGGGGCTAGTGCCCAAGAAGCAGTCGGGGGAATACAGAGTGATATATCACCTATCCTACCCTGAGGGTGACTCGGTCAATGATATCATTGGAGAAGGGGACAGTAAGGTCACATATGCCATGCTGGAGGACGCAGTGTATCTAATTAGGACCAAGGAGGCAGGACGGTTGGCGAAGATGGATATAGAGTCCACTTTCTGCTTGTTGCCGGTCTGGCCAGAGGATTGGGACCTATTGGGTTTCCAAGCAGGGTGCAGTACTACTTCGACAAGGCCATACCAATGGGTTGTTCCATAGCATGTGCCACAATCGAGATGTTCGGCACGTGGTTGCAATGGACATTCCAGAAGCGATATGGGTATCAGACGATTGTCCACTATCTGGATGATTTTTTATTCATGGGGGGGGGAGGAGACATGTAAGATGTTATGGGATTTCAAAGAATTATGCCGAGACTTGTGGGTCCCATTGGCAGAGGACAAAACAGAAGGCCCCAGCCGGATGATTGAATTTTTGAGGATACAGATGGATACGGTACAAGAGCTATACCAATTGCCAAGAAACAAGGTAGAGAAGTTGAGGGTATTATTAGGGAAGGTTGGGGGCCACAGGAGGGTGCAGCTGCAGCAGGCACAACAGCTTTTAGGGCACCTGAATTTTGCTTGCAGGGCCATTGCCCTGGGACGCACGTTTACACGGCGGCTAGCATGGGCAACACAAGGGGTGAGGCAGCCTCACCACTGGGTGGATCTGAATAAATGGACCAGAGAGGACTTGAGGGTATGGGAGCATTTTCTGCAAAAGTACAACGGGCAGACCTTTTGGCAGGAAGAATGGGTGTACAATACCGATCTGCAATTGTATACTGATGCAGCAGGTGGCATGGAAATGGGGGGTTACTTCCGAGGGAATTGGTTTGCGGCAGCATGGCCAGAGGAGTGGAAGAGGGAAAGGGTGACAAGGGACATCACCTTCCTGGAGCTATTTCCCATATAGGTGGTGATGTTGGTGTGGGGAGAGCAGTTAAGGAACAAGATGGTAACGTTTTGGAGTGATCATAAGGCGGTGGTGGAGGTGTTAAATAAGAAAAAGACAAAGACGGAGAGGGTCATCATAGTATTGGGCAAGATGGTATATCTGGGATTGACCCTGAACATATTGTTCAAGACCAAGCATATTGATGGAGTGGACAACGTGATTGCTGACTGCCTCTCACAATTGCAGATGGACAAATTTCACACCATCGCAGCCAGAGCAGATAACAGGGGTACCACCATCCCGACGTATGTATGGACGATTGGATTGGGGTAGCCAAGATGCTGTTCCACAACCCCTGGGCCCCCAGGACCCGTAGAGCTTACAAAACATCATGGAGAGCGTTTCAGACATTCCGGGAGCAATACGGCAGGTAAGTAAGTGGGGTAGTAACAAGGGAACAAGTAGCCCAATTTACATAGAACATAGAAACATAGAAGTTGACGCCAGATAAGGACCGCAAGGCCCATCCAGTCTGCCCATTTATTTTTCTACCTTATAAATGTGCCATCAGCCTTTGCTCTGTCAGTGGTCTATCTATTCATACTCATCTGTATTGCTCCCTTATGCCTATCCCATGCCTGTTTGAAGCCCTGCACTGTATTCATAGCCACCACTTTCAGAGGTAGGCCGTTCCATGCATCCACCACCCTTTCTATGAAAAAGAATTTCCTCACATTCTCCATTAATCAGCCTCCCTCTAATCTCATGCTGTGTCCTCTTGCCCTGCTATTTTTCTTATATTTAAACATGTTTGACCCTTTCACCTTGTTAATGCCCTTAAGGTGTTTGAATGTCTCGATCAAATCACCTCTCTCCCTCCTTTGCTCAAGGGTATACATATTGAGCTCCGTTAATCTGTCCTCATATGTCTTCTGATGCAGTCCCTGCACCATTTTGGTTGCCCTTCTCTGGGCTGCCTCAATTTGGTTAATGTCCTTGTGAAGGTGTGGCCTCCAGTACTGCACGCAGTATTCCAGATGGGGCCTAACCAGTGTCTTGGAAAGAGGGATTATTACCTCCCTCTTACGACTTGTGATACCCCTACTAATACACCCTAACATCCTCCTAGCCTTACATACTGCTTTAGAGGTCTGCTTGGATGATTTCAGGTCATCGGTGATGATGCTGCCCAAGTTTCTTTCTTCCTTTGTGACTGCCAGCAACTCCCCTCCCAGCCTATAGGTGGCTTCAGGGTTTCTCTTCCCTATGTGCATGATCTTGCACTTCTTTGCATTAAATCCCAGTTGCCACTCTTCTGACCATTTTGCTAGTTTATCCAGAACTCTTCTCATTCTGCCCACCCCATCTGGATCATCTATTCTGTTGCAGATCTTGGTGTCATCTGCAAACAGACAAGCCTTACCCTCTAGTCCATCTGCAATGTCACTAATGAAGATATTGAAGGACTGGCCCCAGGACTGATCCCTGAGGTACCCCACTTGTGACTTACATCTCTTCTGACTCTATACCATTTACCACCACTCTCTGTTTTCTGCCCGTCAACCAGTTTGCCACCCAGCTGACCAACTTCTGACCCAGCCCGGGCCTACCCAGCTTATTTATCAATCTTCTATGTGGAACAGTGTCAAAAGCTTTGCTGAAGTCAAGGTAGGCGACATCAACTGCTCCCCCTTGGTCCACCACTCTGGTTACCCAGTCAAAGAAATCTATGAGATTAGTTGACAGGACCTTCCTTTGTAAACCCATGCTGTCTTGGATCCTGTGCCCCTATGGATTCCAGGTGTTGCACTATCCTTTCCTTAAGTGCCTCTATAATCTTGCCCACTACTGAGGTAAGACTGACTGGTCTGTAGTTCCCTGCCTCCTCCCTGCTACCACTCTTGTGAAGCGGGATCACATGAGCCCTTCTCCAGTCTTCTGTGACCTCTCCTATGCTCAGAGACTCACTAAACAGTTCTGCTAATGGCTCTGCTAGTTCCACCCTTAGCTCCTTAAGTACCCTGGGATGTATGCCATCAGGTCCTATTGCCTTGTCTACCCTGAGCTTAGCGTGCTCTTGTAGGACCCTTTCTTTTGTGAAGGGAGTAGTGCTCACCTCCCTCCCCCCTGTGTCCATGGTGCTGAGCTATGGGCCCTGCCCTACCTTCTCATCACTGAGCAAAAGTATCTATTTAGGATACATGCTTTTACAGGGTCCTCCTCCTCACATGCCCCGTTTTCTCCTTTGAGCTTAGCAATACCTCCTCTGAACTTTCTCCTTTCATTAATGTATCTATAGAAAGTCTTGTCACCTTCTTTTACTGTTCGTGCTAATGTTTCCTCAGTTTGGGACTTTGTCTACCTTACTGTGCCTTTCCTGCTTCCCTTAGGGCAGTTTGGTATGCCTCCCTATCTTTATCCCGCTGTGTTCCCTTATATTTCCTGAAGGCCAGCCTTTTGGCTCTGAATTTTTCTGCTACTGTATTTGAGAACCAAAGTGGTTTCCTTCTTCTTTTGCACTTCCTTTTTTGTCTAACACAATGGGATTTTGCTTCAAGTATTGCATCCTTAATGCCTGCCCACTTTGCCTGTACCCCCTCACCTGTGTTTCTTTTTGCCAGGGCTAGCTTAACTCTGTTGGCCATTTTATCAAAGTCAGCTCCTCTGAAGTCCCATATTTTTGCCTTGGAATGGGATGATTTAGATGTAGTGGCCAAACTGAACCATACCATGTGATGGTCACTTGCCCCCACGTGACCTTCTACCTGGAGATCTGTGATCCCTTCCCCTGTTAGTCAGTACTAGATCTAGGACAGCCCTGTCTCTTGTGGGTTGTTGTATCAGTTGTTTGAGGCCCTTCTGCTGCAGGGAATCCACTATGTGTCTAGTTCTGGCAGATGTTCCTGCTGGTATTGACCAATCTGTATCCGGCATGTTGAAGTCTCCCATTATCAGAACCTCCCCTTTGGCTGTCATGTTTTGTATCTCTTCTAACAGTAATGTGTCTATGTTCTCCCCCTGGTCTGGGGGCCTGTAGACAACCCCAGTTCTTATGGCTGTCCCATTTCCTGTTTCCAGGGTGACCCACAGCTCTTCTGGCTCCTTATGTGTATTCTGAATTTCTGTAGCTTTAATATTTGCATTGACATACAGGGCCACTCCACCCCCCTTTTTGCAACTCAGTCTCTTCTGAACAGTACATAGCCAGGTACTGAAGTCTCCCAAGTGTGGTTACTGGTAAACCACGTCTCACTAATTGCTACTATGTCCAGTTTAGCCTCTGACAATATTGCCTGCAGGTCTGGGATATTATTTCCCAGGCTGTGAGCATTTGTGTACATGATTTTCCATTGGCCAGATTTTGGTGTGTTAGTTATTGGGTGAGGTTTGGCATTTCCCTATAGTCATATGAGAGCGGACCTTTTTCTTACCTGGTGATGCAAATGAACTGCAAACATGCTGAATCCTGTTTGACCACTAGCTGAGGGGAAGGGTGTTCTTCCCATTCGACGTATGGGGTGCCCACCCTCTCCCCATTGCTAGTTTAAATATTCTGCAAAGACATCAAACTTCTGCCCCAATGCACTGACTCCTCCTTAGTCAGATGCAGTCCATCAAATTTAAAGAACTTTGCTCCCAGAACTGTTGCCAGTTCCTACAAATCTGTGTCCTTTTCCTGGCACCAGCCTTAAGCCACATGTTTAGCTCCTTATTTCCCCTTCTCTGACCTTCCGTCCATCTGCCTCCTCTCCCAGACTGGCAGGATCTCAGAGAAGGAGATGCCGGACGAAATGGATGATAGTTGTCACCAGCCTGGTCAGGTGTTCCTTGGTCTCCACAACTGACGGCTGGTGAGATCGATAGTCCCTATGTGTACCAGGATGTCAATGTTTTCTCATGCTTTGTGAACAATTTTAGCAATGTGGTCAGTGTCTCTCCACGCTGATGTACCTGGGAGACATCTGACCATTACCCCTGGCTGGAGATGGGTATCAACTCCCTGAATCATGGAGTCTCCTATGATCAGAAGTTTTTTGGATTTCCTTTTTGCTTTTTTTGTTTTGGTTCCTGATTTGGGAGAGTTTTGTTGTGCTAGCTCCTGTGCTGCAGTGTCCTGCTCTGCAGTGTCCTCTGCCCCTTTGTTTGATTTCAGAGATAGAGGCAGATACCTGTTTGTAGTGTTTATATGTTTTTGTAGGTAACATGTTGGAGAGCACAGAGTGATGGGGCACCCGATTTGGCCCTCCTAACCACCTGCCAACCTCCTGGACCAACTACCCTCTGCAGTCGAGGTTCTTCTGTTGGATGTTGGGGAAATGGCGGGTGGTTCTTATAATGTATTTCCTCTTGAATATGAAATTTGAGGTGTGCAATCTCTGCCCATGCTGCCCGGAGCTGAGCTCCAAGATCTCCAATGGCCCAGCATGTAGGACAGTGTCCTAAATCCTGTAAGACTGTCCTTCTGAAAGTGTTCCACAGTACCTGCAGTTAATGATATCCATTCCAGATAAGTTGCTGGGTTTATAACCTGGTCAGAGTAATTAGAAGGAAGAAAATGCAAGTAATGGTTTGATTTTGTGTTTTGTTTTCATATAACTTGTTATAACAAGTTAAATTACTAGTACCCCTGTAAATGAGCTCACCTTGTGGATGCCCCACTGATCTGGCCCTTCCTGTTTTGCCACAGGAAATGTCACAACTGTGGTACTCTATAAAGGGGTGTAGTGTTGGGTGGTTGGGGATGGGGGTGGGTGGCTGGGCCCTTCCCCTGCCGAAAAAGAACAACCACGGATGAAAGAATAATGAGGTAAGAGCAGAAACAATCAGTCAACAACAAATGCAGTAACCCTGAAAGCGTATCCTAATGTTAGGTAAAACAGTAAAACCTATAAAGCACCACCTGTAATAATTTCAGAGAAGATATACCCTGTAAGAAACACTTTGCTACAGAGAAAAATAAAGCAGTAACAGAAGATATACCTTGCAAAAGACAATTTGAATCAGAAGATTACAGCAGTAATCTGTTAGCACACACCTGTAGGCACACCTTGTAATAATGCAGAAGGTAGAACAGCAACAACAATTTGAATCAGAGAAAAATAAAGCAATGAAATGTTAGCAACAAACAGTAGCAATTCCTGTGAGTACAAAATAAAAACAACAGCACACAGTAAATCTGCTTAGCCAAAAGAAGTCTTAATCCTTTTCCCATGCTCTGGTAAGGTTCTCTGTGCTGTCCTTTCAAGCAATCTTAGAAGGAAAGAGCTCAGGTGAGGCTAGGTGCCTTGGCCAGCAAGTCAAGTATTTTACTATAGTGGCAGGATAGCATCAAAACATGGCGCATGCGACCATGGGGGTGCACTTGGCAGCAATAAGTCAGATTTGCAACCTAAGGGGATGGGTGGACCCAACAAAGGACAACCTGATATGAAGGATGATGCAGGGATGGGTACGGGGGCAGGAATGGAGGCAGGACAGCAGGAAACCAATATCAGAAAATTTGATGGGAAGATTAATGGATGCAATGAGCCATGTCTGCAGCTCAAACAGGGAGACAGTGCTATTCAGAACAGTTTATGCCACAATGTATGGGGGCGTGCAGGGTGAGTGAAGTGGTGGGCCATAACCAGGGGGTTACAATGGGGGATATAGAGTGGAAAGGGCGCAGTGGCACTACTAATAAGAAGATCAAAAAACGGATCAGCAGGGACAGGGCAGGAGAGTGTGGTTTAAAAGACATCTGCGGGCAAGCATTTGTCCGGTTGGGGCGCTGCACGCGTACGCTGCACAGCGACCTAGAGTGGAGGACATGTCCCTGTTCATACATGGGATGGTAGAGCAGTGTCGGGATACCAAGTGACTGCAGTAATGCGGAAAGGCCTCAGATTCCTGGGGGAGGCAGTGGAAGGATACTCCTCCCACTCATTTAGGATCAGGGCGACATCCATCTTGGCGGTGCAGGGTGGATGCCTGGGGGAGATCAAAGAGAAGGGCAGGTGGACGTCCGATTGTTATAAGAAATGTGTGAGAAAACTGCCACAATAACACTGTTTTCCTTTCTCCCCCTTAGCAGGTACAAATCAGGGGAAGGGGAAGGTGTGGGGGGGGTGCACAGGAAAGAAAAATTAATAATCACTGTTGCTTGCTCATACAGGAAGGGCCCGGAGGCTTGAAGCATGGATCTGTAGGCATTCATTCATACAATGGGTGGAGAAATGGGCAGCCAGGAGTCATGGGTTAAAGCAGTTGTGTTTGGACAGTGACACCATTCACCTGGTGTGGAAAGGTCGGAGGGGAATGAAGTGGGCGCAGCTATTACCCAAACTCAGGGGGCTCAAGAAGGAGCAGAGGAGGCCAGATCTGTTATTGCTGCATCTGGGAGGCAATGACCTGGGAACAAGGCCCTGGCTGGACATATTCTACCAGATAAAACATGACATGGAAAGAATTAAAGAATGGTGGCCGGACGTGGTGGTGGCATGGTCAGACACGGTACCCAGAAGGGTGTGGAGGCAGGCAGAAAGCCTTAAAGATATGGATACAGCCCGGAAGCACATGAACGCATGGGTCAGGAGATTGGTAGAGAGCATGGGGAGAATAATCATTCGGCATAGGATTATAGAAGGGGTGGACGAGTTTTATAGGGGCGATGGGATACACCTTTCGGAGGTAGGGTTGGCCTTACTTAACGCAGAGATAGAAAATGCCATAGAAGGTTGGCTAAAGAAAAGGGAAGAAGGCAGGTGGGGGGAGACCTGGGAACTCAGGGGAGGAAGGGGGAGGGCGAAAAGGGGGAGAAGTTCACCGTTCATCGCAAGCTGGAGGTGGACTAGTGGAAAAAGGAGGTAAAGGGCAGGAAAGAAAGGGAGGAAAACAAGCAAAAGGACACAGCAATGACACAAATCACGGAGCAGGGGCACGTGTGTACGCTGGTACCCCTTGACAGCAGAGGAGGAAGACAGTCCCCCCAGGATGTACGTCTGGGGGGGCAGACGAAGAAAGAAGAAAGAAAGATGGTACAATAAAATGGTGTCTAAGTTGTATCAGTGAGAAGGTATTAGATGTATATACTGTACTGTACAGGAATGTAATAAGAAGAGCTATCAATTGAAATGTAGAGATATGTCAATTGTGGAGATGTACAATGAAGTGATTATGAAAAAAAGTATTGCCAACTGAGCAACCACACATAAGTTGTCGGTGTGTTTTATTTGGAGGGGCTCTGGGGACAAGAGTCAATTATGTATGAGGCTTGTAATTTTTCCTTTTGGCAAGCACGGTTGGCCTGTATTGGAAGAACTGGCATTTCACAGCAGAAATAAAGAATGTAGGGGGACAGAGAAGATAGCTGAGATAAAAACTGAAAAACTGAATTCTGTCTCAGTTATGTTTTGAAAAGCTTTCCCTGAGAAAGGAAAACCTCTTTAAATAACACCACTGCTGAAAGTCGGCCCTGTGAAATTCTCTCTTTAAAGCAGTTCATGAGTTCAACAGCAAAGGATTATTCAGATGCCAGGTTTCCTGGGACTGAATGGGTTCTTGGTGAAAGATGAACTCCTTCACTCTGAGTCTGCAGAGGATTATTTTTCTTTTGTTCAGCCAACATGTTTCAAATCAAACTAACTATTGAACCTGAACAGGGCGGGTGTGGGGTAATCCTAACATGCTTATGACTAGACCGCCCCTGCATAAAGGAATTTGGACTTCGTTTACTCTTTTTGAAAGTTCCAGCGGAAAACACATTCCATCTAGATCTGGGCAGAAAGCCAACCACTGTTTTGAAATGGAGATTAAAAAAAAAAACATGCAGGAATGGAAAGCTGCTTAAAAGTTGTGTATGAAAATGAGAAACGGTATTCTTTTGCACTCATCTTGGGAATTTGCTGGAGTTATGGTTTTCTATTTTATCCTGGTTAAATAAGAAAGAGTTACTCTGGGGGTTACACACTAAATGACTGTCAGAGATAACACTCAAATGTAAAATTATGTATAAACTTTAGCACAGAAGTTTGTGCAGCACTTAACTGAAGACAGAATAACCTGGAGGTCACTAGGCCAACAATTAGGTCAACACTGCTGGCCAACCAGGACACTGAATTTTCTTTATGAAAAGAAAGACAACTAAATAAATGTGAAAGAACAGTGACACAAGTAACCAGACAGTAGCAAGAACCCGCACAACTAAGCCAATGTAGCTGCACACTCAAAATTAGACTGTCTGATTCAGTGGCGTCAACTGCCTCCGATGCTCTACACCCACTCCCTCTTCTTGTGGCATCCAATCAATAGTCCCAGTCTCACTGGTTTGCCCTCTGTATCCCAGTCTTCAGCTGATATAATCTGTGTCTTCTCCTGTCTACTGATGCCCATACTGCAACATTAGTAACTGGTGCTTCCCATGTCTCAGGACCTCCCCACCTTGTTCATTCAAGATTCCCTTTTTGCAGTCAACTTTTCTGGAGTGCCACCTCCTGCCATCCATGCTTTCTTGCCTCTGACCCTACCAGCTCACTCTCTGCCACCCTGGGACATTCACGCTGCACACAACATGACTTCAATGCTAGGATCGACAGAGAACTCTTGCAGTTTGAACAAGACTTCTTCTGAATGATGGACTTGCTGGGCCTTGCACAAGTTCTTACTTCTACGATCCATGGACACAGTCATGCCTTAGGCTTAGTATTTTCATGGAGGCTTGAGGTAGGTAATCTTGAGAAGGAATCCGGTCATTTGATCGGGATCACTGCATGGTAAAGTTTGCATTCATCCCCTCCCCCCGTGGTCATCCCCCTGTGGAGATCACATGCTACTGCCCTTTAAAGGGGTTGTCCCCAGCAGGACTCCAGGCAGTAATGGACCTCTCAGGCATGATGGTTGCTTGTGGGGCAGGATTGGGAGAAGTAGTGATAGCTTGTAACAGGGCTATTACCCGGCTCTCGATTCTGTTGCACCTGTGCGTACACTACCCAGGCCTTCTTGCATGAGAACCCCATGGTTTGATGGGGAGCTCAGGGAGATGAAGACCAGGGGTCAGAGGTTGGAGTGTTGCTGGCGAAGGTCCAGGACTGATGGGGACAAGCAGACTTTAAGAACTCACTATGGTGAGTGTCAAAGAGCAATCTCCCATAAGAAGGCAGCATTCCTGTCCAGGGAGAATGCTTCAGGGAGAACAGACCAGCTCAGCTCTTTCAGACTGTAGACACGTTACTTCATCCTACCTGTCTACAGCTGATAAGTGCAGTTTCAACTGACGTGCGAAGAGTTCGCTTTGTTCTTCTCTGGTACAGTGTCTATCAGGTCTGGGATTATCCCAATGGGGCTGTTGTGGCCCTGCAGAGTAGACGTGACTGTCAGCAGGAGCACTCCCCCTGTCTGGAGTGAGTTTAGGTCGGTGGGGGTGGAAAGGATCTCTGAGGTAATCTCAAAGTTACGGTCCACCTGTTGTGAACTGGACCAGAACCCGACATGTCTCCTAATGGGCTGTGTGGGGCCTGAAGGTCCAGTGTTGGCTGAGATTGTCTAGTGCTCTCTCTCAGAGGGGTCTTTCCCTATCACTTTGAAAGCTGCGCTGGTGAAGCCCATTCTGAAGAAACCATCTTTGGACCCAGACTGCTTACTGAATTATAGCCAGTTCTGAAAAGGCAGTGGCACAGCAGCCCAAGGCACATCTCACTATTTTTGACATCTCCAGCCTTCTCCAGTTGGAATTTAGATCTAGGCACGTACAGAAACCACGCTAGTCAGGGTGCATAATGATCTCCTCAGGGCTAGAGATACAGTGGAGCAGTCAATTCTCATTCTACTTGCTCTCTCTTCAGCATCTGACACTGTGGACCAGGTGTGTTGTCAGATCACCTTAGGGAGCTCTGTGGGTTCACTGGCACTGTTATTAGCTGGTCTGAGTCCTTTCTCACAGACAAGATGCACAGTGTGGTAATGGCGAACTTCTCCTCACACCCGAAAGCCCCTGTCTTGTGGAGTACCTCAGGGTTCAATACTCTCACCCATGTTGTCTGCAGTGTACATGCTGCCCCAGGGGAAGAACTTCAGATGATACGGTTGGAGTTTTCATGGCTATGCAGATGACACCCAACTGTATTTGTCATCTGCACATGGGCCACCTCACATGGCTGAATTACCAAGTCTGTGCCCGGCTAAGATCCAGGACTGGATGTCCTCTAGCTAGCGGAAGCTCAACCCAAACAAGACAGAGGTTCTGATGACTGAACCTGGCTGTTAGCAGAATTCAGAGGCCACGAGAGAGGTGGCTGGTCTAGAGCTTGGTTCCTCTTACCTTGTAGTCTCTGCCAAGGTGAAGAATCTGGGGGTCATTCTGGATGATAGGTTGACACTTGTGGCTCAGTGTCTGCTGTCTGGAGTGGCTTTTACCAGCTCAGGAACGTTGCCCACATTAAAGCCTTTGTCCCACCTGATGACCTGCCATCACTAGTTCATACTTTTGTGACTTCCAGACTCGACTATTGTAATACTCTTTACTTCAGGGTTAGTGAAAGAATCCTATGTCGCCTGCAGCTGGTGCAGGATGCAGTGTCCAGGTTGCTGACGGGCCTTCCAAGGTCCAGTCATGAGAACCTGGTCCTGCGTGACCTGCACTGGCTATTGGTGAAATGGCAAATCACCTTCAAGGTTAGTTTACTGACCTACAGAGCCCTACATAGGCTGGGTCCTGGCTACTGAGTAACTCCTTGACTCTCTACCATACCCATTGCCCTCTCCAGTCCTCCAAGGTGGGCCTCCTAGCAGTTCCCATGGCACAGCTCGAATCATCTGATGACTGAGCTTTTGAGGTGACTGGATCAGCCCTGTGGAACTCACTTCCAAGATCCTTCAGGAAGGCACCCTCACTGGAGGTCTTTAAGAAGGGCCTGAAATCTTACCTATTCAGGGAGGCCTTTGGATCATAGGTAGGGCCCCTGACATACTGGTTGCTATCAGACTTGAAATTAATTATTTTGGTTACTTTATTATATTTTAATTTCTACCTGTCTTGTTTATTATTTATTATATAGTTAGTAAGGAGATGTTGTATTTGAAATGTTTTGTGTATGCATTTTCCTGACCTTTATACAGCACCCTGAGCTCCAGGGAATGGGTGCTCAACAAACAAAATTTTACTTACTTACTAACACACAAAAGTGACGACACTGGCCAACTGGACTGGTAAATGGAGATTGGTGTGGCCTGAAAACAAAACTAACAACCTCGGTTTACCACTAAAGTTGAATCCTGTGGTACCTTGTTTCACATACTATATATAGTTCGCTTTTCAACTACCACTCACTACACATAAATTCCCAATTTATATATGCCCCTGAACTGGCAAAGGAAATCTGGTAAAAAGGAAGATGAGAGGGAGAAATGTTAGGCAGGCAGGGTAAGAGTAGGAGGGCAAGCAGAAGGCAGTCATTCCAATGACAACTTCTGCTCAGTATTCATAGTGGAGGATAGCAAAAAGTGAGGGATGCTGCATTTATTTAGTTTTGTGGGAAAGGAAGGCTAATTAATTCTACCTATTGTCAGCCTCTTCCAGGGTGGGGTGCAAACTAACGTACTAAATTACATTAAGCTATTGTCTGGGACACCGGCGAAACTCCCCAACTCTTGCCAGTAGAAGAACTCTTGTCCATCTGACAGGCAGCCAAAATGGCGGACATGGAGGATAAAGCTGGAGAAGGTGAAAGCAGAAAAAAACCACATACATGTACAAAGTATTGCATGGAAGACTACTGTTGTTGCCATAATGCACTGCATTGCACAAATGAGTCCAGAAGTGTCCAAAACTGGGACTCTGCCTTCTGTTCCTGCGTCTATGGAAGTACCAGAACTAATCGTGCCTAAGTCTAAATAGAAAGCAATCTTACAAGAAGCTGATGAACTCACCTCCAGCAGTGAAGAAACTATGCAGACGGAGGTAATCCATGAAGGAGTGTAAAGACATAGAGCTGGAGAAGGGGAAGTCAGCTACAGAACACAATTTACTTGCGCGCTTATCTGAAGAGGAGGAATGCACTGCTTAAGAACAGCACGGAAAATGGAGTACAGCACAGCTGATTAAAGAAACTGAAGTGCCAGATCTCTGCTTGACAGCCTCCGCCACATCACCAACACAGATGGCACGGAAAGAACACAAAGAGGTAGGGAAAACACTGCGGCTCCGGCAAGAGAGACTGGCCCCCATGTAGCACCCGACTGAAGAATGAACAGTAGAGAATGCTCTATGAGTCATAGGGTGAGATCATTCCCCTGACAGATACAAAATGATATCGGGAACTATACCAGCAGCTGAGGAGAACCAGAAAGTGGCTTCCCCGGTAAGACTTTTTACTCCTTCTAGGCCAAGGATAGCCTCAACTGCCTCCCCCTCATCAAGATGAGGTAATGAAAACGGTGGGTCTAAGGAAAAGAGGTCAAACAAAAAGGGTAAATGCTTAGTCCCCCCCCCCCCCGTAGGTTACTCTGAGAAACAGGTTCAGGGTCCATCAGGAGAAACGACAATGGGAGGATACTGAGGAAGAGGAGGAAGACTGAGGCCTCAGTGTCCTCCTCCCTAAAAGATTTCTCATCAGACATAGAGGGTTTGGCTTCAGAGTTCTCTGAGGCCAAGAGGGTCCAGCGTAAGACAAGATCAGTCATTAGGATAACCTGAAATGTGCAAAATCATACACACCATCGCATGTATTTAGGGAATACATTCACTACAGTGTCTCTCAATGTGAACAGAATTAAGTCCTTCAAAAAAATGTATAACTACATTATCCCTCCTTAGACTCAACACCTAGCAATGTGTTTTTTATTCAAAACACTAATTTAAAAACTCATTCTGAAATTAAAACATGCCAGCAAAAAAATGGGCTTCGGGTACATCCTTTTGGTCGGAAGGCGCGGACACATGCGATGGGGTGGGGACACTGTTTGGGGGTTACAAAGTCTCTGTTGTTCGAGTGGCGGAAATCTCCCCAGGAACAGCCCTACTGAGTGATGCTAACTATTTCGTTAGATTTGTGAGTGTTCATATGCCTCAGTCAAACACATAGAAACATAGACTTTGACGGCAGATAAAGACCACTTGGCCCACCCAGTCTGCCCATTTCCCTACCTACTGGATAAGCTGCAGGTTCTAGTTAACCAACAGCCTACTTCCTGCAACCCCCCACTATAATTGCCTTATGTCTATCCCATGCAAGTCTGAATTCCCCCACTGTTTTAGACCCCACAACCTCCCCAGAAAGGCGGTTCCATGCGTCCACCACTCTCTCCGTGAAAAAGAATTTCCTCACATTACCCCTGAGTCTTCCCCCCTCTATCTTTAAATTGTGCCCCCTTGTTCGTGCACATCTCTTTTTCTGAAAGATGCTACCCTCCTGGAGTTTGTCGATTCCCTTGAGGTACTTGAAAGTTTCTATCATGTCCCCCCGTCCCTCCTTTCATCAAGGGTATACATATTAAGCTCTCTCAGTCTCTCTTCATATGGTTTCTGATGCAGACCCTGCACCATTTTAGTTGCCCTCCTCTGGACTGCTTCCATCCTGTCTATGTCCTTGTGTAGATGGGGTCTCCAAAACTGCACGCAGTACTCCAGATGGGGTCTCACCAACTGTCTGTACAGAGGGATAACCACTTCCCTTTTTCTACTTGTGATGTCCCTCCCTATGCATCCCAGTATCCCCCCAGCTCTCCTTACTTTTCACATTGCTTACCCATCTTTAGGTCACCTGATATGATTACTCCCAGGTCCCTTTCCATTATTGTTGTTGCTAGTACCTCCCCTGCCATTGTGTACTCTTCTCCTGGGTTTTTGTTTCCCAGGTGCATTACTTTACCTTTCTTTGCATTGAATCTAAGTTGCCATACATCTGACCATTCCTCCAACTTTGGCAGGTCCCTTCTCATCCTTTCTACCCCCCCCCTTGTGTATCAACTATGTTACAGATCTTTGTGTCATCTGCAAAGAGGCATACCTTTCCTTGCAAACCCTCTGCAATGTCACTTACAAAGACGTAAAAGAAGACTGGACCCAGTACGGAGCCCTGAGGTACTCCACTAGTAACTTCCCTTTCTTTGGAATGAGTTCCATTCACTATTACCTTCTGTGTCCTGTTGTGCAGCCAGTTAGCTGCCCACACTACCACCCTGGGACCCACTCCCAGGCTGGCTAACTTGCTTATTAATCTTTTGTGTGGTACTGTGTCAAATGCCTTGCTAAAGTCTAGGTAGGCCATATCCACAGCCCCTCCCTGGTCTATTACTTTGGTCACCCAGTCAAAGAAATCAATTAGATTTGTCTGACATGACCTTCCCGCTGTGAATCCATGCTGCTTTGGGTCCTGTGGTCCACTGACCTCTAGGTACTCAACAATTCTTTCTTTCAGAAGTGATTCCATCATTTTCCCTACCACTGAGGTCAAACTAACAGGTCTGTAGTTTCCTGCTTCAGCCTTGCTTCCACTTTTGTGAAGGGGAATCACATCTGCCCTCCTCCAGTCCTCAGATACCATGATTTGTTAAAAAGTGTGGTCAGTGGTGTCACTAAGTCCCCCCTTAGTTTTTTTAGGATTCTGGGATGAATCCCATCAGGCCCCATTGCTCTGTCCACCTTGAGTTTTAGGAGTTCTTTCAGGACTCTTTCTTCTGTAAATGGACTGGTGTCAACCCCCCTACCCAGAGTGCTTCTATTGTTTGGTTTAGGCAACTCCTCCTCTTCTTCTATTGTGAATACTGTGCAAAAGTATTCATTCAGTATCTCTGCCTTTTCACTTTCTCCCTCTGCCCACCTCCCCTCTCCTTTATTAATCTTCACTATCCCTCCCTTAACCTTTCTATGCTCCCTAACGTACCTATAAAAGGTTTTATCCCCCTTCTTAACTGAGTTGGCTATCTTTTCCTCGGTTTGGGCCTTTGCTTTTCTGACTGCCTTCCCCACTTCTTTCTGCTTTAATTGATACAGTCCCTATCGTGCTGCTTCTGTGATTCTTTATACTTTTTGAATGCAGCCTTTTTCTCCTTAACCTTCCCTGCCACCTCTTTTGAGAACCATAGTGGTTTTTTACTCCATTTTGTTTTCTTTATTTGTTTCACACAAAGGCTTGTTGCCTCTATGATGGCAGTTTTGATTTTTCTCCATTGTTCTTCCACCCCTCCTTCCTGCCCATTTGTTAGTACATTCCTTAGGCACTCACCTATTTTGCCAAAGTCAGCCCTTCTAAAGTCCAATATCCATGTTTTTGTATGGCTTGTCTCCATGGTTGTGCTTATTGTGAACCATACTGTGTGGTGGTCACTTGCTCCCAGATGGCTACTGACTTCTAAATCTGTGATCCTCTCTCCATTTGAGAGTACCAGGTCTAATATTGCTCCCTCCCGAGTGGGTTCTAACACTAGCTGTCTAAGGCATGCCCTCTGTAGGGCATCGAGAATGACCCTGCTCTTGGATGTGGCTGCAGTACATGTTGTCCAGTTAACATCTGGCATATTCAGGTCCCCCATCAACAGTATCTCCCCTTTTTCAGCCATTTTGAGAATGTCCTCTATCATTTTCTTGTCCCTTTCCTCCCCTTGAGATGGGGGTCTGTATACAACCCCTGTGCGGATTGTGATGCCATTTTCTGTCTCCAAGGTAACCTACAGTGCCTCTTGTCCTCCCCCTTTACTTTTTAGTTCTGTAGCTTTGATCCCTTCCCTTATGTAGCGAGCTACTCCACCTCCTCTTTTACCCTTCCTGCCCTTCTGTAGATTGTGTACCCTGGTATGTTGACATCCCAGTCACGGTTCTCCGTATACCATGTTTCCGTGACTGCCACAATATCCAAGTGTTCCTCTTCCATCAGGGCTACTAGCTCAGGAAGCTTGTTTCCCCAGACTACGGGCATTGGTACTCATTGCCCTCCATATAATGTTGGCTTTATCCTTTTCCCCATCCCTGCTCTTATATCCTTTGTCTATTTCTCCATTTACCCTGTCCAGCCCTCTGTCAACCTCTGTACCTCAGTGTTTACCTTACCACTGCCATGTTTTGTGGGGGAGGCTGACATTCCTGCTTCCTATCAGCGTCTCCCCCCTTGGCTAGTTTAAAAGCTTGCCAAGGAAGCATTTAAACCTATCACCTAGGAGCTTGGTTCCCTTCCTGGACAGATGCAGACCACCATGCCAGTACAGACCTTCATCTCTCCAGGTGGACCCCCAGTCCCCAATGAAGTCAAAGCCCTGTGCTCTGCACCAGTTTTGCAACCATTCATTAAACTGCATGGTGTGCATTACCCTAGCATCACCCCTGCCATAGACTGGCAGCACCTCTGAGAAGGTTACCGTGCTTGCTACCTGTCTGAGGCTCCTCCCCAACTCCACAAATTCATCCTGCACTGCCCTGATCTCATGCCTAGCTAGGTCATTTGTCCCAAGGTGGACAATGATATCTAGTTCCCTCTCTTGTGATGCTGCTTCTGCAATCCTGAGGATTTGTTTCCTGTCCCTCCAAGCCACAGCACCAGGCAGGCAGGCACCTTACTTCCCTCTCCCCTCCCTTTTCCAGTTCTACCCCCCTAACAACTGAGTCCCCTACCAGAAGCAGTTTCCTTCCCCTGTGGTGTCCCTTGCCACCCTTTTGTGGGTCTCCCTTGTGGATGTCCCCAGCATTCTTCTTGGTCTCCACTGAGGGTGTCATCATAGAGGAACCTTGCTCTGCTATACTGGCATATGATTTGTGAACAGGTACAACTAAAGGGATTCGCCTCTGTTCCACCACCCTCACCCTCCCAGAACCCACTGTGGTCCAACTGCTCCTCATACTTGGCAGCCTCTGTGGCAGTGGTTGTGGCACTGGTGCTCTTTGGATGGGGGAGTCCTCCATAGTCCTTGCCAGTTGAGCCTGGAGATGGGCAACTGCCTCCCTCAGAGCTGATAGTTGCCTGCAAATAGGGCAGCAATGCAGTTTCCTGGAAAACTGCTGCCCCACAGCCAGTGCATTGCACCACTCCCCACATGTCTCTCTCTCTTACAATATGTAATATATAATTTTTTTATATATATATATATTTTGGTGTGTACTTACCCTTTATGCACTTGCTGAGTTATTAAGAATATGACAGTTCCGTCCCAAGACCTGTTAAGGAAGTGATGTCAGAACTTTGACTATAAAGTAAATGCCATGCCTGGGACAGGTGGGGTGAGGGGAACGGTGGGTGGATAGTCCACAACCACCAGTGACTGTTAGAAACAATCAAACACACCACTGCTCCAACACCCTGGTGAGTAGTGCCCTTCTTTACAGTAATTCAACCAACACCTGGATCTGAAACTGGATTACACCAGTAGTTTATAGTAATTGATCAATGCTGGAATGTTCCACCCAGAACAATTGGCTATGATGCAGGCCTCCCTGACTAGTGAAGACAACTTCCCCCACCTGAGGCTCTGTCTGGCTTCAAATCACAAACTGTAGCCTTTGCTATTAGACGTAAACAGCCACCACCAGTAAATTATTTCAACATATTTTGATACACACTGTCACAGAATACTAGTAGACAGTCCAGTTAAGTTACCCATAAAGGAAAATCAAATATGCAGTTATTTCAACCCTTCTGAAGTTACTCGCAAGATAAGTAGTTTTAAAAAAACCCTACCTGATTTAAAACCTAAAATAATTAAACACAAAGCAATACCAATGTAATACTGTAAAGGAAAACCTCCCTCAGATGTAAGCAAGAGTAAGATTTGTTTCAGATTTCTAGTCCAATATAGTATCCCCCATGCAGCTCTCAGTTGTTTCAAAGCACTCCCTGTTAACACAACTTCAAGAAGATGGGCTTTATTCTCATAAGTAAGACCATATTTGTATGCATGTAAGACTGTAATCATGGGGTGGGGTGGATGGAGATTTTAGTTGTGGTACACCTTTAAAGTCTGTCCCAAAACAAAAACTTACTGCGATACAATTTATTTATTTATTTATTTATTTTTAAATTAGAAACAGTCTACATGCCATTAAGATGCTTATCAGACCATTCACCCTCAGGACAGGCTACATATATAAGAAATAACCTGGAAAGCAGGATAAATTATTTTTTTTTATCTCTGACTCAGTTACAGTGCCCTACTCTACCTCTAGTGGAAAACATCTGATCACCTAGTGATAGTAGTGAGCAGTAGTACAGTCTATCCCCCCAACCCCCGAACAAAAGATCTGGAGACTAAATAATGAATTATTAATTATTAATGAGAATGCTTTGTTGACTGATGAAGTAACAAAATTCTATAATGACAGCCGGACAGTTTGTTGCATTTTTGCTAGACCCAGGGAATGGCAGGAAGACACAAAGATGGAATTAAAGTTCTTGTTTATATCATCAGGCAGGAAACAAAAGAGGACACACTTACCCTTTAAAGGATGTGAGGCTTGGGTGGAGCACAGGGTTATTAGGACCATCAGAAATGAACAAGGGGAAGAAATCACAGATTTGCAAGGTGTAACCCCCCTGCAAATGGGGGTTCCCAAAAGACTTCCAGGAGCTTGCTTGAATGCTCCAAGCCTGAATGGTGTTTGGCATTTAAGCCATTTATCAGTGAGTGTTTTTACAACCTCTGGTACTGTCTCTTTAAGAGCTGTCTGCTTGCAGACATAATTAATTTGTATGGGGGAACTGTGTGCTTCTCTGCTTGAGTACCACTCGAGCTGCTGCCAATTCACTCCATTTTTGCAGTCACTAGGAGTGCAAAGGGAACCTATCTGAAAGATGTAACTGTTTGCCAGAAATCATTTACAGTAAAAATGAAATTACAGTTTGTCTAACCTGTTTTCTTTTGCAGTCAGAACAGTGTCTGCCTAGTTCCCCATTCTGGTTTTGAACTGCTGAACTGGACCAATCAGTGTGGGGTAAGCTAGCTCTAAAATGGTGCCTTGGACGAGTCAGAACTTGGACTCGTAATCTGAGCCAGCCACAAGAGGATTGTATGGGCAGTGACTCTAGAAGATGTAGTTTAGACTTCAGCACCTTTTTGGACCAACAGCAGCAGTCTATTGTGAGTGACAGCCAATCTAGTCAAGAACTGGGAGGAACTCAAAGGAAGTGCCGGTTTTGTCGGTTGGAGTTTCAGTTGAGCTTTGGCAGTGAAGAAGGAAGGCCCTGTGCTTTTCAGTGTGCAGTTTTAGTCAAAAGTGTGTAAGGCCCAGAGTTCCGGTCTGCAGCTTGTGTAACAGCTTGTTAGGACTGAATCGGCCCTGTGAAAGAATCAAAGGATCTCTGAAGAGAGAAACCAGGCTCACCCTGTAGAAGACTGGAGGAATTGCCGAAAATTGCACTCAGTCTGTCAGAACTGAATCTGCTGTGTGTTCTCCGGGTATTGTGCAGTATTGCGATCGGGATACAGATGCAGCCTGCCTGGTATAGTGCTTTCTTTATATGGATGTCTGAAGAGGTTTGTGTACCTCAAGTGAACCCTGCTGACATTAAGGACCCTATATCTTATTTGGAGGTCGTGAGTACTAATTCAGGGTGCTCCTGTTGGTGCCACATTAAATCCAAATGGAATTACTGTACTGCTGACTGTTTAATTCTCCTTTTCTCTGTGTGAAAGGGCCCCTACCAGCTGCCACGGTTTGGACTAGCCACTGGGCTTGGGTACCCAGGGACAGTAACTGATAGGGATAGGCCTGTGCACAGAGCCATAGGTAGATTATTAGAGTGATAAGCTAATTAACCTGATTTCCCCTGTCCTTGTTATATCCCTAACTAAATCAGAGCTGCTTGTTTCAGCAAAGTTATACTGCCTGAGGTATTTGTCTGTGTTAAGTACTGTACTATGATTGTTGCACTGTATCTCATTTCACAGGAGGTCCCAGCGCGGAACCAGACCTGGGGGTAAGTGTATACTGTGAAGGTAATTCTGATATATTGTGTGGGCCACTAGTGGGAAGAAGGGGGTTGCAGTGTCCCAGAGGGCTGTGACCAAGTTAGTTTAACTATTGCAAACCCTGACCTCTGGGTGGAGGCACCCGCCATTGGATCCAGGCCCCTCAACCTGTTAGTGGCAAATCAGGCAGGGTAGTAGCCCCTGGGATAGCGCCATCTAGGGTTACATCTTGGAGGCTACCGCTGGGATTGTGTGTCCTCTAGTGGCCATATTCTGAACCACTGTTAAGAAAAAATGGGTACTCCGACAGAAGTGGCTGTGCACCGGCTGGTGGAGTGGTGTACTGGGAGAGATCGACCCCCAAAATGCTATGCTTATCCTGGACATCCCCTGGTATCAATACGGACACTGTGCAGGAGTACTTTCCAAGGTGGAAGGTTTACAAAACCCTGTGGTGGTGGGTCGACATGCTAATCTGCTCACCCACACTTTCCTGGCCCTAGTAGAGTTTAAGGATCCATAGATAGCTCAAAGTGCCACAGACCATTACCCCAGAGGAGCCCTCACTGCTTGGAGTGATAACTAAGAACAGTAAAGACCGGGGAATGAGCCCCCACCACTATCTGAAACTTTTGAGGAGAAATTTGCTAAATGGTTGCTGGGGAAGGAAAACTGTGGAGGACTTGGAAGAAACTATTCTTGCCACCTGGGGTGTTCCTCCCCCAACACCTTCTCCAGCTCCAGTGCCGTAATGGTGGCTGAACCAATGCAGACTCCAATTTCTGCACCTGCCATTAGTCACGACTCTTACGAAGGTTGAGAATCTTCTCTGGCACCCTCCCACCCCAAGGGAGGATGACTGGGAGACCTGGATAGACTATGTTGCCCCCAAGTGCTAGAATGGCAATGCTCGGAAGCCGAGCGAAGAGGGTTAGTGAGAGCCTCCGAGGTCCTGCCCTGGCTACCATTCGTGCTAAACGGGCCAGTAACCCTGAAGTGACTGCACAGGGCTCATCTTGAGGCCCTGGAGAATGTGTATGGGAGCCCAGATTCTGATGAGGACCTATGGTGGAGAGTAAGAGATGCACAACAGTACCAAGGGAGTTGTTGTCTGTGTATGTATCTCGGCTGGAAAAATTGTTGCAAGAATGCCTCAGAAAAGGTAGTTTGCCAGCGATTGAACTGGACCGAACCAGGCTGGACAGGATCCTTAAGTCTGCCCCTTCTCAGAACTGCTGTTGCTTCAGTTACGCCTGGCAGATCGACTGGAATCCCCACCCTCCTATGATGAGTTAATGAGAGAAATTGAGGAGTTGAGAAAAGACGACCTCGGGAGGGACCTGCACCAATAGCTAGGCACGACCCGAGTGACTGAGGGTGACCCATCAAGTGAAGTTCGGGGGCAGAGGTTGGTAATCAATGAGTGCTCGGACAAGGAAAAAGATATGCCACAATGGGGCGAACTGTTGAGAGAGATCCGGAATTCAAAACAGTCCCTTATGAAGGCCATAACACCTAAAAGCACGGGCCCTGACCTATATCCGACTGCATCTGCTATGGGGGTGGGGGTACCCACCCATATCTCCCTGCTGATAACAGCTCCAAACTCAATTCCTTGACCATGGAAGTGGAGAAACTGACGAGATGTCTCCAAATGCTTATCACGCCGCAGACAGAGATGGCACCAAGGTTTCCAGTTAGCAATACCCCCGCCCTGGCTCCCAGTGTGGCGCCTCGGCCAGCTCAAACTCCAGAAAGTATGTTTTGCTATAATTGTGGGAAAGATGGGCACATGAAAGGGAATGCCAGTCCCAAAGACACTGACAAAGTTGCATATAGGCTACAAGGAGGCTTGGAGAACAAATCAGTGGTTAAGAGTTGTGAAAATGATCCAGTGAGGGCACCCAAAATACTAACTCACGTCCTTTTGTGGCAAGGTCAGTTGCCCAGGCCCCCCCTATCTCGCCTCTCAGACTGGTCCAGAATAGTGGGTCCCTCCATGGAGACCACTGAAAGGTGAATGGAGTGTCTACAAGAGCTGTATTAGACAGTGGCTCCCAAGTGACAATTATGTTCCAAGATTGGTATCAGAAGCATTTGTCAGACGTACCCTTACAACCATTAGAAGGACTGCATGTATGGGGGTTAAGTGAGAAGGCCTACCCCTATTCCGGGTATATCCGAATTTGGCTGTCTTTCCCCACCTCCGTGGCTGGAGTGGCCGAACAAGTAGAGACCCTAGCCTTAGTGTGTCCCCCCACTGGACTGTATGATGGTGTCCCTTTGTTGATTGGAACAAATGCTCATATGTTCGGAAGGCTGGCACAGTTGTGTTATGAAAAACAGGGGTCAAAGACTAGTAGAGCTTTAAGAGTTCCGGCTTTAATTAAGAAGGCCTATGAGGCACAGAGAGATGCTGAAAAAATAGAACCAGAGGAACCGGTCGGAATTGTATGGAAGAAGGATCCTGAGTCTCCGATCCTGGCGCCAAATGCCCAGTGTACCTTACAGGGAGAGGTCCGTATCAGAAAGGATGTTAAGAATAAAATATTAATGTTGGATGCACCAGGCGATGGAAATTGCCAGAGGGACTGCTGGTCAAGCCTTAGTATTTTGCCCGCTAGAGCCCATGCTTATGCCAGAAGGGTAATGGTCCAAGTTCATAATGTGTCTGAAAGAGACATTCGAGTAAACAGAGGTTGCATCCTGGCTAATGTGCATTGTGCAGACACTGCAGTGCTACCCAGCAGCAAGAGTTCAAGGAAGAATGACAGAGTAACGCCTGACTTGTTTGATTTCAGCACTCCCGCTGCCAGCTGAATGGAAAGTGAGGATCAGTGAGAAGCTTGCCCAGAGAGACCAGGTGTTTTCTTTAAAGGAATGGGGCGTGGGATGCGTGCAAGGGGCTGAGCACAATATCCGGCTGCATGACGAAAGACCATTTCGTGAGAGGTCTCGGCGCCTGGCACCTGCTGACATAGATGATGTGAGGCGGCATCTGCAAGAGATGTTAGCTGCTGGTGTAATACAAAGAATCCAGAAGCCCTTATGCTTCCCCATTGTGGTAGTGAGGAAAAAGAATGGAACAGTAAGGATGTGTGTGGATTATCGCACCTTAAACCGGCGGACTATCCTGATCAGTACACAATGCCCGCATTCAGGATGCTTTGGACTGCCTAAGCGGGAGCAAGTGGTTCTCTGTGCTGGATCTCCGCGAGTGGGTACTATCAGATCCCGATGGCCCCAGAGGACCGTGAAAAGGCAGCCTTATCTGTCCGCTTGGCTTCTATGAATTCATGAGGATGCCTCAAGGGATTTCAGGTGCCCCCAGCCACTTTTCAACGATTGATGGGCGTGCAGTGGGGACATGAACTTACTAGGTGCCTGGTATACCTAGATGATGTTATTGTGTTTGGCAGCTCACTGGAGGAACATGAGAGCAGATTATTTAAGGTATTGGACCGACTGGAGGACTTTGGCCTTAAACTGTCCATTGATAAGTGTCAATTCTTTCAAACATCAATAAAGTATGTGGGACACATAGTATCCACCGAGGAATAGAGACCGACCAAGTAAAGTTGAGGCCTTGACCACCTGGCGCAGCCAAAAATCTAAAAGAACTGCAAAGATTCCTGGGATTCTGTGGTTATTATCGCGTTTCATCAAGGACTATTCAAGAGTGATCCGCCTTTACTTAACCTTACTCAAGGGTATCCCCAACCCACAAAAATACCAAAAGTCAGCGTCCCTCAAGACTGAAAGAGTGTATTTTCATCCGGTGAAGTATTTGGGGCCCGCTGGACTCCTGATTGTGAGACTGCTTTTCATGAGATCATTTATCAACTTACCCATGCTCCAGTGCTGGCCTATGCCGATCCAAGAAAACCTTATGTCCTGCACACTGATGCTAGCTTGCAAGGGTTGGGGCTGTGTTGTACCAAGAACACGAGAATGGCCTGAGACCAGTGGCCTTTGCCAGTAGAGTCTGACCCCATCTGAAAAGAACTATCCTGTACATAAGTTAGAGTTTCTAGCTTTGAAGTGGGCTATTGTTGACCAATTCCATGAGTACTTGTATGGGGCTAAAATACTAGTAAAACTGACAATAATCCTTTAACCTATGTGCAGACCTCAGCTAAGTTGGATGCCACTGGCCATAGGTGGCTTTCTGCATTATCTACATCGACTATGCTCTCGAATACCGAGCAGGTCTGAACCACATAGATGCTGATGCTCTCTCCAGGAGGCCTGTTCCCAGAATGATTGGGTCCGATTGGCAGAACCTGACATTCGGGCACTCTGCCAAGTTTGACAGGGAGGAACAAATGTCCACAGACGCAGTGGACTGCATGGTGGATTGCTTGGGACCCTCTGAGAATTGCATACCTGCCGCTTATTGCCACTTTTCTGCAATAGACATTGGTGCACTGCCTCAGCTGGACAATGACAGTATTTGGCGGGCTCAATCCCGCGATCCCATGATCAAAGCAGCTTTAGAAGCCCTCTATGCAGGAAAAGATGTGTCCAAATTACACTCCACTGATTTGAGAACTGCACTGTTATACAAAGAAGGTTCTAAATTGAAACTGATCAATAAACTGTTATACAGAGAAACAGTAGACAGAGGGGACAAGTAGACAAACAACAACTAGTGCTGCCCACTGCCTTTCGAGACTCAGTATTGAGGTCCTTGCACAACCACATGGGGCACCTTGGTATAGACAGAACACTTGACTTGGTGAGATCCAGATTCTACTGGCCTAAGATGGGGGCTGATGTGGAGCAACACATTCGAACTTGTAGTCGCTGCTTACAGAGGAAAGCTTTGCCCCAGAGGGCTGCCCCCCTTGTTAACATAACCACCAGTGCACCCATGGAGCTGGTCTGTATTGATTTTCTAAGTTTGGAGTCAGATCAAAGAAATATCAGTAATGTGCTGGTGGTCACTGACCATTTCACGAGATATGCCCAAGCTTTCCCCACCAAAGACCAGAAAGCATTCACTGTAGCCAAAGTACTTGTAGAAAACTATTTTGTTCACTATGGGGCTCCACAAAGAATCCATTCTGATCAAGGGAGAGACTTTGAGAGTCGTCTGATCAAAGAGATGCTTTCTCTGTGGGGAGTGCAAAAGTCAGAACCACTCCTTACCACCCCAGGGGACCCACAGCCTGAACGTTTCAACCGCACTTTGCTAGATATGCTAGGCACCCTGCACACAAAGGACAAGCCTAGATGGAGCCAACAAATTAGCACCTGGTACATGCTTATAACTGCACCAAAAGTGATGCCACTGGGTTCTCCCCTACCAGCCTGATGTTTGGAAGAAGCTCGACTACCAGTAGATGTGTGTTTTGGGGTCTCTCTGATGGGGTTCAAGCTGACAACTATTTACAGTATGTGCAAAAGTTGAAGGCCCAGCTAACTCATGCGTACCAACTGGCTCAAACCATGGCTGCCAAAAGAAATCTGGCCAACAAAGAAGGTATGATAAAGGTGAAAGCACAGGAACTCCAGGAGGAGATCGGGTATTGCTAAGAAATCTGGGACTGCATGGCAAGCACAAGATTGCTGACAGATGGCACCATCTCCCTCACATTGTAGTGGGCAAACTAGATGATCTGCCAGTGTACAAAGTAAGGCCTGAGAATAATTCAAAAGATGTAAAAACAATGCATAGAAATCATTTACTGCCCATTGGACAAATCCTGATTGAGTCTGAGCCCCCAGAAGATGCTCCCTCTGGACCAGTGACTAGAGCTGCTGCTAAGAAAAGATCAAGGAAGTCTGCACCTACAGAAGCAGAGTTAAAGTGTTCCCCTGCACAAGTCCCAGTTGAGCATGACTGTCAGTCCATATCAGAAGAAAGTGAGAGTGACTTTGAATACTATCCTTCTTACGAACTGAGTCAATTGTTTAGGGCAATCCCCTAGTCAATACTAGAGACAAAGCTGGGCCTTCTGGACTGTCTAAGCCCCAGCTTCATCCGGAGCCATTGCTCCCAGAAAGTGAAGTGCAAAGCATCAGATCAGATGAAATAGAATCATTGTGCATGGTTGAACTGTTTGAGTTTTCAGGGGAGGAAAATGATGGATTGGGGCAGACTGGTGATACACCAGAACAAGAAGAGTATTTTGAGTGCCCTGACAGTCCACTGCCAGTGTCCGAAAGCTCTCCATGCGAGCCAAATGTTGTGGACTCAGAAACTGTAACTCCTGGAGCTGAAAGTGCCCCAAGTTCTAGCCTCTCTACCCCCATGGAGACTCCCCTGACAAGTGAGGACAATGCTGAAAATGAGGCTCAGAGTGCAGAGACTGTAACAGTTCCCCCTAGAAAGACTGGTCGAGCTATAAAGCCTGTGGTGCACCTCAGTTATGATTCCCTTGGGAGGCCTGTGGACTTGCCTCTCAATGTTGTCCATAAGAGTGTATGTGTCCCCGAGCTCATTGCCCAAACTGAGCGTCAGTGCTAACTCCAAGTTACTTGTGTTGCCCTCTAAGTATGGTGCCTTGCCCATCCAGCCCCAAGGTAACTGATAGGGAAGGGCCCCCTCTCTTCAGGTTTCATGTACAAGAGGTAATAACTTGAGTTATGGTATAATGTGTATGTAATACTGTGTAAAGAGTGATGTACTGCAATGTTTCAGAAATGTGTTCTTGGTAAAATGATGTATTGACTGATGATTACATGTGTGAGCCTAATGCAAATGCATATGGTTGCAGTTGAAACTTATGGGGGTACTTGCTTGACGCGGACATCAAGCTTTCCCAGGCCAGGAAGGGTGTAACCCCCCTGCAAATGGGGGTTCCCAAAAGACTTCCAGGAGCTTGCTTGAATGCTCCAAGCCTGAATGGTGTTTGGCATTTAAGCCATTTATCAGTGAGTGTTTTACAACCTCTGGTACTGTCTCTTTAAGAGCTGTCTGCTTGCAGACATAATTAGTAGTATGGGGACTGTGTGCTTCTCTGCTTGAGTACCACTCGAGCTGCTGCCAATTCACTCCATTTTTGCAGTCACTAGGAGTGCAAAGGGAACCTATCTGAAAGATGTAACTGTTTGCCAGAAATCATTTACAGTAATAATGAAATTACAGTTTGTCTAACCTGTTTTCTTTTGCAGTCAGAACAGTGTCTGCCTAGTTCCCCATTCTGGTTTTGAACTGCTGAACTGGACCAATCAGTGTGGGGTAAGCTAGCTCTAAAATGGTGCCTTGGACGAGTCAGAACTTGGACTCGTAATCTGAGCCAGCCACAAGAGGATTGTATGGGCAGTGACTCTGGGAGATGTAGTTTAGACTTCAGCACCTTTTTGGACCAACAGCAGCAGTCTATTGTGAGTGACAGCCAATCTAGTCAAGAACTGGGAGGAACTCAAAGGAAGTGCCCGGTTTTGTCGGTTGGAGTTTCAGTTGAGCTTTGGCAGTGAAGAAGGAAGGAGCCCTGTGCTTTTTCAGTGTGCAGTTTTAGTCAAAAAAGTGTGTAAGGCCCAGAGTTCGGTCTGCAGCTTGTGTAACAGCTTGTTAGGACTGAATCCGTCCTGTAAAAGAATCAAAGGATCTCTGAAGAGTAGAAACCAGGCTCACCCTGTAGAAGACTGGAGGAATTTCCGAAATTGCACTCGGTCTGTCAGGAACTGAATCTGCTTGTGTTCTCCGGTATTGTGCAGTAATGCGATCGGGATACAGATGCAGCCTGCCTGGTATAGTGCTTTCTTTTATATGGATGTGTGAAGAGGTTTGTGTACCTCAAGTGAGCCCTGCTGACATTGAAGGACCCTATCTTATTTGGAGGTCGTGAGTACTAATTCAGGGTCGCCCCTGTTGAATTGCCATTAAATCCAAATGGAATTACTGTACTGCTGACTGTTTAATTCTCCTTTTCTCTGTGTGAAAGGGCCCCACCAGCTGCCACGGTTTGACTAGCCACTAGGGCTTGGGTACCCAGGGACAGTAACTGATAGGGATAGGCCTGTGCACAGAGCCATAGGTAGATTATTAGAGGATAAGTTAATTAACCTGATTTCCCCCTGTCCTTGTTATATCCCCTAAATAAATCAGAGCTGCTTGTTTCAGCAAAGTTATACTGCCTGAGGTATCTGTCTATGTTAAAGTACTGTACTGTGATTGTTGCACTGTATCTCATTTCACAGGAGGTCCCAGCGCGGAACCAGACCTGGGGTAAGTGTATACTGTGAAGGTAATTCTGATATATTGTGTGGGCCACTAGTGGGAAGAAAGGGGGGTTGCAGTGTCCCAGAGGGCTGTGACCAAGTTAGTTTAACTATTGCAAACCCTGACCTCTGGGTGGAGGCACCCGCCATTGGATCCAGGCCCCTCAACCTGTTAGTGGCAAATCAGGCAGGGGTAGTAGCCCCTGGGATAGCGCCATCTAGGGGTTACAAAGGTATCTTATAAGTAGTGGAAAACCAGGCGCAAGAGAAGTTTGCTACACATCCAACCACATATAACGCAGACAATTTCTTGGAACTAATCTTTGTCCCTACAGTGTCGGAGCACATGATGGATAGAATAACTAGGCCCATTTTGTTAGAAAAGTACTGGATGTCATTACAAAAACGAAGTACTAATATGGCACTGGGCCTAGATTGCATTACTTGCAAATTTTATAAGACCTTTAGAGACCAGTTGGGGCCAGACATAGTAACTGTCTTCAATGAGATGCTAGAAAGTCAGAACGTGCCAGCCCATTGGTGCTGAATGCTGAAGTGCTGGACGCCTTACCTTGCGCTATGCTGGTGACCTAGGTTCGAGAATGACCTCGGGTTGTCAGGGTAATGGCATGGGGGGGTGGGAGCAGGATGGAGTGTTGGTTCTCCTCTCCTGGTGGATGGATCGCCTGCCCGTAGTCCCACTGTCACTGGATGGAGGTCCAACGGAAGGCACAGGTAGCAACAGAGTGACTAGTAGGGTCGGGCGTCCCGTAGGGCGTGACGTGTGCGTATCTCTACATGCCTGTGTCACGTCGGGGATGTGAGGGCACGGGGACTGGGGAGAAAAAATGAAAAAAAAAAAAACTTATAAATTACCTATGGAAAAAAAAAAAAAAGAAAGTCAGAACGTATCTAAGGGCATGTTACCGTCATTTTAGATATACATTTTTAAGAAGGGTGTCAGGCTGGAGAAAAGTGACAGGCTGGACTTGAACAATCGGTGTCCACTATGTTTATTAATACTGACATCAAAATCGTATCCAAAATATTACTTTCTAGACTGTTGCCAATAGCCTCCGAGTTAACATCTCTTTATCGAACATATGTATTCCTGACTAGACAGAACCAGGACAACATGATCATGATTAAAGAAATATTCCACAGGGGACATCAAAATCAGTTATCCGTTTGTTAAAAACCTTCGACACAGTAACACACTCATTTCTCTTCAAAGTATTAGAAAAGTATGGAATACTGAGAAAGTTTATATCATGGATATAAGCATTGTATGAGGGAGCTGCAATTCTCTCTTTTATTAATGGGCGGACAGGGAGGCTGATTGAAACAGGTATAGACGTTAAGCAAGGCTGTCTATTGAGCCCCCTGCTGTACATTTTTGTTACAGACCCTGTACTGAAGAAACTTCCGAGTAATGTATCTACTAAAGGACTCAGACTAGGACCTCAGGTACAGGTTAAGATATTGGCATTTGCAGATAACCTCTGTTTATTCTTAGACACTGAGCAGGATGGAGAGCAAGCCTTGACTGTCTTGTAGGAATATTCTGATGTCTCTGGTGCAAAAATAAACATCAAGAAGTGTGAAGGAATTCAGACTGCAGCTGACCCAGAGAAGATGTCTTGTAAATACATAAGTGGTATATCGGTAACGGAACATACAGCAGAAGTATCAGGCATCATTCTTTGGATTACCGATACAGGGAAACTAAACTAGAAAAATAGCATGGAATCAGCTCAGCGTAAAGTAAATTTAAGCAAGGGTAGAACAATTACAAAAAAAAAAAAAAGAGAGAGCTTTTTTGGTTAAAGCTATTCTTAAGTTATGTGTTTTCACCCCTGCCTGAATTAGAGGCTAGACTACACAGAATATTTTTTTCTAGGCAATCTGGGGAAGTGGCTTAAATCCTGTTAGAAGGGAAATAATTATTTATCGGACAAAGACAGAAGACTGGGAATCGTAATTCCCTTGTTTTTTTTATGTCTCGATATTCTTAAAATCAAATTTAACTGTGGTCCTGATGTGTATGGGAAAATGATGGTCCCTATTAGCAACAGTATGGCTCAAACCTTATTATCAACATGTAGAAAGGAAAGAAAATAAAGCTTCCTAACCCTGAAAGGTCTCAGATGCTCTCTCCAGGTAAATTTAGGCAAACTGACACAATGGAAGGTGGAGTACGACGCTGTCAAAAACCAACACAGAAATATTTAGCTGGCCTGCTGGCACCGGCATAGTGGTAGCGCTACTGCCTGCAGCACTGAGGACCCGTTTTTGGAAGTGAGCATGGTGCGTTAGAGGGTCGGGCACGGGGAGGCCGGAAGAGCATCCCATACACAGTTCTCCACCTCTGGGGGGGGAGGAGAGTTGTGGTTTCCCAGCATACTAGGATACCCAGAGGCTCGGTGTCCACCAGCCAGGATAGCATGGCACTTGCAGAGACAATGGCGGACATCTGTGGGGTGGGAGGCGGGACCATGCTCGTTCTGCATGGACATCATTGCACATCTGCATCTCCTGGGGAAACCAAAACAGGAAAACCCCTGGTCACAGAGTTCCGTGAAGCCCCTGGACCGTCTCACGAATGACACCCCAGGTTGGTATAAGCCTCGGCTGGGGCCTCTGGTAGATTTCAGTCTCCCCCCCCACCCGAGGAGCCCTACTGTAGGGGATAAGCTACAGCTACCCATTTCGGGCAGCCTGGTGGCGGATGCCAGGAGAACGAGTCCAGGGGTTGATAGGGAGGAACATTCTCGGGTGCTAAAAATAGAGTTGGGGGGAAAGAAACAGAAACATTTTGTATACTGCTATTTTAGTCATTTGCTATTCTACAGAATATCAGTTTCCATTTTGTCCAGATGGACAAGAGAAAACAGTCATAAAAACCCTCAAAGACCCACGAATCCCACAGCACATATGGGATATACAGTGGCCATGCTGCCACAATAAACCAGGAGTCTGTAACTCCTTAAAACATAAACCAGCTGAGGAAAGACACTGTCCAAGAGAGATGTGTGTTAAGAACTCTGGAAACACAAGCACACTTTTTTCTAGATTGTACTTACACAGTGCAGTTTTGGGATCTGCTGAGCGTGGAGTGGGGGGAATGCAATATGGGCAAGTCTTGTATGAAGAACTTGTATTAGAAATACAGAAACACAGAAACATACAATCTGTTGGCAGATAAGGATCACTTGGCCCGCCCAGTTTGCCCATTCTCCCCTACTTACAGTTTCACCATCGACCATACTTGATCTCTGTCTCTTTCTCCTTCCCCCCCATTTCTTTTCACAAAGATCCCCATCTTATGCATATCCCATGCATTCTTGAACCTCATCATTGTTTTCACCCCAACACTTCGGGTGATAGGCTATTCCACAAACTCACCACACTTTCTGTGAAGTAGTACTTCCTCACATCTCTCCTGAACCTACCTCCCTCCAGCTTCACAGCATGCCCCTTGTTCTTGTGCATCTTTTATTCAGAAAAATAGTTCCTTCCTGTACCTTATTTTCCCTTGTGAGATATTTAAAAGTCTCTATCAACCCCCCCCCCCCGCTTCCTTCTCACTTCCAGGGTGTCGCTATTGAGTTCCTTCAGTCTCTCCTCATACGGCATGTGATGCACACCCTGCACCATTTTAGCTGGCCTCCTTTGGACCGCCTCCACTCTGTCTATAGCCATCCGGAGATGATGTCTCCAGAACTGAACATAGCATTCTAAGTCAGGTCTTACCAGTGATCTATATAGAGGCACCATCTCCTTCCTTCTGCTGGTGATACTTCTCTCTATGCATCCCAAGCATTCCACTAGCCTACCCAACTGCTTTGTCACACTGTCTGGTCATCTTTAGGTCACCAAAGATTATTACCCTAAGATCTCTCTACTGCTTGGTGGTCATCAATAACACTCCACCCATTTTATACTGTGTCCCTGGGTTTCTGTGCCCCAAGTGTATTATTACGTACTTTTTCACATTAAAACCCAACTGCCATACTTATGACCACTCCTCAAGTACTCTCACGTCCATGCTCATCCTTTCCACTCACACACGCACGCACACACACACACCATTCTCCCTATTGCAAATTTTGGTGTGATCTGTAAATAGGCAGACCTCCCACTACAGATCCTCTGCAGTCACTTATAAAGATATTAAAGAGGACTGGTCCCAGCACCGATCCGTGAGGCACCCTGCTGGTCATTCTCCACTCCTCAAACTGAACTCCATTTACTACAACCCTCTGCTGCCTATCCCCTAACCAATTTCTTATCCAGTTTACCACCTTTTGACCCAGTCCCAGGCTTGCTTAATAGTCTTTTGATGGAACGGAGTCAAATGCCTTACTGAAGTCTTGGTGGGCCACATCTACCACTCCACCATAAACTGATTCCTTCGTCACCCAATCAAAAGAAATCTATCAGATTCTCCCACCCATGAATCCATGCTGTCTCAGGTCTTGTAGTTCATTTGATTCAAGATATTCTACTATCCTCTCCTTCCGCTGTGATTCCATTAACATTCCCACCACTGATGTGATATATACATGGTAATATGATAATTAGAGCCCTGTGAAATTATTTTTCTTTTTTATAATTGTTCTTGTTTTTCTGGAATTTCTTATTTCTTTTTATTCATTGAAAATGTAGTTTTATTTATAACATTTACATTCAAAAAATACCTCAAAATGACCTTATACACATTACAAATCACATTCCTAGTATACTGCATTGTATGAAGCAGCATCATGCTATGGTCCTGAAGGGTTTTGTGAATCAGACAATTCTGCTGCCACTTCCTTGTGGCCCATCTCTATTGCAGCAACAGAGCCTAAACAACAACTTCTGCAAGTATTTGTTTAGTTTTTGCTAAAAAAGCAAGTATTTTTTTTTTTAATTTTTTCATCTGCTTGTTTTCGTTTTATTTCTTTTTATACCTTGTGTGGAGGGGTTGTGGGATAACAGATGGACCAGACACCGCACTTCAGGTTCAACACACAATCTCTGTGTGATGTTTATTCAAAATACAGGAAATAAGCTTCTGCAATGCCATATTCCTTCTTCAGTGCATCAGTTTGCAGCAACAGACTATGTATGTCCTTTCTCTGCACTTAGCCAGCACCAGGTGACACTGATCTCTAATCTAACTTACCAGTTGAGATGCAAACTCCACCCCTATGAGGGCCCCGTTTGCTTGGGTATTGGGGGCCCAAAAAGAAAAAAAAAAACTATAAACAAAGAACCTCAATGCAGAATCACTGAAAGAGAGGTCACCCCAAAGGGCATTGGCAACAAATCAAGTTTCAAAGAAATACAACATCATACATACTTCCATAATGCAAAGCATCCTGGGATATATGCAAATCACCATGACATTTCAGACTTGTTCAGTTTACAGAAATTTACATGCATTTTAAATAGCACAATTAACTTAATTTCTATAATAGTCACCTAGTACTTTTTACCATTATCAGAAACACCTAGTGCCAATGTATTTTGAACATTTACAGGTTTCATAAACATAAGGTATATACATCAAGGTATTTTTTGACATGGTGCTATTACATACTAAATCCAACAATGATAAACACAACCTGTTTTACATATGCTTGGAGGTCACAACAATAACCTCCCTGTATGAGGACCTGAGAGGGAAAAGGAAAATGAAAGAGGACACTATAGCATTGTCAAGAAAGGGGAGGGGGTGCCCACAGGTGGCCAACCTTATGGACTAGAAATTGTAAAGGATAGAACTGACTAAGAAATAGAAGAACTGCTACAACAGATTTAAGAAAAGTTCGGTCCTCAAGAGTGGCAGGAGCTACCTGTCATACCTTGAATTTCTTGTTATTTCTTATTTAAGAAAAACACGGATCTCTAATGATGATATATGGTTAGAAATGGAACAGCTTTCAAGAAAGTACATCAGGAGTGTTATTTGCCATATTATAGAATGGGTAGTGATAGAGAAATCTGATTTGCTGACAGCCCTTAACATAGAAACATAGACCTTGACGGCAGATAAGGACCGCTTGGCCCACCTAGTCTGCCCATTTCCCTACCTACCTACCTACCTACTGGATAAGCTGCAGATCCTAGTTAACCAACAGCCTACTTCCTACCCCCCACTATAACTGCCTTATGTCTGTCCCATGCATTCTTGAATTCTCCCACTGTTTTTGACCCCACAACCTCCTCAGGAAGGCTGTTCCATGTGTCCACCACCCTCTCTGTGAAAAAATACTTCCTCACATTGCCCCTTAGCCAGACCCCTTCTATCTTCAAATTGTGCCCCCTTGTTCTTGCACATCTCTTTTCTGAAAGATGCTACTCTCTTGGACTTTGTTGATTCCCTTGAGGTACTTGAAAGTTTATATCATGTCCCCCTCTTCCTCCTTTCCTCGAGGGTATATATATTAAGCTTCTTTAGTCTCTCTTCTTATAGTTTCTGGTGCAGACCCTGCACCATTTTAGTTGCCCTCCTCTGGACCGCCTCCATCATATGTCCTTGCGGAGATGGGGTCTCCAGAACTGCATGCAGTACTCCAGATGGGGTTTCACCAACTGTCTGTACAGAGGGATGACAACGTCTTGTTTTCTACTGGTGATGCCTCTCTCTATGCATCCCAGTATCCCCCAGTCCTCCTTACTGTCTTCTCACATTGCCTGCCTACCTTTAGGTCGTCTGATATGACTACCCCTTGCCAGCGATGTTTATCACTTAGCTTAAACCATGGGAAAAAACAAGAGCCGGCACCACTGACCTACTAACCCAGGATATCGCTCTGTTACCTTTGTGAGATTTTTTTATTCTTCCCGATCCTAAATGTACAGCAGCTCCTCAAGCAGCACAAACACCAAAGCCCTGGAAATAGACATTCTTTTTCTCTCCCTATCTCCCTCACTCCCACTGCAGACAAGTCATTTTCCCCCTCTAGACCTGCAAAAAGCCATGTCCCAACCACGCCCTCCTGACCCTACTCACCATCGGGCTCTCGCAAGTCTGCTGGCACCAGCAGACCCTTTGAAATGGCCGCTCTTTTTCTCCATCCCCCTCACTCCTACTGCAGATAAGACATCAGAACAGTTTTGTTTTCCCTCCAGACCTGCACAAATTCAAAACTGCGCTCCTCACTCTACTCGTCGCCGGTCTCTCGCAGTCCATTGCCACCAGCAGACTGTGAGACTGCTGGCACTTTCCTGAAACATGAGACTGCAGAGGGATGAGTACTGCCAGCAAAACGGCAAGGAAATCTTGGTGTTGCCAGCAGCCTAGCAACCCGCTGCGACCACATTTAATCTTCTGAATCAATGAATGAAACGGGATGGTGGGTGGGAGAGAAAAACCCTGCACAAAATAAATAGAGAAGGGTGCCAAATAAAACACAGAAAGTCATCTCGCTCTCCAGTGGCCCAAATGACAACTGAGCAGAATGACTATTTTACTTCAAAAAGGAAAAACTTGTAATATTTGTTAATTTTTTTATAAAGCAATAATATTTCTCAACATATACCCATTTTATAAGCGCAATAACACACTCCGGGGTGTGGTTTATTCTGGATAAACTCACTTCTAGGGGCAGTAAGGCATGAGACCACTCACCACACCCTTAGGCATACGTTTATCTAAAATGACCCACACCCTGTTGTGCATTATTGCTTACCATACAGGACATGTGGCTTGACAGTTAGAAACTGTACACACCCTTGGACATTCTGAGAATGGTTAGTCATGCCATCTTTCAATTATATGAAAAAAATTTGAACACAGTTTATATCGTGGTTTTGTAGACACTGGAAAAATCTATAATGGGTACTACATTGGATCAGCGCCAATTCAGGCTGACTACATTGTGTCTTTCCCTAAAGGATTTGTAACACTGGGCTAATAGCATAATTGGCCTATTATATGCAGTCTCTTGCTGGAAATATTTTCCTTTGCTTTATGTACAATTTTAGTAGTTTTGTTTTCATTTTTCTGTAACACATTACTAAAAGTCACAGAGGTTTATTTTTTTTTTTTTAATGTATTAGGTTGGATTCAGGAATGTCTTCTTTGGTACAATTACTTTGTTTGTATTATGATTGTCTTGTTGAAATTCCTTTCAATAAAATTCCCCTACTTTTTTCCAAAAAATGCCATGGGATCTTTAACATCCACCTGAACAACCACCAGAACAAGCAGACGGGACTTTGGTTTACCATCTCATCTGAAAGACAGCACGTCAGCACTGCAGCAGCCCCCTCATGCTGCACTACAGTGTCAATGTTGGGAATTTTCCCCAAGTTCCTGGTGTAGGGCTAGAACCCACAACCTTCTGATCTTCCTCCTCAGAGGCGAAAGTGCAACCTGCTGAGCTCCTGATACTGATAGAGACCTTCAAGTTCCTGAAAGGAATAAACAAGGTGAATTGCAAGGAACTATTTAGCAGGAATGGTGGGTCAAAAACAAGGGGACATGAATGTTAGCTGGTGTGGGAAAGGGGATTCAGGAAGGATGCAAGAAGGTCTTACTTTACCAAGAGAGTGGCTGATCCACGGAACAGCCTACAAGCAGAAGTGATGGGCACAAAAACCATTAAATGGGTTCAGACACGGCTGGGACTGACCAAAAGGCTTAATAGTTACTCAGGGGCATAGCAGTAAGACAGGGAGCAAAACGAGGAAATAAAGAATGAAAACCCCATCTAGACAATAGGTCATAGGACAGAGTACGGTAAAACTGGGCAGATTGGATGAACCAATGGTCTTTTTTCTGCTCCCATTATATGCGTGCCAAATTGGAGTCTCATTCACAAAATGGGGGCCTATTTTTAAAAGGCCCATCAGTTTAAAGGGTAGAATTTTCTTTTTTTCTTTTTCTATTACTTTTTATAATTGTATTGTAAGCGGAGAGCAAATATTTCAGCAAACGCTCATTTTGATATAGAAACTTGTTAATTCTTCATAGCAGACATTCAGCTGGCCCCAAAGCGTGGAATGCAGTGCTACAGTGTTACTCCCTTCTTTGTGCTTGAAGTCTGTAGGGAATCATACCCTCTTTGTTGCAAACCCAGGATTAAGGAGCAATGATTCAGGTTCCTCGAAGGCATTCTAGTGCAGGTGAGGCTTTTATGCTTTGAACAGGCCTCATCTGAGGTCAAAAGTGGTTGGGGCAGACAAGACAGAGTAGCAGGACGGAAATAAACTAGGGTGGGTATGCGTAGTGGTAGATATAGAACACCCAAGTCCTAGTCAAGTACAGAGAGCTAAAGAGGCAGTGATAACGGGCCCAAATTTATTGATTTGAAAACTGGTGACCGACAAGGACACACTGAGCCATGGCTCATTTCCAGGTGTGAACCGGGAGGGTGAGGGAACAGAGGAGGCAAATACACAGTATGGATACAGCTATACAGCACACAGTTAAATGTAATTACACAGCACTGACAATGTTCACAGTTACAGTGAAATGGAATGGAGTATATGATTACAGCAGAAGTACCCAAGAGCACGCAGCAAAAATCAGGCAATTCAGCCATACCTACACAGGGGTAGGAGGCAAGTGTAAGGGGACAGTCAGGTAAGGGGGGAAAACAGGTGCAGAGGGGGAGGGAAGGAGTTTTGTGGTACTTGAGGGAAACAAGGGAGGTAGCGAAATAAAGGGAGTGTGGCAGTTAGTTCCAGAGTGAAGGGAGACGATGGGAAAAGGCTGATCATCCAGCAGAGGCGAAGGGATGAGAAACAGCGAAAGTGTGAGGATCCTTGGAGCAGAGGGAGCAGAAGTCCGAGGGAATGGAGGAGGGGGAACAGACCAAAACCATTGTTTGAATATGAATGAGGCACAGTGGTGCTGGTGGAGTGAAGGAAGAAGAAGACTGGATAAGGAAGAGTACAGTGAGCAATAGTGGGTATGAGGAGGGAGCTGGTAGCAAAATGATGAAAGGCGTTACACAGGGTGTCCAGTTTGGCCACAGAGGTGGAGGGAGCGGTGCCACAGACCACGACCACACAAAGACCAGAAGCAACATTCTGGTGACAGTTCATGGCATACCTGTGGAGACAGACAGTCTTTACTGCAGTACAAGGCACCAAGTTTGGGATGGAGCTTCGCATGGATGGCATCAATATGGGCAGAGAAGTCAATGTTTGCTTCTAGCCACAAATTGAGACATCTGAATGAATGAACCACTACAAGAGGGGTGCCATCCAAGTGGAGAAGACAGGCAGAGTTCAGAGTCTGGTCAATATTTGGCTGGTGCCAAAGGTCATGGACAATTTTTTTTATGTTGACCCAGAGTCTGTTAGATTGAAACCATCACAGGACATTGCGGAAGTTTTGCTGGAGCAGACCTTCCACGGTTGTAGTGAATGGACTGGAGGTTTAAATAACTGTCATCTGCATGCATGTGGATAGGCAAGTTGGCCCAAGCTGTAGGGAGGCCATTAAGGAAGATGGAGAGCAGGATGGGCCCCAGGATCAGGGGAACAGATAAGGGGAGTAAAGGAGCATTTTACTACCATTTTTGACTGAAATACTCCCACTTTCTGAGTTTTGGAAGTTTTTTCCCCACCCTGCAAATTTACAATATGTAGTAAGTTGGCAGTACCATGCGATGCTAGCAGCCATGGCACTACACAGGAACCTGTAGGGTTGGGGGATAGGAGTTGCTCACTGGCTGGTTAAGACTGTTGTAACATGACAATGTTAAAAATAAGGTCACAGTGCAACTCCACAGCAGTATTAGACAGTCATTGACTACAGACATCTAGTGGGATAGAGACTTGGTTTAGATGTGGGGGTACAAGATGGGTCGGTGGACGACAGTACTACCATTAGGATGAAAATACTACCAGGCATAAGAAGGTAGTAGTAAATACTTCTGAGTCCTACAAATTATCTGGACCACTGCCCAGGATGGAGCCCTGAGGGGCCCCCAGCCTGGATGGGAATCAGAGATAAAAAGGGCACTACCAACCTGCATTGATTGCAGGCAGCCAAAGAGGTAAGAACAGAACCTGTCTACAGCAGGAACTGAGAGGCCATCAGAACTCAGGTTATCCATGAGGACAGGGTGCGACACAGACTCAAAGGCATTGGCCAGATCGATGAAAATGGCAGCCGTGATGTGCCCCTGATCCATCCCTGTGAAGACAGTATCAGTTGCACAAAAATCCATAAAGTGACACTTGGAGAAAAGGAACAATAAGCATGAACAGAATTTTTTTCCATCTTACTTTTTTCATTTTGCTTTTTGCTCTCCCGTTACCACCTCACCTTGCTTGGCAATGGGGGAGACATGGTATTTCTGGCTCTCTCCCCCGTTACCTGGGACCCTGGTTCACGGTCGCGCATGTGCATGGAGATGCGCATGTACTCCGTGGCTTTGGTGATGGCCCCTTCCTCCCTCTCGGCCTAATGTCAGGTTCCCCCTGTGGCTTGGTGCTGTCACCTAGACTCCACCGGATGGCAGACAAGAGCCGGGGAAACCCGACATCCCTCCCCAAAGAGGAGAGCTGCCTTACGACTGCTCAATCCATCTCCTAGCCCTCCCCCTGGCCGATCCCTGGTGGCCCAAGCTCAACTCAAACCCAGGTCGCCGGCACTGCGTGAGGTGTGGCATGCAGCACCTCAACCCTCAGCACCACCTAATCGGCAGCATGAACAGAATTTTAATCCATTCACTGCATGAGCCCTTGGACAAATGTAGAGCCAAACAGAATAAAGCCCTGGTGCTTCCACCACGTGGGTCCTCCTCAGGGGGCGTAGCCCATGACAGACAGACATACAGACTTACAAAGCTAGCTTTCAAAGGAGTTTATTCTAACAGCACCAATTCATGCAAAGTTCACCATTGTTCAGACAGTGATAAATACAGCACATATCACAAAAAAAAATTTACAGAAAAAAGTGAAAACATATCCCGTTAGAGAAATAAATGAATAAATTCATGTGCTTGCAGGACTTGTTAGGGTCCTATTTTTGCAAACATTTACCCTGAAAAACAATATCTGTCAGTAATTAATAGAGGGAAAAATGGTGGACCCTAAATATTCCAGATAAAAATCAAACAAACTTATTTAATTCCATATATGTTATACTTTACTCTTTTAAATTCCCTCAATAAAATGTATTCACTCAAACAAAAAGAATGTCATGTATCATATAGGCAATGATTAAACAGTACCAATACCAATAAAAGAACTTAAAAAAAGTGTTGGCAGATGGGGGCAATGTTATCCATCTAGTCTGCCCATGGTGGCTACCCCCCCCCCCAGTTATGTTCCATTCTAAGCTGCCCATAGTGCCCGTCCCATGCGAGCCTGAATTCACTCACTGTCTTAGATGTCACCACTTCTGGTAGCAGGATGTTCCACGGGTCTGTCACTCTCTCGACGAAAAAGAACTTTCTGGAGTTGCTTTTAAACTTACCTCCTACCAGACGCAGGTTGTGCCCTCTTGTAGGCACCACCCTGTTTTCCTGAAAGAGGTTTCCCATCTGACTTGTGTTAATTCTCTTGATGTATTTAAATATTTCTATCACATTCTCCATAAAGGATGTAATAAACAGGATCATATTAAGAGAAGTAGAACCATAAAAGTCAAAAGCACATGGGGAGGGGAGTTCTGTGTGTGTGAGTGGGGGGGGGGGGACAGTCCATACCTTGGCAGTTTGAAAACCAAAATCCAATCATGTAAAGCACTAAGACCCATCATGGTAAAATAAAGGGAAAAGGGGGAGGGCAGGAGGAAACAGAATATATTAATTCTACTATTAATTTATTAAATCCATGATGGGTCAGCTTGACCCGGGGTGAAAAGTTAATGAAATCAGCCCAGTCTTCTGACTAAAAATATGCCATGACTTGAACAAAGGGACAAAGCACACAGCAGCACGAGGTTCCAACATGGATGGGCTAGAGGGGCATGGTAAAGAGAAATAAGAGGGAAAATGTATTTGGTAAAGGGGATGAAAAACTTTTTAAAGTCAAAAACCATGATGGATAAGCTGATATTACCTGTTAAATTTGTGCTGCGCTATAATTTAGTTTAAAAGACAGAATCAGTTACAAGCAGTAGGGAGGAGACGGTGGAGTAATGCTTCCTGAAGCCAGACTGGAACAGTGGGGGCAGGAAATCAGTGCAGGAAACTAAAAAGGCGAGTCTAGTGTAGACAAGCTTCTCTTGCAATTTAGCAAGGGAAGGGTGGAGGGAGATTGGCTGGAAGTTACCCAAGGAGGAAGGCCACCCCCATGGAGTGGAAGGACTTTGGCCAACTTCCAGGACTGAGGGACAGCACTGAGGGAGAAGGAGAGGTTGAATAAGTAAGCCAATGGATGGAATATAGTAGGTGCGAAGATTTGAAGTATTTTAGGATTCAATCTACCAGGAGTAAAGAAGGAAAGAAATATAGACCTTTGGTGCAGGCCACTGAATGTGAAGAGCGTGAATTTTTTTGAGGCAAATTACAATGTAGTAGGACTCACAGAGACCTAGTGGAAGGAGGACTAAGCTGGTGTGAGCAAAAGCAGAGTAGTTAACAAAACACCTAGCCAACAGAAAAAACATATTTAATTTTTAAAGTGACAGTGTGGGTAGGGAGAGGCAAAAGTTTTTGAGTGTTTTGGAGGCAGTTCTTTAACTTTTAGTAGACGGTTTGGGTAAAATAGCTGCATAGAATACTACACTCTGTTGTGGGCTGAGTGGGGAGCACTAGTGTAGCAGGTGCCTGACTAGAACACTACACTCTATTGTGGGCTGAGTGGGGAGCACTGGTGCAGCAGGTGCCTGACTAGAATACTACACTCTACTGTGGGCTGAGTGGGGAGCACTGGTGCAGCAGGTGCCTGACTAGAATACTACACTCTATTGTGGGCTGAGTGGGGAGCACTAGTGGAGCAGGTGCCTGACTGGGGGAGGAGCTTAATCAGGCTCAGCACCTTCCAGCAGGAACCAGTAAGTGGCTAGTAAACAGGTGGTCCAGTGCTGCAAGAACTGAAATAGAGTACATGACAAAGCAAACAGCCTACTGAGAAAGAAGTGGCAGTGCGGGTGGGTGGTGGTAAGCTATTTTGAGTGTGCAGGGAAAACTCTTTAAAGTAGCAGTATTTTATAAGTCACCATTTATTTAAGGAAATAATGTTTTTTAGGCAAAAATATCAATATTGTCTTTTGGTTTCCTTTTACTCCTGAACAAAGCTATGAGACCGAGTTTTAAATGTTCCAGCTTGGTGACTTCAACCAAAACTGGCTCACTAGTCAAGTTGATATGTCTAGAGGGGCCATCGCTGGACTCTGTTTCCACCAAATCATCTCAACAACCACCCCAACAGACTATAATGCCGGTCATGAATCTATACTGGACTAGATCATAGTCACCAATCCCTGCCGGGTTTTGGACTCAGGTGTGCTCCCTGACTCCATTAGCGACCACAACACAGTCTTCTGCAATTGGTTCACTAAAACCCCAATGACTGAACCTAAGTATATCTCCAGATACCTAAAAAAAACTTAACACGGATGCATTTCTCTATGCCTTCTCCACAACCGACTAGTCCTTCACCCATAACATCAATATCGACAATATCCTTGAGACCTTTAGTTCAACTTTTCTGTCCATCTGTGACATCTTCCCCAAAAAAAAAAAAAACCTGTGTGAGGAACAAATGGTCTGACTGCATCACAACCGATGTGCTAAATCTGATGCACAAGACGGACAAGGCCTGGTCCACCCATGGAAAATTAAAGCTCCAACCTCCAGCAGGAATACAAGACCTTCAGGAACAAATGCAAATCTGCTGTACACTCTGCTAAAATACAATATCTTAGGGACAAACAATCACATTACCTTGGAAACCCTAAACTAACATGGAAAACCATTAATGAACTCCTAGGAAAGAGATTAACTAATGAGCAAATCACCCTTACTAAGGATTGCCATCTCATCCAGGATCCAAAGGAGCTTGCTAACCTGTTCAACTCCTACTTCGGGGACCTTGATAAATACAAACCCATAATGCATCATACAAACAATTTAACCACACCTCTAACCCCAAACCCCTCTGAACTCCCCTCAGGCCCAAGATTTAACTTCCGCTACCTCTCTTCCACCCAGGTCAGGAAACTACATCAAAAAGAATGACCCAAAACCCAGCCTAGGGGCAGATGCCATAAACTACTGCATCCTAAGGCTTGTTTGTGAACACATCGCACTCCCCCTAACCAATATCCTCAAATCACTCACTCTGCACTGGTGATCTGCCCAATAAATGGAAATCTGCCACCATCAAACACATCTACAAATCCGGCTCAAAAAATGAGGTTGACAATTACAGGCCAATTTCACTGCTGGGTCCACTCTCAAAAATCATAGAAAAGATTGACCTGGATCAAACCAGTGAATTCCTTGATGCACATAACCTACTCACTGAATCCCAGCACAGCTTCAGATCAGGCCACAACACGGAAACCGACCTAGTCAAGCTTACTAATTTTATCAACAAGGCCAGCGACGAAGGTCTCCTCACTGGCAAAGTATTCGCAGACCTCACCAAGGCCTTCGATCTGGTTGACCACCACCTTCTCATTCAGGCCCTATCCCACCTCCGTTTTTCTGATGATGTACTAAACTGGTTCCAAAACTATCTAAGAAATAGATCTCACTCAACAATTATCAAAGGATAAAACTCTGACAACTGTCCTATCAAATATGGAGTCCCTCAAAGCTCCATCCTTGGCCCCTTCTTCTTTTCCCTCACCATTAATTCCCTCCCAGTAATCTGTGATTACACAGAATTAATCCTCTATGCAGATGAAGCAGCCCTTTACTGCAAAGACAAGCATCACAAATCTCTCCATGACGAACTCCAGCATGACTTCAGTAACCTCCAATCCTGGTTCGCTTCCCAAGGACTCACACTTAATGCCAAAAAAAATAAGTGCATGGTTTTCTCTGGCTCCAGGAAAAACAACCTCTTCAACTTCACACTCACTGATAATGACGGCAACAACACAGAAAGAGTCACAGATTTTAAATACCTCGGGATACACTTAGACAGCCACTTTACATACAACATCCACATCAACCAACTAATCAAAAAGAAAATTTCACCAACAGCTCAGGATGTTATATAGAGTTAATAAATTCCTCATTTACAGCACCAGGGCACTTGTTACCAACAGCTTCCTGTTCCCACTTCTAGACTACGGAGCAATTATCTATTCATCCTCCACCTGCAAAAAAGACCCTCCTCAGACTTACAGCCACCAACCACATCATCAGATTCGTCACAGGACTTCCCCGACAGACACATCACTGCGACCTAACTGTACACGACTGCTGATTGGCTCCCCCTTGAAGACAGATTTCACTACAACATTTTTACATTCTTCTTTAAAATGCACCAGGGACTGCTCCCTAATTCCATCATCTTGGACTTCCAAAGGCCCACTATTACACACACCACTAGATCCTCCTCCCTCAGCTCCTACCAAGTTCCTTTCCGCCGTACTACTCAAGGACTCCACTCCCTCACAGCCATCATTACACATGCACAGCATGAACGTAGCATGTGCATTGCAAGAAATGTCAGCTGAAGAGTTTTTAAAAATTCTGGGTAGCAGCCATCTTTAATTACTTGAATTAATAATTACAAAATAAGCTATAAAAGCGGTTTTAAAAATATCTAAGAAAATTATAAAATACACTGAAGACGACTCAAATTATGTGAAAAATACATCACTGCTGAAAAAACAGACTCTGTGATGAAATGTTTTGCCCAAGTAAATTCTGGGGCTTTAACTTTTAGAAGAGGGTATAGGGAAACTATCTGGACATAATATTACATCATATTGTGGGCTACTTTGTTACTATCTGTGAAGCTGATGTCTGACTCATGGAGGAGCTGAATCTGGCTTATTGCCTCCCAGTACAGTACTCTGGCCCACTAGAGAAGAAAGAGGCTCTGCTTAAAGGAGTAGTCCACCCAAAACTTGCAAAAAATATATGTTGTACAGAGTGTTTTAATTTGTATGTGAAGTTCTAGTCTGTCCTTCCCTCTGACTGCTATTAGAAGTTTTTCCTAAATTAGCCTGCTAGCTTTATGCTAGTTTTACAACCCCTGGGGATCTTCATCTGAGACAGCTTAATGGTCTTTCTTGTTCCCACAGTGCATCCTGTCTCATGTGACAATGATGTAGCAGAGATCCAACATTCAGCACACACATGCCAACCAAACTAAATATCTTGGAAACTTTACAAGCCACACAAAGATTACCAGCAGCAAAATTCTTCAGGACTGTAAGACCTTTACGATGAGGGTAGTCACTAAGCTGAATTCTACAGATTTTAAAATATTGCCATCTCTACTGTTGTGAACTTATTGTAAAGCAGTGCTTTCTGCTGGATATGGTCTCTGCTACATCACTGTCACATGAGACAAGGTGCACTGTAGGACAAAGGAATACAATTAAGCTGTCTCAGATGGAGATCTCCAGGGTCTTAAAACTACCCTAAAGCTAGTAGACTAATTTAGAAAAAACTCTTAATAGCAGACAGAGGGAAGGGCACACAAGAACTTAACATACAGACCAAAACACTCTGCACAACATATGTTTTTTGCAAGTTTTGGGTGGACTACTCCTTTAAGTTGTAATCATGGGGTCAAGGCCTGAACTGATGGCTGGTCTTTTCTTGGCATGTATAGTTGTGGACACCGGCATGCTGTTTTCAGCTGTGTGGCTGCTGTGGCAGATCATAGCACATTGAGGTGCGGTGTAATTAAAAGAACAAAAGAACCTTTTGTTTCTTTTGTTCTTTTAATTATCTAGCACGCCTCTTAAGCAATCTGCCAGTCAGCCCCATGGTACATAACAACACGCTGTGGGTCACAACTGTAGACAGGCAGGGCAAGTAAACTCTTCAAATCAGGTGGAAGGGAGTTAAAAGAAGATGCTACAAGCAGAGGCGAGGTGTACGGAGGTGTGTGGTGCCATTAAAGTGCCACAAGTGTAAGTGGACAGAAAAGGGATGGGGCAAGAAGCTATGCATTAACCACACCTCACTTACTACTCTGTAACACCAGCTTGCACACCTAAACTCAGTCAGTTCTGGGGGAAATGGGTCTGCTGCATAGCTGTACAGCCTGTGGCTCTGTCACTGTCTGGAAGGAGTTGAGGGGAGCGGGTGAGTACCCAATCTGCAGAAGGCTCAAGGGGGAAGGCCAGGTGTTGTGCTATAGTTATGTACCAATGACATGGCAAAGTACAGTATAGACAAAGGAAAAGTTTAGGGAGTTAAGCAAATAGCCAACGAGATGAACAGACATGGCAGCCTTCTCAGAGGTGCTGCTGGTGTCTTGTCCACGGAAGCAAACACAGGGGAAACTGAAGGAGTGTGACAGCAGAACATTTCAGGTAATTTTCCTGAACTGCCTGTGTGTTTTACCAATCTGCAACAGAGTTATTACGGGACATTAAGTGTACTGAACTGCCTGTTTGTCTTTCACCTAGGCTAACGAGGTGTGTGTGAGGGGCTACACCAATCGGAGAGAAGGGAGGAGGGTTCTGGAGCTTCAAAGACAGTGCCGCTTAATTCAAAGCAGATGGAGGCGTTTCATCTTGCCAGCATATTCCCCTCGTTTTGCCAAGCAGCAGAACATCTCGGGTAATTTTCCTGAACTGCCTGTGTGTTTTACCAATCTGCAACAGAGTTATTATGGGACATTAAGTGTACTGACTTGCCTGTTTGTCTTTCACCTTGGCTAACGAGGTGTGTGTATGAGGGGCTACACCAATCAAAGAGAAGGGAGGAGGGGTCTCGAGTTTCAAAACACAGTGCTGCTCATAACACGCAAGCGTTCGTGCGAGCAAGAGAGTTGCACGAGCACCACTCATCCAAAGAAAAAGTTGAAAAAAGGTGTATAGTTTTAGGTCTAAGAGAGGGGTGTTCGAATAATAAGCTTCACCAATATAGTGAAGGGTGAGAGATTCAACAGTAAATTATCAAATTTGTTTTAAACGACATATAGTAATAAGATGAATTTAAAGAGAGTAGTGTTACTATTTGCCATTGGGGATCGTTTTTATGGCTTATAGATACTCGTTTAAGAGTAACTGTGATTTTTTACTAAAGAAATATTTAGCTGCTTTGGGGGAGGGTTATCCAGACTGTTCAAATAATGTGAGAGGGATAGATAGGATTTGCAAAGTAAGATGCGAGGATCATTATTTGTTTCTCCCTGATGCTTACTCTCAATACATGTACAATCTCGAACAACTCTCTAATATGGTGCTAAAAGGGAACGGCTTATCACATGTTAGAGTAAGTGATAAGTGGCACTTTTTATTGATTACTTCTGAAGTTAATGTTAACCTGCCCAAGAAACAATTTCATTTTGCAAGGAAAATGATATTGATGTTGTTGTTGATTTCTGGGAATGTGCATTTAAATCCTGGCCCAATGATTAATAATAATTATTCAATGGATGAATTCAGTAGCAGAGAACATTTGGGATTATTACATTTAAATGTTAGGAGTTTATTGCCAAAACTTGATCATATAAGGGCACAAGTCTCAAATTCTAATCCTGATTTGCTAGCTTTATCAGAAACATGGCTTGGATCTAAAACTGAAGATAGGGATCTACAAATTGACAATTATAATAGTTTTGGGGTGAATAGAATTAAGAAAGGGGGAGGGGTTATGATTTATCTTAGAGATAATTATAGGGGTCAAATTAAATTGGTAAAATCTATTCCAGGGCAGCTTGATCTATTAGTGCTACAAGTGCAAGGGTCTGCTGGTTATTTGTTTAATTGCACAGTTTGTTACAGGCCCTCCTCAGCTAGTAATTTAACCTTACAAACTTCAAGTGAATTAATTGCTCTCTTTTTAAAAAATGAATTTGTGTTATTGGGAGATTTTAGGAGATTTTAATTGGAATATGATGTCTTCTCAACAGGATGCTGTTAATCAGTTTATTGCCTTAAATTTAGTTCAGCTAATAACGATGCTTACTAGACCCAATAAAAATAATAGTGCTAATGATTCATTACTGGATTTAATACTTACTAATAGAGGGGATAGATATATTGCTGCTGTACATGAGTCTGATCTGAGTGATCATTGTTATATACCATGTATTAGAAACACAAACAAGATAAAATAAGGGCTCAAACAATATATATCAGGTCTTTCAAAAAATTTAATGATCAAGCATTTTTAAGGGATATGGCAGGAATTAATTGGCAGTTGATGACAGTGTGTCCTGATATTGAGGTAGCTTGGTCTTATTTTAAAACATCATCATTGGAGGTTATATAAAAAACATGCCCCCCTGAAGCATAGAAGAACAAATAAGAAACTGACACCTTGGATTACTGAGGAAGTAAAACAATTATTAAGATTAAAATCAAAATACTGGTGAAAGGCAAGAAAAACAAAGGAATTGGTGGATAAACAGGCTTTTAGGGTTATTAGGAATAAGAGTACTCAGGAGGTAAAAAAAGCAAAAAGAGCTTATTATAATACATATTTTGATAAGGCTAACAGTAATACTAAAGCACTTTGGAAAGGTATCGACTCTTTAAGAGGTCAGCAAAGATCAAATTCCTTACCAACAGTTATTAATAGTGGGGGAAAGATCCTGATGTCAACTGAGGATAAGTGGAATGTACTTAATACTTATTTTGCTACAGTAGGTAAGACATTTGAAATGAAAAATCCAGATCAGGATATCCCAGTTTTGGATACTGATTTTTCTTTGGGTGTTTCTAGACCTATTTTTGTCATGCAACCAATAACTGCTGAAAATGTTTATGAACAACTCCAGAGACTGGATCCCAATAAGGGACGAGGGTATGATGGAATCCCTTTCTTTTTGAAGACAGCATCAGCTATTTTATCTCAACCCTTAACATATTTATTTAATTATTCTTTTTCTTGTTCTGAAATTCCCCAGGATTGGAAAACAGCATGCATTGTTCTTGTTTTTAAGGGAGGAGAGGGTTGTCCTTCTGACCCTGGTTCCTATAGACCAATTTCACTCTTGCCTACTTGTGCTAAGATCTTTGAAAGATTGGTGCATGGTCAGCTTGGCCATTACTTGCTTAAGCATAATCTGATTGCTAAGAGCAATCTGGGTTTAGAAGGATATAACACCAGTAATGTGATAGCTCACGTTTTAGACTATGTGACTTAATGCTTCAACAGAAGTTAGTAAAATAGCTGTGTTTTGGGATCTGTCGAAGGCATTCGACACAGTTCATCATACAATATTACTAAATCGATTAAAATCAGCAGGATTGGGCATGACTGCTTTAAGCTGGTTTTGTTCATATCTGCATAATAGACAGCCATGTGTCAGAATGGACAGCATTTGTTCTGACTTCATTAATATAGGATTGGGGTACCTTAAGGCTCAGTCCTGGGTCCCCTGTTATTCTTACTGTATGTGAATAGATTACCTGAGTGCTGTTCTACTGGCACCAGCATGTATCTCTATGCTGTCGATACTATTATATATACTGTAGGAAGTGATACGGATGAAGCAGTTGGGGTACTACAAAGGGATTTTTTGAAAGTTCAGGATATGCTTCTTGATTTGAGGCTTTTGTTGAATGATAAGAAGTCACTTTGGATGATATTCCAAAAAAAGAATAATAAACATATTTATAAAAGGAATATTTATACATTATCTGGAGTGAAGTTGGGACTGGTAACCTCTTATAGGTACCCAGGATTGATGCTTGATTGTCATTTATCTTTTGATTTACATATAAATAACATCTCGAATAAGCTGAAATGATTGCTTGGATTTTTCTATAGGAATAAAACAATGTTTATAAGTAATGTAAGGAAATTAATGGTCACCTCACTATTTTTGCCGGTTTTGGATTATGGGGATTGTATATATAAAAATGCCAAAAAAATCAGTAGTAGCCTTAGAACCTCTTTATAAAGGTGCACTAAGGTTTATTACAAGTTTACCTTATAGAACACATAGTTGTATCCTGTATGAAAAAACAGGCCTTACATCATTGCAGGATCAACGTGACATTCACTGGAATCTTTTGTTTATAAATTTGTTTTACGCCTATTGCCAGTATTTCTCTTGGACCTGTCAAAAATTAGAACAGACTTAAAATACTCATTTAGGACTACATCTGGTATCACTTTTTGTGTTCCTACAAGTAATTCTGGATGTGGTGAAAAAACATTGACATCATCTGTCTCTAAGACATGGAATTGTACAGCAAAGAAATTAAAGATATGTGAGTTGATATCGTTGGCTCATTTTAAAAAGTATTTAGCTGGGCTTTATAATAAACATTGTAAATGTTACGGATAATTGAAGAGCCATCCGGGCATTTGTTAAATAATATGTTTTTTTGTAATGTTTGACCTGTTGAGTTATGGTTTGTTTTATATGTACTGTTTTTTGATATGTTTGGATGCAATTGAAAAGGAGATAGTGTTATCTCAATTTGTCATCCAATAAAATTGAAAGTTGAAAAAAGTTGAACACATGAATAATGGGTTGGTGTGAGGAGATGGGCATCTGCTATGCGGAAACTGGAAAACCTGTCAGGATAGGCAGATGTTTGCAAGGGCTGGTCTTCATCTCAGACAGTGGGGAACCAGTGCACTGGGGCAAATCTTGGATGTTCTAGCTAGCCAGCTATTAAATGGAGTGCAGGGTTAAAGAGGGCTGCTAGACTGTATTCTTATACATGATGGGAACTCACCAAGTTCAGCCTTGCAGGCTGTCCCACATCATATGTAGATCAAAGGGACACAAGAGAAACAAACTAGAGTTGTAGGAATAAGCGAAAGAAGTCAAGCACCCACAAGGGAAATAACACTGCAGGAAAAAAATCAAAAACGTATGGAAGGTTCTGTACTCCAACTCAAGAAGCATCTGTAATAAAACAGATGAATTTCAAGAATTAATAGCAGCTGAAAGTGATGACATCATTGATCATAACCAGACATGGGCCCACCAGAATAACAGCTGGGAATGAAAGGTCTCATACTACTTTCTATTTAAAAAACAGAGAATATGCCAGTAATGGTGGGGTGGCAATATATGGAAAAATGCATGAGAATAATACAGTCCAAGTCAGCTGCAGGGGCTGAAGGGGTGGAGTCTCTCTGGCACCAGCTAACAGACAATGGGGGGGGGGGATATAAAAGAGTTATTCTTTAGGCCAGCTAATCAGGAAGTAGGTAGGGATGAGTAAATGGAGAGGAAAATTACAAAAGCAGCAAGCCAGGCCAGAACAGTGCTTATGGTGGACTTTAACCTTTCTGACATACAATTTGAGCAACTAAACTCAAAATACCAGTGGTACTAAAGGTATAATTATGTGGCCAGGAAGAAGGCTAACAGGCTTCACCTGGCGATGAAAAGGTAAATGGCTTGGAGGATGAGGTCTGAGACACACCAATCAACTGTAGCAAGAATGAGAAAGAAAATAATGTTCTGCCTTGGGGATCGAACCTAGGCCACCTACCCCCTGCTGATTGGCAGCCTGTAGCAAGTCTCCTAGAGAAGAAATGTATGATGTGCAGAGGATATGCAGCACTGAGTGCAGACCACCACACACACACACACACACACAGCTGTAATAAACAGTCTGTCTCTTTGAAGTAATGTTTCCCAAGTTGCATTTAAATCTCAACGCTGGAGTTGGAACTTTAATTATTAGCAATACAGAATGTCAAACCTTGCTGAAAGTCTATCATTAAAATAAGAAATTACATGTAATAATTTCTCTCATATTACATATACTGTAGTGAAAAAAGCAAAAAACAATCCACTCTGGGGATTGAACCCAGGCCCTCTACCCTCTACTGCTTGGTTGTCTGTAGTGCTACCACCATACTAAGCTTAGGCAAAAGATGCATACTATGGCAAAGGACATTCAGCACTAAGTGCAGAACCACCCATACACAGCTGCCGTAAATTTTCATAATGAGCAGTCTGCCCATTTGAAGTAATCTCTCCTAAGCTGCATTTTAAACCTCAAAGTCTGAGCTGGAATTTTTCAATTAACAGCAATACTGAATGTTAAAACTATGCTAAAAGTCGGTCATTAACAACAGTATCATCTAACAATTTTTCTTACACTACATAAACTGTAGTGAGAAAGAAAAAAAATGTTCCACTCTCAAGATCAATCCCGGGACCTAACTCTCTACTGCTTGGTAAGCTATAACACTACTGCTGTACTAAGCTTCTTATACAGGAAAAGCATGCTGTGGCAAAGACATCCAGTACTGAATGCAGACCCTCCTAAACAGCTGCAGTGGATGTTCATAACAAACAGTCTGTTTAAGGCCCTGTCCACACTGCAGCCCGAAAACCCTTCTGTAATGTTACAGAGGGTGTAAACTGCATCTGTAACGGCATGCGTTTACACTGGTAACGTTACAGAAGGCGTTTTTGCAACCATTACAGAAACCTGTCAGGAAGTGGTTTCTACAACGGTTACAAAAATGGTCGCAGGACTGTAATGTTACCACCGTCGTCTAAACCCACGACCGTGTAGCCCCCACTCAGCTGCTAGACCAGCAGGCAGTGCATCACAGAGGGGCACATGGGAGGCAAAAGAACAAGGAAGCACCCGGAGGGCAGAGAGGCACGCGAGGACTGGAACCACTGCAGTGAGGTGAAAATGGTGCAGGGCAGCGCCTGCACAACGTCAGAGGCACGGAGCCCAGATCTGCTGGGTGCACACACCTGAGAGAGGTGCAGCCTGGACGCACAGAGTGCCAATAGGGGGTGCTGCCTGCATCAGCAGTACATGAACTGCGAGGAGGGAAGAGCGCTGGTGCCCAGGGCAAACAGTGGGCACATGCCACAGAGAGGCAACAGATGCAAGCACTGTGTGCCAGAGGTGTGAAGGGGGCCCCAACAGCTGCCACAACACACGACCAGCCCCCAGAGGACAGCAGTGCCAGAGCACACCACCCCAGCACCACTGCAGTGACCCCATCCCCCAAGCACTGCCTGTGACTGGTGAAGAGTAGACAGGCCTGTGCCAAGCAGAGACCACAGCCGTACGCCACCCTGACCACCAGCAGGACCATGTCAGATCGTGGCGCCACCTGGTCAGCTGAGGCCACAAAACTCCCTGGTGGAGTTCTGGACCCAGGAGAAGGTGCAGGCACAGCTAGCCAGTGCAAGGCACAACACGAAGTTCTATCAAAAGGTAGCGGACTACCTGTTCGGGAATGGGGTGGAGCAGATGGCAAAGCAATGCCATGACAAGATAAAGCAACTGAAGGTGCGGTACCATAAAACCAGGGACAGCAACAGATGCTCGGGGGCGTGCGTGTGGTGTGTGCCCCTTCTATGACACATTGGATATCATACTTGGAACATGGCGTACCACTGAACCAGCGTTCATCCTGGAGAGCTCACAGGTGGCCAGCCCTAAAATGGACATGAAGGATGATGGGGACACCACCAGGGATGCGTGCCCGCACCTGGGGAATGAAGACGATGACGGTGTGCAGCGGAAGTGCCCTGACACAGGTACGTGCATTGAGCAATGTGTATGCTGGGATATGGCATGCCAGTGGAGGTGTAGCCTGAGCACGTGGCACATGCTGATAGACATGGTATAGGTGGTGGCACAGGGGCACTCAAGGGAGTTTGCATGTGGCACCTGTGGTGTGCGTAGGCACACAGGTGTGTGGGGGACATGGGGCTGGGGTTGGCCATGAGGGGTGGGAGTGGGGTACCCACATGTGTGTAATGGTGACAGGTGTGTTCTGCCATTCCCAGGCAAGACCCCAGTGAGGGGATATCGGTGGACACCTCAGCCCTGCAGGACGAGATGCCAAGAACCTCCAGTGATGGCTCCACTGCAGGAGGGGGCAGCCTTGCGAAGCGGCTGGGTGACCAGTTACCCCTGGTGAACCTCAGGAAGAGAAAGTCGAAGACAGCAGGGATGGCAGATGTACTTGGAAGTGCTGGAACCAATGCATAGAATGATGCAGGAGCACCACAGGGAGCTGATGGACCTGGAGAGGGAGCGGGCACAGGAGGAGAGGGCATTGGAGGAGCAGTAACGGAGACAGGAGGCAGAGCAGCCATAGCAGTACTTCACACAGATAGTCCAGTTACTGGCCATGCAATGCCAGGAGCCACCCCCTGTAGCCGCACCACAATGGCCAGGTGCCACCCCCGTGGTACACAACACCGCAGCCCCAACCCCCTGTGCCCTGTTCCCCCATGGGTGTACCACCATGCCAATGGCCACTGAGAAGCTCAGTGGCATGGCCAACCCTGCCATCATCCACCCGTCCACCGCTGGCAGACAGACAGGCTGCATGGCACAGCCAGCCGCCACCAGGACACATCCCCTGGCTATGCCAGCACCCCACCTGCATGACACCCCACTACAGGGTGCTGTGTACATGGGTGGCGTCACTGCCCCCACCACCCTGCCACCCACGTCCCAGGCAACACTGGCTAGTGCCAGCATGGCACAGCAGTACTCCACAGGTGTCACGATAGCCACCGCTGGCCTGCACACAACACCCCAACCCCCGATGCATGGTGCCGCTGCTCTGCACAGTGCTACCCCCTTGGATCCCATAGCAGGCATACCCAGCTTCACATAGGACCTGTTCAGCAATGGGTTCCAGTGGACCACCCTGTGATAACCCATGCAGCATGCAGGGGTTGGTTGACCGGTGTGTCCCGCCCGTTGTCACCCGGGACTCCCTGTTTGATTTCCCTCCTACGCTGGGGATGCCACTGGGGTCCATCCAGTGACAACAGTGCCTGGTTCATGTTGGCACAGAGGTATGTGCCGATTGTGGCACTCAGTTGCACAGTGCAATTCCTGGGTCACAAGCAATGTTGCGTGGTGTCTCTGCAACATGCTGTGTCAGGGGTTTCGATACAGTACCACACGGGTGCCTGGGTTAGGGCACCACCTGTGCATGGTTCTGTATTTCTCTGGTTGGGGTAACAGTACAGTGACCCACACGTAAGTTCCTCTTTATGTTGGTGTACACTGCCGCCCATATGGTGGCCCGGCATTGTGTATTGCATTGTTCATTCACATGACAGTGACAGTTTCATTTGAGGATTTGTGGTGTTACGCAGCAATGCACATGGTCCACTGCATGGCCATGCTGCCGCTATGCATTATTTACTTGTGTTATTGCCACCGGAAGCCATGGCGGCGTTGGATTAAAGGCTGTCTTGTGTCACCATACCGTGTTGCTGGTTTGCTTGGGCAGTGTGCATGCATGCGCACATTGCTTTCTGGGGCACAGTGGGGCTTTCAATTCCATGGGTTGCTGGTGTGGGGGTTCTGGGTGTGTGGCCTGGATGCACAGCGTTTGTTAGGGCACGCAGCTTGCATCCGGTGGCAGCAGGGCGTGGTATGCCATTTCCTGGTGGTGCACCACATGCCTGCCTGTGGGATGCAGCGGGGTCCCTGTTCCTGGCATGTGTTGGTGCGTCACTGCACGCCTTCAGGCCATGTGTAGGGGCCTCCCCTCATTTCGGTTCCACATCTTCACCTGCTGCACACCCTTGGTCCCCCACGGGTGCCACTGGGCACAAATTGCTGTAGGACACCCTGCCATGTTCTGCCACACTCAGTGTGCCCTGTGTACACTGGCAGCCAGGTGTTCATTCAGGTGGGTTTCAGTCTTCGCAGCTGTCTTCCCCAGGTGCATCATGGGATGCACTCCACATTACAGGGGTTGCATGCACACACTGTTCACATCTCAATGTGGACAGGCTGTGCCGGTTCCAGACCGTTTTCATATATGTTCCCTGGCAGTGTGGACATGCTGTAACATTTGCAGCCTGTAAAGGTTTGGAACCATTTCAGCCTCGTTGGGTGTAGTGTGAATGGGGCCTAAAGTAGTGTTTTCCATGTTGCATTTCAACCTGTAAGTCTGACCAGGAACTTTTTGAGTTATCAGCGATATAGAACTTCAAGCCTTGCTGAACGTCTATCACTATCATCAGAAATGACATCTAACTATTTCTTTCTTAACACTGTAGTTTGAGAGAAAAACATATTCCACTCTGGGGATCAAACTCAGGCCCCCTGCCTTGCTAACTCTAGAATGAAGTGCACTCAAGAAGGGACTCCAAGTGCAAAAAGTAAGGGTTGCCAGCCCAAGACAAAGCAAAATGAGGAAAACTATCACAGAAGCAGTCTTCGGTCAGAAACCGTTTTTTTTTTTTTTACATTTTATCGCAGCAAAGGTGCCCCCCCAAGAAGGCCCTGTGTTGGGCTGAAGCACTGTGGAAGTAGGGTGTTATTCTGGGCACCTTTGCTCCAACAAAATGTAAAAAAATACATTTCTGACTGAAGACCTTCTGTGACAGAGTGCACAGGTTTCCTTGTTTCCCCTACCTTGCTAACCTGTAACTTTACCACTGTACTAAGCTTCCTATTCAGGAGATGCATGCTGTAGCAAAGGACATCCAGCAGTAAGTGCAGACTCCACTACACAGCTGCAGTGGATGTTCATAATTAACAGTCTGTATATTTCAAGTACTATTTACCAAGCTGCATTTAAATCTCAAAGTCTGAGCAGGAACTTTTCAAGTTATCAGCAATTTAGAACTATACATCTTGCTGAAAGTCTATCACTATAATCAGCAATGGCATCTAGAAATTTCTCTAATACTACATAAATCTGTAGCGAGAAAGAAAAAATATTCCACCCTGGGGATCGATCTCAGGTCTCTTTCCCTCTACTGTTGGGCAGCCTGCTGTTTTACTGCTGCACTAAGCTTCCTATATAGGACATGCATGCTGTGGCAAAGGACATCTAGTAGTGAGTGCAGACCCCCCCCCACACACACACACACACACAACTGCAGTGGATGTTTAAGCAATATACCATAAGAGGCTGTGGGTGATGTCAGGATTTACCCACGGGTGGTGTGTTGCTCGGTCCTGAAGCAGAGCCGAGGGACCAGCAACATACCACCCGTGGGTAAATCCTGGCATCACCCACAGCGTCGAGTGGGATATTGCTATTATACAATTTGAATTTTTTTAAATCAGATATTTTTATTATAGGTTTTATTGATTGTTTGGAGATCATGTTTGATATAGTGATGTAGACAAGTGAAGGAAAAAAAATAGTTCCTGATAGTATTATATGCTGTGGAAACTCGGGCAGTGTTTGGTATTCGTGCCGGTTCTGAAGGAGTCACAGAGGCTGGCTGATCGAACACTTGAGGTGAAGCTGTGAGGAATGTTTTGAGACATTCTTTCTGGTGGAAATGTGTTCGGAATGTTTAAAAATATTTAATCTAGCTCCATCTCGTCAATTACTTCAAACGAGCATTCCATTTTTGTTTGTTTAAATTTAGCGCAGTCGGTAGCGACACTGGGGAAGATGGCGGCACACGGCTTTGATGTTTGGCGCTGGATGGATTCTGAGAGGGTATAGGGCACGGGGGTGCAGCTGGCACTTTTTCCTGTTGGGTACCAGCAGGATTTACATGTTGTAAAACCTGCTAGATAGCCAATCAGGAGCCAGCTTTTTTGGGTGCTGTTGTATAATTGTAATTAACAGTCTGTCTATCTGAAGTATTGTTTCCCAAGCTGCATTTAAACTTCAAAGTCTGAGCTGTAACATGTCAAGTTATCAGCAATACCCAACTTCAAACCTTGCTGAAAGTATATCACACCAGCAGTAACATCTAGCAAGTTTTCTCAAACCACAGAAATTGCAGTGAGAATGAAATAAATGTTCCAATCTGGGGATCAAACCTAGATCTGTGTAGGGCATAAACCCTATGCGAAGACCTAAAAGTCATATCAATGACATCATCAACAACATTATGCAGCTGAATCACTCACACTGAATAAGCCTTTGAGCTTGACTAAATGCAAAAAAGAGTATGCATGACTACAACAGGTGTTTACAGCCATGCTACAGGAGCCTACAAAACAGAGGGTCCTAGTAATGGTGGCAGAAAACTTCTACACACAGTGGTCGCACCATCTCACTAGAGAGGGGGCAGTAACAGACCTTATACTGCGCAACCATGACAACCAGGAACAATCTGGAACACTACTAATGAGAAACCAATAGAACAGTTACTATTGCACCATCAAATTCGACATAGTACTGGGAACTGAGCAGAATAAACCTAGTGGGCAGACTACAGCAAATGATTGTAAAACTTGCACGCAGCAGACGGGACAGAGTCAAGTCAAGTCAAATTTATTTAAAAAGACGCTCAATCCCGAAGGCTCTGGGTGCCGCACAAAAACTTTACAGCATTTCATACCGTGTAAATTATAAATTAAAATTACTACATACATATAATCAAAATTACTCCCCAAAAGCCTGCAAAAATAGGAAGGTCTTCAGGCGAACCTTAAAGGCAATTATGGTGGGGGGCCTCCCTAACTACAGAAGGCAAGGAGTTCCAAAAAGCGGGAGCGGCGACACTAAAAGCTTGGTCTCCTGCAGACTTTAGTCTCACTCTTGGAACAGTTAGGAGGCCACCGCTAGAGGAGCGGAGATTATGGACAGAGGTGGGAAGTACCAGGAGATCAGACAGGTAACCAGGGCCCTGCCCATGTAGGGCCTTATAGGTGAGAAAACCCACCTTGAAGAGTACTCTCCATCTGACAGGCAGCCAGTGCAATTCGCGCAGTATAGGAGTAATATGGCAAAATTTGCTTTGCCCAGACAAAAGCTGGGCAGCAGCATTTTGCACTAGCTGTAGTCTACGAAGAGAACCTCCAGAGACCCCGAGATAGAGGGCATTACAGTAGTCAAGCCTAGAAGTGACTAAGGCATGTATCAAGGTATGGAGGTCCAGAGCCGGAACAAGGGGCTTAATCCTGGCAATGTTTCTAAGATGGAAAAAACAGGAATGAACTACGGAGGATATATGAACCTCCATGGACAAGTTCCTGTCAAAAATCACACCAAGATTTCGCACCCAAGGGAAGGCCATCAATGACACAGCTCCTAGCACAAGGCCAGTCCCAGAGTCAGAGGCCATCCCATCACGAACTCTGTTCGACTCCACTACCAGTACCTCAGTCTTGTCAGGGTTCAGTCGTAGCCAGCTGGAGGCCATCCAGTCGGTAATTTCAGCCAGACAGATGTTTAGCACATCCACTGCGTTTGATGTTCCTGGGGCAAAGGACATAGCTGAGTATCATCGGCATAGCAATGAAAACTCAGACCATACTTCCTAATGATTCCCCACAGGGGCAGCATATATACTGCGAACAACATTGGGGCCAATACCGAACCCTGAGGGACTCCACACAAAAGGAGGCAGGGTGTAGATGAGAAATTTCCCATCACAACCCGTTGCCTCCTATTAGTGAGAAAGGACTCAAACCACTTGATGACAATACCGGTGAGTCCACATAACTCCCTCAGGTGGAGAAGCAACACACAATGGTCCACAGTATCAAATGCTGAAGAGAGATCGAGGAGAACAAGAATTGTCCTGTCCCCCTGATCGCTAGCCCTGAGGAGGTCATTCTGCACCCGAACTAACGCAGTTTCAGTGCTATGTCTGGCCCAAAAAGCCAACTGGAAGGGATCATACAACTCGTGGGTCATGAGATGTTCCTCCAACTGAAGCGATACCACCTTCTCAACAATCTTCCCCAAAAATGGAAGATTGGAGATAGGACGGTAATTCGCCCTAATCTCCGGGTCCAGAGAAGATTTCTTTAAAAGGGGTCTCACCACAGCCTCCTTCAAGGCATCTGGAAAGACACCCTGACTCAAGGAGCACCGGACAATCAGGGCAAACACCGGGCCAACAGAGTTAATGCATCTCATTAAGAAGCGCGTTGGCACTGGGTCCAGTTCACAAAAGGTTCAAGTTGGCCACCACCTCAATAACCTCACAAACCTCCACTGGCCTAAACTCTCCCCAACTAGGCAGAGTGCTCTTAGAACACAACTGACAACCACTGACAGCAATGGTATTACTGGCTGAAGAAACCTCCCGCCGGATCAAAGACACCCTGTCTGAGAAAAACCGAGCAAAATCCTCACAATCCTCATTTGAGGAAACTCTTCCAGGCTGAAGACAGAGAGGATGGCAAAGTCTGTCAACAGTCCGGAAGAGTGAGGCTGGTCGGTTTCTCCCAGCAGCAATCTCCCGAGACAAAAATTCTGTCTTCTTTTGGTTGATTGCCTCCTGATATGCGCGATAATGCGCACACAGGACCGGTTTGTCTGTCTCCAGGCGGAACTTCCTCCAGCGGCGCTCTAATCTCCGATCCAGCTTCTTCATTTCCCTGAGATGTCCATCATACCAAGGAGACCTCACGGATAGGTGTGAGGGAGTTGATGGTGCCAAACAACACCTTATTATAGGTGTCTACCCCGACATCAACAGCTCTGACGCATGCATCACCCATACTAGATAAATGAACTGCCACCATAAAACCCTCAGGGGTAAGATCACATAAAGGGCAGCTTTGAATCATCTCAGCAGGGGAGGAACTTACGACGGGAGCCCTAAGCGTGAACTTCACCATGCAATGATCAGACCAAAATACCTGATCAATTGCAAGATCTACGATCTCAAGGCCCAGTGAGAACACCAGGTCCATTGTATGGCCATCGCAATGAGTAGGTGCACCAACAAACTGCGCCAGCCCCAAAAGGGACATACTCTGCAGAAATTCGCCGGCGCACTTTTGAGCTTTATCCTCGGCCCAAACATTGAAATCCCTCAGAAAAATACATCTTGGGGAATCCAATGTTTCACTGGCAACAAACTCGGCAAATTCCTGCAGGAAGCCCCCCATCGGGCCAGGAGGGCGATAGATAAGGAGGATCCTGCAACCAATGCCAAGTCCTCCACGAATGGCCACACATTCAAATGAACCTGGGGTTCCCACTGGGTGCACGGTGAAGGTCAGGCTCGATCTAAAACAAATGGCTACACCACCACCCCTGTGATTTTCTCTGGGGCAGTGCACCATGGTATATCCTGGGGGGACTGCAGCCTAAAAAATAAGGCCAGCATCATCTCCCACCCAGGTCTCCGTAATGCAAGCCAGGTCGACCGATGAAATCAAGGCGGCAATAATTGCCGTCTTGTTTCTGATCGACCTGGCATTGCATAGCACTGCCGTCAGAGATGTAAAGGGTGACGCAGTCCCTCAGGTTACCTGACCACTCGGCCTGCTGGTCCCCCTGGAAATGGGCACCAACCACGTCTGGCTTCTCCTAGATGCCCTCCTTACTCCAGGGCGTCTCCTGGACTTAACCACCTCTATCCTTCGATCAACCCGCTCCTGGTCATCCCACAGCCCACAGGCAGAGCAATCCCTTACAATCCCCACTTCCCTGCAATGCCTGATAGTGATATCAGACACAGGGAGAGGAACAAAGGGACGCACACAGGGAGAGGGACAAAGGGACGCAGAGCATGCAGCTGCGAGTTCCCATAGGTAATCCTAGGCCCTACAGAACGCCCTACAGGCCCCCTACACATGTCTAATTAGATAAACCAATAAACACATTAATTAATGCAAGCTCAAAACATTTAAAACACTTCCTATAAAAGAAGCCTAATTGTCACAGTTAAAACTTCTGTAACCTAACCCACTTCCCTCCTCTCATCCCAAACAAAAAACATTTCAACACCAAGTGGCACTTGCGCCACTCACAATACCGTACCACACGCCGCGCTGAGCAGCGCGCTGCATTTAAATAAAAGCCTCCCCCGCCCTCACAACAGCAATTGGTTCCCCCACTCAATCCTCTCCAGCTACAGCTGGAAATGATTGAAAAATTCCAACACAGCCTCTCATGCTGTGTACTTGGGAGCTAGTGAGCAGGCAATCCACGGGGGTAGAAAGGAAGTCCAAGTCTGGAAAGCAAAACAGTTCGAGCCGCTGATGAGCGGCGTTCCCAGCAAATGCACAGCAGTTTACAACACAAAGATGCCGCTTGTGAGCGGTGCTTGCATTTAAATAAAAGCCTCCCAACCCCCTCACAACAGCAATTGGTCCCCCCCCCACTCCTCCAGCTCCAGCTGGAAACGACTGAAAAATTCCAACACAGCCTCTCATGCTGTGTACTTGGGGGCTAGTGAGCAGGCAATCCACGGGGGGGGGAGGAAGTCCAAGTCTGGAAAGCAAAACAGTTCGAGCCGCTGACGAGCGGCATTCCCAGCAAATGCACAGCAGTTTACAACACAAAGACAGTGAATAACAAAACAAAAATAAATGCAATATCAATCAGTGACCACCCAGTCATGTGTGAAATTTGTGAAAAAAGCCAAGAAACAAACCACTTTGGTTCAATAAACAAGCAAGTGAAGTAGTAAAAGGACAAAAGAAAGGCTTTTAAAAGAATATGCTCCTAAAGGGATCTGAACAAGAACAGGACCATGTACAAAGAAAACTAATGATTAGTAAGGACACCATAAGGAGAACAAAAGCAGGAGAATAATGGAGGAAGTGAAAGAAACAGCAACAACCTTCTACAAATATATATGGGAAAAAGAAATACAAGGGAGAACAAAGAGAATAAGCAGAGATGGGATCGCTGTTTGCGATGATGGGAACACAGTTAACATTTTAATGGACTTCTGAACTCAGTGTTCACGAAAGAAACAAGCATTTGTCAATGCAGAATGTGTTCTTGCAGGTGTTTGGCACTGATAGTGCAGAGGCGAGAATTAAACTAACAATGTGTATTCCAACAATGAAATTGTCAAGATTGGGAATTAAGAAGGTTCATACATAACACTGTTGTTTTCTTAGAATGTAACCTTGAATTTTCAAAGTACTATTTTTTCCCCCAGCATAATAAATGACAGGCATCATTTATGAAATGTGATCCAAAACATTGTTTTGGGAAATGAACATAAAAACAGATTTTGGAGGGAGATTTGGAAATATGTTCATTCGATAGGGGTAAAAAAAACACGAGTATGTTGCAAATGTGGGTTAAAAAGTAAAAATACTGTAAAGTTCTGAGTAAACACAGAAAAATGCCAATGTTAATTCAAAAAAAAATGTTCTCCAAGTTTGACCTCAAATGTTCAACATAGTCTTTTTTACTACCCCACCTTGTAAACTTAACAGGTACACTTATGAAATCTTGTCCAAAATGGCATTTAGTGGCACAAGTGTGAAAAGATGTTTTGGACAGGATCTGAAAATGACACGCCTTTTTTTTTATGACCTGGAATACAAAAAATGTCTGTTAAAAATGTGGGGTCACAATCTGGTAAAATAGCAAAGCTAGGAGTAATCACTGAAGAATTTCAACATTTCTTCATTTTTTTTTTTTTTTGTTGAGATTTTGGCCACAAATTTTCAACACAGTTTTATTATGACCCTTCTTATGATCACAAGTAGAATTTTTTTAAATTCTGTCTGAAAGGTGATTTTGTGGAGTTACTGCCAAAACATGTTTCAGGTGGGATTTGAAAAACTACACTTGTTTGTTCATCAGGTGGGGGTAAAAAAGTGTGTTAAAAATGTTGCTGCATAGCAGGCCTGGTGGTGCTGAGGGTTAAGGTACTGGATGCAACACCTCGCGCTGCGCTGGCAACCCAGGTTCGGGAACGGACTCGGGTCGTTGGGGTCTGGTCAGGGGAGGGAGGATTGAGCATCCTAATGGATGCTCTCCTCCCTCGGGAAGGGATACTGGGGCGCTACGTGCGCCTGATGTCCTGAGAGAATCGGTGGGTGCACCAGTTCTCGAGAGGTTGGTGGCTGCATTCATCGGAGTCGGGAAGGGGGGATGCTGTTGGGCGCTTGGGAGAGACGTGTGTCAACATGTCGCCTCTCTGGACTTACATCCTCGCGCCGATGTTCCAGGGGGCAGGGAAACAAGGGACACAGAAAACGGAAAAACTCCCTTGGAGGTCTTAGATGACGGCCGCCCCGAGCCATTCAGACCACCACTAATTCTCGGGACAGACAGACCCTAATGTGCAGGTAGGAGATAGGAGGAGAAGCACTCTAGGGGCAGATCCTGATGTCAGGGGGCTGAAATGGGATGGACAGCCTGAAGGAGTGGACACTGAGGGCAGGCAGGAGGGGATAAAAAGAAAGTAAAAAAAAAAAAATAAATGTTGGTGCAAAATCTAGAAAAGTAACAAAGTAACAAATGTTTCAGAGGGGGATCTGAAAAATTACACCTGCCTTGCTCATGTTCATGAGGTGGGGTAAAAAAAAAAAAAAAAAAGGCTATGTTGAAAAATTGGGGTCAAAATCTGGAAAAATAGAAAAGTTGTGAGTAAACATTGAAGAATTTCAATGCTTCATAACTTTGTTGTTTTGGAGATTCTGACCACAAATTTACAACGCAGTCTTTTTATTCCACCATCTTATGATCAAGACAGGTGACATTTTTAAAATCCTTCCCGAAACATGATTTCACAGCTCAACTGAGAAAACATGTTGCAGAGAGGATTTGAAAAATTTCACCTATCTGGTTCACGAGGAGGGGTTAAAAAAAGGCAGTGTTAAAAATCTGAGGTAAACATATTAAAAAATAAAGTTATGAAAAAAATGCAAGACTTATTAAAAAGATATTAACCAAACTTACCTTGCTTTTAGTCACTTCCCGGTGGAGCTCAGAAGAAGCAGGATGTTTGAGAAGGAGCAGTGTGGGACAGAATAAGGAAATACGGAGTGGCAGGAAAAAAGTTGTCCTTGGACTGTTTTCTTCTTTTACAGGTTTATGGTCGGGGGCCCGAGGAAGGATCAGGAGGTGGGTTGGATACTTCAGTGGGAGGGTATTTTATTCTACGGATAGGAAAACGGGAAGAATCAGGAGGTGGGTGAGATACTTGGCAGTGGGAGGGTATTTTATTTTCATGGACAGAGCATGGGGAAGGATCGGGAGGTGAGCTAGATGCTTGGTAGTGGGAGGGAGTTGTTTTTGCACATCTTTTCTCTGCACAGCAGCAGGGGAAGGGGGCTAGGAGCTGATTGTGACCGCTCAGCTGCTTATTGAGCAGTGCCATGTAGATGAAAGGATCTAACTACTCTGCGATAGAAGCAACTCACTCCTTTCAACTAATCGAAGTTTCTGCCTCACAGGTAAGAGAACACTGTCATGATCAGCCTTGCTGATCATTGACTGGTTACTGTCAAGTCCACTGTAGCCTGAGCTACACAGGACCCAACACTGACACACCTCTGAAACCCATTATTGTCTAACAATATGTTTGCTTTGTGCATGCACAAGCATGCATAAAAATAAGGGCCACTACCTAAAAGCAAAAATAAGTTCCAAGGTAGGAAAAGCAGTAGGTTCATGATAGTGATAGTTATAATGAATACTGACAGGTCTACAAAAACTTTAATGTGGCTGAATTCCTTCCGGGCTACACAGGTTACATCCAAGGTACTAAGGGAGATTAGCTAGTCACTGGTAGACCTCTGGCGGCACGATTTACGAGATCTCTCACTTCTAGACAAGTCCTTAAGGTCTGGAGGATGCCAAATGTGGTCCCCCAACATAGCAGTGGGGATAGGGAAAACCCAAGTAGCTAGGGGCCTCTGAGTTTGACACCAGTAGTGGGAAAGTTGCTGGAATCAATCGAAAAGCAAATAGTGATTTCCTGGAAGAAAATTGACTCATGGACAGTAACCAACATGGGGTTACAAGTGTAACCCCTAGATGGCGCTATCCCAGGGGCTACTACCCCTGCCTGATTTGCCACTAACAGGTTGAGGGGCCTGGATCCAATGGCGGGTGCCTCCACCCAGAGGTCAGGGTTTGCAATAGTTAAACTTACTTGGTCACAGCCCTCTGGGACACTGCAACCCCCCTTTCTTCCCACTAGTGGCCCACACATATATATCAAATTACCTTCACAGTATACACTTACCCCAGGACTAGTTCCGGCACTGGGACCTCCTGAAATAAGATACAGTGCAACAATCACAGTACAGTACTTTAACATAGACAAATACCTCAGGCAGTATAACTTTGCTGAAACAAGCAGCTCTGATTTATTTAGGGGATATAACAAGGACAGGGGAAATCAGGTTAATTAGCTTATCATTTTACTATCTACCTATGGCTCTGTGCAGGCCTATCCCTACCAGTTACTGTCCCTAGGTACCCAAGCCCTAGTGGCTAGTCCAAACCGTGGCAGCTGGTAGGGCCCTTTCACACAGTGAAAAAAAATTAGTTTAAACAGTCAGCAGTACAGTGATTCCATTTGGATTTAATGTGGCATTCAACAGGAGCAACCCTGAATTAGTACTCACGACCTCCAAACAAGATAGGGTCCTTCAACGTCAGCAGGGCTACTCTTGAGCTCCACGAGACTCTTCACACATTTATATGGTAAAAAAGAAAGTACTATACCAGGCAGGCTGCTTCTCTATCCCGATCGCAATTACTGCACAATACCCGGGAGAACACACAGCAGATTCAGTTCCTGACAGACCGAGTTCAATTCACCAATTTCTCCAGTCTTCTACAGGGTGAGCCTGGTTTATACTCTTCAGAGATCCTTTGATTCTTTTCACAGGACGGATTCAGTCCTAACAAGCAGTTACACAAGCTGCAGACCGGAACTCTGGGCCTTACACACGTTTTTTGCCTGAAACTGCGCACTGAAGGAGCACAGGGTTCCTTTCCCCTTCACTGCCAGAGCTAAACTGAAACTCCAACAGACAAAACCGGCACTTCCTTTGAGTTCCTCCCAGTTCTTGACTGGATTGGCTGTCACTACAATAGACTGCTGCTGTTGGTCCAAAAGGCGCCAAGTCTAAACTACATCTCCCAGAGTCACTGCCCATACAATCCTCTTGTGGCTGGCTCAGATTATGAGTCCAAGTTCTGATTCGTCCAAGGCACCATTTTAGAGCTAGCTTACCCCACACTGATTGGTCCAGTTCAGCAGTTCAAAACCAGAATGGGGAACTAGGCAGACACAGTTCTGACTGCAAAGAAAGCAGGCCAGACAAACTGCAATCTCATCACCACTGCAAACGATCTCTGGCAAACAGCCACATCCCTCAGATAGGTTCCCCCCGCACTCCCAGTAACTGCAAAAATGGAGCGAATCGGCAGCAGCCCGAGTGGCACCCAAACAGAGAAGCACACAGTCCCCCCACACAAACCAACCATGTCTGCAAGCAGACAGCTCCCAAAGAGACAGCACCAGAGGCTCCAAAAACACTCACTGACAAATGGCCCAAACGCCAAACACCATTCAGGCTTGGAGCATTCGAGCAAGCTCCTGGAAGTCCCCTGGGAACCCCCATTTGCAGGGGGGTTACACCCTTCCTGGCCTGGGAAAGCTTGACGTCCGCGTCAAGCAAGTACCCCCATAAGTTTCAACTGCAACCATATACATTTGCATTAGGCTCACACATGTAATCATCAGTCAATACATCATTTTACCAAGAACACATTTCTGAAACATTGCAGTACATCACTCTTTACACAGTATTACACACACATTGTACCATAACTCAAGTTATTACCTCTTGTACATGAAACCTGAAGAGAGGGGGCCCTTTCCTATCAGTTACCTTGGGGCTGGACGGGGCAAGGGCACCACACTTAGAGGGCAACACAAGTAACTTGGAGTTAGCACTGATGCTCAGTTTGGGCAATGAGCTCGGGGACACATACACCTTTATGGACAACATTGAGAGGCAAGTCCACAGGCCTCCCAAGTGAATCATAACTGAGGTGCACCACAGGCTTTACAGCTCGACCAGTCTTTCTAGGGGGAACTGTTACAGTCTCTGCACTCTGAGCCTCATTTTCAGCATTGTCCTCACTTGTCAGGGGAGTCTCCCTGGGTGTAGAGAGGCTAGAACTTGGGGCACTTTCAGTTCCAGGAGTTACAGTTTCTGAGTCCACAACATTTGGCTCGCATGGAGAGCTTTCAGACACTGGCAGTGGACTGTCAGGGCACTCAAAATACTCTTCTTGTTCGGGTGTATCACCAGTCTGCCCCAATCTATCATTTTCCTCCCTGAAAAGCTCAAACAGTTCAACCATGCACAATGATTCCATTTCATCTGATCTGATGCTTTGCACTTCACTTTCTGGGAGCATTGGCTCCAGGGATGAAGCTGGGGCTTAGACAGTCCAGAAGACCCAGCTTTGTCTCCAGTATTGACTAGTGGATTGCCCTCAAACAATTGACTCAGTTCGTAAGAAGGATAGTATTCAAGTCACTCTCACTTTCTTCTGATATGGACTGACAGTCATGCTCAACTGGGACTTGTGCAGGGGAACACTTTAACTCTGCTTCTGTAGGTGCAGACTTCCTTGATCTGTTCTAGCAGCAGCTCTAGTCACTGGTCCAGAGGGGGCATCTTCTGGGGGCTCAGACTCAATCAGGATTTGTCCAATGGGCAGTAAATGATTTCTATGCATTGTTTTTACATCTTTTGAATTGTTCTCAGGCCTTACTTTGTACACTGGCAGATCATCTTGTTTGCCCACTACAATGTGAGGGAGATGGTGCCATCTGTCAGCAATCTTGTGTTTGCCATGCAGTCCCAGATTTCTTAGCAATACCCGATCTCCCTCCTGGAGTTCCTGTGCTTTCACCTTTTTTATCATACCGTTCTTTGTTGGCCAGATTTCTTTTGGCAGCCATGGTTTGAGCCAGTTGGTACGCATGAGTTAGCTGGGCCTTTAACTTTTGCACATACTGTAAATAGTTGTCAGCTTGAACCCCATCAGGAGAGACCCCAAAAACACACATCTACTGGTAGTCGAGCTTCTCTTCCAAACATCAGGTGGTAGGGGGAGAACCCAGTGGCATCACTTTTGGTGCAGTTATAAGCATGTACCAGGGTGCTAATTTGTTGGCTCCATCTAGGCTTGTCCTTTGGGTGCAGGGTGCCTAGCATATCTAGCAAAGTGCGGTTGAAACGTTCAGGCTGTGGGTCCCCTTGGGGGTGGTAAGGAGTGGTTCTGGACTTTCAACTCCCACAGAGAAAGCATCTCTTTGATCAGACGACTCTCAAAGTCTCCCTTGATCAGAATGGATTCTTTGTGGAGCCCATAGTGAACAAAAAGTTTTCAAAGTACTTTGGCCACAGTGGATGCTTTCTGGTCTTTGGTGGGGAAAGCTTGGGCATATCTCGTGAAATGGTCAGTGACCACCAGCACAATACTGATATTTCTTTGATCTGACTCCAAACTCAGAAAATCAATACAGACCAGCTCCATGGGTGCACTGGTGGTGATGTTAACAAGGGGGGGCAGCCCTCTGGGGCAAAGCTTTCCTCTGTAAGCAGCGACTACAAGTTCGAATGTGTTGCTCCACATGAGCCCCCATCTTAGGCCAATAGAATCTGGATTTCACCAAGTCAAGTGTTCTGTCTATACCAAGGTGCCCCATGTGGTTGTGCAAGGACCTCAGTACTGAGTCTCGAAGGCAGTGGGCAGCACTAGTTGTTGTTTGTCTACTTGTCCCCTCTGTCTACTGTTTCTCTGTATAACAGCTTATTGATCAGTTTCAACTTAGGACCTTCTTTGTATAACAGTGCAGCTCCAAATCAGTGGAGCGTATTTGGACACATCTTTTCCTGCATAGAGGGCTTCTAAAGCTGCTTTGATCATGGGATCGCGGGATTGAGCCCACCGAATACTGTCATTGTCCAGCTGAGGCAGTGCACCAATGTCTATTGCAGAAAAGTAGCAATAAGCAGCAGGTATGCAATTCTCAGAGGGTCCCAAGCAATCCACCATGCAGTCCACTGCGTCCACGGACATTTGTTCCTCCATGTCAAACTTCCGGCAGAGTGCCCGAATGTCAGGTTCTGCCAATCGGATTCAATCATTCTGGGGAACAGGCCTCCGGGAGAGAGCATCAGCATTTATGTGGTTCAAACCTGCTCGGTATTCGAGAGCATAGTCATATGTAGATAATGCAGAAAGCCACCTATGGCCAGTGGCATCCAACTTAGCTGAGGTCTGCACATAGGTCAAAGGATTATTGTCAGTTTTACTAGTATTTTAGCCCCATACAAGTACTCATGGAATTGGTCAACAATAGCCCACTTCAAAGCTAGGAACTCTAACTTATGTACAGGATAGTTCTTTTCGGATGGGGTCAGGCTTCTACTGGCAAAGGCCACTGGTCTCAGGCCATTCTCGTGCTCTTGGTACAACACAGCCCCCAACCCTTGCAAGCTAGCATCAGTGTGCAGGACGAAGGTTTTCTTGGATCGGCATAGGCCAGCACTGGAGCATGGGTAGTTGATATATGATCTCATGAAAAGCAGTCTCACAATCAGGAGTCCAGCGGGCCCCAAATACTTCACTCGGATGAAAATACACTCTTTCAGTCTTGAGGGACGCTGACTTTGGTATTTTTGTGGGTTGGGGATACCCTTGAGTAAGGTTAAGTAAAGGGCGATCACTCTTGAATAGTCCTTGATGAAGCGCCGATAATAACCACAGAATCCCAGGAATCTTGCAGTTCTTTTAGATTTTTGTGAGGCCAGGTGGTCAAGGCCTCAACTTTACTTGGTCGGTCTCTATTCCTCGGTGGATACTATGTGTCCCACATACTTTACTGATGTTTGAAAGAATTGACACTTATCAATGGACAGTTTAAGGCCAAAGTCCTCCAATCGGTCCAATACCTTAAATAATCTGCTCTCATGTTCCTCCAGTGAGCTGCCAAACACAATAACATCATCTAGGTATACCAGGCACTCTAGTAAGTTCATGTCCCCACTGCACGCTCCATCAATCGCTGAAAGGTGGCTGGGGCACCTGAAATCCTTGAGGCATCCTCATGAATTCATAGAAGCCAAAGCGGACAGATAAAGGCTGTCTTCTCACGGTCCTCTGGGGCCATGGGATCTGGTAGTACCCTCGCGGAGATCCAACACAGAGAACCACTTGCTCTGCTTAGGCAGTCCAAAGCATTCTGAATGGGGCATTGTGTACTGATCAGGATAGTCCGCCGTTTAAGGTGCGATAATCCACACACATCCTTACTGTCCCATTCTTTTTCCTCACACACAATGGGGAAGCATAAGGGCTTCTGGATTCTTGTATTACACCAGCAGCTAACATCTCTTGCAGATGCCGTCTCACATCATCTATGTCAGCAGGTGCCAGGAGTCGAGACCTCTCACGAAATGGTCTTTCGTCATGCAGCCGGATATTGTGCTCAGCTCCTTGCACGCATCCTACGGCCCATTCCTTTAAAGAAAACACCTGGTCTCTCTGGGCAAGCTTCTCACTGATCCTCACTTTCCATTCAGCTGGCAACGGGGAGTCGCCAAAATCAAACAAGTCAGGCGTTACTCTGTCATTCTTCCTCGAACTCTTGCTGCTGGGTAGCACTGCAGTATCTGCACAATGCACATTAGCCAGGATGCAACCTTATTTACTCGAATGTCTCTTTCAGACACATTATGAACTTGGACCATTACCCTTCTGGCATAAGCATGGGCTCTAGCGGGCAAAATACTAGGCTTGACCAGCAGTCCCTCTGGCAATTTTCCATCGCCTGGTGCATCCAACATTAATATTTTATTCTTAACATCCTTTCTGATACGGACCTCTCCTGTAAGGTACACTGGGCATTTGGCGCCAGGATCAGAGACTCAGGATCCTTCTTCCATACAATTCCGACCGGTTCCTCTGGTTCTATTTTTCAACATCTCTCTGTCCTCATAGGCCTTCTTAATTAAAGCTGGAACTCTTAAAGCTCTACTAGTTTTTGACCCCTGTTTTTCATAACACAACTGTGCCAGCCTTCCAACATATGAGCATTTGTTCCAATCAACAAAGGGACACCATCATACAGTCCAGTGGGGACACACTAAGGCTAGAGTCTCTACTTGTTCGCCACTCCAGCCACGGAGGTGGAGAAAGACAGCCAAATTTGGATATACCCGGAATAGGGTAGGCCTTCTCACTTAACCCCATACATGCAGTCCTTCTAATGGTTGTAAGGGTACGTCTGACAAATGCTTCTGATACCAATCCTGGAACATAATTGTCACTTGGGAGCCACTGTCTAATACAGCTCTTGTAGACACTCCATTCACCTTTACAGTGGTCTCCATGGAGGGACCCACTATTCTGGACCAGTCTGGAGAGGCGATAGTGGGGGCCTGGGCAACTGACCTTGCCACAAAAGGACGTGAGTTAGCATTTTTGGTGCCCTCACTGGGATCATTTCGTGCACCTCTTAACCACTGATTTGTTCTCCGAAGCTCTCCTTGTAGCCTATATGCAACTTTGTCAGTGTCTTTTGGGGACCGGCATTCCCTTTTCATGTGCCCATCCTTCCCACAATTATAGCAAAACATACTTTCTGGAGTTTGAGCTGGCCGAGGCGCCACACTGGGAGCCAGGGCGGGGGTATTACTAACTGGAAACCTTGGTGCCATCTCTGTCTCCGGCGTGATAAGCATTTGGAGACATCTCGTCAGTTTCTCCACTTCCATGGTCAAGGAATTGAGTTTGGAGCTGTTATCAGCAGGAGATACATGGGTGGGTACCCCCACCCCCATAGCAGATGCAGTCGGATATAGGTCAGGGCCCGTACTTGCAGGCGTGGCCTTCATAAAGGGACTGTTTTTGAATTCCCCGGATCTCTCTCAACAGTTACTTCATTGTGGCATATCTTTTTCCTTGTCAGAGCACTCATTGACTGCCAACCTCTGCCCCTGAACTTCACTTGATGGGCCACCCTCAGTCACTCGGGTCGTAGCCGCAGCTATTGGTGCAGGTCCCTCCCGAGGTCGCCTTTTCTCAACTCCTCGAATTTCTCTCATTAACTCATCATAGGAGGGTGGGATTCCAGTCGATTTGCCAGGCGTAACTGAAGCAACAGCAGTTCTGAGAAGGGGGCAGACTTAAGGATCCTGTCCAGCCTGGTTCGGTCCAGTTCAATCGCTGGCAAACTACCCTTTCTGAGGCATTCTTGCAACAATTTTTCCAGCCGAGATACATACACAGACAACAACTCCCTTGGTACTGTTGTGCATTTCTTACTCTCCACCATAGATCCTCATCAGAATCTGGGCTCCCACACACATTCTCCAAGGCCTCAAGATAGGCCTGTGCAGTCACTTCAGGGTTACTGGCCCGTTTAGCATGGATGGTAGCCAGGGCAGGACCTCGAGGCTCTCACTAACCCTCTTTCACTTTCGAGCTTCTGAGCATTGCCATTCTAGCACTTGGGGACAACATAGTCTATCCAGGTCTCCCAGTCATCCTCCCTTCGGGGTGGGGAGGTGCCAGAAGATCCTCAACCTTGGTAGAGTGGTGACTAATGGCAGGTGCAGAAATAGGAGTCTGCATTGGTTCAGCCACCATTACGGGTACTGGAGCGGGAGAGGGTGTTGGGGAGGAACACCCCAGGTGGCAAGAATAGTTTCTTCAAGTCCTCCACAGTTTTCCTTCCCCAGCAACCATTTAGCAAATTTCTCCTCAAAGTTTCAGACAGTGGTGGGGCTCATTCCACGGGTCTTTACTGTACGTAGTTATCACTCTCCAGGCAGTGAGGGCTCCCTCTGGGGTAATGGTCTGTGGCACTTTGGAGCTATCTATGGGATCCTTAAACTCTACTAGGGCCAGGAAAGTGTGGGTGAGCAGATTAGCATGCCGACCCACCACCACAGGGTTTTGTAAACCTTCCACCTTGGAAAGTACTCCCTGTACAGTGTCCGTATTGATACCCAGGGGGATGTCCAGGATAAGCATAGCATTTTGGGGTCAATCTCCTCCCAGTACACCACTCCACCAGCCGGTGCACAGCCACTTCTGTCGGGTACCATTTTTTTCTTAACAGTGGTTCGTAAATATGGCCACTAGAGGACACACAATCAGCGGTGAGCCTCCAGATGTAACCCCTAGATGGCGCTATCCCAGGGCTACTACCCTGCCTGATTTGCCACTAACAGGTTGAGGGCCTGGATCAATAGCGGTGCCTCCACCCAGAGGTCAGGGTTTGCAATAGTTAAACTTACTTGGTCACAGCCCTCTGGGACACTGCAACCCCCTTTCTTCCCACTAGTGGCCCAACAATATATCAGAATTACCTTCACAGTATACACTTACCCCAGGACTAGTTCGGCACTGGGACCTCCTGTGAAATAAGATACAGTGCAACAATCACAGTACAGTACTTTAACATAGACAAATACCTCAGGCAGTATAACTTTGCTGAAACAAGCAGCTCTGATTTATTTAGGGGATATAACAAGGACAGGGGAAATCAGGTTAATTAGCTTATCACTTTACTATCTACCTATGGCTCTGTGCACAAGCCTATCCCTACCAGTTACTGTCCCTGGGTACCCAAGCCCTAGTGGCTAGTCAAACCGTGGCAGCTGGTGAGGGCCCTTTCACCACAGTGAAAAAGAAAAATTAGTTTAAACAGTCAACAGTACAGTGATTCCATTTGGATTTAATGTGGCAATTCAACAGGAGGCGACCCTGAATTAGTACTCACGACCTCCAAACAAGATAGGGTCCTTCAACGTCAGCAGGGCTACTCTTGAGCTCCACGAGACTCTTCACACATTTATATGGTAAAAGAAAGTACTATACCAGGCAGGCTGCTTCTCTATCCCGATCGCAATTACTGCACAATACCGGAGAACACACAGCAGATTCAGTTCCTGACAGACCGATGCAATTCAACAATTTCTCCAGTCTTCTACAGGGTGAGCCTGGTTTCTACTCTTCAGAGATCCTTTGATTCTTTTCACAGGACGTTCAGTCCTAACAAGCAGTTACACAAGCTGCAGACCGGAACTCTGGGCCTTACACACGTTTTTGACTGAAACTGTGCACTGAAGGAGCACAGGGTTCCTTTCCCTTCACTGCCAGAGCTAAACTGAAACTCCAACAGACAAAACGGGCACTTCCTTTGAGTTCCTCCCAGTTCTTGACTGGATTGGCTGTCACTCACAATAGACTGCTGCTGTTGGTCCAAAAAGGCGCCGAAGTCTAAACTACATCTCCCAGAGTCACTGCCCATACAATCCTCTTGTGGCTGGCTCAGATTATGAGTCCAAGTTCTGATTCGTCCAAGGCACCATTTTAGAGCTAGCTTACCCCACACTGATTGGTCCAGTTCAGCAGTTCAAAACCAGAATGGGGAACTAGGCAGACACAGTTCTGACTGAAAAGAAAGCAGGCCAGACAAACTGCAATCTCATCACCACTGCAAACGATCTCTGGCAAACAGCCACATCCCTCAGATAGGTTCCCCCCGCACTCCCAGTGACTGCAAAAATGGAGCGAATCGGCAGCAGCCCGAGTGGCACCCAAACAGAGAAGCACATAGTCCCCCCATGCAAATCAACCATGTCTGCAAGCAGACAGCTCCCAAAGAGACAGCACCAGAGGCTCCAAAAACACTCACTGACAAATGGCCCAAACGCCAAACACCATTCAGGCTTAGAGCATTCAAGCAAGCTCCTGGAAGTCCCCTAGGAACCCCCATTTGCAGGGGGGTTACACAAGAGAAAGATCTTGTCAAACAAACCTGTCTGACTTCTTTGACACTGTGATGTGCATGATGGAAGTGAACCAGGCAGATGACATCCTATAATACTACCTTAGCAATGCTCTGATTCGGTGCCTCACAGAGGACAGCCAATAAATAGTGGAACTAGTACTAAGAAGAAAATGAACGACATGGATTGATAAATGGGTGTCATACAGGACATAGAGAGCTGTCCTGACTGGCAAATTATCAGATGTCAGAAACATTATGAGTGGGGTGCCCTAGGGATTGGTGCTGGGACTGCTGCTGTTTAATAATATTTAAGGGTGGAACTCCAAGGTAAGGGAAGTCTATTTGTAGATGGTATTAAACTAAGTGGAAGGGTAGACAAGGATTAAGCATGAACTGAGACATGGAAAGACTTGAACTGGGATCTGGAAAATGGCAGCTAAAATACAATACTAAAAATGCAAGCTGATGCAGCCTCACAGCAAGAATCCAAGGACAGAATACGGCATCAATGAGGTCACTCAATGCCAAAAAGAAGAAAGGGTTTTAATAGGTGTAATAATTAAGCAATAAGGCATGACTGGTGGGCTTTGTGCTGAGATAACGGCACACCTAGGGCAGACTGAAGCACAAGACCAGAGCCAGAGTGCTTCCACTACCCAAGAAGTACCATTATCCCAACACAAAGCATTCCATGGAGTACCTTATGATGATTGTGAAATACCGTAGCTCTACTAGGATTAAAAAGAAACCATGTTTTAAAACATTTCTTTTTTAATTTAAATGAGGAAAAATGAGGAAAAACGATAAATAAAGGAGAAAAATAAAGAAGTAGTCCTATTGAACCATTGTAATTTTGCTGTTTTGGCCAGTAGATGGCAGAATCTACACCATTTTTAAATACAAGTACGTGAACAGAATCATACTGATACAGATGTGCCTGCTTCATGTATACTGGTCAGTTAGGTCACAGATCTTTCTCCAGTGCTGTTGTGCTGGGTCATCAGCACAGGGTTCTGAGCTCCCAACCTGACTGCTGGATTATATATACCCATCTCATAATTAAGGAGCAGGTATTCACTTCTTGGTAATTCCTAGTGTCAGTTCTCTTGTGCTTTACTAAACATGTATCGGTCACCTGACTTTGTGTGGTGCCTTAAATAATTTAACTCCCTATGTTGTTTGTCTTGACAGATCCAGCAGTGCTAGGACCACTCTGGCTGCAGTCTTGAAAAAGAGATTGACATCAGTTACAGAAAACTGACTTGGGCTTCACGAGAGGGCACTTTATTGCATCGGTATGAATCAAATGGCATGTGCAGATGTGAATCCATGTGCGCTTAGTTACTTGCTCACAGACTGAAGCACTCAAGCGGGAGCGAAAAGGCTAGCTGTCAAAAGGACAGCTGATTCGCTGATCACTGCTGTGTTTCACTACACTTGCTAAATCACCGTTTCTTTGTTTCCACACAGTTAAAATAAATAAATAAAGGAAACTTTGCCTGACTGGACATGAGGCAGGAAGACTAGCTGTCAAAGGACAACTGATTTCACAGAGTGCTGCTTTGTTTCTTTCTGCTACCCGATCGGGTATGTGGTAAGGAAGAGGTCCATGTGGAGTAAATTAGCTCCCACGACTGGCTACATTTGCTAAACTAACGTTTTTTTATTTCCCACAATTAATTCATTAGTTAAAAACATAACTAAATAAAAGGAAACTGCTTGACTGCAATAGGTGCTGCAGCCTCTTAGAAGTGTGGCAATCATGTTAGCAAAGTGCTTCTCTCTACATCTTGCATTCTGCCTCTGGTGTCTTTGCTACGTCAGGCAAAGTTTCTTTTCTTTTTTTTAATTGTGGGAAACAAAAAAAAACACTGGTTTAGCAAGTGTAGCTAGTCAAGGGAATTAAACCAATTGACTCTACATGAATCTCTCCCTTTACCACACTGTCCGATTGGCTACCAGAAAGAAACACTGCAGCGTTCAGTGAAATCTTCCCGCCTTGTGTCCAGTCAGGAAAAGTTTCCTTTCTTTTTAACTGCGGGAAACAAAGAAACAATGGTTTAGCAAGCGTAGTGAATCATGGCAGTGCTCAGTAAATCAGCTGTCCTTCCGACAGCTGGTCTTTCCACTCACGCGCGAGTGCTTTGGTCTGTGAGCGAGCAACTAAGCTCACATGGACATGCATCTGCACACATCAGTAGATTCTTACTGATGCAATAAAGTGTCTTCTCATGAAGCCTGAGTCAGTTTTCTGCAACTGACATCAATCTAACTCAGGCTTCACAGCGCTGATTTTCTTCAAGACTGCAGTCGAAGCGATCTAGCGCTGCTGGTTTTGTCAAGATAAATTATGCAAGTTAAAAATTATTTTAGAAAAACACAATATCAAATGACAGATAAATGTTTCATAAAGCACAACAGAATTTACACTAGGAATTACTCACAAAAAAGTGAATACCTGGTCTTTAAGCAACAAGGCATGATAGGGTGTGCTTTGTGCTGGGATAATGGCACACTCTGGGTGGGCTGAAGCACGAGACTGAAGGATAAGCAGAAGGATTCTGGTGTCAGAGCAATGGATGTGGAGTATGGGGCATTACAGAAGGAATGCAGGACCAAGATTGCCAAGGCTAATGTTAGTTTTGAAAAACATTTTCAATAGGCAGGGAGAAAAGTAGAGTCAGGAATATGGTGGTGCTTAAAGAGGATAGAGCAAGCTGCAGTGAGCTATATGGGCTGGCAGTATAGCCTAGAGGTTAGAGGAACAAGGTGTGAACGAGCTTAATACATCCAGCAGACCAGACCCGAGTTTGATTCTCACAACCTCCACTTGCATACTGTGTAACTCTGAGCAAATCACTTGACCGCCCAGGCTCCCAGGTCGCCCCTGAAAATAGGCACTTGTGCTTAGTGGGCCTTACCCAGTTACCAAAGACTAAAAAAAAAATATATATAGGTTTCCTCAACTGTGGAACAATTTATCTGCTATCACACCTTGCTCCCACAATAGCGCTTTGTTTCTTCCTGCTCTTGTCCAAATTAACGGTTAATGGTTTCATGACTGTAAATCTGTAGATTATGCAGCACTGTTTATTTCTTTACTACGTAATTACTCGACATGCGCCTCAGTTTTGCTATTTGTTCTATGAGTAACTGTGTTTTAATTAAGCCTTTCCTATTATCCTTCCCCTTCCCACTACCTTTACTCCCTCCCACAGTTCGCATCTATACCCGACTATGTGGATTACCTTGCATTTCTTAGCATTGAATTTCAACTGTCAGAACTTTGCCAACTTCTCTACGTGTCCCCAGGTCCTCCCTCACATTTTTTCCTCACTATCCATTCTTTCTTAGATTTTAGTCCTGTCTAATAAGGGTTCAACCTTCCCCTGAACCCCTACTCCAATAGTCCTTCAAGTACCTTGGGGTCACTTTGGATCCCACACTTGACCTGTCTCAACATGTCAATATGGTGTGCCGTGCCGTCAATGCTAAAATTGCCAGAGCTTATCGCGTGCGCCACTCCCTCACTCCTTCCGCTAGACTTTCTGTTGCGAGAGGTATTCTCTTACCCCAGCTCCAATATGCTCTGCCCCTCCTCTTTGCTGCAAACTCTGCTACACTCCACAAATGGGACACTGTCTACAACAACATCTGTAGATTCACCTTAACTGCCCCACATCTTACCCATCATTGTCTCCTTTACGCTGGCTTAAATTGGCTGTCACCTAAGGATATTCGAGCCTACTCCTTGGGCTGCTTTATCGACTCCCTGTCTAGACCTCCCTGCCCTGTCTATCTTGCCAACCTCCTGACTCCTGCCTCACACACCCGTACCCTCAGGTCTTTCTCTGTCCCCATGCTCTCCACTAGACTTTGCATGACAAAAATGGGTGAAAAGGCATTTGCCCATTTTGCTCCCAAATTCTGGAACTCACTCCCCTTATGGTGAAAACTTCAGCCTCCATCGAGAATTCAAACTCGCTGTTCACCCACCTCCTAGCCTCTGGCCAATGCAAATGCTCTTAATTTGCTTTGTCCCACTGCAGGCTGTCGGTCTGACCCTGAGTACTACACTAATGTTCTCCCATGCAGCACGCTTGTCTAGGTGGCTATGAACCTTGATGTCTTTACTGTCCTCAGCTGTCTTATGGTTACCCTAATTGTTTTATTTTACATCCTTATTATGATCTATGCCTAAAATGTACCCTTATGTAACTATTACTGTGCTACCCAATGTATATCTTGTTTTGCTCCTGTACACCTATATTATGTCTGTGCATTTCTGCATATTGTAACCAGTGTCCTGTGCTCTCCCTGGTCGTGCCTGAAAATAGGCAGGTCTGTTGCCTAGCGCACTTACCCAGTTACTAAAAGCTAATAAATAAATAAATAAATATCATAGATTAAGATGTAGAAGAGGACTTGACCCAAGAACAATGTCTGTGGCAGACCACTGGTGACCTCCCCGACCTCTGAGTGATCTCCCATTAAGGACAACCCTATGGGTTCTGTCACTTAAACAATTTCCTACCCATTTTATGATCTTTCAACAACATCCTCACCACCCTTCTCCTGGACTGTAAAGCGCATTGGGATACAGTTCGTATGAAAAGCGCAATATCCTTTAAAACCAAATTCCTCTCCTATTCACTGACTGTTTTCCTACCACTCCTACTCACAGCCTCTCCAGTTTTTCCCCAGCTCTCACCCCCTCCACCTCACAGGTGCCCTAGTTGATTTTGTATTTACAGAAAATGTTTGTATTTTGTTTGTTTTACCACCTGCCTTTCTGCATATATGCTCTATTTGTACATAACTGTGCTTAATTTTGACTATTTTATCATGGATGTCTGCATTTGCATTAGACTTTTTATATCTACCCAGCTGCATTTACTGTACCTTTGGCTCCATTTTATACTAGCTGTTTATTATGCCCAAGGCCCCTGGAATTCTGCGGTTCTGCAGTTGCGGAATTTACCACAGAATTTGCATCATGCCGCAGAATATATGCAGTGCTGCAGAATTAATTGTTTTTGGTGAATTTTCATATAAATATACTGTTTTTCCATAGTGTCAGGCTTTCTTTCCCATCTCGTTTATCCTAAAGACCCTCCTCTGTGCTCAGCATATGATGTCCTTGATGACATCACATCATAGTTAGCCAATGACAGGACTGTGTTCTGCCAGAAAAGTGAATAAATCATGCCACAGAAATCAGAAAATGCTGCCACAGAAGCCAAGCAGCCCTGATGCAGAAATCAGAAAATTCTGCTGCAGAGCACCAGGGGCCCTGACTAAACCTCATACCAGGAAGTGAGCAATGGCTCAGTGTGACTTTTCCTGCCAAATATTCAAATAACCCTAAACATTTCCTCAGCAGACCATTGATAATTTTGGTTGTCCTTCTCTGCACCATTTCCAACTGGTCCAGCTCTTTACAGCAATATGGCATCCAGAGCTTGGCATAGCACTCCAGATTGGCCTAATGAGTTCTATATAATGGGAGTACTATCTCTTTGAATTTGCTCACAAATTCCTTTTGGTATTACCCAGCACAATGTTTTCCATTTGCAATACCTATGCACAATGATTTACTCTTCTTCATTCTTTCTGGCACTTATACCCACAAGTCTCTTTCATTGTCTGACACTACTCTGAAATTTAGCCTCCCAATTTATACTCTACCTTTAGGATATTGTTCCCAAGGTAGAGATGCTTGAATCAATGGATTCAGAGTCACTGGATTACAATCTTTTTTTCAGAATCAGGACTTTAAAATTTGCCATCTGAGAATCCTAATTCTGAAATTACAGGTAACAGAATATTGTTGCACTAGAAATTTGAATTTAGGATTCCAATTCTGATTCCAATTCCAATTACCTTATCGGAATCAGAATTAAATCAGACTGAATCGGATTGTTCAAAATTCAGATGGAAACCAATCAGACTGGAATCGGCCATTTCCCCAAGCATCCCCAGCCCAAAGGGCACTACCTTGCATTTACTGATGTTAAAGTTCTACCCCACTGCCTAAATTAGATCCTCTTGTAGATTCCTTGCCATCTTCTTCTTGTCCACTGTTCTATCTATCTTAGTGTCATCAGAAAACTTTAATACCAAACTGCCTACACCTGTACTGAGGTAACTGACAAATAAGTTGAATGACTTTATTACGTTCCCAATCCACATGCCCAATATGCTGTGCTTGCACTCTGTGCCCCTAGACCACCTGGGGCAGTCATGCACCAGTGGCTTGCCCAAACACTCCTGATAGGAGGGGCTTATTCAGTTTAAGTTATTCACTAACTTTAGCACAGCAGGGCCAAAAGCCCAGGTTACTGATGTGTCAAGTGTTAATGCTGCCCAGGTCACAAGACAGACCCCCAATTTCTATTTTATTTATTTTTATTCTGGTCCCCATGACATCCAACAAATGTTAAATGAAATGTGTACCAATCCCTATATAATTACTGTTAAGGTTACCATAGAAATCCAGTATGTAACCTTTTGGGTTATATTTAACAAATTTCTTCAATAAAACAGAAAAAACATATTTTTAAAACTGTGCTGTGGTGGTATCCATGTTGTGGGCAGAAGAGTGCTGTGACGATGTAACTGCCTCACCACCTCTAACAGTGTGCAATAAAGCAGGTTAAACAAATTGCTCCTAAAGATACAGATCTTGTCAAATCATGAAGAAAAGCACTGGATTATCTTGTTAAACCGTACCAAACATAAGATGCAGGTTTTTCTTAACAATCTGACAGGATTCCTGTCAGCAGAGCCCAACTGTTCCCACCTGCTACAATGAACACTGTTAAAGAATGATAAGGGGCACTGACATCACCACAGCATCCTTCCTGTCCACAAAACGGATGCCTCCATAGCCCTATTTCAAATGTATTTTTTATTGTTATAATAAAGCTGTTTGCTAAATGGCTCCTTTCCAGCCAATTTCTATTCAACTGTGGTAACTTTTTAAATAATCATATAGGGAATTGTACACGTTCCTTTTAAAGAAAAACGTGTTGGGCCATCTGCTGATCCAGTGGCAGCATGTCAGGTTGTCCAGCCAGCAACCCAAGTGTGGGAGCAGACTAGAGTTCTTGGCTGGGGTTGGAAGGCAGTACTACTGATAGCAGCGCTTGCCAATCTGGAGAGGGGTGGTACCACATCCCTACAGTGGTCCAGGGAGTGTGATCCCCCCAAAGATATCACTGTGCAACACAATCTAGTGGGTGGAGGGAGGGAAGGGCAAAACAGGGACAGACAAAAAAAAACTCTGCCTTTATGATGGTGCTGGCACACTCAGGCACGAACACCACACAGTCTGCAGGCAGGATGTGGTAAGGTTCGTGGAGGACTGGGAAGAGTGGTTGCTGGTCCCCCAAGGATGGACAACCAGCTGGCCAGAGCAGAAAAACCTACACAGAAAAAAACAAAGAGGGACTTTGTTCTGCTGTAGGCTCCCAGGTCAGTAGTTATGTCTTTTGGACAACTGCCAGTCCTGCTAGATTTAGTCCCCCCCACCCCTAAACTAATCTTCTTTTCCACTGAGCAAAGCATTCCCTCACATGCTAGTTAGAGAAGCACCCCTACACCGCAGTTCCTGGTAAGTGAATGCAAACATGAAAGTAAATTTTCAGGCCAGCCTGGTGGTATGACACAGACCTGCAACTGATTCACAGTCTAGGACTCCCTCCTCAGGCCAGCAAGAATTCTAAGTACAGCAGAGCTGTGGTGAGCTCGAGCTTCAGTGGAAGGGTGAAAGGAGGCTGCCATACTAACACCTCTTGATGCGCTATAGCAACCCTGTGTGCTCAGGATGTCAAGGACTCCTGAGAAACAAAGTGGAGTGTGGCACACCCTCTCCAGAGGAGGAAAGCTGAAAGTACTGTAGGTGGGGTCACTACTATAGCATGCACTGTCTGATGCAATGGGCCAAGCTAGAGCAGGATGCTAGATCTGACCTTGAACAACAGAGTCCAGTGTACACACACACACACACACACGCACGCACGCAAACACACACACCCATTTACTCTCTGCTTACATTAGCTATTTCTTACTTGTAGCTCCATTGAAAAGGGTTCTGTTAGTTATCCTTTTACAGCTGTAATGTGAGCAAGCCAAACCACCAAATGCCTAGTTGGAACCCCGCAGTTTGTTCCCAACATGAAATGCCTGCACTGGCTACTTCTTATAGAGTGTATTGCCTGACTTTGACTGGACCAAGAGAAAACACAAACATTCCAAAAAAAATACAATACAAACTAATGGGCAGCAATGATAACTACCTGGGCCCAAAGGCCTGTTAGTCTCTAGATTTTTTTTTTCATGCAGTATTTCTTTTTTTTTTTGCCCCCCCCCCTGTATTCTACTCCCCAAGCCTAAATGCTACCCTTTGTATGACAAGCAGCCTGTATTTGGATACCTCTGAATTCTATAAATTTGAATGAGTACTACTCTGTAAATAACATCAACTGTAGGACACATGACTATAACTATTAATTGCACAAGTGGCATCATATCTGCTTGAAGGTGCGCTAATGAGCTCATGTGCCACTAGGAACTCACACCACAACACGACACGATGGCACTTTACTTTGTAGCATCCTCTGAGATGAAAGCCAAGTCCCACAGGCGAACCAGCCCCTTCCCCAGAGCAAACACATTACCGCCATGACATATTCATTCTTCTCATGGGCTTGGGGAAGCACGAAACCCAAGGTCACTTTTAAACCTGGGTCTGTGGCACTGCAGCATGGTACTTTGTTACCAAGTCACCAGGTAGATTTAACAAAAAAAAAAAAAATGTTTTCAACTTGCAAAGTAAAATTTCAAACTCTAGAAAGAGCCTCACTTTCAAAAACATAATATTTGTTAATACATTTATGTAAAGCTTATCTATTGAGTGTGGATCCCTTTTTTACGTTTGCTTGCTGTTGGCAAAAAAAAAAAAAAAAAATACTGGGATAAGTTTAGGGGCTTTGCAGAATCTCAACCAGTCAAACAGCTACAACTGGGGAGCTGCTCTCACTTCAGCCAGTGAAATTGGGCCTGTGCAAATGTGTATCCACATCAGAGATAACACGCATGCCCGGCATAAGACACTAGGTAGTTCCTGGTAATCACCATTGTACCCTCCTAAGCCATCTAAGAAAACCCCTAAAAGGAACAATACCCTGGAGTGCTTTAAAAACATGGTTCATAAATAACGCTGTGTTGCCAAAAACTTGTTGCGAATAGTCTGTATGATCTAATTTATTGTGTTACTTTTATATATAGAGAGAGAGATTATTACGCCCTGATTGGGACCTGTAGTCGAATTCACGAGTGTATTGTGAAAATGTATTGCCTTTCCTGTTGGTGTAAATTGTAATTAACTTACCCGTTGTACCATTAATTTGTTATTTATTTTATTCTTTGGTAACCATGTAAGGCTCACTAGGCACAGGTGCCTGTTTTCAGGGGTGACCTGGGATCACTGGGGAGGTTAAGTGACTTGCTCAGAGTCACACAGTATGCAAGTGGAGGTTGTGGGAATCAAACCCAGGTCTATCTGCTGGATATACCAAGCTCCTTCACAGCTTGCTACTCTAACCTCTAGGCTATACTGCCAGCCCAATTATGTCTGAAATGTCTGTATTGTTCCTTATGGTCTGGTCCTTCTGATGTCTTTTTTTTCCTCTCTAGGTACATACAATTAATTCTGGATTGCCCCTGAAAAAGGGACCGTAGTGTTCTCAGTGGGCCTATCCTGTTACCAAAATTGAAATAAATAAATAAATATTGAGTATGTTTGTAACTAATATTTTAAATTGCGAAACTGTTTTTCAGTACCTGAGACCCCACTGTAAATGAGCCTTGGCTCAACTGGGCTATTCTTTTCTGGAAAAACAGAATAAACTATTTTACAATACTTACTACATCATCCGAGTTTGTTGCCCATTTGCCATGTGAGCTGAAGAAGTGGCTGTACAAGTCAGGTACGTCTTCTAACATTCTGGGGTGGACAATCATAGTACGTGTCTCATGTGAACAGTCATTGATAGTGATGTCAGCTAATGTGAGCGTGTGTGATTTTTTCCCCTCTTTTTGTATCTTCAGTTGTTCATGATTTGCTTCATAATATTATCTCTCCCTCCAGCTGTTTCCTGCTGTACAGGCTACTGAGAATATGCGACACAGATACCACACTCATTGGTCCTTCTCCATTCCTCACTGCTGTACCTCTGCTGGTCAATCTGCTTTCTCCTATCGCAGCCCTAAACTTTGGAGTTCCCTACCCGCATATATCCATCTCGCACCATCTACTAAAGCCGCCTCTTCCCTATTGTGGGTATTTACAACCCACTCCTGCTCCTGCCACGTCCACTGAACCCTCCCCACAGAGCATCACAGCCTGCTCACTAAACTTACAATGTTTTGTACCAGCATATCTTACCATATTGCTGCTTTTACTACCACGGATCTTGCATACTATCGCATTCTCTGTAATTACTTATTTAATTACATATTGTGTTCAGCTACAGGATACTTGCACTTTAATGATTTGCTGCACTTATGAACCATGGTGTACCATGTCCTTTCTTTTACAGTGCCTCTCTCCATATCGTAATTTGTTTTTTAGTTGCGCATTGCACTGTACCATAGTGTGTTTTTATATGACTGTTTTGTACCCCCACTTACCTTCCCCCCTTCAGGCCTTTTGACCTGGTTAGCAACTGCATTTTTGCACTATATATTCTTGCATTGCCTCACCTGTTTATATTGCTGTTTGTACTCCTCTTCCCTCTCCCCCTAGAACGTACCTAGACTAGAGCAAGCCCTGCTCAGTGTACCTTCCTGGTGAAATGCTTGAAAAAATAAAAATAAATAAAAAAATGGGCTTTCACTTATAGCGATCACAGCTCAACAGACCAAGACATTATGTGAACTGGCACAGCTACAGTACCACCCTTACTGGTCTATCGAGCTTTCAATCACTGTGACTGTAGCCCTACAGAACATAGATAATACTGGATGGGCCACCATGCACAGCCAGTGTGTTCTGCCACAGAGGAATTCGGATTTCCTCTGACCTCGAGAGTGAAGTTTGAGAGGTCCATGGGAATCTGAACCCCGAGGTGGCAGAACACACTGACTGTGCATAAAGTTGCTCATCCTGCACTTTTTATGGTGTGTAATATTATGTGAAATGTGCACACAGCAGTTCTTTGGCTTTCAGAATGTAACTGACTTGTGCAGTCTGAATCTCTAGAGCAGGGGTTCTCAAATGGTGAGGCCAGCCTCCCTGGGGAGGCCCCAACCTATTCCAGGGGAGGCTCAAGCAAGTCTGAAAAAGTACTGTATTTAAATTTTGGGTTTTATATAGTTTGAGTGAAGAGATGAAGCAAACTGAAAGAGGATAATAATAGTAGGTGAATTTTATGTATTTATTTTCTAATAGGTGACAAGGGAAGGTGAATGAGCCAAGGCTCATTCCAGGTGTACCCGGGGAAGGGTAGGTAGGGAGTGAATACATTTCAAAAGGTAACTGCAAAACAATCAAGAAATATACAGTGAGCAATAGTGCTAATAAATATGAACAATCAATTAATAATGAGTGGTGGTAATTGATCAATTTGTAAACTGATGGCAGAACAGCCCAAATACAAGGGTTGAGCATAGAAGTGCTAAGAGCAATAGCAGGAAGGAGCAAAGTAATCCCCAAGATGTTGCTTAGGAGCAGAGAAGGAGGAGGAGAGGCAAAGTATGCAGGAAGGTTATTTCATATAGAGAGGAAATAGAGGAAGTAGTCAGACCCATGAAGGTACTACAACAAGGGGTAACAATGGTTCAAGAGTTAAAATAGCAGAGCAAGTAGGTTGGCCTGTGGGGGGAGGGGGGAGGTTTACAATAAGTTGAATAATATTTGTTTATTTTATTTATTTGTTATTCAGATAACACCTTTGAGCACAGGAGTTCTTTTTCAAAAGTTCCAAGTCAGTATAAGACAAAGAACTGAATGTGAACCAAGTACTCAAAAGGGTTTCAATTTATTCATGGTGTACTGCACGAAGTACAGTACGTTATTTTTCTTTGGGGAGGCCCAAGATTATTTCAGTTTTTGGGGGAGGCTCAAAGTCTTTTCCATGGATTTGGGGAGGCTCACTGTGACAAAGTCTGAGAACCATTGCTCTAGAGGTTCCAGAATGCTGTTATACCACAGAAGGGTACAATCACAACCCATGACCTTTGAACTATGGTACAACAGCATTTTGAAAGGGATAGAATTCTATACATAACAGTGCTCTACTATACACTATAACAGAATGCTCTAGTTTTCTGTTTGCTGAGGGAAACATTTGGGGGGGAGGGTGACAAATCTTTCCAGTGACCATTCTGAAGTGCTCAGGTAACCAGGTTTTTCTTATGACAATTGACTGGCTGGGTGGAGATGAAAGGTGCTGCTTTACAGCTTAAGTAGTCGAGTTTGCTTTGAAGCTGTTAAACATATACCATCCCCAAGACAACTGATCTATCTGATGTGAAGGATAACTTTAGCGCTTGAAATCTGCCTTAGGAAGAGTCTATGTTTATATAACAACAGCAACAACAAAAAATAGGAATTCACTCCAAAAAAAAGAAATGTATGTGGGATTTACTGCATTTTCAAATGGGGAGTCTGAAAATTATTCTGAGCAGAACAGTGGGTTGACCCTGTCACCCTCAAACATGGCAATATCCAACTTGGGGGTGGGGTCCCAGCAAGACACCAGGGTTAAACAGGATAAGTAATTTCTCTATCCCCAGTGCACTGGGGGCATATGCCTGATATCGACATCAGGTTTCCTGTCTGCTGCTCTTTGGGTCACCTCCTGGGTCTCTCAGACATGGTCATCCTTTTCCCCAGAAGAAAGAAAATTGTCTGTATGTGCTTGGTTTTAATTCACAGTACTTTTTACATTTAATTTCTCAATGTGCAACACAGTAAACGTGCATCTGGCTTTATGGAAACAATGTTGCAGAGTGTGTGTGTGTGTGTGTGTGTGTGTGTGTGTGAATGCTGCAATCCATTTCCTGGCACGCAATGCTATTATTTACTTTGATGTAGCTCATCCAGCCATCTTTCAGAAAATATAAAGCATGCAGTACCTCAGTAACATTTTGTGGTAGTGCGTTTTTATACACAAAATTAATCTGAGACCATTTCATTTTCATACCATGAGCAGGTCTTTCACTGTCAGATACTTAATTCTTTCAGTAATGTTGTCACATACACTAGAAGGCATGTCTTGCTTTTAGAGGTGAGGGCCGATAAGGGGAAAGAGTTGAAAAGATTTGAGACACTGCAGCCAACTCTTAAGCAAAATAGAATTATGCTTGATAGGGATGGAGAGGGAAGGTTGCAAATTACACAAACACATGCCGTTTAACAACCCTTACTTATTTTGTGTATGTTTTGCGATGTAAAACAACCAAGCAAATTTGCTGGAAATCTAGCCAGGGACACCTGATTCACTAAACCTATAGTAACAACTGAACTATGAATTGCTCCTGTTGTATGTTTTCTGCCTGACCTTGAGCTATTTTTTCTGTACCATGTAATGTTTTGTGTTTATTGTTCACACTATTGTATCCTCCCTAGTCATACCTGAAAATAGGCATTTACTTGCTTAGTGTATCCAACCTGGTAATCAAAAACTAAATAAATACAAATACAATGCAAACACTGTTGGCATTGACCAACGCGTGTTCATTTTTGGACTTCAATATTTTATCAACCAGCACAGCATTGGTTACTTCAGTTCATATTTTTTGTTTTAAAGAAAAAATATTTTACACCATTGGCCCAGTGGCACAGTGGTAGCATACTGCACTGTTACCTAGGAAACAGAAGTTCATGTGCGAGTCCTGGAATTCCACACTGGAGCTGGATGCGTTGCAGTGGTGAGGCACATAACTTGGGGAGGGTCAGACCACATGCCATTCATGCACCCCCACCGGCAGACTGAGGAGCAACACCAATGTAGGCTGTACAGGCAGTTGCTCCATGCCCTTTCAACCAGAGAAAGGGGGTGCAGCCACAGCAAACCCACTAAGGGGTGGGTTAACATATTCCAAAACATGGTGCACTACTGACACAAGCACAACCCATTCACTCAGGCATTTAAAATACCACGAGGCACTATACCTGTATAATGCACAACGCAGGTCTGGCCTTTCTTTGGAAATGTTCTACCTAAAAAATAAAAGAAAAAAAGCATAAATAGAATATAAATGCAATTTGCCATGTAAAGAAATTTATCTAAACAGCAAAGCAGTTTACCCTTTAAATATAAAAATACAGCTCTGGCTCCATACTGTTAATGCGTGTCAAACAAAAGGCTGATGGTGTACTTGCCTGCCCCCTGTCTGTCACTTTTGTTTGCACTACCACTTTGTTACAAACACTTCCAAGAATACCCAAAGACAAATTTGATACACTGTTCAATATTTCAATGGGACTTACAGCAGCACCTTTTTTTTTGGGGGGGGGGGGTTGCCTGACTCGCATCTAAACCTGCCGGGATACTGGACACAGAAAGGTGAATGGAAGAATCTCTGCTGCTGCTGGCCATTAAGCCAAATGTATATCAGCTGCCCATCACAGACATACACTACTGTATTTTACTCCAGATGTGTCTGACATTAACACTGCTGTGTCTGACATTAACACTGCTCAGTTGCTTCACCAATGCTTGAAAATGCCCATAACAAGTCAACTGTGTGTTTCTTTTGTTTGTATATATTGCACAACCAGACATCATTATTAGTCCTTAGGTGCTCCAACTCGATTGTGCCAACCATTTCTTCGGCCACTTCACTGGAGAATGGTACTATGAATGTCTCATCAAAGGCACATCTTCATAATACAAGAAATATCTTTATTTGAAAGGAGATTAATAAACTTCATGGTCTCCACTAAAATATTTAATAGGACAATGCTCTTGCTGTGCTGCTGTAGGTTAATCATTTACTGTTTGCTGATTACTGTTCAGCATTTTTTATCCATTCAATCCCTGGGTACAGTCATAATCCATTTTCACAGCAATGACTGCCCCCCCCCCAAAAAAAAACAACAAAAAACAGGAATCACTGCAGACATCCTGAAGTCTCTTGCTTCCCAGTACAATAATCGCAGAAAACATAGGGCTCAGAGTCTGTACCACTGCATGTACTGACTAATCACCAGTGGCATCATTTCACTCATCGGGGTTGCAAAGCACTATTGGGCAGAATTATTCAGTAGGGGCTCCGGGGTTGTAATTTCAACGCTCCTCACCCACCAAAGTTTATATAAGCAAATCTTGGGGGCAACTGTTATAGGGTAAGTATTTGAAGTGCAAGACATGCAATCCCTACAGGATGTCTATGCTGCCCACCCCGCCCGAAGTTTCCCAATAATAGCACTACTATTTTGATGTGCATTGCGATCGCATATGTTCGCATACAGCGTATAACATACAGGACTGGAAGGACTAACCCTGTGATCAATATGTAGCTCTGTTCTCTATGCACTCTCAACCTTCGAATGAGGCGAACAAAATGTTTAAGTAATAAGGCACAACAGAAAACAAAGACAAAGCCCCATACATCGTTCTAGCTCATTATATTACAAGTTTTAATGGAAAGCATAGAAAACTTTAAAAACAAATATACCTGATCTGTCACACACATTTCAGCGACTGCAATGCATTACACTGTATGGACAAAACCAGATATTTTCCATTTCGGAATGTTCGTGTGATACTGGCCATAATCAGCTACTAGACTATAGAGCTTACAAAAAATCACACACCACCAAAGTTAAAACCCACAATGCGGCACTACTGTCCACAGCACCGAATTGCCTACGGAAGTTATAACTGCAAACTCGTAAATCTCATAACTACACTCTCTACTACAAGACTTCACCCTCTTTTATTTATGCAGCTGTCAGCTTATGCCATATGTACTACTGCCAAATTTGTCTGGACTGCAGCGGCATCGCTGAGGGTGGGAAAGCCTTTATGTCTCAGATTCCCCCCGCATGCTGTAATCAGGCGTATACGTATTTTATTAATAAAATAATATACCGTCTCCTGGAGATATCGTCTCAATTTCAACTCCCATTCTTCTACCGTCTCTAATACAAAAAGGCTATGGCACGATTTGTTTGTATGCCTTCCGTCTGCTCCGTGCGCTCCCCGCTACACAGTCTTCTTCTGCCACCAGTTCCGCTCTCTTCGTCTGGGCTCGTCTTTCCAATACCCAGCGTTCCGATTACCGCGGATAGCACCTACCTCTGACCATTCCGGCAGAGGGCTCTGATCCCACAAGGAATGTTTGTGATATCCGAGCACCAATCTGCAACGAGGGACGCGGGGGAGGCGGGGCTCGGCGTGCGAGGGGGCTGGCGTTCGGAGCAATGAGATGGAGGTAATGGGGCACAGCACTCAAAAGAAAGACTAGAATGGCAACGCGCCTCGGCGGTGCCTAGCGCGGGTACGTTGGGTGCGGCGCCATCTTTTGGAGGGCAAGACAGCGCCGTGCTGAATGTGCAAGTCAATAGGGGTTGCGAACAGAGTAAACGAATTATAAGAATTTTTTATTGTTAAAACACTTGGGGATTTCATTTATTTTGGAATCAAGGAACAATCGATGCAGTTGACATTCCTGGGCAAAGGTAGCACTGCAGCTGACATGTTTTTGAGGAATTCAGTTTACAGTGATTGTGACGTGAGGTGCTATATGTGTGTTGTTGTTATTAGTGTCTTCAGTAGCAGACTTGATGTAAAACACTCGAAAACCTATGTTTGCATATTAAAAATGAATACATATATAATATTCATTATGTATTTTAATGTACGTATTGCTGCAGTGTGCCCAGTAATCAGCCGTTGTGAGAGTGTGGTGGCAATCTCTCATTCAGTAACCACCCATTTCTTGAGAGAAGAAACTGTAACCTGTGGCTATGATGGAATGGCTGCCCGGAGTGGGGTGTTAAGATAGGTGCAGATTGGAAGCCAGCTATAAGAGCAGTGGTGAGGGTGGACTCAGGAACATGCTGGGCAGGGTGTAGCCAGGAATTTTAAACTTGTACTCAAAACTGATGCACTGTTGCCCCCATTATATAGCATAAACCAAAATATGCGCTGCCACACCACACCAACAATAGCCCCCACCCCTCCCCCACCCCTGTTTGCAAAGTCTGAGTTCAAATAATCACTTTCTTCCTGTAATCCTCCTTCCTTTGTTTTTCTGCCTGCCTGGTAAGTTGTCCTTGTTTGTGTATTTGGCTGGTAGCATCAGTGTCCCATAGTGAGCAACAAATGCAAAAGGGCTCAGCATGACACAGACAGTGTGACTCACAATGTCCTTGCTTTCCTCTTTTTGTTGCCCCTGCCAGATTTGTTGCCCTGCCTGATTTGTTATACCTAACTCTGCTGAGTACAGTGCGTATGCCTGCCGACACCCTTGATGCTAGGGTGAGGGGGTTAAAAGTTTGAGGCTTCACCTGAATGGGCTATAAAGGTACAGGCACAGAGTGTGGGCATCTGGGGGAGAGACTATTCTGGTAGGTGGTCGTCTAGATGGGAGGAGGTTGGTCCAGGGTATGGATAGACTTCCAGCTGTGGGGTGGGGTCAGTTTAAGGGATGCTGGTCAGGGTACTTGAAGGGTTGTTGAGCTCTACCGAGGGTTTCAGGCCTAGTGGGAGGGGATACCTACTCTACAGGTAGAGTGGTTGGTGGGTGGGTGGGAAGGAAGGTCCTGAGGGAGTGTCCAGTTGTATGGAGGGTGGTCATCTGGGTGGGTTGCAGGTGTAGGGGTTGTGGAATGGTCCAAGGAGGGATCTTGACATGTACACTCTGGAAGAGATGATTAAGGTGACATGATCGAGCACTACAAGTATCTCACAGGGTTTTTAACAGTGTGTAGGTGGGGAACCACTTTTAAATGAGGACCAGCACCAAGAACAGGGTGCACGTGATGAAGCTGGCATGGGGTAGTGAGTTTATGACAGATGTGAGTAAATATTGCTTCACTGGAAAGGGAGTAGATGCCTGGAACAGTCTGCCAGCCAAAGTGATGGAGACTTGAGTCAGGTTGGGGGAGGAGCAGAGTGGTGGGTCACTACCTGCTAGGATGGGGGACAACTAGACTACCAGGGAAATGTATTTTTAAGTCGGGATGGCAATCAGAGAACAGGGAAGGGGAGAGGGACCACTAGCCTCCTAGGGACATTTATTTTTTATTCAGGATGGCAGTCAGAGAATGGGGGAGAGATGAGGGACCACTAGACTACCAGGAACATTTAGTTTTTACTTGGGACGGCGATCGGAGAATGGGGGAGGTGGAAGGGACAACTAGACTGCCAGGACTTAATTTATTTGTATTATACCAGGGTATCGGGCCTAGGGGAGGGACTGCTGCACCATCAATGATGTCTTTATTTTTACATAGATGGGGATCAAGGTTGGGGGGACCTGGCCATGTGCAGTCAGCCGCAGCGCTGTCATGCAAATGAGCCCATAAAGGGTGTGCAAATGGACCCTTACAGCTGTGCATGCCCTATGGTCTCATCTGTATGTTTGGGCTGAATATCGCCCATGGGGGCCACAGCGTTAACCAGTGTGCACCATGGTGTACCCCTATGGGCGGTCTTCAGCCCAGTGCTCTGGCAGTGTGGCACAAACCATGGTAACTGCTTGTCGTGTGCCATACTCTGATATTCAGACAGCGCATTCCGAACTGACCACGCTATTTGTTTGAATATGGTGCCAGAACTGGTCGGCTCTATTTTTTAACGAGGTGCACCTGTGTGCACATGCAGCTGACCAGCTCTAAACATGGGGCCCTATTTCTGTGTCTTTTACTTACAGCTTTTGCAGTGTGCATGTGAGAGACCATTTAGCGCTTACGAAACCAGTCTAAATTATTTCATAGCGATCTGCATATATATCCCACAATGCTTTGCATTACTACAGTGGTATGTAACATTTTGTATTTCTATGTACTCTTTTGATATCTAACTCTCATGTGCCTGCTGCTGGTGTTGCTGTAAGTTTAGTTTATTTGATTTGTGTACTGTATGTTCCTCCTGTACTCTCCACCTGCTAAATCTCGTATCTTTTGTGTCACCTCCTAGCTCCCTTCATGTTTTCTGACCTTTGGCACTCTGGTTCATCATAAAGCAGTGTACAGGGTAATGCACTGCAGCAAGCCCTATCAGTGGAAAATAACCATAAACAGCTGGATATGGTGGGCTCTGGAAGGGTAGGGGTGGTGGCTTAGAGGCACATTCCTCAACCAGCACCATTACATGATTCCTAAACTGCTCTGGTGGGGTGGGACTGCCAGGAGGAGGCACCCGTGGTAGTCGCCAGGAAGCAAATGGGGGTCCTCCACAGCAAAGACCCCAAGAAGGGTGGAAGAGAATTTCGGAGAAGGAAGCAACTTCTGCTAGGCGACTCAACTGTGAGGGGGATAGATTTGGGAACAGGTAGAGGGGGGAGAGGGAGGTTAAGTGCCTATGTGGCGCCGTGTCCCGGAAGGATGGGAAACAAAACTTGAAGAGTGGTTAAGGGTATGGGAGCTGAGTTTTAATGTGAAAAAGTGATAAATAATGCACTTGGGGTACAGAAACCCAGGGGTGGAGCACACAGTGGATGGAGTGGCATGGACAACCATCAAGCAGGAGAGAGAGAGAGACCTGGGATAATCATACCTGATAAACTAATAGTGGCCAGGCAATGCGATAAGGCAGTTGGGAGGGCTAGTGGGATGCAGAGGAAGGGGCATCACTAGCAGAAAGAGGGAGGTGGTGTTGCCTCTGTATAGATTGCTGGTAAGATCCCACCTGAGTACTGTGTCCAGTTCTGGAGACAACATCTCCAGAAGGACACAGACAGAGTGTAGGTGGTCCAGAGGAAGACAACTAAAATGGTGTAGGGTCTGCATCAGAAACCCTGTGAAGAGAGACTAAAGGACCTCAGTATGTATAGCCTGGAAGAGAGGCGAGATATGATAGAGACCTTTAAATACCTTACAGGGGGTAAATAAGGTACAGGGGGAAGCATTTTTGCAGAAAAAAGGTGCTCAAGAACAAGGTGGCATGCTATGAAGCTGGGGGTAGTTTTAGGAGAGATGTGTTTTGCAAGCAGAGTGCAACTAACAAAAGCATTTTTAATGGCAAAACATAGCTTTAAATCATTTTTTTAAGCTAAGAAACAAGCGATTGGAGTGGACATTACTGGATTGAGTTAACTCTGCAGATTATAAGTTTTTTTGGGAGTTTAAGTGATTGGAATATGTGAGCCGATACTGTGTTACCAGTGACTTCAGGGATAGGTAGGATTAAAAACATTAAAAATATATACTGTGATGTATATTAATGTTTACTTGTTTATATTAAAAACAATAAACATATAGTCTCTATCTGAATGTATTGTTAATATCTGTATTTCACTGTCCCCAGTAATGAGCCTGTGTGAGGGGATGGCTGCTGCCATTCAGTATGTCACCTGTTCCTTTGGAGTGGGCATGGTAACCTTTTGCTGGGGTGGGGGACCACCGCAAGAGCTGGAGTGGGTGGGCTGAGGCTGATAGGGATCGGTAGCCAGCTACAAGGGCTGTGGTGGCGTGGGCTAGGGAACATGCCACATGTGGGGGTTTAAAAGCTTGAGGCTGGACATGAATGGGGCTGTAAAGCTGGAGGCCAGTGGTGGAGGCCGTAGGAGCCAGAGGCCTTGGCTGGCTGGGTGAGGTGAGCCTGTGAGCAGGAATGTAGGGTATGGCGGAGGGGAGTGGTATTCTGCTAGTGCTGGGGGGAAGGGTGCTTGGGAGCCTGCCTTTAGGGCTCTGGGGGACTGTGGAGGCTGCTATCAGGGCTTGGGGTTTGTGCAAGAGCTGGCCGTCATGGCTGTGGATTGGGGGCTTTGGAGGCTACTGCCTGGGCTGGTTGGCGCTTGAGAGTGTGATGTCAGGGCTGTGGAGGCTGCTGCCGGGTCTTGGGGAGTGGGGGAATCCGAATATGCTGTCAGGATGGGGGGGGCTCAAGATCTCCCGAAGGCCTGTTTGTGGGGACTTTTTTTCCATCCATACCCCAACATCACCAGCGAATTGGCAACACATTAGTATTCCTGTGCACCCATTGCAAGCAAATTACCACACACAGCTCCGACTACCAGTAAGCATACACTCGGGCCATGTTACATTGGCAAAACCATAACGTAAAGCATTACAGGTGATCCACGTGTATGCTTCCAGTTCACTGACTCTCACCTCAGACAAGGTGCTGGCCAGCTCATCTAAGAAGGGAACAAGCCCTACATGACAGAGACAGCTTTGCAGGTGTCCCATGCTGTGTGTTTTTTAATTCCTGATTTTGCCAGTATTGCACTGCATCTAGTTTTGGTTCAGTCATTAGTGTTTTTTTATACCTGAGCAGAATGTCTGTAAAGCTGTCCCTGTCAAAGCGCAGAGCGTTCATTCCTCTCAGACACACTGACCAACACTCAGTCCGAAGCGAAAACCAGGAATTTTTTTTTTTTTTTTTACTTTTTTCCTTATTCTCCTCCGGCTCCCTGAGTCCCACACCATCGGGAGTCGCCTAGGGCATCTGCCCCCTTCTCTCCCCTACCTGGGCTCGTGGGTGGCTCCCCATGGAGCCATGGTTCTACCTGGTGGGGAACGCGGGCCTCGTACCCTGAACTTCTTTCATCGGGCCACTGAATGGAACAGGCAGGAGAGTTCTGGGGATCTGTGCCAGTGCTCCGTCTTCCTGGCACTCAGGGCGCTTTTTCCTCTGTTTCTGTGGTGGGCGTTATGTGCGCCCAGACATCAAGGTGCAAGTGCCAACGTCCGTCATGCCCCTACCCCTTAATGTGGCTTGGTACTTGCTGTGCCTCTGGCTTCCGCCAGAGGTCAGTCAGGCACTGAGCCTCATCCCCCCTCCCTCCCTGGAGAAGGCGAGTGTTAATTGGATCCTCGAGTCTCCTCTCCATGGCTGGCCTTCTGTCTCCCTGGGCACGTTACTGAACCCAGGTTGATGACGTCACAAGCGGTAGCACTACCGCTGTGCTGGTGAGCCAGCTGAAAGCCAAGGAGCTTGAACCATACTCTTGGAGTACATGTAATTCCTTGTTTTTCCGGCATAGTGAATGTAGTATAATCCAAGTGTCAATGCTGTGTTTGTGTGTGAATTTGGCCAGGACAGGTGCTTGTGAATAGACATCCATCACCAATTTCGGAAGGGAGGGGAGTGGACTATAAGGTTAATTGTCTTGCATGATTTTGTATTACTTTGTATATGATGTCACAGATATGGGGAGGGGAAAGTAACTGTCCTTTGTTCCTTTCTCTGAGCAGGTATCAAATGTCATGGTACTCATGCAGGTAAATGCCTCTGGTAACTGAAAACTGGTTTAGCACAACTTTTTTTTTTTTTTGTATATTCTTTTTTCGCCCTCCTCATGCTCGCAGACCCCCACTCCTTCAGGCTCTGCACGTCTCCCGATAGCCCCTCCTGTCCTAACCCGGCCCTCCTCTTACTTCTAGTATCGCAGCCGATCCCCGGGATATCCCAGCGTATTCTCGCCGGGCGGGCTCCCCTCCTCCGAGGGGGAAGCACTGGGGGGAGAGGGATGACCCCAGCACACTCTTCTTAGGGTCCAGGGATGCTACCATGGAAAAGGAGGCCCCGGGAAGGCACTGGAGGCAACCGGGGACAGAGAGCCATCATCTGGCAGCCAGCGAGCGGTATTTCCATTTTCTGGTGTTCCCCTTCATGCGATCCCTTTGTTGTGCCCCTCTTCTCCACCGGGGGCTGCTACAGAGCGATCATGTGTTCCCTGACGACCCACGGCGCCCGAAATGTGTTTTTTTTAATCCAAAATCCACATTACCTCCCTTGCCAAGTCCATCAGCACTCCTGCATGGCACCCCTCCCAGGCACTCATGACCACATCCGAGTCACAGCAAGAAACCCATGGCACCCGAACTGATGAACTTATGACAATACAGAGGAGTCTCTGTCATGATTTCTACGGTCTTTTTATATGATGTGATGACAGTCTCAGGGAGAACAAACAAGAAATGGCACCGGTTTACCGCACCTCCCACCGACGGTGCCGATTTCCTTGTTGATAATGCACAAGGAGCATAAACAATGTTTGAGAAAAAAAATTGGAACCATTGGATTGACCCAAAATGGTAAAAAAGTGAACCAGCCAGACATTGTACAATCTGGCCAAACAAGTAAGTCGTTTTTTTATCATTTTGGTCAGTCTGTGCTGGCTGATCCAGATTTTATTTAGAGTGAGGATATGGGTGAAATCCATGCTGCTGGGCCATTAACAGTTTTGGTCCTGTCTGAGTCTGGTGATTCAGATTTCACCCATACCCATTCTCCTACATGAAATCCTGATGAGCTCGAATTTATGGAATAAAACGATCCAGTTTTTATTGCTTTGGGTCCAATGTTCCGAATTTCACCCGTACCCCCCTTGTAGCTCAAGATTTTCAAGTTTTGCAAGGAGAGACCATCCATCCATCCTTCCATGCAGTGAACTCACCAAAGCCAAACTGCAAGCCACCATGAGGGGAAGGCATGCAGTCTTGTGTCATGATAACTTCAGTGACTGTCACCAGGGGCTTCCTTCATTCGCATTCCCAGACTGTGGCCCACTGGAGAGCATGCATGCTGTTTTTGCATGGCATGTGGCACAATGCAGTGACAGCAGTGCATGTGGCACAACACAGAGGCAGCAGTCATGTGGCACAATGTAGTGCAGTGTTGGCAGTGCTGTTGTCATAGTGCAGTGATGGCAGTGCACGAGGCACAATGCAATAACAGCACTACAGGCAGAGTAGTGATAGCCACTGGTGCATGTGACACAACCTTCCTCCCCCAAACCAGCCTTCACAAAGCTAATCACCTACCCTGGGCCATACCACAGCCCCTGGACCTTCTCTGCAGTTAGCAGGCCCACACTCCATACCACCTATCCCACCAACAGAAAAGCTACCCACACCACGCCAACCACTCTCCCCACAGCTGGAACACCTCCAGAGCTCACCACCCTTTCCCAAGCTGAGCACCCTCTCTGGCCAACAACAACCACTGAACCTGCATAACCCAAGCGAACAATCCTCCCTACAGCAGGACTCTACCCCCCATACCACTCTTCCTGTCTATGGACCAGCTTCCCACCCACTCCTGCAGCTGGAATGCCTTGCCCCCTCCGACCCCAATGGCAAACTGTTGAGTAAAATAAAACAGACAAACTACAGTGTTGAGCGCTGCACTTCCTGCAGTGTTTTGCCATCTACAACATGGCACCACACTTATTGTACTTGTGTCAGCCAACTCCAAGGGGAGTTGCCATTCTAGTCTTTCTTTCAAGTTCTGTGGCAACGCCCCTTGGAATTGCCTGACAAGAGCACATTGAGTGTGGCGCAATGGTACATGTCATGTCTGTAAGGTGAATCCTAAAACAAGTATCTTTCAAAGTTGGGGTCAAAATACAAAAAATTGTTCATGAAGCATAAAACGTTCAGCATAGACAAATGCTTTTTATGATTTTGATCTTCCTGCCTGCTTCACTTACAGGATTATCCCTCAAGCCATTAAAAGGTTTTTAGTTTTTTATACTTTTTTTATCCCCTCCTTACTGCCCTCTCACCCTGCTCCTTCAGACTTGATCATCCCCTGTAGATCCCACCCACGGAGTCCACCCCTAGAGTGCCCATCTTACTCCTGTGGCCCTCCTACCTTCAGAGTGCCTGCACATTGGGGTCTTGCACATGGGTAGGTGGTCCTGGGGTCGGATCAGTCGTCATCCAGGGTTGAGATGGTGTTTTTCCGTTTTTCTCCCCTGTTGTCCCCTTTCCCTCTGAGGACGTCAGCACATAGGACTGACGTCCAGACAGATGGCGTGCTAGCGCACACCGTTGTCAAGTGCCTCAATGCCTCCTCCCGACTCTGTAGAGCTGGCTCTGCACGCGTGCCCGATGCTTCCACAGGCACGGGCGTCGAGTGCGCAGCACCCAGGATCCCACCCCTGGAGGAGGAGAGAGCATCTGATGGGATGTGATCCTCTTCTTCCCCTCAACCCCGGCAACCTGAGTCCGTTCCTGAACCCGGTCACCGGGTGTGGTGCAAGGTGTGGCGTCCAGTGCGTCAGCCCTCAGCGCCACCGGGCTGAATTAAAAGGGTTTTTAATGGCCTGGTGGTACTGAGAGTTGAGGCCAGGACGTGAAATTTGTGGAAAAAAGTACATGCCCACTAGAGCATGTAAGTAGTAAAAGTACATGCCCGAGAAACTTTTTACATGCTCACCCATTTTTTCACATACTTTCAGTTTCGTCATCACTGGACCAAGCTTTCTCATTTTCATCATCACTAGTAGTGCTACTGGTTGCTTGGTGTTGTGGAATCCGAGTCAGCTCCCACAGTCTTATCAAGGCGATTTCTCTTAATTTCAAATTTCAAAAGACTCATGGTGTCTGCTTGGCTGCTCGTGACTATTGGCTTTTGAATTTTGATTGTGTCACTCACTCAGTAATAATAAACGCAAGAAGGAAAAATGTGTGTGGTTGTCTTTTTCGATAATAAACTTAAGAAAAACTAACTGTGTGTGTCTGATTATTTTTTATGACAGTATTCAGATTTTAGATAGTTCACTGTGTAGCTTGTAAAAAAAAAAGCTTAGGGACAGGAATTGATGACTTATGTGCAGCTGCTTGAAATGTCTCTATTTTCATAAATTATATCGATACCTCTAAAGGATCCCTATTTAACTGTGTCTGAATAAAAGCTGAAGCTGTCAGTTGTGTTTTGTATTGCTTTCTTTGTATGGACAACATTTTGTGCAATTCCTTTCATGGAACCAAGAATTTGGAGCTCTGACTGTCACTTCATGGTTCAGAAATGTGAGCATGAACTTATATCAGTACGGTGTCCAAGGTTCTGAAACCATAAAGTGACATAGTCAAAACGCCAAAATTCTTGGTTCCATGAAAGGAACTGCACGGAATGTTGTCCATACAATGAAAACAATACAAAACACAACTGACAGCTTCAGTTTTTATTTAAGCAATAATGCCCAACAGGGTGTGTGTGACGTGCTGGGATACGCCACGCCTCAAGCAGTTGGGCACGAGGCCACAGGCTGGGCGCGCCCAACAACTGAGGCGTGACGTTATCCCAAATGACACACACCCTGGAGGGCATTATTGCTATTATACAATGGCTCGTTGTTGTATATAAATTAAAAAAATAATTTAAAAAAATGTTTTTATTAGAGTGGAAAAATATTTTTGTTTCTTAAGAGGAGATGCTAAAAAAGGGGATCAGCAATAATGATGAGAGCAGCCATAGTGATGAGAGTAGACCTGTGATGTTGTGCTGGGATAACATCACGGGTCCAGCCCAAGACTGACCAATCAGAGTCCAGGATTTTTTCTTGCCATTGTATAATTAGACATAGTTAAATAGGAATACTTTAGCGGTATGAATATAATTTATAAAAATAGAAACATTTCAAACAGCTGTACATAAGCAATGAATTCCTGTCCCCTTTAATTAACTCAGATTTTTTATAACAGTATTCAGATTTTAGATAGTAGTCCACAGAATCTTTTTAAACTTTACATAGCCTACACATAGTTTGTAAAAAAAACAAACTTAAGACTTTTTTTGAACAGAACCTCAGTACTACACACAGAGTAGTTTGTTAAAGCTTTTCTAACAGATCAGATCTCCTAAATTTAGGTAATCCTCAGAAATTCACAGATTATTATTTTAGGTGGTACAACAAGTCCAAGTACTGTAAGTAGTTTTTAAGAAAGTATTTGGACCTTAGTAAGCAAATCCTTTATTAATTAGACTTTCTTAGTCCACTCCACAGAGTAGCTGGTGGTAGGTCAGGTCAGGTGGTCAAGTTGTAACAGGGCTTGAAATTCCCATTGAAATGGTGTTCCATGCACACCAAAAAACTAGCATGGAACACCAGATTCTGCCCCCTGGTAAACCGCAGTGTATACTGCTTTAAGGAGTGAGGTTCAAGCAGCTGCCACGTTTTTTTTTGTTTTGTTTTTTTGCTCCCATTTCAGCTCCGGAGACTGGCGCCTTCTAAGACGCTGCAGCCAACCAGAATGCTGCATTTTGTCTGCCCAGCCCAAGACCAATTGAAATCTTGCATTCACAGACGAGATTTCGGTCTTGGGCTGAGCCATTGCGCACTTGCTTTCCCTCACTCCCAGGGCAGCAACCACGCCGACAGGACTCTTTCGCTCCAGGCTCCTCTCTCCAGACATCACTGCAGCTCGCCTCCAGTCTGGTAAATTAGGGTGGGGGGCTGACTGAAACGAGAGGGTGCAGGGAACGAACAGTACAGTCACTATTGGGAGGGAGGGTGGATATGGGAGACTCAGATTTTCTGCAACTGAATGAGCGTCGTTGAGCTTAGGAAACAGTCGGGGGGGGTCTGGAATAAGGGAGGGCAAATGTGCCAGATTTTGCTGTGTTTTGCAGACTAGCCACTCCAGTTTTCAAAAATTAGGCGGACTGCCTAAAAAAGGAGAAATAAACGAAAAAGGCCAACAAGGGGAAACTTTTACAGGGAGGGTACTGCCAGAAAAAAAACAAAGGCAACAACAAGCCTGAAAAAAACAAAATGTAGCCTTTTTGGGCACAGATTCCCTGGCACAGAACAAGGGAAAACCAAAATTGCCTTACAGTACTCTGGGCATACGTTCCAGCCCGGAGACAGAATTAATTGCCCAGTTTCACTCAGGAAGGGGCACTGTGCCACAAAATTACTGGCAATCATGCCCTAGTCTCCCTGATTTGGTAAGGCAAAAAAGGCTGATGTTTTTCCTTGGTACTACCGCCCAAAAAAAGACACCAGACATCTTTTAACATTTTTATTGAAAAAAAAACAACACATTAGGCTGTAACATTTCATTGAAGCAGCTTTATTTGTGCAGCTCATTTTCTTTTTTTGGGCAGACTTCAGCCTGTGGGGGGGGAAAAGTAGATTCTGGGCAGTTAACAAATGTGCAATTGGCCAAGAAGAATTGAGGACGAATTTAACAAAACCTCGACACTGACTCACTCCCCTCAGCGGTTGAATCTGCAACACAGCAAAAACATTTTAGCGAGGCCCCCCCAGGGCTAAAGATAAAATGTGATCATAAGTCTGCTTGACACTCACCTTGCGTAGAAAATGATCTCGATTGCTGTGGGGACCCATTCTCTCTGGGGTGTCACAGGGTGGATTTATACCAGTTAGTTCTGCATCCACTGCCCCTTGCCTGTTTGGTCAGGGTGTGCTTCTTTGCTGGCAAATTAGAAATTGCCAGAACTGCCAAGATTTGTCGTTTTTGGAATGGAGTAAAGAACCCTAAGACCATAGCAGCAGAAAAGGAGGCTCTTTGAAAAAAGGAGAGAGATGCTGCTTATGACAAAAGTAGACGAGTGCGTACTTTTCAAGAACACTTGGTAACAAAGTACGTTTGGGTTGAGCTTGACCCTCAGAAAAACGTAATGTTTTGTAAAGCATGTAGGAAATTCCCAGACATTGCAGACACAACATCAGCATATTATGAAGGGGCTGCAATAATTTCACTGAGCAGTCTTTACAAAAACATGCCAAGTCTAAGAAGCACTCCCTCGCTGATGCCAAATTTGTAGCCGAATCCCAGCAGGCATCTGCTGCTGGTAGAGCAATCGAAATGCTCAATTCCAATGTGGCAAGTCGTGTGCAGATCTTAATTCAAAATGCACATGGCTTGGCCAAACACGCTAGGCCATATACAGACTTCCAGTGGATGTGTGACCTTGACAAATGTAAATGGGTTGATATTGGGGAAATCTATCACAATGACAAATCATGCGACATGTTCATTGGTAATACCGCTGAGGTGGAACGTAAGAAGCTGGTGGATGTGGTGAAGAATGCGGACTTCATGTCCGCAATGATGGTGCTACAGATTCCAGTATAAAAGAACAGGAAATAATTTACATAAGAACAGTAAACAACGGGGTGCCAGGTGTTTTTTTTGTGTCCCTGGAAAATCCATACAAAGCTGATGCAGCATTAAGTCACAGCATGCATCGATCAGGCCATGCTGTCACAGACAGCAGAGTGGAAAAACAAATTGGTAGGGCTTACCACCGTTGGGGCGGCAGTAATGACCGGTAGAAGGGGAGGCGGCAGCAATACTGAAAAAGGATCGTCCTCATCTAGTTACAATCCACTGCAATGCACATAGGCTGGAGTTAGCCCTGAAGGATGTCTTAAAAAACATCATGTATCATAAAAAAATAGACCAATTACTGCTGGGGATCTATCTGTTTTATCATTATCATAAAAATCTGAGCGAGTTCTGTCAGGCAGTGGGAGTAAGATGCCGTATTCCAACTAGAGTGAGAGGAATCAGATGGGCACAACACACATTAACAGCACTGAAAGTGCTGATTACAGACTACCCCAGGATCCTGCTGCACTTCCAACAGGTATGTACTGTCCCAGACTCCATTTTAAGCACAGTCTTTCTAGATTTGTTTTAAAATTGGAATTACTAAGGCAACAACGTGTGCCATTTTTTGTCTTCTCAGATGCAACTTGGCGGATCCCGAGGGAACCAAGCAGTGAAGGCCAAGGGCTACCTGAAGACCATGCAGACCTGGCGATGTCTATGCTACATTCACCTTATGGCAGACATCCTGGAAGAGTTCACAAAAGTCAGCCTGCTTCTTCAAGCAAATGATACTTCAGTGAGAGAGGTGTTTGAATAACTGCAGGACCTGAAGACTGCCTTGTAAAGCTGAAAACAAGGTAATTTTTGTTTTCCAGATTGGTTTTAGCTAGACCATAGTATTTTCCCTCCACCCTAGCCAGAGAAAAAAAAATTTTATCTCTGTCAGGACAAGTTAGGTTAGGCCAGGAGGACAAGTCCATGTTTTTCCTTGTGTTCTTGTTTTCTAGACCTGGAAAGCACTTGTGAAATCTGGATGCCTTGGAGGGACCTGAATTTCATGGACACACCCTATCTGTTGATGAAGTGGACCAGTTTTCCGTTGACAGAGAGACACCACTAGCAGCCATGATCTTAAATGTCACAAACAGGTTTAAAGACATGCACCAGCCGGACTCCATTATGGTGGTCATGAACCACATTGTGAACTTTAAACAGTGGCCAACAAGCCATGTGGACTTGACAGGTGTGTTAGGGTGGGAAAATAACTCTGACTGGGTGGCACTGGGAGAATCATCTTTAGCTTAGCGAGGTGAGACAGTGTTTTTCCAGTTTGTTTCAGATTATGCGGCGGATGCAGTAGCTGTTGTCATAGAGGAGTTCAGACCAGTCCTCACTGAACAGAACATAGATCCAGACATGTGTGTAGCAGAGTGGACCAAACTAAAAAATCACATAAAGAGAAGGTGAATTTCTTCTTCTACCACTTACAATCAGCAAATTCTCAAACTGTCAGGCTGCAGATCAGGTCAGGGTATTGCATATTTGTTCCACCCCCCGAAAGGTACGCCAATGCTGTAGAAGCAAAGTAGCCAGATATTCATCAGGCTTGCCAAGACAAATGCCACAACATTTTGGGACTAGTAACCTTAATTCGTACTCTACCTGCAAGTACAGCTGTTTGTGAACGTGGGTTTAGCTTAATGAAAAAAATAAAATCTGATTGGCGAAGTTTATTAGGAAAGGACAATCTCATAGACTTAATAAGGAACTTGTTACATACACCATGTGAAGAGGAATGTGATCCAGTTCCAGTCGTTGAGTACTGGTTAAAAAGTGGTAGACAGAAAAAAAGGCCTTCATCACATCCATATGGTTCACAGAACAAAAAACAAAGCAATGAGCAGGAGAAAGAAGAGGCAGGCAACCCGGGCTCGGAAGTAGATTTAGATGGATCTTTCATATCTGAAACTTATTCTGAAAAACTTTTGTCTGATGATGATTCTCATGTTATATCTGATGAAGAACTTGAATGTACTCCCATGTCAGTGTTGTGCCCTAGTACTGCTAGTTCGCAGGAAACTGTTAACTGTGGGGAGAGGGGGGATTCTTGCATCACTGAGTACTCTCTTGATGATGACATGAATCTGTTGTGATCATGTCCTCTACATTTAAGTTTTGACCTTTCTTTGCCACGCAACTGTTGAGTCCTGCTTGGACTGTCTTCATTTTTCCTACAAAACAGTTAATATTGCTAAATTTGTGTTCCACTAAAGTGTCACTCCAGGTTTTTGGTGGCAAAAATAATTTTGCCTGGTCACAGTGCCAGATTTACAAGTCACGGGTAGGATGATCAGTACAGTCTAATTTTTCAAATCTCATTCTCTGAGCTCTCTCAGTCCTTGTTCTACTAATTTCAGTTTTGTTATAACAGACATGGCTGCATAGTAGACTAATGCTAACTTGCCGAGCAGCAGCAGATAGCCAGTCCTAGCACAGTCCATCAGTCAAATATAAGTCAGTGAGGCAGGAGCTGAAAATAATGCACCAATCAGGTGCTATTTTATCTTACAATTAAATGTGCCTGGAATTTATCTGAGGGAGACAGCTGAGCAACAAGTTGTCCAGATTTGGGTATGTGAACAAAGTATCTTTCAGTCTTCATCATTTTTCTTGCCTTCTTAGTAGTCCTGTCTCCTACAGTAAAATAATTGGAGTCCGTCGCATCAACATCAGATGTGGCTTATGGACCACTCTAGCATAGCAAAATATCCAACGGGAATGGTACAGTAACATTCTGGCCAAATTGGATTTCATGTAAAAATTAACAAAAATCTATCACGAATCTAGGAGCGAGGTGTTTTAAATATGTAAAATTTGGCCAACCGGTCATGTCACGGTAATAAAACTATCACATAATGGGAACGGTACATCTGGCCAAATTGGATTTCATGTAAAAATTTACAGAAATCTATCACGAATCTAGGAGCGGGGTGTTTTAAATATGTAAAATCTGGCCAACCGCTCATGTCACGGTAATAAAACTATCACGTACTGTCATGGTGCTGTAACAAATCATGTCTGATTAACCGAATCAAAAGTTTCTGTTTACACTGGCCAGATTCATTTTTTCTTAGTGACTCGTCTTGATGGGGTTGACAAAAAAGAAGACAAAAAGATACTCATCATCAATGAATGTCAATTGCTACCTGAACATTTCGCTGTGCATTCACTGTCATCACTGAAAGCAAAATGACTATCCAGGGTTTTGTGTTGCATTTTTGGGTTAAACTGCATCATTTCACATTCTTATACTATAGTGTGAGCGTCTGTACTCTGCCATGGATTTCAGACAGACTTTCTGTTTTTTGCTGCTTGTGAATATTGAGATTGCTATCAGTTAGTGCTGCAAAAGCACTTTGAAAAATGTATGTAACGCCTGGCTGCTTTATTCATTCTGTGCATCACTTTTTCTGTACATGCACAGATTAAAGTGGAAGTTCAACACCTTACCTACAAGGTAAAGAGAAAAGAAAAAAAATACAGAAAAATAAAAGAATGGAGAATTTTTAGAACTTGTTTTTTGCCTTTTATTACCTTTTATGTAGTCAAACAAGAATGTACTGATGGTTGGTGACATTTTGATAGCAGGTATACAAAAAAAGGGAGTGGCATACCACTTTCTGAGATGGAATACCAAATCTGGGGAACTGGTAATCTGTGTGGTACCCCACTTTTTAAAACAAATTTCTAACCCTGTTGTAGCTCTTAAAATTGGCTTTTTAATTAGTTTTATTTTAAGCAACCTCAGTAGCTCTTTATTTATGCCTGTATAAGTATGTAAAGCTTTTTATGTCTGAATATCGTTTATTACTTTATATAGCTTCAATTAGGTAGTTTTTTTATTGCCTTACTGTATTTCAACTCAGTTGTGAATATACAGACTAGTGAAGTGTGATGATGAGTTAGTTAACAGTGACTGACACACTTCACACTACTAGTCTATAACAAAAGGACTGCTGCAGCCTGAATGGCTCCCTCCAGACATCACACAGTAGCCCTTAGTGTTTACCTTCTATTTGAGGAACTTTAGAATAGGCAGACATAGACAGTAATGTGTGACTCCCTCTAAATCTTTTTTAAGGCTACAATAGGCAGAGCCTGCAGACGTTTTGCATGTACAAAAGGAGTGATGTTATGTTTTCTGTCCGTGGAACTGACTGAAGGTGTAAATAGTCTCCTCCACCTTACCCTCCTCCAAGAAATGTTTTCCACCCTCAAATAAATACGCTTTCATGTTAGTCAATGGTTGCAGGGTACTATTTTCTTTCTTAAATGGGTGGTACAAGAACTGGAACCTGTGTAGTGGGAGGCAGCATTCATTTTTTGGGGGGAGTAAGATCTACCCCCACCTTCACCTGAGAAACTCCTAAAGATCCATCCCCACCTTTTTTTGTGATTCATGTGGGAGGGGCATGAGGTGGATATCATGTTGGAACAAGACACACCAGTTTGGGACCTGGAGCAAGCAACAGAACAAGTCTGTGGAGTGATCGAGTTGTGGAGCCCCTGCATTTTATTAAGGACTAGGAGAACAGAAGATACTTAATGACTTCAAATTGTCTTAAACACCCTTGGAACAAATGATTATCAGAGCCACCCGGGGACTCAGAAGGAAAGAGTAATTAAGGACTGCCTGAAACTACAGCTCCCAAGGAAAACAATAGACTGAGCATTCTGATTCAAGTTGAAAGAGCCACAGGTTTTTCTTAAATGTTTGTATACTAAAAACATAAAGTTCAGCTTTTGGGATTAACAATATTTGTTTACTATATATATAGTCTTTTTAGTAGTTTCAAAACTTTGAAAGCATTGGTGTTAGTAATGCATTTAGAAATACATTTTTTAACTGTCTTTACAGTTAAACATGCAGTTTCATGTGAGGGCACATTTTTGGGGGGAGGGGGTTCAAATAATTTTAATCATGGGCACAGTACTTGGGAAACAGAGTCCTTTGACGATAAAGTGTATGTTTTCTTTTAAGTTTGAGAAGTATGTATTATATATAAGTGTAGCAGTGCTGTCATTGAGTTTATATGTGGCACGTAGGTAGGGGATAGTGTTTTGAATGTGGCAGTAGGACAGATTTGTCAAGATAAATATATGCTGTCTTACAAATAAGAAAAAATTGTAAGGGATACATTTTGCAAAACAGTGATCCCAGTGTTTTGTTTCTGCCTAGGCTGTGAGAGGATTTCTTTCTAACTTTTCCTGCTTTCCCTGGGTGTTTTATGACCTCTGGGGGCTGCCATTCAGGTTTGTTTTATTGCATCTTGTCCAGGATAGTCTTCCCAGAGTGCCCTTTGATTTGATGTCTAATAGCCCCTACAACAGGCCAGTGTCTTGTTGGAAATGCAGTGTGTACTGATCCTGTGTGGTTACTGAGTTTTGCTTCTGTGTTTTTAGAATAAGTTGAAGCGTGTCTTTTTACTTGATAAATGTTTGTAAAAGTGTAAATCATATTTGCTAGTGCAACTGTGAGTTACTTAACAGTTTTTATAGATTTGACTCCTGACTTCTTTTCATGACAGGCAGTTAATATTCCTGGAACAGACTTTGCCTTTGAAGCTCCCATAAAGTGATGTTTTTATGTCACTGTGTAGTTCCTCACTTTATAGGCGCTTCAGTGGTAAAGCCTTTTCATGCAGGAATGTTTACTGCCTGTCATAAATGGAAATCAGGAGTAAAATCTACCAAACACAGTTAAGCAAGTTAGCTTCAAAGCCAAACCTGTTTGTGCGTGGAAAGATGTTACAGAAAGGAAGACATGCAATTATTTCAAGTCTACAAGTTAAGCAACTATTTTTTTTTTAACCAGCCTTGGCTCAGCTTACATTCCTATCCTGATCACTCATTTTCACAAATAAATTCTGACAGATGTAAAGTTCCACCTGCTGGGTATGTGGTGTTATTCACACCCATCCTCCAAGCTCATCCCCACCACCTTGCTTTGTATTTTGCATCAGCTATAGCATTTCAGTACAGCAAGAGGTGACAATGTATATTTTATTCTGGACTTGCAGTGTTAATTGAGCCGTTCCCAATCTGTATCCTTTTAAGAACTACTTTTTGTGGTGTGCATACTGTACCAGCATGGTTATTTCACTCTTATTAACAGCTTTACACCTTTATCAGTTTTTAATTGTAATTTTTTGCCCTTTGAATAACAAGGATCAATACCTACAACTTCTGTTTCTTTATTACGATCTCATTGATTTCTGAAGACCCTCTTGAAAACGAGGTGCTAAACGCAACTTGGTTTTCTTTGTTTTTGTGTGTGCAGTTTTATGAAGCTTGTAATCAGAGAAACAAGGGTGCAAAGCACATATCTTACAAGTAATGATGTATAACAATACATCATATACACAGTAAAACCAATGAAAATATATACTGATTCCTCCCAGTTCCTGGAAAAAAAAAATTTTCACTAAACAAGTTACAGCTACTGAAAAATGCAAAAATTATAAATAACTGTGCAGTCTGACATCTTCATTTAAACCTCTTGGCTGCAAACTGTGAAATTCATAAATCCAGTGAGGTTCTCACTGAAGCTATCTCCTTCTCATGTCTCCTTTCAAACTGTCAAAATCATTTCTTCAATGTGGACTGTCAGGCATTCAAGTTGTTCTCAGATTAAATGTTACTTTTATAAATATAGATTTAACAAGGATATCTTGTAAACTACTAGTTTGTTTAAATGTTAATTGTGGTCATGCTGATATCACATTATTCAGACTTGGTTCAGTATCTAGAAATTCCCATTTTTGGTTTTTTATGATCCAAGTTAGTTTATGATGCATGTATTTTATGAAAATCCTAAGGCCTATCTTACTGTTGTGCACAGCTACTAAGCACTCCAACTGTGACTAAAAATGACAAGTGTAAAAAAAATAAATTAAAATTAAAATTCATGCATTCTACTAAGTACAGTAGATTGGTACAGGACCTGTAAAACAACTTCTAATGTACTGAAAGTAAACTTAAAAATAGTTATAAGTTATTTTCACATCCAGTCATATAGTGGTATGAGAGAGATACAAAGATGTGAAACCCTGGAACCTCACCATCTGAATCAATAGGGAATGCACATTTCTTGAAGCATAGTGAAAAAAAGATGCAACACAAAGATCATAGAAACATAGGCTTTGACGGCAGATAAGGACTGCGTGGCCTACCTAGTCTGCCCATATCCCTACCTACTGGATAAGCTGCAGATCCTAGTTAACCAACAGGCTATTTCTTCCTACCTCCCCACAAGAATTGCGTTATGTCTGTCCCATGCATTGTTGAATTCCCCCACTATTTTTGACCTCACAACCTCCTCACGAAGGCCATTCCATGTCCACCACCACCTCTGTGAAAAAAAACTTCCTCATATTACCCCTGAGCCATCCCCCCTCTATCTTCAAATTGTGTCCCCTTGTTCTTGCACATCTTTTTTTTTTTGAAAGATGCCACCCTCTTGGACTTTGTTGATTCCCTTGAGGTACTTAAAAGTTTCTATCATGTCTCCCCTCTCCCTCCTTTCCTTATGGATATACATATTAAGCTCCTTTAGTATCTCCTGTGGCTTCTGTTGCAGACCCTGCACCATTTTAGTTGCCCTCCTCTGGACTGTCTCCATCCTGTCTATGTCCTTGCGGAGATGGGTTCTCACAAACTGTCTGTACAGAGGGATAACAACTTCCTGTTTTCTACTGGTAATGCCTCTCCCTATACATCCCAGTATCCCCTTGCCATCCCTACTGCCTTCTCACATTGCTTGCTAACCTTTAGGTCATCTGATATGATTACCCCCAGGTCCCTTTCCATTTTTGTTGTTGTTACTACTCTCCCCCGTCATTGTGGACTCTTTCCCTGGGTTTGTGTTTCCCAGGTGTATTTCTTTGCACTTCTTTGCATTGAATCCAAGCTGCCATACTTCTGACCATTCCTCCAACCTTGCCAAGTCCCTTCTCATCCTTTCCACCTTCCCCTGTGTATCAACCCTGTTGCAGATCTTTGTGCTGGAAAGAGGCATATTTTTCCTTCCAGTCCCTTGGCAACCATCATGACGACGAGCTGAGGTATCTGCATGGTATGGTCAACCCACACTTCACATATGCAGTCCCTATTCTCTACAGTAAGATGGAACATCTTGGTGTAACGAGTATGGAATACTAATTTTGTGATTGATATCATGAGTGTCACTGTTTGTTCTATGCAAAATCCCCCCCCCCAAAAAAAAACGATAATATAGAAATATTCCCAAGGTGACATATGCATTGTCATATATTAAATAGCAATAGCCTAATATCTGAAATTGGACTGATCCAAACTCTGTAATTCCTAGGTACAATCTGTGTATAACAGAAACTGGAATAAATGTTATTATGTAAAATAGGAGTACCCATGTGTTATCTGGGAAAATGTATGTATTATCCTGATTTTTTTGTTGTTGTTCTAATTGTGCATAGAGGAAAGAGTCACAGTCCTGATGTCAGTCACAAAAGTAGCAATCAGTAGTCCATAGATAAAATATTGCATCTTAATGTATGGAACAGGGACTGCATCTGCAGAACAGGGGTTAGCCATGCCATGCAAGTATAGGCCAACTGAGTCATGATGTTTGGTTTGATTGGCCTCAATATGAATAATGAAATGTACATTCCTAATTGAGTCTATTGGTGGGGTTCCAGGGTTCTGAATCAGTCTGTTTCTATCGCTGTGAGTATATGATCATTACACAAAACCTTTATTGCTTACCATTCCTTTCATTAAAATCGATACCTCCATATTTTTTCTAATAATGTGTCTACCTTCCTTAGAGGAGAAAATAAAACAAATCTTACTTGTTAAAAAGCATTGTGTTGTTTCTCCATGTATCCTTCACAATACAACACAATCTCAGTAACTTCATTATGCAGCCGTGGTGGATCCGACCAGATTTTGTTAAAGAGGCTTAAACTGCCTTCCTGTGCTCCAAATAGTTATACAGAGGCTCAGAGTTAGGCTGATCTATTTTATTTTTTAGTTGGCTTCAGTTAAGTTAGGTAGCTTTTTAATATCAGTTCCCCCACAATTCAGCTGATAGTAACTCTGTGACTGGCTAGATAATAAAAAAAAACGTGCTGCAGCTTGCAAAATCAGAGAATGGACCCTTACACAGAGTCCTCCTCCTCTTTGCTGCAGTCAAGTTTATTTTAGTGCTACTTGCCTCTCTTGCGGTAAATTTATAGTATCAAAGTTAATAGAATTAATTTTAGGCTGAGGCATTACTGCTTCTGGATGGTGGATTTTCCAATAGCTGGGTTGGGTTTGGGACAGGTATTAAGAACTACCCACAGGATTGAAGTCAGTCTGCAAGTGCTTTCCTACAAGTAGTCTCTGTCTTACCCCAACCCCCCGTATCACAGACAGCAGTGAGTATGTATTTTTTTCTCATACTGCTGTTGATGAAAACAAAGAGCAGTTTCCACTGCACTGCACAGCCCTTGCTAATTCCTGTACTTCTTTCTCTTTACCGTGTGCTGTTTTCCCCCCTCTCTCTAATCGTGTGAAATTCTTCTCTCCAAGTCCTGACTCCTGAGAGAGACCTTCGCAGTCTCACCCTCACCGTCCACCTCCTCTCCCGCCTTATAACTATTCCTGACCAAGTAAGTACCCTCCTCCTATAAGTTCTCCTCTTCGAATCCTGCAATTTGTAAAACAGAGCTCTTAAAAAAGCCTTTGGTTCTTTTTTTTTTTATACAAAAAAAAGTTGAATCACGATCTGAGCGGCACACGTAGTCTAGAGAACTAACTGCACATAGCATAACTTCGACTGCTGTCTCCCAGTGATAGTGGCAGAATGGTACATTTAGCTGGGTCCTTGCATCATGGTCTACTAAGGGGGTGGGCGAATGATCATACACTGGCACCAACTGGTCTGCCTGAATCCTGCCTCCAGCAGTGAGTAACCGACGTGGACCCCTTAAGCAGTTGGCTGGCTGATGACTACTGCCTCTCAAATTAGAGGAGTTTTTTTCTACTGTGCTATCAGCTGACAGTACAGACTGAACACTCGTGATCGACTCCAGGATTTGGCTTTGTGCCTGCGTTTTCTTGCAAAGGCTCCCCTGCCCCACTGGGAAACAAAAAGGCAGATGTAAAAACAAAAACGCACAGACCAAAAAAAAACAACCGCACAGTACAAAAAAAAAGCTCTGCACAGATATCTTAGGTGCCCCAGCAGGCAGGCACTAAGCAGCAGTAGGTGTCCTGAAGGAAAAGTCGCTGCCCTCAGGCACCTAAGGTATAGGAATTTCACACTCTGGTTGAGGCGCTAGATGCCACACCTCGTGCTACTCCTGTGACCCGGGTTCAGGAACGAGCCCAGGATCTTACTTCGAGACACAGCTCTTGCAGCAGGTTACACCATTAGAACTGAAGCCGGCAGGCGTCAGGACCTACGGAAAAATTCTAGCTAGCTATCTTCAGCGGGGACCACCCCCGACGTCAGTCCGCCTCTGACATCAGGCGTGGTACATAAGGGAAGTGTCCAAATCCCAGTTCTTTCCTGCCCGTCGACTTGCATGTCTCAACCCTTCGGTTTCAGTCTAGCGCACGTCGCGTGGTTACAGAGCTTTCCTCCAGGAAATTCCTTTTTCTTCAAGCAAGATTGTTGCTGATGTCCTGTCCGACCTCCGGTCATTCCTCCAAGTGTGCTTGCGGGAAACAGATCCCCTTCAAGTACCCCCACACGGCCTGCGTCAGGTGCCTGGGCCCAGACCACGATACCCGGGCCTGTTCGTTCTGCCAGGGGTTCAACAGCCGAACCAGGATCTGGCGTCAGAAGGCTCTCCAGGCTTGTTTGTTGGAGGAGAAATTAAAGACCATGTCCTCCAAGGGGGAATCGTCGTCCAAATCCCACAAGCACGCGGAGAAAAGAAGGGAGAAGGCCCCTTCCAGGTCCCCGTCCAGGGCTTCGGAGTCCCGCAGCTCCGGTTCTCGGTCCGACCGCTCTCCTTCCAGGGCCAGCTCTCAGCCTCCCCCAGCTGCGGTAAGAAAGCCTCCTTCTTCTCTGGCCAAGTCCGCCAGGCCATCGTCGTCTTCTTCTTCCAAGGCCTTGGCGAAGTCCGGGGAGCGCCATCACCATCATCATAAGTCGGGTTCCCGCCCTTCGGCACCCGACGTCCGGTCATCTTCTGTGCCTCCCCGCAAAACTTTGGAGCTCACACCATTGAAGAGACCAGTGGACCCGACGCCGGCTTGACCGTCAGCCGTACGTCATTCCTCCCTGGAGCCGTCATCAGCCGGACGGCCGTCGCCGGCCAAGTCATTCCAGCGGACGCCGGTTGGGGCACTGACGTCCGGTCTTCCTGAGAAGAGGGCTCCTATGCCTCCGACCGACGTCGGTCAGGAGACGTTGACTGAGGAGGATTTAACGCAGCCCGAGGACCAGACCGGCGATCCCGGCCTCGCGGAAACTCCCAGTGCCCCCTCGCCTTTACCCGAGGCCCCTGTGGAGCCGACGCCGGGACCCGACGACCGCCCACTGGTGCCTGGGCCGTCGTCGGGACTTTCTTTAGCAGAAGTGAAGGATCTCTTCACTTATTGGTGGGATACCATTAAGAGGGACATGGCCCCCACCACTCCTTCTCCTCCCCCTCCTCCTCCTCTGGTGCCGGCCCCCCCTTCACCTTCGGGGTCGGCAGGCAGCTAACTCCCCTGGGAGCCTAGATCCTCTCCCAGGGAAGATCAGAAAGCAGAGCGTCCGTCAAATCCTCTTCTGGATCACCCAGCCCCAAGAGGTCCAGGAGACACCGACGCTCACTGCCGACGGAGGACACGGGATCAGTCCACACCTCCTCTAGATCCCCATCTCCTCTCTCCATCCCTTCTCCGGACCCACGTGAGGCGCGAGATCTCCTCGGATGACCCTTCGTTCATGGATATTATACGCATATCCAGGAGAACATGGGATGGGATGCAGAAGAACTAGACCCCGAAAGGTTACGCCTTGCCAAATATCTTCAGCAGAAGGACCCCAAGCCTGTGGTGGTACCACCCTTGGTGTCCACTTTCGTGGACGTCACCAAGGCAGCGTGGAAGCGTCCACATTCGCTCCCGGCGGTACAGAAGAAAGCTGATCGTCTGTACAAGGCTCCTAAGGATGACCAGTACCTGACACAGCAGCCTCAGGCCGACTCTCTGGTCAACACAGCCTCACATGACCGGTCACAGAGGCCGCAACATCTGAGCACCCTGCCACTGGACCCAGAGTCCAAACAGTTGGACGCTCTGGGCAGGCGCACGCACGCTTCCACTACCTGCACCATCAGATCCTTGAACTACCTAACCCACATGGTTCAATTCCAGAACGCTTTGTGGGAACAGGGTCTTTAGGCGGCTGAAAAGCTGCCCGAAGGTGAGCAGAAGGAGGAGATGCTCCAGCTCCTCCGTACAGGTTCAGACGTGGGGACCCAAGTGCTTCGAGCCACGTACGACTCCGCGGACTCATCGGCCCGAGCAGCAGCTTCTGGCGTATGCCTCCGGAGACATTCCTGGTTACATGTCTCCGGCTTTACCCCGGATGTCCAGAAAAACATTATGGACGCTCCGTTCGAGGGAGAAGTTCTATTTGGTAATCCTTCCGAGAAGATCATTACCAAACTTCAAGAGGCCAGGAAGGCGGTAAGGTCGGTTCAAGCCATGTACTGACCCAAGCTTGGTTCCTTTTGTAGGAACCAAAGCCGTTTTTGTGGGCGGACACAGAGGCAGCAGCCCCGTTCTGCTACACATCAGAGGGGCTCTGGTTTCCTTAGAACCCAGGGAAAACAGCCCGCCAGCCGAGGTCAGCATTCCCCTAGGCCGACCCAGCCAGCGGGCCCATCTGCCGCCACAGCCTGACTCCTTTCCAGCCCCCGCCTCAGGATCAACGGGAAATCATGGTCGGGGGTCGCATTGCGAACTTCCTGCCGGGATGGCAGGCCATCACCACCGACAGGTGGGTTCTGCAGTTGGTCAGTCTAGGCCACTTTATAGAATTTGCAGAAAAGCCACCCTCGAGGCCTCCTTTGCTCTCCCGGTATCCGGGTCAGCACAAAAATTTGATCTGGCAAGAGGTACTCGCGCTCCTAAGAAAAGGAGCTATAGAGTACGTCCTGGAGAACCAGAGAGGACGAGGATATTATTCCCACTTCTTCCTGGTTCCCAAGAAATCAGGGGACCTCCGTCCGATTCTGGACCTCAGCGACCTCAATGTGTTGGTTGCCTCAAAAGATTCTGCATGGTGACTCTTCCGGGCCTTATTCCCATGCTGAAACAAGACGCCTTTATAGCGTCGCTAGACATGCAGGACGCATACCTGCATATCCCCATAGCTCACGCGCACCAGAGGTTCCTGCGCTTCGAGTTTCTCGACCATCACTTTCAGTTCCGAGCTCTTCTGTTCGGACTGTCATCCGCACCAAGGGTCTTTACCAAGTGCATGGCAGTCGTGGCAGCATCTCTGAGGAGACAGGGCCACTATGTGTTCCTGTACCTCGATGACTGGCTTCTCATGGCCGCCTCAGAGGCGTTGTTACTCATGGTCCAGAGCACCAGGACTTGTTCCAATCTCTGGGCATTCTCATAAATTAAAGTCTCTCCTGGTACCGTCACGAAACTGCAGTTTATAGGCGCAGTACTGGACACTGTTCAGGGAAGAGCTTTTCTTCCGGACGACAGAACGGAGCACATCAGATCCCTCATAAGGGATTTGTCGTCGAACAAGATCATACCTGCCAGGTCGGTCCTTCGCTTGCTCGGACACATGGATGGGGCCATTCCTACTGTCCCTTTCACAAGGCTCCACATGTGGGTAACCCAGTGGATGCTCAAGGTGCAATGGGACCAAAGGCAAGGCCACTTGCAGCATCCGGTCAGGATCACGAACTCAGTGATCCGAGACTGGCAGTGGTGGCTAGTCCCCGGGTCGCTCTCCAAGGGCGTCCCGTTTGTAGCGCCGTCCCCGGAGGTAACCCTCACCACGACGCCTCAGGTCTTGGGTGGGGGGCACACCTGGATGGGGTAAAGTCCCAGGGTACGTGGACCTCGTTGGAAGCTCATCTCCATATCAATGTCCTAGAGATGAGGGCGGTTCTCTATGCCCTGCAGGCTTTTCAGTCAGTAATCCCACCGTGTACTCTTCTGCTTCAGACAGACAACACGGCAGTGATGTATTACCTCAACAAACAAGGAGGCGCACACTCTTACCCCCTTTGCAGGGAGGCCATGAGGGTGTGGGATTGGGTAATTGGACACAGCGCAAATCTGATCACTGTGCATGTTCCCGGAGTGGACAACACGATTGCAGACGGTCTGAGTCATTCCCAGGCCAGAGTCCACGAGTGGGAACTCCTTCAAGAGGTAGCAGAGGACCTGTTTCTTCGTTGGGGAATTCCAGAGCTAGACTTGTTCGCATCCCCATCCAACGCAAAACTGCCCAATTTTTGCTCGCTAGATCCAGGGCCTGGTGTTTTCTGGTGAGACGCGTTATCCCTCTTCTGGGAGAACAGATTCCTCTACGCTTTCCCTCCCTTCCCGTTGATCCAGAGAGTCCTTCTCAAACTGCGCAGGGAGCACGCACACATGATTCTGGTGGCCCCATTCTGGCCCAGACAGATCTGGTTCCTTTGTTGGTGCAACTATCTCGGAACCTCCGCTCCCGTTGCCGCTCAGCTCCCACCTACTGTCTCCGGAGAAAGGTTCATTGGTCCATCCGGATCCGTTCTCTGAACCTGCATGCTTGGCTCCTAGAACATAGCCATCTTACGTCACGGGTCTCGCAAGAGGTTGCAGAAGTTCTTTCTGCAGCCAGAAAGCTGGCAACGCGGCGTACGCATCAAAATGGCGCCTGTTTTTGTTTATGGTCACGCACTCGTGATTTTCCCCTTTAGGTTGTCCTGTGGGAGTAGTTTTGGATTATTTCCTCTCCCTTTTTCATTCAGGCCTAGCCTACTCCTCTATTAAGGTACATCTTTGTGCCATTTCTGCCTATCACCTCCTGGTGGGGCATCGTACAGTAGCTCAATTGGACGCCTCTCGGGAATTTCTTAGGGGAGTGTTACACCTTAGGCCTCCCATTAGGGACCCTGTGCCTCCATGGGATCTGCTCTTTGTCCTGGAACAGCTCACGCTTCCTCCCTTTGAACCTGCCGCGGATTGTGAGCTACGTTTTCTGTCGTGGAAGACGTTATTTTTAGTTGCTGTTACTTCAGTGAGAAGAATTTCTGAGCTTCACGCTCTCATGTGCAAAGAGCCTTATTTAGTTTTCCACCGGGACAGAGTATCCGTGAGGATGAACCCTAAGTTTTTGCCTAAGGTGGTCTCTTCACTCACTCTAAACCAAGATATTGACCTTCCGGTCTATTTCCTGAGTTATTCAAATAGAGGAGAGGCTTTGCTCCACACCCTAGATGTTCACCGCAGCCTGAGGTATTACCTCAACAGAACTAAACCCTCTCGTAGTTCTGATCAGCTTTTCGTTTCCTTCTCTGAGAGAATGATGGGCCAATCAGTATCCAAAAGACTTTGTCTCGCTGGCTTGTCCAGTGTATTTCCTACTGTTATGATTTAAAACAAAAGCCCCTCCTGGGTTCTATCCGGGGTCATTCTACCAGGGGTGTGGCCACATCCTTTGCAGCACTCAAAAACGTGTCCATCTCTGCTATTTGTGCTGCAGCCACTTGGAGCTCTGTGCATATCTTTATCAGGCATTATAGCCTGGACATCGCCTCTCGGCGTAGGGCTGGGTTCAGCCTTGCGGTGCTGCAGGGTCTCCTGTCCTAGGTTCAGGACCTGGAATGTTTTTTCCTATTTTCTCCTCCCGGAATTTCTGGCAGCGTTACTGTTTGGGAATCAGTCCTAATGGTGTAACCTGCTGCAAGAGCTGTGTCTCGAAGTAAGATAGTACAGTTACGTAAGAACTTACTGTAACAGTAGATCTTCGAGAACAGCTCTTGCAGCAGGTACCTTCCTGCCCACCTTCCCCCTTGGAGGAGGCATGGCTTTACCTCAACATGGGATTTTCATTCCTTATTTTCTTCTGATGGTGGATCCTCGGCATCCCATTCTGATGTCATCCTGCGGCCGGGAGTCTCCGGCAGGAGAACTGGGGAATCTGGCGGGACCGCCCCTTTATGTACCACACCTGACATCGGAGGTGGGACCGACGTCGGGGGCGGTCCCCACTGAAGATAGCTAGCTAGAATTTTTCCGTGGGGTCCTGACGCTTGCCGGCTTCAGTTCTAATGGTGTAACCTGCTGCAAGAGCTGTTCTCGAAGATCTACTGTTACGGTAAGTTCTTACGTAACTGTACTTTCTCAGGGGTGGTTCTGTGTGATAACTTGAACGAATGTACTGTACATCGCTGAAAATAAAAATGGCAATGTACATTTGCAGCAAGAGAACTCCCCTCAACTGTTTATGGGGTGGCTTTACCCCCGGCAACCCCCTTACTAAAAATAAACTCCGAGGGGGGGTGCATGTCAGAGAGGGGGAGAACCTTGAAGAAAAAAAACGCACAGCAAAGCATAAAATATTGTGCTTCTCCCCAGCCCCCGACCCTGCACCCTCCCCAACAAAGCCAGCCATCCTAACCATTGCGTGACTAAGCCAGCTCAGTGACTTCCCCCCTCGCCATCCCGATATACCTTCTGGTATCTTGTTGCTCTTCTTTTCACCCTGCACTTCCCAGTTGCTACCCTTTCAGGGTCACACTCCTTACAGGCGCTGAGGTTGAGTCACTCAAATCTGAGTCGCTCAGTCTCAGTTACCTTTTTAACGGTATACCGTCAGGGGTTGGCCAGGGAGGAGGGAGCTGGATTAAGCAGCGGAAAAGTAGCTCTCCTCTCCCAGGAAGGGATCTTGTCACCCCCACAGTCCATCTGTCCTCAGGTGGAGGCCTGAGGGTTGTGTAGACGAGTGGGTGGAATGAATAGGGAGGGCACTGTGGAACCACGGCGTGCGCGTGCATCCATACACATACACGCAGCTGTAGCATAGGGGTTCAAAAAATGGAGCTGGCAAGCTCCATGAACAGAATGAAAAAAAAAAAGGGATTTTAACTTTGTGCTGCTGCTACAGCAAGGCTATGCCTCCCTGAGTAAAACCTCTTCATTTCATCATAATTTTTCCATGCTTAGTAAAGACATTAACTTTTGTAATGATCCTGCTTTTTTCCTCCTCCTGATGCCATGTTTACCCACAGTGTCCATGCCACCAAGTTCTGTTCTCCCAGTGACATGAGGAGGCAAATACGGGAATATATTTCCATGTGGGAGTGCGCAAATTGGGAGACTCTTGTGTTTGTGGGGAGGACAGCCTTATGTTGCACCAATCAGGAGCGACGTCTGCCATTACTGCAGCATCCACACACTGCGTCTTTAGTGATGTCCCTAAGTCGGCATGTGCAAACTAGTAGGATGCTGTGAGAAAAACAGTAAAGCACCTGAAATACAAACATCTCTCACAGTGTCCCTGTGTATTGCTGAAGTATCATTGTTTAGTAATATGGTTGACAAGTTTGTCTTCTGTGAAGTCGCTAAAATGAAAAACTGTGGCATTACTTACTTTCTTCATTGCTTGTTCCAAAATTGAACTCTCCAACCAGTAGCATTTCTTCCAGTCAACGCCATTACACTGTGTGTCCTTTGATGTTTATTTAGGTCTCCTGCACATGTAAAGCTCCCCCTCATGTTGGAGAGTTCAATTTTGTAGTCAAGCGACGCACAAATTAAGTACTGCCACAGTTTTCATCTTACTGACTGCATGGAGGCCATCCTTGTCAAACATACTACCAAACAGTGACACTTCAGAAATGCACGGGGACGCTGCGAGAGATGTTTGTATGTTGAGTACTTCACTGTTTCTCTCACAACATCCCACTAATTTGCGTAGCCAGAGTTATGAGTGCAATCAGTCCTTCCTGCAACTCGCAATGGCAGCTGTTTGAGAGAACAGAGGTACAACCTCCCCCACCAAAAAAAGAAAATGACAACCTGCAAATACACATTTTTTTGTTCTTTCCTGCATACACACACACACACACAAGGGGCTCTCATTTCATACAATCCCCACGAAAATGTGTTCCCCTATTCGCCTCCTCACGTCACCGGGAGAACAGAACTCCAAGTGGTGTGGGCATTGTGGGTAAACATGGCACAAGGAGGAGGAAAAAAATTGTAGGATCTTTATAAAAGGTTATGTTTTTACTGAGCATGGTAAAATTATGCAGAAATGAAGAGGTTTTACTCGGGGAGACATAATGCAGTGGCACTGGAACCCTAGAGGTGGCACATTTGTCTGTGTACCTGGGCTGCCACCCTGACCACCATTGTCCAAACTATACTGTGTCTCAGGTGGGGGGGTGGAAGGATGGCCTTTCCTCTACTGACCCTGCCACGGGGGTAAGCTGGGATGGTGTCCCTCCATGAGTTAGGGCCCAGGGGAGGCAGGTGCCGGTGTGTAGAGAGAGACAGTGCTGAGAAGGCCCCAGATATCCCGCTGAGGACATAAATCAATATTGAAAATAAAAATCCTAGCCCTGGGGTGCAAGTGCATAGTTTGTCTGTGGAATTGTCTTTGGGTCTGTAGCCAGCACTCACACCCTGCCCTGGTCTTGAGCACAGTACCTTCTTGTTTATCTACTGTTCCTCACCCCCTCCTCCTGAGAGCAGTCCTTGATCCTCCTCTTCCAGCCAGCCCTCCAACATTACTGGCTTGCTTTCCGAACATGGGATGACGGCGTCACAAAGGAAAGCTCTACTGCCAGCGGGCTGGCAAAGTTCAGTTCTGAAGTGCTCAGCTGAGCTCTTCATTAATTTGCAGGCTATTGCGTGACAGTAGTAGACATGGACCAATGCTGCAAGAGAAACACAATATACGTGCCAGTGTGGCTTATTTGGTAGCACATCTGCCTTTGAGTCAGAAGGGCATAGATTGGCTATCAGTAGTCCGGGGGTCTGAGATCATTCATTAACTTTCCAGCATCAGTGTGTGTGGCACAGGGAGATGGTGAAGTGCAGCCAGTACTTTGTAATGTTAGCTGTACAGCTGCGGTGTTAACTGCGCAGTGTCGGCACTGCACAAGGTACAGCGCAGAGCCAGCTGCGCATGTGGAACTGCACAGTGACAGTGCATGTGCCAACACAGTGACAGTGCATGTGCCAACACAGTGACAGTGCATGTGCCACTGTGTTGCTGGCAGCGCACATAGCACAGGGCAGAGTTGGCAGTACACATGGCACCGCACAGTTCTAGCAGTGTACATGGCCCTGTAGGGTGTTGGCAGTGCATGATTCACAGTGTTTAGTTGGCAGTGCATGTGACAAAGTGTGGTGTCTAGTGCGTATGAGCACCAGGCACAACACTGGGGCAGCAGTGCACATGGCAGTTACCCTTCTCCACTCACTTCCGCAGGTGGTCAGCATCCCACACAAGTATAGTTACTTGTGTTATACTTGATTTAATACAATGTACCACCAAAGTTACTTGTACAAAGCAAGTGACTACTTGCTGGAGACAGAGGCTGCAGTGGCACGTAAGCGTTTGCTGTTGTCATTAGGGGAGCTGTGTTTGTCAATATCAGTGGTCAATAGTGTTTTGAGCTTCATTAAGTTACTATATGTCCTTCCCCTGTTTAACTTGGTATCCTCGATTAAAAAAATTCCTCTGGTGCCAGTGTTTATTTTCTGTTTAATTGGTTGGTAGCACATTTACCTCTGAGCCAAAAGGCAATGGGTTGGCTATTGATAGTTAGTCCAGGGTCTGTGGGCATTCATTAACACCTACAACAGGAAATTTAAATTTAAGGAACTTGGGACCTCAGCGGCTGGACCCAGTTTAAAAAAAAATACTGGTACGGTAGTCCAGTGGCACCTCTTTCTCCAACCAGTACTATCCTTAAAGATCTCACCCCATGCAGCTGGACCCCACACCACCAGCTGGACCAGCCTCTATGCCTCCCTTCACAGTAAGATCACCCTCCCTATTGGAAGACAGCCTCGAGCAACCATCCAGCCTACCCACATCTGGGCAGCTACACCACACCAACCTGTCTATCCTGCCAACCACAGTACCTGTCACCAGACTACATTTCCATTTCCAGCAGCGCCATCCCAGTGCAGTGCTGTGTGCAGTGATGATATCACACAGAGGCCCAGGGAGCAGAAAATGTTACAAGTGCAATGAAACCCTTTGGAGAGGCTGAGGGGTCACATGGAGGGGGAGGAATCATACCCCAGTCTATGTAAAATTCTGCATTTTGCTCTTCTCCCTCCCCCGACTTGCACAAGGACCCAGGTACCCCCCACCCACAGCTGAGCACCTTCCCTGGACCACTGCACAGCCTCCATACCAACATCCCCTCAGTCCCCCCCCAACATTTCCCACTCATGGCCAGATACTCCTCCAGCTGACCACCCTCCATGCACGGGCTACTGCAATGCTTGTGTTTCCAAAAGGTCCCACCCCTACACCAGCAGCGTATATGACCTGATCCAGAAACGGATTTGCAGTTTGGGGGAGGCAAAGCAGGTTATACAGGCGTTTTTCAGCCGCAGCAACCCCATGTTTCGGTTCTGCAATTTGGGAGAGGATCGGGCTTAATATACATGCAGCTTTCAGCTGCAGCAAATTCATTCTGGTTCTTCTCAAGTGCGCCCTGGAAGTCGAGAGGGCCTGGAGAGAAAATGTATGAGCTGAATAGGTTATTACGCTAAATAAGTATTCCTGCGGGGATTTTTATACGGAGTATGTGCCCCAGTGTTAGCGAAAAATTTCAGAAGCAGATGTTTTTTGTCCTCCAAAAGATGGCAGCGCATTTTCCGTGCCTAAGAAGGGGGCGTTGCCATTCTAGTCTTTCTTTTGAGTTCTGTGACATGCCACCATGGGTTGCTGCTGGGCTGTGTGAGCATGTGTCTCCCTAGCTTGTAGCTGAGTGTCTTGCCCCCTTCCCCAAACTACATGAATCCCATATTCCTGCTCACCTGGCCCTTTTGGAGCCAGAGAGTACCCGCAGCATTGATTTTGTCTTGCAGTTGAAATCTGCATGTATTTTCCACTGCCTAGCCCTCTTTATAGCTGCAAAACGCACGGCCAGGGAGCACAGAGCAAGTTTTCCTTTGGTTGTCGGTAAGGGCATCCAGCTGCGGGGGGGGAGGCTGGTGTTCCTGGCTCTGTAGATGTTAACTAGGTTCAACAGAAAATCTGTTACGAAAGAACCCATTGTGCAGTTGCGGAGCTGAAGACATCATTGCCCCTATATTCAGATGGTTAGTGTGTCACTAAGTGGGTTAGCGCCATGCTGACTGTGAATAGCGCCCATTTAAAAAGTGCTTGAGTGTGATTTGTTCCCGTAATGCTGTTCTCGGGCAGCACCCTTTAGCTCCTCCTCCAGCTTACTCCCTATTTATTTTTCTCTACAATTTATCCCCCACCTACTACCCACTGGACCTGCACCATCGGGAGTCGCGCATTAAGCCTAGTCTGTGCCAGAGCCTTACCTGTCAGTCCCCAGGTCCCTCCATCCTGCTGCGGATACTCCCCAGGCGGGGTCAGGGTGGGGGCGATCCCCCGAATCTTGCACTTGTCAGGGTCCACAGGGCTGCAGGCTTGGCTCCGGCACATAGAGACCCCGGCTCGGCGCTCCGTCTTCCCAGCTCCAGTGGGGGTATTTCACTTTTTCTCCCAGGGGGACATCGAAGGCCCTGTACATCAAGGCGCGAACACCGACATTGGCAACGTCCCTCCCCCGTCCCTGTAGTCCTGAGGCTGATTGGCTGCTGACCTACGTCCCCACCCAAACCGGCCCCTAGGACCCCGGCTTGCTGTTGTGCCCCCAGCCTCTGCCAGAGGTCGCCACTTGCCGGGATAGAGAACCCTCCCTCCTCCAGAGAAGGCGAGCCATCGTCGGATGCTCCAGCCTGTCTCCCCCCGGCCAACCCTTGGTGGCCTGAGCTCACTCCCGAACCCGGGTCGCCAGCAAGGAGCGAGGTGTGGCGTCCAGCGCCTCAACCCTCAGTGCCACTGGGCCGGCCAGCTTACTCCTTTTGGTGGATTTCACCCTCTGGCAGCGTTGCCCCCGGGGCAGCACCCTCACGCTCTGCCTCCCACCTATCCCTATTGGTGGATTTTATCCCCTTCCCCAAGGGCTGCAACCTGTAGCAGTTATTTCCCACAAAGTCTGATTGGTGCCAGTAGAGGATTTTAGGGGTTTAAGTATAGATGACAATGTTATGGAAATACTCCCCCCAGCAATGTGTACTGCTTGTCTTTGAATATATTGCCCACCACCATATTTCCAAGGGCAGATAGAGATTTACAGTTATAGACAGTTTTTTTTTTTTTGGTGGTGGGGGGGATATCATGGCATATAATCAGCTATCTTATACGCTGATGATCTCGTCCTCTACTCCAGCGCTGACAAAGTTAACATCATTAACAAAAACCTCTCCTCAGATTTCAGGAATGTGCAAACATGGCTGAATGCTAATAAGCTCATCCTCAACACAAAAAAGACCCAAGCCATGCTATTTGGTACTGCCCCCAAACCCAGGGCCTGTAAGGAACCCCTCCTAGTCCATGACTTTGGGGGGGTCTCTCATCGACTGTGTCACATCTTTCAAATACCTGGGAGTCTTCCTTGATAAATCCATTGATTTCAGTCTGTACATCCAGTCAACCTGTAAAGCAACAAATGCCAAACTTGGAATCGCCTATAAGACTTGTCACCTGCTAACACCATCCGCCAAACTGGCAGTTGCCAAGGGTATTCTGCTTCCAGCGCTGACATATGGTGTCTCCACTTTTGCTAATGCCCTTAAGACTGCTCTCCATAAATGCGATGTCGCGTATAACAACATATGTCGGTATGCCTCCTCTTCCCATCACCTCAACCACCACTGCACACTGTATAGCGACCTAGGCTGGCTCTCCCCAACTGCCTACCGACTATACTCCCTAGGGACCCTCACAGACTCTGTAATCCGTAACCAAACCCCCTCCTCCCTTGCAGCTGTACTTGTACCACAGACACCTGCCCACAGACTACGCTCGGCAAACAAATTTCTACTCACCATACCCAGGTGTCTTACTTCAAAAAGCCCTGGAGCATTTCACAGCACGGCCCCAGCCACCTGGAACTCCCTCCCTCTTGCCCTGAGGCAGGCTAACTCCCACCCAATCTTTAAAAAACAACTATATCGCCATCTATCCCGGGACCCTTGCACATGCTTTGATCCCACTTAATGCCTCACAGCTAAACACTCTATTTCGCCCAAAACGCTGCTGCACTTCTAAACAAACTTTGCTATAAAATGTCTTTATAGCTGCCACTTAGCCCAGTTTCAGTTATTTGCATGTACTAATGTGACTTTTGTTATCTCTGCATAGTTATATGTATTATTTAGAGTACTGTCTGACTTGATCTGTATTCTAACCTACCTGTACTATATACTATGTACCTGTACTATATACTATGTACTGTATAATCTCATGTCTTTTTATGTATGTATTCTCCCGGGTCATGCCTGAAAATAGTCAACTTTGGCTAGCGCACCTAACAAAAACTAAATAAGTAAATATAAACCTGACAAAAAGTTGAACATTTCAGAGGACAGTGCTATTGTTCTGATGTTAGTGTGACCACCTTTATTAATTTGCTTTTTCTGAAGGAGAGATACGGAGTAGTATGACTAGACTTGAAAATCCTGTAAAACTTCAGTGTGCTTTAGTGGCTCAATAGGTAGGTCAGCATGCTACAGATCCATGGGTCAAGGGTTCAAACCCTCAGCAGGAAAAAAATTTCCTTTTTCTGAAGGATAGATTTGGAGTAGTGACTACATTTTGAAATCCTATCTAAATTTACTGTACTTCTGTGGCTCACTACGTATGTCTGCATGCAAAAGATCCAGAAGTCAAGGCTTCAGGCCTTGAGCATGGACATTTTTTTTGTGTGTCACTGTATTGTGAGTAGAGGCAAAACTTAGGAAAACTATGAAAACTGTATTTTGGTGGCTCGAGGTGTATGTCTGCATCCAAAAGAGCAAGACTTTGAGGGTTCAAACTTTAACCAGGGACTTTTTTGTGCTTTGTGTCAAAGTCAGTTGTGAGCATTTAATCATAGAAGTGTCACAGATCATTACCTTTTTTTTCAATATTGCTAAATTAAGACAGAAGTAAGCAAGAGAATATATTTTATTTATAAATTGTAATAAATGGGGCAGTGCCGTGATGATTGGTTACTTGCGCTTCCCCTGGGGCAGTGCCATGGCAGTTGGTTTCTGTTGGCTGCCCCTGGGGTAGTGTCCTCGCTGCCCCTGGGGCTGTGCCTGTGTAATTGGTTCCTGTTGACGGTCCCTGGGGCAGTGTCCTCGCTGCCCCGGGGCAGTGCCTGTGTAATTGGTTCCCATAGGTTGCCCCTGGGGCAGTGTCCTTGCTGCCCCAGAGCAGTGTCTTCACTACCCTGGGGCAGTGCCTGTGTAATCGGTTTGCATGGGCTGCCCCTGGGGCAGTGTCCTTGCTGCCCCTGAGGTAGCGCCTGTGTAATTGGTTCCTGTGGGCTGCCCCTGGGGCACTGCCTGTGTAACTGGTTCCCATGGACTACCCTGGGGCAGTGTCCTCGCTGCCTCTGAGGCAGTGCCTGTGTAATTGGTCCCCGGGTCTGCCCCAGGGGCAGTGCCTCTGTAATTAGTTCCCGTGGGCTGCTCCTGGGGAAGTGCCTGGGTAGTTGGTCCCCGGGTCTGCCCCTGGGGCTGTGCCTGTGTAATTGGTTACCATGGGCTGCCCCTGGGGCAGTGTCCTTGCTGCCCCTGGGGCAGTGGCTCTGTAATTAATTCCCATGGGCTGCCCCTGGGGAAGTGCCTGGGTAGTTGGTCCCCGGGTCTGCCCCTGGGGCACAGCCTGTGTAATTGTTTCCCATGGTGCTGCCCCTAGGGTGGGGCTATGATGGCTGGTTTCTGTTGGCTGCCCCTGGGACAGTGCTCTTGCTGCCCCGGGGCAGCACCTGTGTAATTGGCTCCCGTGGGCTGCCCCTGAGGCAGTGCATGTGTAATTGGTTCCCATGGGGTGCTCCTGGGGCAGTGCCTGTGTAGCTGGTGCCTGCTGCCTGCCCCTGGGGCAGTGTACAGGAACAAATCCCCAAACACTGGCCCGGGGCAGTCAGTAGGAACCAACTGCACTGTCACTGCCCCAGGGGCAGCCCACGGTAACCAATTACACAGGCACTGCCCCAGGGGCAGCGAGGACACTGCCCCAGGGCCAGCCTATGGGAACCAATTACACAGGTGCTGCCCCGGGGCAGCAAGAGCACCGCCCCGGGGGCAGCCAACAGAAACCAACCATCATGGCACCACCCCAGAAGCAGCGCCATGAGAATCAATTACACAGGCTGTGCCCCGGGGCAGACCCGGGGACCAACTACCCAGGCACTTCCCCAGTGGAAGCCTATGGGAACTAATTACACAGACACTGCTCCAGGGGCAGCGAGGACACTGCCCCAGGGGCAGCCCACAGTAACCAATTACACAAGCACTGCCCCAGATGGCAAACCCAGGGACCAACTACCCAGGCACTTCTCCAGGTGTAGCCTACGGGAACTAGTTACACAGGCACTGCCCCAGGGCCAACGCTGCCCCGGGGCAGCCCACAGGAACCAGTTACACAGGCACTACCCCAGGGGCTGCCCACAGGAACCAATTACACAGGCGCTGCCCCAGGGGCAGCAAGAGCACTGCCCCAGGGGCAGCGAACAGAAACCAACCATCATGGCACTACCCCAGGGGCAGCGCCAGTAACCAACCATCATGGCACTGCCCTGGGGCAGCCAGTAGAAACTAACTACCCAGGCACTGCCCAGCTGCAATCCATGGGAACCAATTACACAGGCACTGCCCTAGGGACAGCAAGGACACTGCCCCAGGGGCAGCCCACAGGAACCAATTACACAGGCACTGCCCCTGGGGCAGCAAGAGCACTGCTCCAGAGGCAGCCAACAGAAACCAACCATCATGGCACTACCCTGGGGGCAGCGCCAGTAACCAACCGTCACGGCACTGCCCCAGAGCAGCCAGTAGAAACCAACTACCCAGCCACTGCCCAGTGGCAGTCCAGGGGAACCAATTACACAAGCACTGCCTCTGGGGGCAGCAAGGACACTGCCCAAGGGGCAGCCCACAGGAACCAGTTACACAGGCACTGTCCCTGGGGCAGCAAGAGCACTGCCCCAGAGGCAGCCAATAGAAACCAACCATCATGGCAGTGCCCCAGGGGCAGTGCCAGTAACTAATCATCACGGCACTACCCCATTTATTACAATTTATAAATAAAATATATTCTCTCGCTTACTTCTGTCTTAATTTAGCAATATTAAAAAAAGGTAATGATTTGTGACACTTATGTGATTAAGTCTCTGCCTTAGCCAATTCCCTGCTAAATGGAAAGCCGCCATCGTCACCCCTATCCACAAAGGTGGTGACCGCACCAAATCTGGGAACTACTGCCCCATCTCCGTCCCCCCCAAGGCCTTGGAGAGGATCATATCAGACCAACTCACTGACCACCTCACCAAGTACAATCTCCTATGTCAAGAACAGCACGGCTTCTGCAAATCTTACAGCACCACATCAGCCCTGCTGGAATTCTTCTCGGCCTTACACTTAGCCCTTGATAAAGGACACATAGCTGGCACGGTCTTTGTTGACTTGTCGAAAGCCTTCAACACCATGAACCACTCCCTCCTCTTGTCCGTCCTCTCTGACTCCGGTCTCTCCCATGATGCCACCAGCTGGTTCACTTACTACCTTACTGACAGATCTCAACAGGTTAAGATTGGCAACACCCTCTCCTCCCACCTTGCAGTCAGGTCAGGTGTACCCCACGGCTCAATACTCGGGCCCCTTCTCTTTAGCCTGTTTTTAAATACCCTCCCCAGAACTTGTCCCAAGAGTGTACTCATTCACGCAGATGATGCAGTCCTCTTCTCCTCACACTCTGACCCCACTGAGCTTCAACTATCCCGCTAGACCACCTTCTCTGCTGCAGCGCCGCTGAATCTTGGTTTTCAGAACACTGCCTAGTTCTGAATTATAAGAAAACTAAGGTCATGATGTTAGCTCACCATCAGAACAAACACAAAACCCATCCCTTGCAAATAGTTAACTTCCAGTCTCAGCCCCTTGTACAGGTAGACACCTTCAAATACCTAGGCATTATCTTGGACTCCTCCCTCAACTACCACAAGCACATCCATCGCCTCAGCTCGTCTGTCAACACCAGAATTGGTCTTCTTCAACAGCACAAATATTGCCTGACCCCTGAGGCCCTCCACCTGGCTATTTCCTCCTCTATTCTATCCCTCATTGATTATGGTATACTGCTCTACAGTGCAGCAGACGTTGCCTCCCTAGCCCGAATAAGGGTTGCCCTGAACAAAGCCTGTCACTCATTACTGGGCTGTGACTGCTCCACACATATCTGCTCCCTCTACAGTCTCTCCAGGAGTCTCAACTTTGATGACAGGCTTAAGTATCAGACTTGCCTCCTCATTAAAAGGATCTCCATAGGGCTATCTCCACCAGGGCTATCCACCCTGCTTCAACCTTCCTCTAGCCAAAAAAAAACCAGCAGTTAATCTAAATCCCACTTCCTTGTTCCCCGAGGGCACATTTCACTTTCTCAAAGAACCTTCACCTACAGAGCCCCTCTCTGGTCAGACACCCTTCCTATTACCTTAGCGGCAGAATCTAAGCTTGGCCGTTTCAAATTTCTCCTCAGAGAACACCTCCTATCCTCTTGCACCTGTGATTGCTTCTAACTCTGCTGCCCCTGCCTTGCCCCTCCCCTACCCTCTTCCCCCTATCAGTTCCCCTCCACTGAAGACAATGGATTCTTATCCTGCTTGTCTGCTGCTGGCCCTGCCAGTTTAGCTTAGTATTTTTATTTATTTATGAAAGCCTGGGCACCCTTTGCTTAGTTTTTCATGATTCTTGCACTGCTACTATGTTTTGTGCCCCATTGTACCCTCTCTCTATATCATTTATGTATGATTCTTGATTATTGTATGACTTTACACTGCTGTGTTGTCTCCTTACCACTTTGTACCTCTCTGTATATTACTCCCTGTTTTATCCTGTCTAATCGTGCCCTTACTGATGTGGAACCTTTGTAAATAAGTCCTTGACTCAAAGGCATATCTGATATACTCAATAAAATAAAAATAAAATAAATGCTCACAACTGAGTTTGACACAAAGCACAACAAATGTCACTGGTTCAGGTTTGAACCCTTGAAGTCTGGCTCTTTTGGATACACACAGACATACACCTTGAGCCACCAAAATACACTGTTTTTATTAGTTTTCAAAAGTTTTGTCTCTACTTACAATAAAGTGACACATAAAAAAATATCCCTGCTCAAGGCTTGAACTCTTGACTTCTGGATCTTTTGCATGCTGACGTACCAATTAGCTTAACTAGTGTTGTCTGTAAGATATTAGAAGGTTAAGGATAAACTTACCTCTCTAATCGATTCTAAGGACTCAGACCAGCATAGATTTAGGAAAGGCAGTAGCAGCACAACAAACCTGCTATGTTTCTATGAAAACATAAGTAAGGCATTGGATAAGGGGGACCCATGTGATGTGGTCTGTTTTGGTTTTAGTAAGGCGTTTGACTTGACCCCTCACTGGGCCGTGATAGAGAAATTGAGGCTACTCCAGGCCGACAGTATCTTAATAAACTGGGTCTCTGAATGGTTGAATAATAGGAAACAAAGGGTATTGATAAATGGTCATCTATCAGATAGTGGGGAGGTGACGAGTGGAGTCCCTCAGGGATCAGTGCTGGGACTGATCTTGTTCCAGATTTTCATCTCCACCCTTACCAAGAACCTAAATTGCTGGGCGACAGAATACGCTGATGATACTAAGATTGGTGGCTCCTGTGGCACTGAGGAAAAAACTAGGTATTTACAGCAGGATCTCAATACAGTGTCAGCCTGGGTAATCGATGGAACATGTCCTTCAATTTGGACAAATGTAAATTAATGCACCTAGGCAGAACTAACAAAAAAGCCAAATATATATTATATGACATGACCTTAACAACTTGTTCCATGGGAAAAGATCTAGGCTTTCTAGTGTCAGACACATTAGGCACAGATGAACAAACACAAGCAGCCATAAAAAAAAGTAATAACATTATATGGTCTATAAAAAGGAATATAACCACGTAAGATCCCTCTGTAATGCTTCCCTTGTATCAAGCGTATGTTCGACCTCAGCTTGTGTATGCATCCCAGATTTGGTTCCCTTTTAGAAAACTAGGAAGAGACAAAATTGAAAGAGTAGAAAGAAAATATACAAAATGCATTGACAGTTTGGAAGGGATGGAATATGAGGCAAGGTTAAATGCACTAAACCTGATGTCCATAGAAACTAGGAGGTTAAGGCGGACCTCCTATTTATGATATAATTCAGGAACCTGTCTTGTTGTGTGACCCCGGAATATCACTTAAACAAGATATGAAAAGCACTAGAGGACACCCATTACAAATAAAGAGAGAAAGATCTAGACGTAATCAAAGAAAATATTTTTATACATCTAGGATCGTAAACCCATGGAATTCGCTGCCAGAAGATATAATAAGCAAGAATAAAAATTACTTCAAATTTAAATTGGATAAATATATCTTGTGTGGAGCAGACATCAAATACTTGGATAGATTCATTGGAGCAAATGTGGGCTCTGCCTACTAGCTCCATCCCTACCTCAGTATGAGCCTCAGTATACATATAGAGCCATAAGAGCACAGTGAATTTAGATAGGATTTCAAAATGTAGTCACTACTCCATATCTGTCCTTCAGAAAAAGGAAATTTTTTTCTGATCAAGGTTTGAACCCATGACCCATGGATCTGTAGCATGCTGACATACCTATTGAGCCATTGAAGCACACTGAAGTTTTATAGGATTTTCAAGTCTAGTCATACTTCTCCATATCTCTCCTTCAGAAAAAGCAAATTGATAAAATTGTTCACATTAGCATCAGAACACTGAAACTGTCCTCTGAAATGTTCAACTTTTTGTAGGTTTATATGCCATGAAATCCCCCCCACCACCACCACCAAAAAAAAGAACTGATTCTATTGCTGTAAATCTCTATCTGCCTTTGGAAATGTGGTGGTGGGGACAATATATTCAAAGACAAGCAGTACACATTGCTGGGGGAGCATTTCCATAACATTCTCATCTGCACTTAAAACCCTCAGTTCCTCAGACTTGCACCAATCTGATTTGTGGGAAGTAACAACTAAAGGCTGCTGCCCTGGGGGTGGGGGCAAAATCCACCAATAGAGATAGGTGGGAGGTGGAGCATGAGGGTACTGTCAGTGAGTGAAATCCACCAATTGGAGTAAGCTGGAGGAGGAGCTAAAGGGTGCTGCTCTGGTTGCAGCGCTGCCTGGAGAACATCATTATGGGAACAAATCACACCGGAGCTTAAAGAGCGGGAGCATGCTCCAAGCCTCCTTTTGCTACGAGCCAACTCAGTAGTCTGCATTGACTATACCGCTGTCCCCATGTAAAGGATCCTCTGTGCATACTGTTCACAGTGGTATGTTCAGAGGTTTCATCAGTGCTAAGGTTGTTTAAAGCTGCTGAAACCCTGCCCATAACCTGTGCCTCCCCCATTTGTCCTCTGTACATAGACATAACCCCTTCCTGGTGATCTAGTGGTCCCCACCCCCATTGCCCTCTGTAAACAGTCATCTCCCCTCCCTGGTGGCTAAAACTCAATCCACTTCTGATCACATGCATGTTCTGCTCCCCAGCCCTCTTCTGAACTACAGGTCAGGGCTAGGAGACCACAAAGCAACTTAGAGTTCATGGTTGGGGGGGTGGTTACATGTCATGCAAGGATCCTTCATATGGAAGCTTTTGAGTCACTCCTAGCCCAGGCCACGTGATCTTTAGTATGTCTCTCACCAGCAGTGGCCCTAGCACACCCAGACAATTGCCACAAGTTGTCCTCCATCCAAGCCTTTGGGGCAGGCTCCTGTGTATTTTTTCTTCTATTTAAAGTGAGAGTCTGCCACATGTGTATGGGAGGCCTTGACCCACCTAAGGCCATGGCTTGTGTGTGTGGGGGGTGGGTGGGTGGGTCAAGGCCAGGTCTGGTGGGAATGGAGGCCCATGAGCCTGCAACAAAGGCTGGAGCCAGACAGTGTTAGGGGGTACTTGTTTTTCTAATGTGACCCTGCTGCCTGGGATGGGGTGGGGGCATATCCTCTGCATACATGTTACGGTTTTAAAATGTGTCCAACATTCAAAGAAATGCATTAAACTGGATCTAATCAGTTCAGTACACAAGATCAAAAGCATGTCCTTTTTGGGAAGAGGGGGACCAATATCTCTCCACTTGCTTTTTATTTATTTAGTTTTTATTGACCAGAAGGGAGACCTAGACAATTTTTGCCAATTTTCAGCCTCATCCGGGGGTACAGATGGATACCAACTGAAATTGAACCAGATTTTAAGCTGTTGGTGGTATTTTTAGTGAAAGGGGGCAATTTGGCCAGGTCACCAGGGAAGTTCCCCTAGTCTGCCTGCAGAAGTGCTGTCACTTCCTGTGGACGGGATGGAGGGACCCATTTTGAAGCCAGCGCAGTAGGAGGAAGTGCTGATGTGGCAGGGGAGATGGCCTTCTCCTTTGCCTCAATACCGAAGGAGACCACAGAGAAATGGGAGGAGAAGGAGGAGAAAAGGAAAAAGAAGGAGAGTAAGGAATGCAATCTATGAACCAAAAAGAAGGTGAATGGCAGATTGTTTTGTCAGCAGAGACCTCTGGAGAATGAAAGGAAAAAACAAACTGTGAGTCAAAAAATCTTATAATATTAAAAGAAACAGAAAAAGAGGAAGACGTTTTGAAAAACAAAAAAGGCTGCTAATAAAAGAATTAGAACAAAGAAACACAGAGGATAGTGATACAGAGGTAGCCCATCTTGAAAGGCAGGAAAGTGATGACATGGCAATAGCAAGGAAGGCCTCTAATGCAACTGAAAGGCCAAAAGGGAAAAAGGTTGCCCTGAAAGGAATGGCCTCTAAAAGTCAAAAAAAGACTTGGCCTAGGACAGGCAACATCTGGAAATACAAAAAATAAAGGGAAAACTGGTTTAAAAGGAAAAACAAGAAGTCTTGAAAGTTTTAAGGAGGTCCCCATGAAAATAATCAGCAGCAGCCTTTAGAGAAAGGAAATACATCTGTACCCACAGACACTCCAGAATGGGTTGTTACAACTCTCAAAAATGCTGGATGGAAACAAAAGGAAGATGGATCAGGGTGGGACCCGAACAGGCCTGGTTGTTCTTTTTAGCAGAAACCTGAGGCAGAAACAAATAAAGAGTAACTGGGTCTGAAAATGCAGATGATACTAAAGTTTTAGAAGAACAATTAGAAAATGATATTGCAGAGTCCTCAATGGAGGCTGAACAAGAAACCATACAAACAGAGAAAGAACAAAGTGGGGATGAAAGAGGGAAAAATGGAAATGCCTGGACAGGGAATACAAGAGAGAAATTATTCTCCCAAGAGCAAATGAAATAGGCCAAAAGAAGAAATGCGGTACGTTTAAAATTCAAAGGAGCTACAGCAGATGCACCAGACAGAATTTACATTAGAAGAAACTTACTAAAAGAATCAATGAAATTTTATCCATATGAAATGTATGCACTTACAGTATGCATGTGCCTGGCAGTACCGAATATGATATTAGTTTTAAGCATCCAGGAGGCCTGGATTGATTTTGGAAAATATTTCATCAATTAAAAACCACACCTCGATGGAATCAGTTTTTTTGCAATACCTTTAACCAAACCTGTTTTCAAGATTGTGATGGTTCTCTTTAGAAACGTTGGTGTAAATGTCTCTGATATAACTTTCTGGCTAAAACAACTATGTGTGGTACATGGCCCCCCTGAACCTATGTTAGAAAAAGAATGCATACGAACTGGTGGGTGGAAATATAAAATAACACCGAAACAGCAAGATGGAGAAATACAGCATTTATCAAACTGCTTTTATTTATGCAGAGACAAAGGAGTGGCCTTTTACGCAGGCCAACCAAAAGCCTGTTACAGTTCTGGGGATAAGGGTCATTTAAGCAGTGTATGCAAGCAAGTGAAATGTGGTATATGTGGTTTTATTGGACATTATGGAGCAGACTGCAAAAACAAGATAAAATGTAGTCTTTGCGAAGAAGAGGGGCATATTTTTCAGAACTGTCCTAGGGCAGCACATAATAGTCCAGGCCCAGGAGAAACTGCGGAGAAGGATGTTTATCTAGCAGTAGCCCAGAAAACAAAAGGAAAAGAAGGTGCTGTGATATATGAAGCAAGAAATAAAGAAAGGCCTTTCCATAATCCTCAGAAGGCAGGAGAAACACTAAGTCAAAAAGAAGTGGTAGAAGAAAAGCAGGAAGGGAAGGAGGGAAAGAAAGAAGACAAAATACCAGAAAAGTCAAAAGGGCAGTCAGAGTTTAAAATGGTTACAAGGTCCAGGAAAAAGCTACAATCAAAACCACAGAAAGAATTACAAGTAGAAAAAGATACAGAAGGCATTGAACTTAAAACTAAATATGCCGTATTACAAAACAAAGACTGGGGAGATATAGAAGATGTTTCTGGATCATCATGTGTAGATATATCTGATCTAGAAGATTCAGCAGAAGGAAACACCACAGACACACAAGTATCAAAAACGAGAAAGAAAGCAAAGGATAGAGTACAGTTAAAGGACAGAGAAAACCAAAAAATCCTTTGACCCACATGAATTCTTTGGCATGTTTCTCATGCAATATTAATAGTATAAAGGACAAAAAGAAAAGAACCATTACCTTTAATATTTTAAGTGAACTTAGGAATGATGTAGTTATTTTTCAGGATACACGTTTACACACCTTGGATGAAATAAAATGGGTACAAAAAGAATGGAGATGGCCGTCTTTGTGGTCGATAGGAGAGAAAAGGTGTTCAGGAGTGGGGATTGGGTATATGTCCCAAGAAATTAAAGTTACAAAGGTAATAGATTTAGTTCCAGGTATGGTTTTTATAGTGGATGGGACCTTAAGAGACACAGGTGGAAGGATTATTAATATATATAACCCACAACTCAAATCAGAAAGGAGTAAAATGATGGGTTTGATTGAACCACATGTACCCACATCCAAATTAGTACTTTGGGGAGAAGATTTTAATTGTGGACTCACAGGGAAGGATTGGGGGAGACAAAGAAAATTTTTTGTGACACACATAGGTTAAAAAATATTTTAAGGAAGTGGGGTTTATAGGATACTTATAAAATAATAGGGAAGGAGCCATAACACACTTATTAGAGAGGTATCAACTAGAATAGATTTTTGGATGGTTAAAAGACAAGCAAAAATACAAGATATCAAAACAGTTCCTGTAGAAACATCAGACCATCTAGGGGTTCAAATTAGGATAGACTTAGGAAAACATATGAAGTTTGGTAAAGGATACTGGAAAATGAACACGGAAAGACTGCAGGACCCGGACTGTAATGAAAAAATATTAAGAGTTATTTAGAGCTAGGCAAACAGTTATAGAGTTATATGATATGGCAGTAGAATGGTGGGAAGATACAAAATATGATATAAAACAACTATTGTTAGAATATTGACAAAGGCAGGAAATGGCAAAATATAAAAAATATTTAAACCTAAGGGCAAAGTTATACAAATTATTAACAAGGCAAGTAAAAAATAAAATGCATGAATCAGGACAGATAGCGGAAATTAAAGCAGAAATGCCGAAATTTCAGTATAATCAAGTGAAATCTTTAATAATGGAGCAGAAAAGTGGTACACAAGGGTCTAAATTTCGTACAAATCCATTTGATAGCGGAAAAGAAAGAGTAAGTAATAGAATAATGTTTGAATTAAGGGATCAGGAAGGTGTCATATAATCAGATATAAAACAGATAGTGCAACGTTATATAAAACAAAAATACCAAAAAGAAAAAGGAACTAAAAGAAAGGAATTTCTTAGAAATAGTAAGGTGCCTAAACTAGGAGAGAAAGAAACTGTAGCCTTAGAAGCGAATATTTCAGAAAATGAAGTAAAAGATGCAATTAAATCTTTAACTATTAACACAGAACCAGGTATAGATGGTATACCCAATTCTTTTTATAAAAAATATGAGAAAGTGACCATTAAGGCCTTAACTATGGTTTTTAATTAAATCTTTCAAACTGGAAAAATGGCAGATAGTATGAAACAAGGTGTGATAGTTTTTCTTCACACAAAAGGGGATAAAAAAGATATAAAAAACTGGAGACCTATAAGCCTCTTGACATCGGATTATAAAATTCTAGCAAAAATAATTAATAAAAGATTATCAGCTTTTGTGGACCTTCTAATATTGCAAACACAGACCTGTGCCATTTCTGGTCGAGATATTAGGCAGAACTTAATTTATATGAGTATTAATGAATGAACCGCAAGAAAGTAGGGTAGAAGGATATTTGTATGCTATAGATCAAGAAATAGCTTTCTATACTATACAACATGAATACATGTGGGATGTTTTAGAAGAATACAGTATACCAGTGCAGGTTACAAAACTAATTAAAACACTATATTTAGAGGCACAAGTATGCCGTATGATTAATGTTTTTTTAGGAATACCAACTTATGTATGGAATGGGGTTCGACAAGGATGCCCCCTAAGTTCTTTACTATATATACTATGTCCGGATCCTGTTCTAAGAGCTATTGAAGAAGAAATACAAATTAAAAATATGATTTGGCAAGGGGAAAAACTCCCCAAAACCTGTGCATATGCAGATAACTCCATAATAACAGTTAAGGATGAACAATCAGGAGACCATGGGCCAGATATTCAAAACTTTGCGCTGGGCAAAAAACATTTGCACAGGTTTAGCGCGGGATTAGCGCGGGTCTGCCATATTCAAAAGGCCAAATAGCGCGGGCAAACTGCATTAGCACCGGGCAAAAGTATAATGTATGCAAGGGGCAAACTGACATGAATACAGGCGCAATGCTATATTCAGCGACTAGCGCCGCGCTAAGTGGTTTTGCGCGACTTAGCGCGACACTTAGCGCGGTGCACATTACCGCCCAGGAAAAGCTGGTCTTAATCCTGGGCAATCAGCTTTGCGCGACATTATGGCTTTGCGCGGTGTTTGCGCGGGTTTAGCGCGGGTTTTGCGCGACCCTAACAAATAAATATGACACATAGATAAAGCCAAACATAGAGGAAGCATGCTGCTAACTGATGGCATCACAATGATGCCATCATCTGCTCACCAGTCCCAGCCATGCCAGGCAGTAAGTGGTGACCCTGCCACCAGTGAACAGCACGGCAGTGTGGCCACACAGCACACCTGTGGACCACAGTTCCGTGGACACCAACAGATGCCAGCACACACTGCAGCACTGTGGGCATGGAGGATGTTGAGGGAGCATATATGGGTGGCGAGGCTGTGCTACAGATCAGGTGTGGCCACAAGGCTGGGACACATCATGCAGTGTACATGGGTCAGTATTGGGAATACCCCAACACCAGTGTGCCTTTTGGATAATATATGCCCCCCCCGGCCACATACCTCACAGCTGTACAACTGCCATAGCACACAAAGCCAGGAATGTACATGTCACTGTGAGCATCCATGCCACAGGTGCAGCATCTGTGGGTCACACAACAGCGTAACAGTAATGTCCAGTGTCAGAAAACATCCGCAGGTTGGGCCGCTCACTGTGTATAGTGCAGTCATCATCACTGCCCACACACCATAGGCATTGCTGTGTCCACGCACTACTGGCCCCTTGCTACTGTAGTTTCTGCTGTGCACTGTAGCATGCCCTACAATGTGACAGTTGCATGTAGCACCACCACCACCTGTGCCTATGGTGTGCTGTCCCTGGGTATAATATGCTATGCTGTACTGTTTACATGTAGCCTGCAGCTATCATCATGCACTGCCAGACTGACCTACAGGTGGAGCTGCGGTTGGACCTGGTCAGCCCCTGTACTTCCAGACTGACCTACAGGTGGCTCTGTGGGACTCTGCAGTAAGCTGGGCAAACTGCATGCAAATCAGGGTATAATGAGATACTAATCCGGTTGTTTGCCCAGAGACTACGTAAGTAGGCTCATTTGCATGGCACTTTTGAATATGGCACATTTAGCCCGGCAAACTTGTTTGCTCCAGGCTAACTGCTAGCTCAACGCTAATGCCGCGCTAATGTGTTAGCGCGGCGCTAACGGTACGGGGAATATTATACAGTTTTGATCACTGTTCTTTCACATCTGCTGCTTCCTGCAGCTGTACTGAGTCCATGCATTTGCTGGCACACACATTGGCCACGTAGTTCGTCTGTACCTGCCCTCATGTTGCTGTGTACTGTGTTGTTGTTGTGGGTTGCACTTCCTGGTTGCTTTATTCAGTGCTGTCTTATTCCAGGGCTATTTTTGCCCTGCACTCCCAACCCAGTTTGCATGGCCTCATTACCATGCCATATTCGGAAGCTGTTTGCCCTGGGCTATTCCTTTTGAATATAGCGTGCTCTGTGCTCTGGGCTAAGTTTGCCCGCTGGGCAGTGCTAATTTTGCCCCGGGGCAAAGTTTTGAATATCTGGCCCCATATGCTTAAATTAATCCAAAACTTTAATGACTATACAGGTATAGGAATAAATAGCGGGAAAAGTTAGGTATTTTCTTTGAGGAAGGTAGGTAGAAGTCAGGAAGATGAATTAGAGTTAGTTCAGGGAGAAATAAAAATACTAGGAGTAATATTTGGAGATAAGTCTGCGAATATTAAAAACTGAGAAGAGAAAATACGAATAGTGCAAGAGAAAGTGACAACATGGAAAGATTGGGACATGACAAAAGAAAAAAGGATTTACCTTTTAAAAACCTTTGTAGTACCTATCTTTTTGCATATTTCTTATATTTTTCCACTACCTATGATGTTGCAGATAAAGCTTTTAGGTCTTTTTTTTTCAGCTTTTATGGGGTACTAGGTTAAACCCAATTAAATGAGCACACACATACAGACCAGTTAAGAAGGTGGGCTGAATATGTTGCGACCTGTTGTCTTCTTTATTAGTATATTTTATATGCAAACATTGTTCCGATACTAGTTAAAAAAGAAATGCTGTGGAGTTTATTTGCAAATAGATGCAAGCAATTTTTTTTTTGAAAACATTGGGAAATCAGGGAATATAAAACAAAAACCTGTGTTACCAGACTACATAGACATTTGTAGAAAATATATTGTACACTGGGGGCTAAACATAGAGGGCCAGATATTCAAAACTTTGCCCCGGGGCTAAATTAGCACTGTCCAGTGGGCAAACTTAGCCCGGAGCACAAAGCAAGCTATATTCAAAAGGAAATAGCCCAGTGCTAATCCTGCTGAATATAGCAGTCTAAGGAAGCCGGGCAAACCGGTCTGGGAGTGCAGGGCAAAAATAGCCCGGGAATAAGACAGCACTGAATAGAGCAACAGGGAAGTGCAAATTGCAACTGCAGCTCATTAGACTCTGTAGCAAGCCAGTGTTGCAGGTGGAGAACATTGTGTGTGATTGCACAGAGATGTCTCACATCTACTGCAAACGTACCTCTCAACCTCCTGCCTCATAAATCAGGGACAAGGCTTAAAAAAATCAGGGACAAAGGTTTAAAACCAGAGACACATCTTAAAAATTGGAGATATCCACTCAGGAAGCTAGTAGAATAAGTGGTTTAGTGTAAAATGCATTTTCTAAGGAAGAGCACATCTGTAACATTAATGTTTGACATTGTATGCTTGCCACTCCCACTGTTTGGTCATGGAAACACAATATTTAGGAGGGACAGAGTAAAATATTGAGGTAAAATTAGGGACAGTTGAGAGGTATGACTGCAATCAACAATGTGAGTCACACACTGCAGAACTGTGCTATGCTGAAGTAAGGTTTGCCCGGGGCTAACCCGATTGCAGTGCTAACACATTAGCCCGGTGCAAACTGGTTAGCCTGGGTCAAACGGGAGCTATATTCAAAGCTCCCATGCAAATGAGCCTACTTAGGTAATCCATGGGCAAACAGGTGTATTTGCATCTCATTAGGTGCTGCTTAGCATACATTACCATGCAGTTTGCCCGGTGCTACTGCATGGAGCACAAAGCTCCCCCTTTTGGTTGGAATCGAAGTACAGGCTGGATGCTGCAGGTCAAGGCACTCCCACAGCATCCCCTGTTGGTCAGAACAGAAGTTCAGGCTGGAAGCAGCAGGAACTGTGTGGTGGCAGGCACAGTCGGAGCACACATACCTCACAACCCCTTTCCTCAAGAGAAGGGACAAGGCCTTAAAGGATCAGGGACGAAGATCCATAATCCGGGACACAGTTTAAGAGGTATGCACTCAGAATGCTGATAGAATAAGGAAATTTGTGTTAAGAAGCAGTTTCAGAAGCAGCACCAGTCTAACAGTCATGTATGACATGACTGTGTGAGGTTAATCTCCACTGTTCTGTCACAGTAACACATAGTCTGTGAGGGACAGAGGAACATTTGGAGGCAAAATCAGGGACCACCCTGAACAGTAGAGACAGGAGGTATGAGTGCATACAATGCACCCTTGCATATGTGTGCTTGATACACACAAGTGACCCTGGTAATCTACTGGACCCCCACCCCAAGCATGACTCCTGACCCCATTCCACACAATATAACATTATTTTCCCTGGTAGTATATGCCCCACCCACCCCTAGCATGATCCCGACCCCGTAGCTGCAGTAATGATATAATATCCCTGGTGTTCTAGTGGTCCCCACCCAAGCACAATCCCCAACCCCTGTAGCTGCGTTAATTTAATAAATTCCCTGGTGTTCTAGTGGTCTCCCCACCCCCCAAGCAGGATCCCCGACCCCATGATGACTGAATCAAACCCATCATGGATGTCTTTTTTTAACTCTGCTTTTAGCTGAGAAAGCATTGTACAGTTCAGCTCTGAGTCCCTGCTGGTTGAAGAAGTGTCCCATCTGTTATGTGCAGTTCCACTGGCAGATCCTTACACTGCATTTTCATTTTCATGTAGAGTAACTGAAGGTGCGGGGCTTACTTTGCCTGTTGGCTCACACTGCTCTGCCTACCCATTACTTTTCTCCCCCTGGCTCTCATTCTGCTCCCTCATATGTCCTTCATTGCAGTTCAGTAATATAGCTGCTGCCTCAGCAGCTGTAATCACATCAGACTGTATTATTAATTTTTGTGAAAGCATTTGTATATTCACACTTGCCTCAGTCTCCATATGAATGGATATTTCTTCCCTGTTGGAAGCCATGTCTTCCTCCTGTTCTGCAGTAGTGTATTGTAGATCTTCCATCTCTGCTTTTTGGCTGGTGCTGGATTCAGTTGACTCCGTGGAATCAAGCTCCAGATCATTATCTTCAGCAGAAAGTAAGTTGTCTGGCTCAGTGGCTTGGTCAATGCTTGCAGCAGTTCATAGACAGGGGAAAGCAGTGGTTTCAAAAGAAATGTGCTGAAGTCCTCAGAGGTATACTCAGTGTCTGACGAGATATGGGTCTGGGTCCTTTTACTTTATTTTTGGCTTTTGTAGTGCTTTAACCAGCCCTGCCAGCATTATTGTCAGTATCAGCGTCATACATACCGCAGTAGGCGGCCGGCCATGGTGGTGAGAGGAGGGCTGAGCTGGTCGCCAGTGCCGTACCTAGCCTGTATACGGGAAGGACAGGCGGTGCACTTCCGGGGACCACTAGACCACCGGGTATTGCTGTCATTTCAGGGTTGGGGATTATGCTGGGGGGTGGGGGACCACTAGAGCACCAGGAATTTATCAAATTACACGCGTTACGGGTCGTGGGATCATGCTTGGGGGGTGGGGGACCACTAGAACACCAGGAAATTCATTAATGAAGCGCTTACGGAGTCAGGTATCGTGTTTGGACGGGGACCACAAGAGGCACCAGGGAATTTATTAAATTAACGTGGCTATGGGGTCGGGATCGTGCTTTGGGGTGGGGGGACCACTAGAACACCAGGAATTAATAAGAACGAGCTAACGGGGTCGGGGATCGTGCTTGGGGTGGCAGGACCACTAGAGCATGTGGGAATTTATTAAATTAATACGATATGGGGTTAGGGATCATGCTGGAGTGGTGGGGGACCACTAGAGCACCAGGAATTTATTAAATTACCGTGGCTACGAGGTCGAGGAGATTGTGCTTGGGGGTGGGGACCACTAGAACACCAGGAATTCATTAATGAACACAGCTATGGGGTCAGGATCATGCTTGGGGTGGGGGACCACTAGAGCACCAAGGATGTTATTTCATTACCGTGGCTATGGGGTTGGGATCATGCTTGGAGGAGCACTAGCACACCAGAGATTAATGTGTTATTTACGGCTACCGGAGCTTGGGGTTCAAGCTAGGGGGGCACTGCCACATTACTGCCAGCTTTTTGTCGGTGGTATTTAGCACCGCACTACAGGTACAGCTAATGCCTGTAGCGCGGTGCTATACATTTGAATATGCCACGCAGCTGGCATTCATGGCCACTCCCCTAACTCCCACCCCAGCATATATTTACTTTTAGCGTCGTGCTATCACACACTACGCCGGTGCTATTAGGGCTTCTGAATATTGCAGCCTGGTGCAAATCCAGCGCGCGCCAGCGCTACAGCTTTGCGCCAGGCGCAATGCTTTGAATATCTGGCCCAGAGTCTCTAAGACAAAAAAATAGGAAATTGATTTATAAAGAAATAGTAGAAAGAAATGATTTTGAGGAACCTGTTTTTAATGTAAATGAAAATGTACAAATAGAATATTAGAAATGACTTTGGAAAAAAGGATTCCTAAGGAAATGAAGGAGATGGTTTGGTTATGCAGCCATGAAAAACTTAATGTCAAAGGTAACCAAAAACATAAAATTAGAGAAGAGAGAATATGTATGGAAACCTCATGTAGGATGGTGGAAGAAAGTATTAAACATCTGTCTTTTGAATGTATCTATATAAAATCCTTTTGGGGAAATCTAGCAAAATTCTGGGATATGGAAATCTTGGCAAAAATGATATATAAAATTTTAATATATGGGCAGCTTACAAAAGATTGGGATAATATAAACAGGGGGACAGTATATGTGATCCTGGCTATTATAAAATGGAGTATATGGTAAGTTAGGTGCCAAAGGTTCTTACAGAATAACTAAGTGCAAGAAAATGACTTGTTATTTTTTTTTTTTTTAGTTATGAGTTTTCTTTCCCCACTGCCGGCTATCTCAGGAGGGTGTCCCCAGCCCCGTCCCCTGGCGTCTACCAGCCGAAGATGACCTGACCCCAGGGCTCCCCCCCCGGTGGGGTGTCCCCAGCTCCCCCACTGAAGTCCGGATATAGTTGGCCAGCGCCATGGCTAGCCAGGGGCAGAGCCTGCGAGGCACCCTCCACCATCCTGCTCGGCAGTCTATTTTCCTCCAGTTTTTGTCCCTAGGAGTTGGGACCATGCAATGTCGCCAACTAAGGGTGGGGTACGCACGCTTCCGCACGTGCTTTCTCCAGGCATCTGGCCTGACTCCTCCCAGCTTGTGGTACAGCGCCCTGTCCTCCAGCCTCCTCCGGGGGGGGCGAGCAAGCGCGGACCATCAGGAACCCCTCTCCCCAGAGAAGGAGAACAGTCCATCGAACGCTCAATCCTTCTCCTCCCCTGCTGACCTCTGATGGCCGTGCTCGTTCCCAAACACTGGTCGCCGGCGTAGCACGAGGTAAGGCACCAGTGCTTCAGCCCTCAGCGCCACCGGGCCGGCCCAATGACTTGTTATTTAAAATACAAATGGAACTAGACAAAGCATATCAAAATGATTGTATTCCATATGGGGAAAAAAAGAGCTAAAAATCTGTGGAAACTTGTAAATGGTATAGGTTAAACATAAAAAAAAGATATATGGATGGTACAAATAAGTATGGTTCTATGTTCTGGATATCTGTGTAAAGAGTATTTTTTCTTGTAATGTTTTGTTTTTGTTTTTAAATAAAAAATTCCCCTAATCTTTTCGAGAAGTGCCATGGGATCTTTTAACATCCACCTGAATTACCACCAGAACAGGCAGATGGAGCCTCGGTTTAACGTCTCATCCAAAAGACAGCACCTCAAGAGTGCAGCATCCCCCTCATGCTGCACTACAGTGTCAGTATTAGGATTTAACCCAAGTGCCTGGAGTGGGGATAGAACCCATAGCCCTCTGATCTTCCAGCTTCACAAGTGAGTGTGCAACCTGCTGTGCCACCGAGACTGAGAAGACTTGCAATCCTAACCCTGTGGTTAGGAGGCAGAAACCCTGCTAGTGTATTACACTGAAATATGGGATACAGACACTCAGAATGTGGAAGAATGATAGGGACTTGGCAAAAAATGGTCCACAGGCCTAAACTGGACCAGACTGGTAAACAGACTGACTGGTCTGACCAAACCAGGTGCAACTTAACCTGAACACTGCTTGTCTGGACACTTTGACTGTAGGGCTATTACCTATCTATTCAGGTTTTGACCCAGTCCTGATCAGGAGTGAAAAGCTGCAGCCAGCCTGGATTTTACCAATATTTGTTAGATGCTGCAACATTTTAATTGTTTGCGCCCTGTATTTTGGTAATGGCTGCCAGGACAGTGGTTGGCGGGTTGGGTGACAAAGTTGTTCTGTGGTCTTGAAGGGTGGGTCAGTGACATGTAAGGTGATTGAATGTTGTGGCAGACTGGTAATAGAGCTGGAAAGGTGATTCAGCAACAGGGAAGAGTGGTCGGCTGAAGGTAGAGCCTCTAGTTCCCAAGCCCCCAATCCCTCTCAGCTGTGGTCTCGGGCTCCTGAGCCCCCTTCCTGCCATGGTGGCATGCTTTCTAGCCCACCTCCCCCACCCTGGTGGTAGGCTCCTAAGCCTAAACATCAGGCTTCTGATACCCCATAGCCATGTCCTTGATCCTGAGTACACCATCCCTAATAATGGCTGCAGCCCCCCTCCCCATCATAGCTGTAATATCCCTGGCAGTCTAGTGGACCCACATACCCCTGCTTGCTCCACCAGTGATGTGTACCTTAACCTGATGGTCCCTACCTCCTGCCAAAACAATCATCAGACCTCCCAACCCACCTGCTCAGGACCTCCCTCACCCTGGTCACCATCATTGCAGCCGATTCACAGCATATCAGATGGCGACCAGCACAGCTTTCCGCTTGCCATCTCAGTCAGCCACTGTCAGGCATACCAGATTGTGTATACTTTAGAAGCAGCTGATTCTTCAGTAGGCTGGCATGTCTATCAGATGGCAACTGGCCAAGATGGTAAGTGGAGGGCTGTGCCGGTCACTGTCTGACGTGGACCAGCTGAAGTGACAGCAAGTGGAGCAACTGTTGTGGGTGCAGGGATGTGGGTCATAAGTGAGTTGATCAGGATGGGGGGGTCTGATGGTTGTTTTGAGGGGCACTGGGGACCACTAAACCACCAGCTTAAAGATACACATATTGCCAGATTGATGCTTGGGGGATGGGTGGTCCACTAGACTACCAGGGATATTACAAAGCAGTACAGAACTGGTGATTAGGGGGTGAGGAAACCGCTAGACTACCAGAGATATTACAAGGACATACACAACAGGTGATCAGGGCCGGGGGGAGTAGAAGACTACCAGGATTTAATCAAAAGGATACAGGACGGGCAACCGGGGGGCTGAGGGGGCATACTAATGAGCCCTGTATGTGAGGCGCACACAGCTGATTTAATATGATGCCCATTGACTCCTCTGGTTAAACTGTTGGCTACCAGCTGGTGCATGGCATTTATGTTGGTCCATCAGCACTGAATGTGGTGGACTGGGGAAGGACGCTGGCCCTGGCTCTGTGGGGATGAACCAGCTTAGGAAGGGTGGTTGGAGATTGGCACTATATTTCTTTTCACATGTTAGATTAGTTTGGGGGTCAAAATGGTGTTTAGCATCCACTAGCCAGCAGGGCTACTGACTGGGAAAATCCACTCACCCCACAGACTTTTCTACTGGCCCAGATGGTGCACTTATTGAAATATGACCTGCAGCAGCACAAAAGTTTTACTTGCGCAATACAAAATCTACCAGCATTTGGCTTGTGGGTCAGTGCCAATTCTGCCCCCCTGGTTTTACCTTAAAATAGTCATATAATTGTATAGAGTGGTTACATGGTTAACACAAATCAATAAGTGAGAGTATTCTGCTCTTATGCATGCATCTTTCTGCCTGAATTCATTATCTTGTAGCGCTCTTAATCCACCACGTGCACAGCCATCACTATACATCGTCATGTGCACTGCCATCATTGCAGTACACCATGCAGGGTGCAGGGCCACGTGCACTGCTCTCACTGTGCGTTGCTACATGCATTGTCAACTCTTCGCTGTGCCATGTGTGCTGCCAAGTCCACACAGTGTCTCAGACACTGCCGTTACTGTGCAGTGCCACGTGCACTGTTAATACTACAAACAGTGCCATGTGCACTGCATCACTGTGTTGCTGCGTGCACTACCGTAACTGTGCAGTGCCATGTGCACTGCCAACACTGTTCATTGCCATGTGCACTGTCACCACAGTTTCATACCATGCACAGTGCCACCACTGTGCCATGCCATACACAGTGCCACCACTGTGCTGTGCCACTTGCGTTGCTGACTCCATTCTGTGCCCTGTGTAATGCCAGCAACATACAATGTGACATGCACTGACATCACAGTTTGCTGCCACGTGCACCCTAGGGGGTGCTGTCACTGCAGTGCACTCCAGCTACTGCTGTCATGGCAGCACAGTTCAGGTACTAATCACACTGCACTGTGTCATGTATCCTGCTTTCACCGCGCTATGCCACAAGGATTGCTTCCAACATGCTGTGCCATATAGACTGCCACTACTTCACTGTGCTACATGAACTGTCATTGCACTTTGCCACAAGCACTGTCAATGCGTTGTGCCATGAGCATTGCGATCACTACAGTCTGCAACATGTTCTGCCACCACTGCACTGTGCCAGCTGTACTTCCATAACTGCACTCAACCAAGTGTACTTCTGTTTCTGCACGATGTCATGTGCAGTGTCATCACTGCACTGTACCACGTATATGGCTGTCATTGCACTGTGCCATGTGCAGTGCTGACACTGCACTCTGCTCTGTGTGCTACACTGTGCCATGTGCACTGCTGGCACTGTATCACGTGCAGTGCTGACATTGCTGCAACATGTACTGCTGACACTGCACTGTGCCACTTGCACTGCTGTCACTCTGCTATGTCACGTTCAATGCCACCACTGTCCCATCCACATGTACAGCTGTCATCACACTGTGCCAGGTGCACTGCTGACATGGCATTGTACCACATGCTTTACTGAAACTGTACTGTCATCAGTTATTTCCACGATTCACCTTTGAATGCCCAAGTACTGATACATCTTTTCTTTTTTTGACCTCATGATCCCACAAACAACTCAAAAAACTGTAACCTGAGGGTGAGCCAACACTGCAGCCAAAAGCCTTCCACTAAAGCCACATACTAAAAAGGTCTTACTATGCTTAGGCTATGGGTTGTGGTGGCCCAACACAAACCATTTTCTAACCGCGATACAATTGAGGTGTAACACACTGCAAGCAGCAGGAAACAAAGCAGTGAGCTTTCAGTATCAGCCTAATCTGCAAGCACAGAAGTGTGAGCTGCATCTTGGCTGCAGGGGTGGTGGCTATCCCGTGGTTGGGAAGGGAATCCCTGGGGGGATGATTCAGCTGCATGGAGGCTTGTCAGCTGAGGGTGAAGGGTGAAGCAGGTTCAAGGGCCAGGAAGTGTTCCAAGGAGGCTGCTCAGCTTGAGGGATTCTGGTACAGCTACAGGAAAGGTGGTCAGCTTGTGGGGGGGGAGGGGGTTCCAGCTGCAGGGAGATTTTTTCAGTGGGGGAGGCTTGTCCTGGGCCACCCCATGATCTTCCATCTCAGAGGCAGATGTGCTATCAACTGAACCACACTGGCAAGTATTTTCTTCCAGTCAGCATTGTACCCTGTGTTCTACTGTCAGTACACTGTGCCACATGTATTGCCAGCACTGCACTGTAAGATTGTCTTGCCCCGCACCACGTGTACTGCACTGTACTAAGTGTACTGCTGGCACCGTAATGTGCCACATGCACATCAGATACTACAGTGCCCCACATGCACTGCAGACATTGCACTTTGCCACATGCATTACTGTCACTGCACTGTTCTATGTGTATTGCCCCAACTGCACTGTGCCCCATGTAGTGCCACTGCTGTGCTGCAACATGATTGTTTTGCACTGCACTATATGTACTGCTTTTACTGCCTTATACCACATGCACTGCTGACACTGCATTGTGCCACGTTCACAGGTTTACCTGGCACAAATAACCCCAGCCTACAAACATATGCCTTACAGGTGCAAGATGTGCAACCTTGCTAGAAACAATTATTTTCCTAAAAAGCTGCCAATACCCTGCACAAGCCCAAGTGTCCATCATTTGCCAATTCACTTTTCTTCAACTTATCATAGAAACATAGAAATTGACGGCAGATTAGGACTGCAAGGCCCATCTAGTCTACCCATTTTCCCTGCCTACTGTAAAGGCCGCAGGTCCTACATGATCTCCGGCTTTACCTCCTTGTTCCAATTGGTAGGGTTCCCCTATGCCTGTCCCATGCATGCTTGAATTCACCCACTGTGTTTGTCCCCACCACTTCTACTGGAAGTATATTACATGTATCCACCACCCTTTCCATGAAGAAATACCTCCTGATGCTACCCCTTAATCTACCCCCTTCCAACCTTATGTCATGCCCCCTCGTTCCTGGACATCTTCTTTTCTGAAAGATGCTACTCTCCAGTGCCCTATTTATGCCCTTTAGATATTTGTAGGTTTCTGTCATATCTCCCCTGTCTCTCCCGTCCTCCAAGGTATACATATTGAGGTCTCTCAGTCTCTCCTTATATGACATTTGGTGCAGGCCCTGCACCATCTTTGTTGCCCTTCTTTGAACTGCCTCCACCCTGTCTACATCCTTATGGAGATGCAGCCGCCAGAACCGGACACAGTATTCCAAATGAGGCCACACCAATGATCTGTACAATGCATCCCATCATCCCACTTGCTCTCCCCAGAACCTTGGCACATTATTTGGCCACCTTTAGGTTATCTGAAATGATTACCCCCAAATCCCTTTCCTGTTTGGTGACCATCAGTTTCTTCCCCCATCATGTAATCCTCCCTGGGTTCTTGCACCCCAAATGCATGATTTTGCACTTATTCGCATTGAATGTCAGCTGCCACACTCTAGACCAGTGTTGGGTAATCTGAGATGACCAGAGGGCCGTGGATGCAGCCCTCATACACCCTCAAGGACCGCAAGACCCTCACAAGACCCACTTTGCCTCAGTATCAGGCAGAAATTATACAATAAGATGCAATACACTTCATTTAAAGAACTGTAAACAGCATTAAATGTTATAAACAGCATTAAAGGACTCATAAGCAATGACGAGGAAATGCAGCCAACAAAAACCACAGCAGTGTTGTTTACTGTTTTACTCACAAAACGCTGCTGTCCTTTTGTGAATAAAGTCTGTCACTCCTGAGTCGCTATGGTTTAAACATCACGGCGCAGTGTAAACAAATCCCTTGGTCTGCATTGAAACCAGCCGGTCCTGTAGCCTCCTAAGATGGGGGCTACGTCTGTACGCAATGTTGTAATGTAAGTGACATCATTCCCAAGAGTTACTGTATTCTGTATGGGGACCTTAAAAAGTATATATGATACTTCATTAAAAGCACTGCCATCAAATCTATACTGTGCAGGTGTGATAGCGTTGTCCACACCTGCAGTATATAGACAATCTGGCCAACACCGTTACAGTGATTATATACTTATAAGGAATCACACAGAATATAGTAACTCTTGGGAATGACGTTGCTTACATTACATCATTGCATACAGACATAGCCGCCATCTTAGGAGGCTACAGGACAGGCCAGTTTCAATGAAGACTGAGGGATTTGTTTACACTGTGCTGTGATGTTTAAACTGTAGCGACTCAGAAGTGACAGACTTCACAAGCAAAAAGACCGTAGCATTATGTGAGTAAAACAGTAACTGACGCTGCTGTGGTTTGTGGCCTAAGATTGGGCACCTCTGTTTATGTTTCCTTTAAAGGATATAAGTTATACTGCAATAATCTGTTTGAAAGGACTGGAAGCAGCATTAAAAGTTATGTTATGGGATGGATGCAGGTGCTGCAGGTCAACCCCTTGGGGCCCGCAGGTTGCCCACCACTGCTCTAGACCATTCCTCCAGTTTACCTAGGTCCCTCCTTATTTTTTCCACCCCTCCCAGAGTGTCCACCCTGTTGCAGATTTCAGTGTCATCCGCAAAGAGGCACACCTTCCCCTCCAGCCCCTCCACAATGTCACTTATGAAGACAGTAAACGGGACTGGCTCCAGGACTAGTGGTTTTCTCCTTCTCTTTCTCTTGTTTACTTGCCTAATGCAAAGGTTTGTTGTCTCCACTATGGCTCCTTTCAGATGGGCCCACTGCTCCTCCACTCCCCCCCCTGTCCCTCCCTGCCAGGGCATGCTTGAGACATAGCCCCATCTTAGTAAAGTCCAGCCTCCTGAAATCCAAGACCCTCACCTTTGTGTGGCTTGACTGCCACTATACTCATGCTGAACCACAGTGTGCGATGATCACTGGATACCAGGTATTCGCCTTCCCTGACTTGTTCATTTCTGTCCCCATTGGTGAGTACCAGATCCAAAATTGCACTCTCCCTGGTGGGCTCTAGCACTAGCTGCCTGAGGCCTGCCCCTTGCACAAAGTACAGGATGTCCCCACTCCTGACCGAGGCAGCAGCTGGGATGCTCCAATCCACACCTAGCAGATTGAAATCACCTTCCAGCAACACCTCCCCTTTAGCTGCCATCATGTATATGGATTCCACTAAACTTCATTTGAATGCATTCCTTCTTTACGTTTTTTTTTATTATTTTTTATTTTTTTGCATATGTTAGTTATGCCATGTCCAGTTTCTTTTGTGATACCCTTTCCGCTTGTAGTTCTGCTTTTGCGTGCAGCAAACTGCATATGTTTAACTTAAGATGCTGACACATTGCATTCTGCAGGATGAGCCGTGCACTGTTCTGTCTTACTGCACATATGCATTTGTTGTGGTGCTGTGTTTCCCGGTCTTGCATTTCCTTTTCTAGATCATAGCAATGTTGAGGCCCTAACACAGTTTGTTGCACACCGGGGCTAAGTTTGGCAGCTCTGTGCTGGGGAGGAAGGTGAAGATCTCCACCAAGAGCTCGGGGGGGGGGCGGATCGAGCAGGAAGTAGCTTGATGACCCCCGGAGGACTGTCTCAGTGTTTACTGCTACTGCGTCTTCGCTAGCAATTTCATAGCTGGGAGGTCAGGTGAGGTGCCCAAGGTCACATCCTGAGCTAGTGACTGCAGTGGAATTTAAACCTGGGATCACCTGGTTTCTGTACATAATATCCATGCTTGTCCTGTACCTCTTGTACCTCTCTGGAACTCTGTCTCTACTCTTGTTTTTTTTTTTATTTCCTTATGCTTACCATTTGTTTTTCTACAGGTCTGAGAGGACACTGACCCCAATATGACAGGACACAGACCCCTGCATATTAAATAAGTATTGTTGTATGTTAATCTTCCATATTGGGCCAGTTTTGTTCCTAAATAACTACGGATCCTTTGTGACCACATAGCTTTTCTTCTTTTACAGGTATGACTGGGTATCGCCTTTATACCCCAATCCCTGGTTCTTCAGGGCCTAGGTAAGAGATCTGTTATCTATGAAAGGTAGGTAAGCTGTAATGGGTCAACCACAACTGTGCCTTGTCTGTCCCCTTCACCCTTTGTATTGCCTATCTCCATGTGACCTTTCATATCCCTGTACCCCCTTTGCATTTCCTGTCCCTGTTGCCTTGTTTGCACTGTCTAACCCTATTGTCTCGTTTGCATTGCCTGTCCATGTTGCCTCACTTGCACTGCCTGTCCCTGTTGCTCACTTTGCATTGCCTGTTCCTGTAGACCTCTTACATTGTTTATGCCCATTATCCCCCCTGCAGTACCTGACCCTCTCTATTATGGGACACCCACTTAATAGGGACGTGGTTAAAGGGGATGTTCATTTAATAGGTACATTTCCCCAGTAACCGATTTGTTCCCAATTCACTTCCATTATGTTCTAATCTGGTTATAAGGGACACATGGGCCTCTTAATTGGGACATTTTACAGTAAAAGTGCAACATCCTAGTGCTGTATTCATCTTGTGATCATGGCTTCCAAGCGAGTAGAGCTCACACTCACGTAGCGAATGAAAGTAATTGAAGCTTTGCAGATCCCTAAGTCTTCTCTTGCTTCTGTGGCTAAAGATTTTGGCATTTCTAAAAGCCAAGTTGGTCGCATAAGCCAAAACAGAGAGGCTATTATAACTGAGTGGCAGTCGGATGCTAACCCAGCCAGGAAACGCAAACACGAGGGCAAGGACGGTGAAGTGGGAGACGCCCTCCTTTTGTGGTTTAGCAGTGCTGTCAGTCATGGTGCCAGACTGTCCATTCCTCTGTTAAAAAAAAAAAGCGAAGGAGCTTGCCACACAGCTTGGATATGAAGATTTCGAGGCCACCGAGAGGTGGCTGGCAAGGTGGAAACAGAGGAACTCCATTGTTTACGAGAAGGAACATGGCAAAAAATCAGACGCTGACACTGGTGCAGCATCAGATTGGATCTCAGCCGTGCTTCCTGCCCTTCTTAAAGATTACAGCCCCGGGTGTGTGTACGATGCTGATAAGAAAGGACTGTACTTCAGGGGATATCCTGATCGTGGTCATGTATTCAGACAAACAGAACTGTTTGGGGGTTAAAAAACGAAGGACAGAGTCTCTCTATTGGTATGCGCCAGTATGGATGGACAGACAAGCGCCCCTTGCTTGTCACTGACAAAAATAAGAGACCTCGCTATTTTCCCCGAGATCTTGCTACACTGCCGGTAGCTTACTGTTCTTCGTCGAATGCCTAGATTGCAGGGTGGATCTTCCACGATTGGCTGGGCATGTGGGAGCATGAGCCAAAGCGCAAACGGCTCTATGTCCTACTGTTCCTGGACAATTGCTCTGGATACCCTGCTGATGTGGGGATGTACCCACACATTAAAATTGTTTTTTTGCCACCAAACACCACCAGTCTGATCCAACTCATGGATATGGGTGTGATCAGAAATTTAAAGGATCACTATCATGCACTGATGTCAGCACGAATCATGGACGTGATCGACCAAGGCAGAGAACTGACTGCATCTGCAATTGCTAAAGCCGTCAGTGTCCTGGATGCCATCTACATGGCTGCCAAAGCTTGGCAATCTGTCTCCTCTTCTACATTCCTGCACTGTTTTAGAAGGCAGGGTTTCAGAGTAGCATCGCAGAAGCGGTGGAAGAAATACATCAAACAGCAGCAGAGGATCCGCTGTATGATGTTCAGCCACCAGCATACATGACTGCAGATGAGTTCTCTACATTTGTGGACATCGACATTGATGTCGAAACTGAGGGGGAAACTACAGATGGCGAAATTTGTGAAGCAGTCAAACGTATGAGACTGGATGTAGGAACACAGGAAGCACAACATGAATCGGAGGCAGAAGAAGATCCAGTACCCAATCCTATTTCTAACAAGCTTGGCAATCTGTCTCCTCTTCTACATTCCTGCACTGTTTTAGAAGGCAGGGTTTCAGAGTAGCATCGCAGAACCGGTGGATGAAACACATCAAACAGCAGCAGAGGATCCGCTGTATGATGTTCAGCCACCAGCATACATGACTGCAGATGAGTTCTCTACATTTGTGGACATCGACATTGATGTCGAAACTGAGGGGGAAACTACAGATGGCGAAATTTGTGAAGCAGTCAAACGTATGAGACTGGATGTAGGAACACAGGAAGCACAACATGAATCGGAGGCAGAAGAAGATCCAGTACCCAATCCTATTTCTAACAAGGATGTTACTGGGCAATGTAGAGCGCTTATGACATGGTGTATGCACAATGGTGACATAGCATCCTGGGGAGTACTGGCAACTGTTAAGAGCTGCATTTCAAATAGGATAAGCACCAACTTAAAAGAGAGTTCGATCACAGACTTTTTTTTAGCTCAGTGACTGAAAACTGAACTTATACAGTACTTTTCTGTTTAACTTTACTTTGTCACTTTTGAGCACTTGCATAGCAAACAAAACAAAAAAAAAAGATAATGTATGCACAGAAATGCACTAAAATAAAAGTACTTAATTGTATTTCACTCTCTGACTCTCTTGTTTGGTTGTAAATGATGGTATGCAGTGACCTGAATGGCGATTACAATATAGAACATAGGGCACCTGTTAATCGGGACGATCACTTAATAGGGACGATTGCCTGTTCATGGAGCCATCCCTATTAAGCGGCTTCATCTGTAACTGTATTCACTACCTACCATCACAGTTATGGTGAAAGTGAGAGTGGGCTGGTCAGGGGTGAGGGTTAGCGGCAGAGAGTGATATGCCATGGGGAGACTTGTCCAGGGGCTTGGGAGTGATCAGCTAGAGGAAGGGCGCTCACTTGAGGATGATGCTGGCATATGGATGGTGGGCATGACAGAATGTATGGGGACGATGGGTGTGATAGAGTGTATGTGGGTATGTGGTTGGTAAGTGTGACTGTGTGAATGGAGTCATGGCAATGGTTGGTGGACATGGTAGCATGCAGGTGTATGGGGTAATGAGGTGTAACAGCGTACATGGGGTATGGGGTAAGTGGGTATCACTGCATGCATGGGGGTATGGGGCCGTGAGAGAATATGTGAGTTATGAGGTTGGCTGATCAAAACAATACTTGCAGCTGGATTTTGATCCACATTAGCCTTGGCAGATGGAAACAATGCTGAAACATAGAAACACAGAAGCTGACAGCAGAAGGAGACCGCTAGGTCCATCTAGTCTGCCCATTTGTTTTAGACCTGTTTGGACACTCTAGTAGCCCTTTGTAGTCAGGGCTCCCTTGTGTCTGTCCCATGTATTCTTGAATCCCACCACAGTGTTGACCCCACAACCTCTTGGGGCAGGCTGTTCCAGGTATCCATCACTTTTCCTGTGAAGAAAAACTTACTAGTGTAGGTAGAGAACCTCCCTCCTTGCAGCCTGAGGTCATGTCCCCTGGTTCTGGAGTCCTTCTTGAAGTGAAAAAATTCCCATACCTGTACCTTGTTAATGTCTTTTATGTACTTGAATGTTTCAATCATATCCCCTCTCTCTCTTCTCTGTTCCAGGGAGTACATATTCAGTTTCCTAAGTCTTTCCTCGTAAGACATGTACCACAGACCCTGAATCATTTTTGTTGCCTTTCTCTGTACTGTTTCCACTTGGTCAATGCCCTTCCTGAGGTGAGGCCTCCAGAATTGGACTCCATATTCCAGGTGAGGCCTGACCAGTGATCTATACAGTGGTAGTACCACCTCTCTCCTCCTGCTCGTGATTCCCCTCCCAATGCAGCCCAGCATTCTGTTGGCCTTCAGTGTTGCCTTCTCACACTGCTTACCAACCTTCAGGTTGTCTGAGATTATGATTCCCAGATCTTGTTCCTGGTTTGAGGCTGCCAGTCTTTCACCTCCTAGGTAATACTCCTTTCTTGGATTTTTCTTTCCTATGTGCATGACCTTGCACTTTTTGGCGTTGAATCTCAGCTGCCACACTCCAGACCATTCTTCTAGTTTCTTGAGGTCAGCTTCCATCTTGCTCACTCCTTCTGAGGTGTCCACCCTGTTACATATCTTGCTGTCATCTGCGAACAAACACACCTTCCTTTCCAGTCCATCAGCGATGTCTGCTATAAAAACATTGAAAAGCAGAGGCCCCAGCACTGAGCCCTGGGGCACCCCACTGGTCACCCTGCTTTCCATCGATTGCATTCCATTAACCTGTACCCTCTGGGTTCTGCCTTGTAACCAGTTTTGTACCCATCTGACTACTTCTGGACCAACCCCTTTGTGGTCAAGCTTCTTCAGCAGCCTTTTGTGTGGAACCGAGTGAAAGGCCTTAGTAAAGTCTAGGCAGACCACATCTACTGCCCCACCGTCGTCCACTATTTTTGCAGCATAGTCAAAAATCTCAAGCAGATTTGTCTGGCATGACTTACCTGCTGTGAAACCATGCTGTTTGGGGTCTTGTTGGCCTCTAGTTTTGAGGAATGCTATGATCCTGTGTTTGAGTAGTGTCTCCATTAGTTTCCCTCCTATAGACGTGAGGCTCTGTAATTACTAACCTCTTCGCAACTGCTTGATTTGTGAAGTGGAACCACTATTGCCTTTTTCTAGTCCTATTTAAAGGGCAGATCTCAGCTGATGTCCTTAGGGCCCTGGGTCTTGGGTTTGCACCCTTTTGGATCGGGAGTACCCCAGAGCTCAATTTTGGTGTCTTTATTTAATATTTATGTTAATGGGGTTCAATTTTGTAACTCATCAGTTAATTATCATCTATGTGCTGATGATATGGTGATATATATTGCTGATAGAGACAAGACTGCTGTACAGGAAGGTTTGCAGACAGCATTTGATGGCCTTCAGGCCTTTCTGTACTGCAGTAGTCTGGTGTTAAACACAAAAAAAAACAGACTATGTTATTTAATAGAATGGGTTTAGGGAAAGGAGCTGAAGAGCTGGACCTGATTGCGCATGGGGGCCTTCCGATCCAGCAGGTCCAAGTGCATAAATACCTGGGACTATGGCTGGACACCTCTTTGAGTTGGACTACTGATATAAACAATTTGGTTGGGAATATAGGGAAAAGATTAGAATCAAAGATTGTATGAGTATAGAGGTAAGGAAACAGGTTGTGGACTATATGGTTCTCCCTTTGTTTAACTATGGAGATATTTTATACTCCACAGGTTTAAAAAAGACCTGCATAAGTTGGATATTTGCCTTAGCAGGTTGGCTCACTTTACATTAGGGGCCCCTTGTTAACACATAAATGTCTAATGTACAGACAACTTGGGTGGAAGTATCTGCATGATAGCCATGGCGAACATCTTTTGGCCTTTGTATATAAAGGGCTAATGGGTAAATTACCAAATTATATTATGGAGAAATTGGTACCTAGGGTAAAAGCTGATTCTTTGAGATCAGCGGGCACTTTGGATCTTGTTGTACCAAGGTACAACACAGATATAGGGAAACAATCAGTATTTGTTAGAGGACCACAGCTGTGGGGGGTTGTAAAACTCTGGTTAGGGGTACTTAATGGAAATTCTAGGCACTGTTGCACTTTAATTAAATAAATGTCTAATACACATGGTCGTGGAACATTGCACTTGAAAAGAAATAGAATTTAAGAACCCGTAGGGCAGATGTGTTTTTTAATAGAATTTCGTATTTCTTGTATTTTGTCTTTTGAATTTATTGTAATAAGTTGTAACACATTAACCTCATTGTAAATGAGCAAATACTCAATTGAATGTATCCAATTCATAAAGTAATTTATGAATAAACATTTTACATACTTACTTACTTACACAGCTCTTCAAGGATTTCATGAGTAGACGTGCCAGAGGGGCTACTAATTCTGCCCCTAGTTCCTTAAGGATTCTGGGGTGCATCTCGTCTGGTCCCATGGCTTTGTCTGCTTTTAGTTTATTTAGTGCCTCCCATACTTTGGCTTCTGTAAAGGGACTTGTGTCTACCCCTGGTCCTGAGGTGTTGTGTTTTTTCAGGGCTGGCCATCCCCTGGGTCGTCTCTGGTAAACACCAAACAAAAGTATTTGCTGAGGATTTCAGCTTTCTCTGGGTCACATTTGGTGCATTTCCCTTTTTCAGTAGCAATCTTTCAATTCAATTTATGTTTATTTGTTCGGTTGTTGAAACCATTACAAATTTCACATTACATTTAACAACTACATACATAAACATACATAAACATTATCCTTCCATATACTTTTTAAATATGGAAACATTAACCTTTAAGGGGAAAAAAATGATCAGTTAAATACACTGTACACACACATAATTCATACATGAAAAAACAGATACTAATTTGATAGTTACAAACATTTATATCTTGTTTCTTTTTATAAAAAGGACAATCTTAAAGATTTAAAACTGAAAAACTACATAGACTCTAAGTAGTCCTTAAATGACTACTCTAGACTGACTAAAAGGTCTGGTAGTGCAAAGAAAAACCTCTGTAAACCTCCTGCCCCAAACAGGTCTGTCTTGATTAGTCATGCTCCATCCCTGTCCCCCTCCACTCCCGTACTTGACATCAAGTCTGGATAGTACTATGAATTTGATGTCAGGAAACCTGTCTCTCGGGTCACCCAATTGTACCATCACTGCTGACTGACCTAAGCCCACTTACTGGCATGCTACATTCTGTAGATAATACTACTGGTACTTTCATGCTAGATTTGAGGTGATCCATTCTAGGCCTCACACATCCTACTAACATTTCCTATCCAAAATTAAACTACATACAGGTAACACATTATCTTACTTTGAGAGGGCTCTTGCAGTAGCTAATTACATATAGGACGGAAGCCGGCAGGCGTCGGGACCCACGGAAAATTTCTAGCTAGCAGTCTCTGGCGGGGATGTTGTATAGAAGGAGTGGTCCCCACGCCCACCTTCCAGTTCTTTCCTCGTCATACTCGCTACCGCCATGGATAGTTCACTGCTTCGCAGTCAATCGCCGTAGTTTTACTGCCTATTTTCAATATTTTTTCACCATTTTCATCAGCCTTACCTTCAGCTGCCGTGTATGTCGTCCCCGACTCCCTCCGAGCACAAAAACAAGTGCGACTCTTGCGGCGCCCAGCTCCCGCATAAGGACGGACATTCCCAGTGCCTTTTTTATCTAGGCCCCGATCATCCCGTCCAAAAGTGCCAGCTGTGCCAGCAGTTTAACGTGGCCACCTGGAAGTGGGGGCAGCAGTCCCTGGAGGCCCACGTTCTTAAGTGAAAAATGACCTCCATGGAAAAGGAACTGAAAAACTTCGGCGGGCTTCGACTTCTCTGGAGGGCCACCACAAGAAGAAACACCGGGACCAGGACTCCTCATCGGTCGCCGTGACCTCGGCTGGGGTCATGATGCTGCAGGTAACACCTCCCCCAGGAGGCAGCTCCGTGGCGGCCATCTTGGAGGCTTCCAAGGCAGCGTAAACCCTCCCTTCGGGCTCGCGCTCGGGCCCCTCGGGAGCCTCCGGGTCTAAGGAGGCAGCTGCTCCCAGTAAGGTCACCGTGCCTTCTGGTTCGAGCGGACATGGTAAGTCGGACGTTAGCTCCTCCGACGCCACCTGGGTAAGGCTGGTAAGACCCCTGACCCTCCAGGGCAGCACAGGGCCTCCAAAGCACCCACCAAGGCTGCCTCTCCTTTGCGGCCTTCGTCGGGCGCTGGGTCCGATAAGTCAAATGCCAGCTCCTCCAATGTCTGCCCGGATCTCGTAGATAAGACAGACGTCAGCTCTGCGTTAGAGCCGATGCCGGACCCTTCGGGCCTATCCGTCATCCCGTGCTCACCGCAATGCTCGTTGCACTCCGAGGTGTCAGCGTCTCCTCTGATGGATCCTGGGGATGGTAACCTTTCTTCCTCAGGTGACGTGAAGGAGGTAGGTACGCTGCCGTCGGGTCTCCTGCTGGGCCGGATGACCCGACGCCAGATCCTCGGATGCCAGCACCGATGCCGGCCTACCCGATGCCCGACAATATCCCATTGCCGGACGCCCCTCCCATGTCGGACCTGCCGCCTGCCGGACCTCCCGTTCTGGGTCCACCCGCTGGGCCACTTCCGGGGCCTTCTGCTCCCGCAGACCCCCCAGTCCTTGGGTATCCAACCCTGTCCTATCGGCCAGTATCCAGACCCAGTACCGCACCCAGTACCCACACCCAGTACACGGTGCCCCAGTACCCGAAGAAGGGCTATCCACTGTCAGGGTATGGATACGTGCCTTACAGATACCCCCAGTATCCATATCCCCCTCCTCCTCCACTGCCCCGTTAGCTGCCGGTGGACTTGAAGGAGACTCTGGCTTTCTGGTGGGCTGAGGCCAAGGCTCGGCTCATCAGGGAGGTAGAGAGCCATCTTCTGATGCCGGTCCTGGTTCCAGACCCCCTACATCGGAGACAAGAGACCCCCTCCCCATCTCCAGATACCAGAGGCGAGCCCTCCGGTTCCAGGGCGGGGCAGGATACGCTTCCCTGAGGGCTTCCTAAGGGGTCCATTCTTCCCCCGCACTGAGAGGAGGAGTCTTCTTCCTCTTTATCCTCCTTGGAGACCTCGGAGGACTCCAATGGTCGTTCCGATCCAGACGAGGAGCTCCACACTCTGGACAAGCCCAGGCCAAGGACGAGTCCGAAGTCTCCTCCGGAGAATCCTTCCTTTACGGAGCTGCTGCGCAAAATCCAGGCAGTTCATCAGTGGTATTCCTTGGAGCCCGATCCACAGCATATGAAACTCGCTGCGCATCTGGATCTGCCCGAGACCGCTCCTACCCTGGTGCCACCCTGGATTGAGCCTCATGCCGACCTTGTTTCCACCATAATTGGAAGCAACTGTCTGCATTAGCCCCTCCCCCCATTCCTAGGAAGTTGGACAGGCTTTATCAGGCTCCTGAGGGTGTTGACTCTTTAAATTCACACCCCCGACCTGATTCGGTTGTGATTAACACTGCTCACGGCCAGACAGCTAACCCCAAGCACTTGAGCTCGTCACCACCGGACAAGGAATCACTGCCTTCTGGACCAGTATGGGAAGAAGGTCAATGCTTCTTTCACTCTGGGTATTAGGGCCCTGAATTATGTTGGTCATATGGGGGATTACCAGAAGGTGATCCTTAGCAAGGTGGAGGCTAAATTGAACTCCCTTCTGAGTCTCAGACGAAGCAGGAAGTGGCAGATCTAGTCCGGTCTGTACATTCAGCCAGTCGGCACATGCTCCATGCCACATACGACGCAGTGGACGCTGCTGGTCGGAGCTCGGCTTTCGACGTGGGTTTGCAGCATCATGCCTGGCTCCGGGTATCAGGTTTGGTCCCGGAGGTGCAGTCTGCTATCCAGGATGCGCCCTTCAGGGGTTCAGTTCTGTTCGGTGGCGATGTCAAGGACATCATCACTGATTTGCAGGAGAAGGGTACTGCACTTAAGTTGGTTGACTCCATGTACAGACCCCCTCAGACTCAGCATCGTCCCTTTTGCAGATGTTCTCGGCAAAAGGCAAAACCTCTGGGAAAGCGGGCCAATAAACATTGGGCCTCTCTGGCTGCCAAGCCCCCCCCCCGCCCAAAAAAGCAGCAGGGGCTTCAGCCGCGACGCTGCCTCACACCTCCTGACTCCATTCCTTTCCCACAGCCTCTGGGCCTTCCAGAGGAACTGGTAGGGGGGAGATTTTCCCACCATCTACTGGGTTGGGAGAGGATCACTTCAGACGCTTGGATGCTCCAGCTGATCGCAGAAGGACTCTCAATAGAGTTTCTTCGGAAACCTCCTCGAAACCCCCCCCCCCAGGTCATCTTACTCCCCAGAACATCTTCTTCTGGTTCGGGAAGAAATATCCTCTCTTCTCCTGAAGGAGGCGATAGAGCCCGTTCCTCCACATCTTCGGGGGACAGGTTACTACTCCCATTTTTTCCTGGTCCCGAAAAAGTCAGGAGAGGTGAGGCCGATTCTCGACCTCAGCTCCCTGAACTTCTTCATGGAGTACAAAAGGTTCAGGATGCTCTCTCTGCAGAGTCTTCTGCCCCTTCTTCAGCCGGGACAGTGGCTGTGCACTCTGGACATGCAGGATGCTTACCAACATATCCCTACTTGCCCTTCTCACTGCAAGTTCCTGCGTTTTGTGTTCCAGGGGGACCACTACCAGTTCAAGGCCCTCCAATTTCGCCCGAGTATTTACCAAATGCCTTTCGGTGGTAGTGGCCTACCTGCGAACCCAGGGGGTGCAGGTTTTCCCATACCCAGATGATTGGCTCCTGGCGGCCTCGTCCAGGGAGGAACCCCTGTGCTTCCTTTCCCTTACCCTGCAGGTTTTTGCCTGCCTGGGTGTTACCATCAACCAGGCCAAGTCCCACCTGATCCCATCCCTGAGGCTCCGGTTTATCAGGGCAGTCCTGGACACGACCTCTGGCATGGCATTCCTGCCACTGGACAGGGCGGCCTCACTCCAGGCTCAGATGAGCCTGTTGTCCAGCCGCAGGTGGGTCAGCGCCAGGTCATTCCTTCACCTCCTTGGGCTCATGGCGGCTGCTATTCTGACAGTCCCTCGCACTTGGCTCCACATGAGAATCTCTCAGTGGATGCTTTGGTCTAAGTGGGATCAGTTGGTGGATGACCTAGATCAACTGGTTCTGGTCTCCAACCCTATGGCTTGGGACTTGCAATGGTGGGAGGTTCAGGAGAACCTTTGCTGGGGAGTTTCCTTCTGCCTTTCTCCCCCCTCCCAGACGCTGACTACAGATGCCTCGGGCGAGGGTTGGGGAGCCCATCTCAGGCCTCACAGGACCCAGGGCTCCTGGTCCCAGCTCAAAAAATCTCTCCATATCAATGTGCTTGAGCTTCGGGCCATGCTTTATGCTCTTCAGGCTCTGCATCTATATCTGCCTCCCAGGCATCTGACTGTCCAGACGGACAACATGCGTGTAGTCTGGTACATCAACAAACAGGGAGGAACTCGTTCCTACCCTCTCTGCAGGGAGGTGATGCAGGTTTGGGAATGGGCAGTGCATCACAACCTTCACTTCACAGCCATTCACGTCCTGGGGGTCGAGAACACGTTGGCAGACCACCTCAGTCGGTCATCTGCTCACGCTTATGAATAGGAATTAGATCGGGGGTAGCAGACGACATCTCTCTTCGCTGGGGAACCCCTCAGGTAGACCTGTTTTTGTCTTCTCTCAACGCAAAACTTCCCAGCTTCTGCTCACTCACTCCAGGGCGTGGCATTTTTTGGAGAGACACACTCTGTCTCTAGACTGGAAGGGAAGATTTGTCTATGCCTTCATCCGATCCCCTTGATTCTGAGAGTCTTACAGAAACTCAGCTCAGAAGGAGCTCGTATGATTCTCATTGCTCCTTTCTGGCCCAGGCAAGTTTTGGTTCTCTCTTCTGCAACAGTACTCAGCGGAACCTCCTCTTCCTCTTCCTCTATCACAACTTTTGCTGACCCAGGATCAGGGAACCCTGGTCCATCCAGGCCTGAAGTCCTTTCGGTTGCAGGCATGACTCCTGCAGACGTAGCTCAAGCCTGAGTCAGGGTTTCCCCGTTGGTGGCAGAGATTCTGGTGGAGGCCAGGAAGCCCTCCACTAGATCTACCTATGCCATGAAATGGAAACGGTTCTCTATTTGGGCCGCTTCCAAAGATTTTGAGCCTTTCTCGTGCTCTGTCGGGCAGCTTTTGGATTATTTGCAACACCTCTTTGATCTGGGTCTCAGTCACTCCTCCCTTAAGGTTCACATGGCGGCCATCTCGGCGTACCATGTTCTTTTTGGGGACAGGACGTTTGCGCAACTGGAGGTCTCCAAGACCTTTCTTTAAGGGGTCCTCCACTTGAGACCCCCCCATTTGGGTTCCTGCCCCTCCTTGAGATTTGAATTTTATCCTTGAGAAGCTTACTCTGTCTCCTTTCGAGCCGGCAGCCTCAGCAGACCTGAAGTTCCTTTCATGGAAGACTCTCTTCCTTGTGGCCATTACTTCTGCTCGAAGGATTTCCGAGCTCCAGGCCCTCATGTGCAAAATCCCGTATTTGATTTTTCACAAGGAACGAGTGGCTCTGTGTATTAACCCTAACTCTAAGTTTCTTCCCAAGGTGGTAGTGGAATCTACACTGAATCAATCCATAGAGTTGCCTGCGTTCTTTACGGAGCACTCCAATCACGGGGAGTACCTCCTGCATACTTTGGATGTTCACCGAATTCTGAAATACTACACCACCAGGACAAAGGATCTCAGAAAGACTGAGCAACTGCTTGTCTCTTTTGCTTCTGAAAGAGAAGGTAATGCTGTTTCTAAGCAGTGCCTATCTAAATGATTGGCTCATTGTATCACTTTCTGTTACGACAAGTATAAGACCCTGCCGGGTCAAGTCAGAGGCCACTCCGCCAGAAGGGTTGCTGCCTCCGCTGCTTGTTTCAAGAACATGTCAGTGGCTGATATCTGTGCAGCCGCTACTTGGACTTCTGTCCATACCTTTACAAAACACTACAGTTTGGATATTACCTCTCGCCGCAGAGCGGGCTTCGGGTAGGCTGTTTTGCAGGGTCTTCTTTCCTAAGACCTTCGCAGCCAGAGGTTCTACTTTTGGGTAGTTTCCTCCTCCCGTTTGCTTCTGCTCATTCCAGACTGCTTGGGACTCAGTCCTATATGAAATTACCTACTGCAAGAGCCCTCTGGAAATAAGATAGTACAGTTACGTAAGAAGTTACCGTAACAGTAGATCTTCGAGAGAGGCTCTTGCGGTGGGTAATACCTTCCCGCTCTCCATCCCCCTAAGCTTTTTCAGTTCCTTTTCCAGTGAGGGAAATAGCTGCTTCTCTCTCGTCTCACCTTTTTGGCCTTTGGTGGGAAAGAACTGCAAGGCGGGCGTGGGGGACCGCCCCTTTATACTGACGTCACCTGATGTCGGTCACCTGACGTGGGGGCAGTCCCCCGCCAGAGACTGCTAGCTAGACATTTTTCCATGGGGTCCTGACGCCTGCCGGCTTCAGTCCTATATGTAATTACCTACTGCAAGAGCCTCTCTTGAAGATCTACTGTTACGGTAAGTTCTTACGTAACTGTATTTTCTGTTTGCTACTGTCTGTATCTGAGTGATAGCTGCTTAGGCATGGCCCACATAAGCTTTGCTCCTTAACTCCAAAAGCATTGCCTCCATTCCTTCCTATTGATGCTCCATTTTGGGAGTTCCTAGGTTCAGAATCAAACATTTACCAGGTCAGTAAACCCAGTTGAGACCATTGATTAATCAAGGCCATCCCCCACATCCACCTTAAATATTAGAAGCACTGTCTAGAGAAATTAGAGACTACACATTGTACTGATGCTAGAAATACATTTTTTTAAACATTTAGGCAGATTTTACCCTAAACTGTCAATAAACTGCTTTCTATGACAATAAATACTTACTACCTGCTATAAGCTATAATTATATAATAAAATGCAGTGAAATATAATGCCCAATCCAGGGCCACATTTCTCAAGACATAAAATCCATTATTTCAAAAACAGCTCTTTCTTATAATTAGTGCAATTAATGCAATTAATTTATTTAATACTGCTGTTTACCAAAATGGTGCTCCACTTAAATACACGCAGTCTATAATCACTCTTACCTAAATATTATCTGTCCAAAATCATATGTAACATTTTGTTGCTTCAATATGAAATATAACATAAATAAAAAGTAGCCTTTAAAAATCTTACGAGGCATTCTAAGCCATACCTAGTGATTTTTTTTCTTTTTTAAATTAGCTGCAGTCCATGCAATCTAATACAAATCATTCTCACTCGACAACTCGTATCTGCGTTAGTGTCCCACATGGCTTTGTAAAACAATTTCCTCGTCATACTCTCTTTAATGGGAGTCTTTAATGAGTCTTCAGAGTCAAAGTGTAAAATAAAAAAAACAGTTCTTTTATCAAGTTTGTTCGTGGGTCAGTGAAGGTTCACCAGTCTCTTACTCCAGGTTCCCCCCCCCAAAAAAAAAACAACGCTCCAGCACTACAACGCTTTTGTCCCAGCTCCTGGGTTTCCTCTAGTCTGGTCACATTTTGCCTCCTCCACTCTGGCAACACTAAGCCGTTGTTAGCTGTTACACCTGCAAAGGGGGGAAAAAAAAAGACACTCCACTGAGCATAATAAATCCAGGCTCGACATGGTTTGCTTGCTCAAACCACCCTTCCCCAGGCAACGATGTCATACCTTTTGGAGGAGAAAAACTAGCATATCAGCACAAACAGTGCATATATTCAGGATACTTGACTATCATCCACGTTCTAAAAGCCGCCAAGTTTTCCACTCACCACACCACTGACTTTGCCTTGTAACTCGTTGATCTCCAAATGCCGATTGCACCAGCAAGAAATCCCGAATTACGCCAAGGAGAATAAAACAAAGTTGCATCGGCAAAACAGACTAAAATCAGCATAGGTTTCATTCACTAATTCTAAGTAAAAATAAGATAAACTTTCCACTGAAGAAGACTATAAACATCACTTCTTAATCGAGCCTGCACGTAGCAGAGCAGCACTGCGGCCATCTTGCCGTGAAGCATCAGTAGCAATCTTTACTATCCCTCCTTTTGTCTTCCTATGTTCCCTAATGTATCTAAAAATAATTTGTCTCTTCTCTTTGCCCCTTCTGCTATCTTTTCCTCTGTCTGGGCTTTTGCCTTTCTAATTTGTTTGTTAGACTCTCAGTTTTTCCTTGTACGACCCCCAGTCTTTCTCAGTTTTGGTTTCCTGGTATATGCTGTATACCTTCTTTTTTTTCTTTAACTGTGGTAGCCACTTCCTTGAAAAACCATGGAGGATTTCTTTTCCTTTTTGCTTTGTTGACCCATCTGGCACATTGATCTGTGACAGTCTTTGTTGCTTTCTTGAGTCTCCTCCACATGACCTCCACCTCCTCAACCTCTATTTCCATTAACTGGCTGCTTAAGATGTTCCTCATTTTTTGGAAGTCAGCCTTTCTAAAAACTAGCACCTTTATCTTTGAGCGGCTGGTGTCCTATGTTATGTTTACCTTAAAGCTTACCATGTGATGGTCGCTGTTGCCCATATGGCATCCCACTTCACTGTCCTTGATCCTTTCCGAGTTTGTGAGGACAAGATCGAGAATGACATCTCTCCTTGTTGGGGGTTTAACAAGTTAGCACAGTCCCACGCCTTGTAGTGACAATAAGAAGTCCTTACTTCTTGTTGTTGCTGCCGTTGGTGTACTCCAGTTAATATCTGGTAGGTTGAAGTGCCCCACCAGTATTACTTCACCTTTATCAGACATTTGGTGGATTTTCTCTATTAGGTCTTTTTCTTCTTTGTCTCCTTGATTTGGGGGCCTGTACATGAAGGAAAGGGTTGTGGAATATCTTGAATCAAGTGGGCTACAGTATCTAAGACAGCATGGATTCTTGGTGGGAAGGTCATGTCAAATGAATCTGATCGATTTCTTTGATTGGATGACCAAGGAATTAGATTAGGGTGGAGCAGTGGACATGGCCTACCTAGATTTCAGTAAGGTTTTCAACACTGTTCCACATGGGAGACTGTTAAGCTAGCTTGGGAGTGGGTCCAAATGTGGTTAACTGGGTAAGGACTTGGTTAGGGGATATGCAACAGAGGGTGGTGATAAACAGAGTTAACTCTGGACAGTGAGCTGACACTAGAGGCTCAGGTGTCTGTGGTAGTCTGCAGTGGGTTTTATCTCCATTTGTTTGTTACCTCAAGGCTTGACTGCTGTAATGCGCTCTACCTCGGTGTCAGGGGAGGTGTGCTGCAGTGCTTGCAGATGTTGCAGAATGTGGAGGCCCGTTATTGATGGGTCTTTCGAGATCAGAGCATATTACACAAGTACTGCGTCAGTTGCCCTGGCTGCCGGTGCAATGGCGCATCTGCTTTAAGATAGGTCTTTTGACCCATAAGGCCCTACATGGGCTGGGTCCGAGCTACCTGTTGGAGTTCCGTCATCCTTACGCCCCAGGATGCTCTCTTCACTCAGCAGGGGATGGCCTCCTGGAGGTTCCCAGAGCTAGGCTAAAAGCTTCAAGGGATCGGGCATTTGAAGTGGCTGCCCCGGTCCTCTGAAATTCATTGTCTGGGTCCCTGAGGAGGGACATTTGAGTGCTGATGAGCTCATTGATTTTGTCTGTCTCCTCCCTTGGCACAACTTATGTGGTGCTTATTGGTTTGAACTGGTGAAAGGTGTTTCTTCAGGAACCACCATGATTTTGCAGGCAGTTTGCTGTTTACTAGTGAGTGCATTGCTGGGGTGCCTCTGAGAAGGCAGAGTAGACGTTAGGCATTTGGAACTGAGTGGGCATCATGTATTTCTCCAGAGTGGGTCATATTAATTTCAGGCAGTCTGATGAAGGAATGCAGACCAGTACCTGGATGGGAAGTATTGGCTGAGGTGATTTTGAAATCACGTATGACTTCGCTGTGGCAGTCCTCTGTTGGAGGAAAATGGTAACTGCTTCTGTTTGACATGTCAATGTGTCTGGTGTCATAGTAGTTTTTTCATCTTTGCACAGACTTGTTTCAGGCTGCATGTTTAAGTGTCTCTGGCTGTTTATGCTGCTGTTGAGGGACCTGGTTCATTTTTGGCAGTATTTCTTTTGGGCACCATTTGAGAGGGAGTTGGTCCAGGAAGAAATATGGATGTTGAGGGGGCATGTCTCTTCCAGAAAATGAGTTGTAGAGTACAAAATGGTGGATATTGTTTTCTGCTTTGCTGCTGATACCAAATAATTAATAATGGACTGTCAATTTTTATGTGCAAATATTTGTTGGAGGTTGGTAAGGGTGATGTTGCAGCCAGCTAATTTTTGAATACTAGTTTTGTTTAAGATATGATTCATTATGCACTTTTACTTAGGGAAACAAGCAGGTCATTTTATTTGGGACATCATCTTTCTTAGCATATCTGTACCAACAGTCGTAGCTCAGAGTAACAAGGATTTTGTTTGGTTTAGGTTGGTGTTTGGAGCTAGACAGAAGGGCAGTTCTGGAGTGCGCATTCTTTCTTGCCTATGCTCAGCAAGAATGTTATGTACTGTAACAGGATCCTTTTCAGGAGGAGCAGTAGTTAGGTATAGCCAGGGCTTTACAGGTTAAACAGCTATGGGATTTTCCCCAGTTCTTGTTTTCAACTGCCGCTCCAGAGTTTTCAAGGGTATTTCTGCCCAATGTGCCCACACAACATGCTATGTCTCCCCACCACAGGTCACACTGCTCCTAGTACAAAACACAAAGTGCAAGCCAACATTTAAAAAAAGCATATTAAGTCATGCCACTGCCCCCACCCCCAAGCCAGTTGTTCCTGATGTGTGTAGCAGCTCTGTGTCTTCATTGGACAGTGCTTGGGCCTATAAGGGACTATTTCCTTTTCCTAGTTTTTTATGTTGTCTTTCGCATGCGCAAGCAACATATTGTGGTAGCTTGGAATAGCAGGTTTTGAGGGTGCGGTCGTGTTGTGGCCAGTGGGGCCACTGCTTTTCCAGGCTAGGCTCTGTGGCACAAATTAGAGTGCACGCTGTCTATGACAGCAGTGCAAAAGCGTGTAACCAACTTGAAACGATTTCGCTCCTGCAGTGAGGGAGCTCTCCCTCATTGCAGGGTGTGCCTTCTCTGGTGTAATATTTCAGTGAAACATGACTGTCGCTGTCCGCCTCTCACACTCCCCAACAAGCCGTCCTCGAGGGTGCCCAACCCCTCTGTCAGCATGCTCCCTCCCCAGTTCAATTTGCCGACGGGGAGCCCAATCTCTGTCAGCATAATGGCCCCTAATATTTAATATGTGTGCTGAGGGGGTGCCCAATCCCCCTCGGCAGCATGAACCCCCCCAACAGAGACACGCTTGTGTGCCGACAGGGGGCCCAATCCCCGTTGGCTTCAGTCATCCTCCGCAGAAATACAGGTGGCACACTGGGAGCCCACCCCAGTATGCCAAAACACACCTGCAAAACAAAAAAACCGACCTGCGTTGTCTTTATGAAAAACGAGAAAATGGTCCCTCGACATGTCCAGTGCTCCTCCGCCAACCCACTCCCACTCTCTGCGTACCCCACCTCCCCACACACACCCTCACCCCATACTTACCTCCGGAGCCTTCAGTGGAGCGGGAACACGTCTGCACTCTTCAAAGCCGACCGCAAAGTGAAGAAATGCTGGTAAGCTGTATAATGGCATAAATGTGTTTTTTTTTTCAACTTTGGTGCATATCTTGGCCATGGTTGTGAATTTTGGCACCACATTTTCAACGTGGGGTTCTTGGGACCCCACCTCATGAATTCAGTCACTGTCATCTCATTATTTGGTCCCAAAAGGTGATTTCGTGGTCACTGCGCAGAATCACCTTTCAGGACCGATTAACGAAACGACAGTGTCACTGTTCATGAGGTGGGCTCCAAAAGCCAATGTTGCAAATTTGGTGAAAAAATTCCAAAAATGACTGTTTTACTAGCATGCATTATGCAGTTTCCACGCAAGCTCAGAATTCGAGAATTTGTAATATTTTTACTACAGATTTTAACATTGCCATTTTTCACACCACCTTATGAACAGTACAGCTGTCATTTTCCACATCCTGCCCGAAATGTGTTTTTACATCTGGTGCACAGTGGCGCAGTCGCTGTAGGAAAACAATGTTCAAGGCAGAGTAAGAAAATCACAGTAACACTGTTCATGAGCAGAGGTCCCAAAAAGCCTGTGTTGAAAATCTGGTGACAAAATTCCACAAAATTACTGTGTTACGAGCGTGCATTATGCAGTGTCCATGCACAGTCGTAACTTCGAGAATTTTTAATATTTTCACTCCAGATTTTCAGCATTGCCATTTTTGCACACCTCCTTATGAACAGTACAACTGTCATTTTTCACATCCTGCCCAAAATGTGGTTTTGCACATCTGGCACACAATGGCGTGGTCGCTGTAGGAAATCAATGTTCGGGACAGATTAAATGCCTATGTTAAACATTTGGTAAAAAAATTCCAAAAAATGACTGTGTTACGAGCATTCATTACACAGTTTTCACACACACTTGTAACTTCGAGAATTTTTAATATTTTCACTCCAGGTTTTCAACATTGCCATCTCTTCGCACCTCCTTATGAATGGTGCAGCCGTCATTTTTCACATCCTGCCCAAACTGTGTTTTCACACATGGCATAAAGTGTCGCGGTCACTGTAGGAAATCAATGTTCGGGACAGATTAACAAAATCACAGCACCACTGTTCATGAGTAGAAATCCCAAATGCTTTCATGAGGTGGGGTCACAAAAAGGCTATGTTGAAAATTTGGAGTGCAAATACCAACAAATGCCTGGGGCGTTAGGGTTTCTAACCATAGCGTCCCACCCTGTACAGACAAATGTCAGGGGTGTGCCTTTGGATTGTTGGCTGTAATGCTCACACCATTGCACTCCCACCCTGCAGCCAATAACAGGCGTCAAGGTGTGCCTTGCACTCTTTGGCCCCAAAGTTCACCCTATTCTCCTATACTGCACCCATCTCAATGTACTTCCTTATGGAATGGGGTGGGTGTAAGGTCCGATGACCCCAAGGCACAACACAATACTTGTCAGAGTCTACAGGGTAGGGTAAGGTGAGGTGAAATGGCATGAGTGTTATGGCCGACGACCCAAAGACACACCTCAGTGCCTGTCAGTCTCTGCAGGATGGGGTGGGGTTGAAGTCGGTTCCATACTTCACTGCCATTCCTATTATGCATCTCTCTAACTCCTGCACTACCAATGCCAACGCCAGCAAGACAACATTCAGCATTGACAAGTGCCTTTTCTAGATAGCGTTGCTTTGACTTCAGGGCCTTTTTTTTCATTATTTTCAATGAAGTTAGTGTCAAGATTCTGAAAGATAAAACATGGGTAATGTTTTCCGTTAGGACCTTGTCTATGCATTCTTGCTATGTGTACATCTAGCTTTGGCAAAGCAATGTCTAGGGAACATGAGTGTTACCTTATCTCAGCCAGGAACTACTGTACTTGGAAAGACAGAGAGAAGTTTCAGTTTACTTTAAGGAGTTTGATTTTCTTGATTATGTATGAAAGCTTCTCTTGCTTCATTCTCCAACAGATTAATTGACGGGTGAATGAGGCCACCATAGAAGATGCGTTTGTTGTTCTAGATTGCGTTGAGTGATGTAGGCACTTCCAAAAGTGGTTTTCACTGAGTGAGTTCTAAACTGAAACTGTGGTTGTAGTGAGCACATAGCTGTGATTACCACAGCTGCCACTGGAGCTCAGCTTGTGCACATTGTTCTAAATTGTCTTAAACATTTTGAAAAAGTTGTTCTCAACATGTGCTGAGGAAAACTTTTTCAAGTCTGTGGCAAACTGGTCTGTCCCAGACTCTGCCTGCGACTGTTACCAGCTTTCTCAACCCTTCAGGGGCTACCACCACTCAGCGTTTATTTTAATTTTTTTTTATTTAAACTTTTGTTTACCAGGTAAGCATTATGAACCAAGGCCCTTTTTCAAATGCGACCCAGGACCATAAAATACAATCAAGATGTTATAAAGAACAAGGATAGACAATACATAAAATACAATAAAGTATAACAACAACATTATAGACAATGACACATCAAAGAATCAATTGTCTTAATAACTTATTTATTTATTTAAATTTTGGTAACCAGGTAGGTCCACTGAAACCTTGACAATCTCTTTTTGAGGGGCGACCTGGGGTTAGTTACATGTACCTAAGGGAGAAGAAAACCAAAGCTATAATACATACAGTGAATCAAGGTTTACATAGTGCAGTAGGAATATACATAGCAGCATGTAGTACATCATAGACAGACTCCAAGCAGTAGCCTGGACCTTTTTGTTAGGACAACAAGGAGAACAGACACATCAACGATAGCCCACATAGATAAGCGCCCTAGCCATCGCATCCTACTCTCTTAATGTACCCTCCCTCCAGAGACTGTTATTCTTTGGCAACCTTCCCCCTGTTCAGGAGAGCCTTCGGGCAGCCTCAATTGAAGCAGCAGCAGCACTGGGCCCTCATGTCCAGGTGGGATTTTAGTGCTTTCTTGAACCCCCTAGGGGAGGTGCTATTCTGTAGCTGTCTCGGGAGATTGTTTCAGAGTTTGGGTAGGGCTACCCTGGCAGACCGAAGGCCAAGGGATGATTTGGCTCTGGGTATGTCAAGTAATTTCCGATCGGTAGATCTGAGCTCTCTCCTGTTAGTTTTAGGAGTAAGCAGGTCTCGTGGACTTGGGGGGTCTCCAGGTTGTTGTAGTTTAAATGCCAGGCACAGGGAGGGATATGCTAGTCTGGCTTCGAGGGATGGCCAGTCTAGGGCGTGGAGCACCTTGCAATGGTGCTCCATCTGTTGTGCCCCGACTGTAAACCGGTCGACCCTATGGTATAGTGCACCCAGGCGCTGCCTTTCCACGGGCCTCAGTGTCTGGAGCAAGGTCGCTCCGTAGAATAGAGTGGGAAGTATTGTCCCGTTCCCTACCGCCTTCCTAGTTTCCTTGCTCAGGAAGGGGTTTAGCCTGTAGAGGAGGCCCAGTTTTTGGTTTACTACTATTGTGAGGTGGTCCATGTGTTTCCTGAAAGAAACCTCCTAGTCTAGGTACATCCCCAGGTACTTGATGTTGTCCACTACTCGATCCCTGTCCCATTTAGGGTGGTGAGGGACAGGAGGTATGATTTGTCTGGGCCAAGTTTTTTTCAGCCAAAGAGCATGGTTTTGGTCTTCTTGCTGTTTAGGACCAGTCTGTTTTCCAGGCACCACACTTCAAGGGTTACGAGGTCCTCTTGCAGCTCTAGATTTAGGGACCCCACATCCTTCCCAGTTCTGTACAGCACTGCATCATCGGCATATAAGGTGACCTTCACCCCACCACAGTGTAGGGGTAGGCTGTTGACAAACAAGGAGAATAATAGGGGGCCTAGAATTGACCCCTGCAGAACACCATCAGATACTGGGAGCTCTTGTGATTTCGCTCCGTTCCAGCGTACCATTTGTGTCCTACCGTGAAGGTAATTTTTGAACCATTGTAGGGCATGCGTGTCCAGGCCTAGCCCCCTTAATCTTTCTAGTAGTAGCTGCTGTTCGACAAGATCGAACGTGTTGGTCAGGTCAATTAAAATTAAAAGTATCATGACTGGAGGTTTGACGTAATATCATTGATAACTTATTCCAGGGAGTTGGGGCAAAGTTGAAGAAGGCCTGCATACCCATCTTAGTCACCTTAGGAATGGATAATTTAAGTAAACCATTAGATCGTAAGGCCCTATCGGAATTCTTTATGTCTAACATTGAAAACAAAGGGGAATGAAGGCCCAGCTTTAGAACATTGTGAGTTAGGAAATTTAAGCTATAAAGACAATTTAAATTAGGTGGTAGCCAACCAGATAACCAATACAAGGTACAGTGGTGAGTCTGAAATGGGACTTTCAAAGCAAATCTGCAGATAGCATGAAAAGTAGTACAGTAGTAAGTAAAGACATAGACCCTCTCTCGGGGTATCTCTAGGTCTGAGTCCCTCCAGAGCCACTGCACACACAGTACAGTGCTCCTTGCCCAAGGGCAAATGACCCACCCCTCTCTGTCACAGCTAAGAACACCTTATTTAAGAAACAAAATATGGTAACTGTAGCCTTCTTTTCAGATGTAAAAACATAGTTTTTTGCCAGTTATGAATCAGTTACCTGTACCTCAAAGGACTCAGTCACAGAAGCATGAAGTACGTAAAAAAGGTTTTAATGCTTCAATATATTTACACATATACAGTAATACAGGATCCTACACAAAGACTATATGGAATAGTTGCTCTATGGAAATAAAAAAAAGTTTTGAAAACAGCAAAAAGAAAACACACAGAAAAATCTTACTGCACTTCAAACTTTTCTGAAAATTGAAAGACTTACCCACACAGGATGCCTTGGTGAATAAGAGCAGATTCAAACCTTAAATGTTAACTATTCAGAGTCATCTGTTCCTGGGATGGGCAGGGAGAGCTGGTCCCAGGCCGGGGAGGGAGAGAGGGAGGGCTGATGACATCTGTTCCTGAGCCAGGAAGGGAGAGCTGGTGACATCTGTTCCTGGGCCAGGGAGGGAGGCTGGTGACATCTGTTCCTGGGCCAGGGAGGGAGGCTGGTGACATCTGATCTTGGGCTGGGGAGGGAGGCTGGTGACATCTGTTCCTGGGCTAGGGAGGGAGGGAGGGCTGATGACAGGTGTTCCTGGGCAGGAGGAGGGCTAGTGACATGTATTCCCTACCAGGGAGGGAGGGAGGTTGGTGACTTCTGTTCCTGGGCTGGGGAGGCAGGGCTAGTAAAACATGTTCCGGGGTTGGGGAAAGTGGGCTGGTGACATGTAGTCCCAAGTGCAGAGGGAGAGCTGGTGAGATCTGTTCTTGGCCGGGGAGGGAGGGCTGGTGACATCTGTTTCTAGGCTGGAGATGAAGGTCTGGTGACATGTGTTCCCGGGCCAGGCAGGGATGGCTGGTGACGTGTAGTCCAGGGCAGGGGAGGGAGGGCTTGTGGCATCTGTTCCTGGGCCAGGAAGGGAGGGCTGTGACATGTGTTCCCAGGATGGAGAGGGAGGTCTGGTGACTTGTAGTCCTGGGCATGGGAGGGAGGGTCGGTGACATCTGTTCCTGGGCTGCGGAGGGAGAGAGGGCTGGTGACATGTAGTCCTGGGCATGGGAGGGAGGTCAGTTGACATATAGACAGTAGTAGGCTGTGGAGAGAGAGCTGAAGATATCTGTTAATGGGCTGAGGAGGGAGGGCTGGTTACATGTGCTTCTGGACTGGGAAGAGGGGCTGGTGACATGTTCCCAGGCCGGGAAGGGAGGGCTGGTGATGTGTAGTCCTGGGCCAGGGAGGGAGAGCTGGTGAGATGTCCTGGGTTGGGGAGGAGGGAGGGCTGGTGACATGTGTTCTCAGGCTGGGAGAGAGGCTTGTGATATGTAGTCTTGAGGAAGGGTGGGAGGGCTGGTGACATCTGTTTCTGGGCCAAAGAGTGAGGGCTGGTGACATGTAGTCCCAGGCTGGGAAAGGAGAGCTGGTTATATGTAGTCCTGGGTCAGAGAAAGAGCGCTGGTGACATCTCCCCCCTCAAATCCGGCACTCCTCCTCCTCCTACTCCCTTAACTCTGCTCTGCTCAATTACCTCTCATTGAACTGCTCTTGCCATTACCCTCCTTATCTGCACCCTTGCTAAAGTCTAGTCTCCCCCCTCTTCCTGAACTTACCCCTTCCAAATCACTCCTTTCTCACTTCTCCAGTAGTCCCCTCTCCCCCACCCCTTTTTGCAGCTCTCTTGCCCCTTGCAGGGTTCTCAGCATCCTAAAGGGGCCCCTATTGGGCTTGACTCTACTTTCCCTCCCCGTTTCTTCTGTAACTTACCTTTCCCTCACCCTATCCCTTGCAACCTCCCTGCTCCCTTGCAGGTTCTCAACATCCTGAAGAGGTCCCAAAGGTGCTCGTCTCTCCCCCCTCCTTTCTTCCCATTGGGTCTCCCCCTAGCACCTAATACCTACCTACCAAACTCCTCTCCCCCTGGCACTTACACTATTTCTCCCCTTTCTCCCTTTTTCTCTTCCTTCCTGGCCCGCTCTCTTGCAGGGTTCTCAGCATCCTGGAGTGTCCCCCTCGAGCTTCGGCCTCCCCTTCCTCTTGCTTCTCCTTTCTCCCTCCCTCCCTTATCCAAATTGGTCCTATGGGCCCACCTCTCTCCCTCCCCCCTGCTCCCCTTTCAAGGGTTCTATACATCTGGATGTTGTACCAGGGTTCCACGAGTCCATCATTTCCTTTCCTCCCCCACCCCACCCTCCTTTTTCCCTTATAAGGTTCTACTACCTTTCATGTCCACCGTCCCTCATACCCTGGCACTTTACAAATACTCTATAGATATACACTTAATACACACTTTCTGTCCCCATTAGCACCTATCCCTACTACCTGTTCTTCTTTTATTCTACCTATCCCCATGCTACACCTATAACCGGTTCCTATTTTGTCCATATTAGGTTCCTATCAGAGATGCTCTCTTGTTCTCCCCTTTCCTGTCATGAAATTGCATATTGTTGTTGCCAAATGTTCTGTTTCAATGTATGTACCATTATGTAATATGCAGCCTAAATGTATTCTGTTCATACTCTTTGTACCTCCTCCCCCAAGTCGCACCGGGAGACGAGCAACTTGTTGTTCAGTGTACTTTCCTGGTGAAATATTTCAATAAATAAAAATCTGTTCCTGGGCCTCGTAGAGAGGGCTGGTGACATGCATTTCCAGGCACGTGAGGGAGGGCTGGTAACATGTGTTCTCTTGGAGGAATGGCTGATCTGTGTTCCCGTGCAGGGAAGGGATGGCAGTTCTTCCCTGGCCCAGGAATACATGTCACCGAATCCGCCCCCTCCCGGCACACAGGAACAGATATTGTCAGCCCTCCCTCCTCTCTGGCACAGGAGCGTATGTCACCTGCCTACCTTTCAAGTCATGGGGACACAGCCTGCCCTCCCTCCCTGGCACAGGAGCGCATGTCACCTGCCTACCTTTCCTGTCATGGGGGACACATGTTACCTGCCCTCCCTCCCTGGCACAGGAGCGCATGTCACCTGCCTACCTTTCCTGTCATGGGGGACACATGTTACCTGCCCTCCCTCCTTGTTTCTGGGCCCCATGACAGAAAAGGCAGGCAGGTGACATGTGCTCCTGTGCTGGGGAAGGAGGGCAGGTGACATCTGTTCCTGGGCCGAGGAGGGCAGACTGGTGACATGTATTCCTGGGCCAGGGAAGAAGGACTGGTGGCATGTAATCCCGGGCTGGGGAGGGAGGGAGGGAGGGCTGGTGACATCTGTTCCTGGGCTGGGGGCAGAGAGGGCTGCTGACATCTGTTCCTAGGCTGGGGAGGGAGGGCTTGTGACATGTAGTCTCGATGGGGGGTGGGAGGGCTGATGACATCTGTTCCTGGGCCAGGGAATGAGAGCTGGTGATATGTAGTCCTGGGCCAGGGAGAGGGCTGTTGACATCTGTTCCTGGCCTGGGAGGGAGGAAGGGATGATGACATGTGTTCCCAGGAAAGTGAGGGAGGGCTGGTAACATGTGTTCCCTTGGAGGGATGGCTGGTGACATGTTTCCTGTGTAGTGGAGGGATGGTAGCTGACATATGTTTCCGGGCAAAGGAGGCAGGGCAGGTGATATGTTCCCATGACAGGAAGGGGTGACATGTGCTCCTGTTCTGGGGAGGAGGAGGGAGGGCAGGTGACATCTGTTCCTGGGCCGGGGAGGGCAGGCTGATGACATGTATTCCCAGGCCAGGGAGGGAGGGAGGGCTTTGACATGTAGTCCCAACTGGGGAGGGAGGGGAGGCTGGTGATATCTGTTTCTGGGCTAGGGAGGGAGAGCTAGGAAATATGTTCCAGGGCTCGGGAGGGAGGGCTTGTGCCATGTAGGCCCAACTGCAGAAGGAGAGCTGAAGATATCTGTTCCCGATCTGAGGCAGGAGAGCTGGTTACATGTGCTCCTGGGCTGGGAAAGGGGGCTGGTGATATGTGTTCTCAGGCTGAGGCGGGAGGGCTGGTGATGTGTGGTGAGAAGTCCTGGGTCAGGGAAGGAGGGCCGGTGACATCTGTTCCTGTGCCGGGGAGGAAGAGTTGGTGACATGTATTCCTGGGCCAGCGAAGAAGAACTGGTGACATGTAGTCCCAGGCCGGGGAGGGAGGGCAGGTGACATCTGTTCCTGGGCTGGGGAGGGAGGGCTGGTGACATTTGTTCCCAGACTGGGAAGAGAGGGCTTGTGACATGTAGTCTTGAGGTGGGGTGGGAGGGCTGGTGACATCTGTTCCTGGGCCAGGGAGCGAGGGCTAGTGACATGTAGTCCGGGTGGGAAGGAGAGCTGGTGACATGTAGTCCTGGGCCAGAGAGAGAGGGCGACATTTGTTCCTGGCCCTGGGAGGGAAGGCTGGTGACATGTGTTCCCATGCCAGCGAGGGGGGGCTGGTAAGATGTGTTCCCTGGGAGGATGGCTGGTGACATGTGTTCCCCTGTAGGGAAGGGACAGTAGTTGACAAATATTTCTAGGCCAAGGAGGGAGGGCAGGTGACATGTGTTCCCATGACAGGAAGGGTGGGCAGGTGTCATGTGCCCCTGTTCTAGGGAGGTGAGGGCAGGTGACATGTTCCCTGAGAGGGAAGGCAGATGACATCTGTTCCCGGGCCAGGAAGGAAGGTCAGGTGACATCTGTTCCTGGGCTGTGGAGGGCTGGTGACATGTATTCCCAGGCCATGGAGGGAGGGTTGGTGACATGTAGTCCCTGGCCGGGGAGGAGGGCTGGCGACATGTTATCCTGGGCCGGGAAGGGAGAGCTTGTGACATCTGTTCTTGGGCTGGGGAAGGAGTGCTGGTGACATCTGTTCCTGAGCTGCATAGGGAGGGCTGGTGATGCCTGTTCCTGGGCCGGGGAAGGATTGCTGGTGACATCTAGTTCCACACTAGGGAAGGAGGGCTGGTGACATTTAGTCCTGGGTCTAGGAGGGAAGGCTGGTGACATCTGTTGCTGGGCTGAGGAGGGAGGGCTTGTGACATGTGTTCCCCAGCCAGGGAGGGAGGGATGGTAACATGTGTTCCTTGGCCAGGGAGGGAGAACTGGTGATGTGTTCCCAGGCTGGGGAGGGAGGATTGGTGACATCTGTTTCTGTGCCAGGAAGGGAGAGCTAGTGATATGTGTTTGCAGGCCAGGGAGGGAGGGCTGGTGACATCTGTTCCTGGGTTGGATAGGGAAGGCTGGTGACATCTGTTCCTGGGCAGGGAGGGAGGGCTGGTGACATGTAGTCCCAACCAGTGAGGGAGGGAGGGAGGGCTGGTGACATCTGTTCCTGGGCTGGGAAGGGAGAGCTGGTGAAATGTGTTCCAGGGCTGGGGAGGGAGGGCTGGTGACATGTAGTCCCAACTGCAGAGGGAGAGCTGGTGATATCTGTTCCTGGGCAAGGGAGGGCTCATGACATGTGCTTCTTGGCCAAGGAGGAAGTCCTGGTGACATCTGGGCAGGGGAGGGAGGTCTGGTGACATGTGCTCCCGGGAAGGGAAGGCTGGTGACAGTAGTCATGAGCTGGGGAGCTCATGACATCTGTTCCTGGGCCAGGGAGGGAGGGAGGGCTGTGCCATATGTTCCCAGGCTGGAGAGAGAGGGCTGGTGATATGTTGTCCTGGGAATGAAATGGAGGGCTCATGACATCTTTTCCTAGACTGGGAAGGGAGGGCTGGTGACATCTGTTCCCAGACCGGGGATAAAGGGCTGGTGAAATGTGTTCTGGGCCAGGGAGGGAGGGCTGGTGACATGTAGACAGTCCGAGGCTAGGGAGGGAGAGCTGGAGATATCTGTTCCTGGCTGGGGAGAGAGGGCTGGTGACATGTAGTCCTGGACTGGGAAGGGGGGCTGGTGAGATGTAGACAGTCCCAGGCTGGGGAGGGAGAGCTGGAAATATCTGTTCCTGGGCTGGACAGGGAGGGCTGGTGAGATGTAGTCCTGGACATGAGAAGGAGGGCTGCTGACATCTGTTCCTTGGCTGAGGAGCGAGGGCTGGTGAAATGTGTTCTGAGGCCAGGGACAGAGGGCTAGTGACATGTAAACAGCCCACAACTAGGAGGAACAGCTGGAGATATCTGTTCCTGGGCTTGGGGAGGGTGGGCTGGTGACATGTGCTCCTGGGCTGGAAAGGCGGGCTGGTGACATGTGTACCCAGGCTGGGGAGGGAGGGCTGGTGATGTGTAATTCTGGGCCAGAGAAGGAGGGCTGGTGACATCTGTTCCTGGGCCGGGTAGGGAGGCCTAGTGACATGTATTCCTGAGCTTGGGATGGAGGGCCGGTGGCATGTAGTCCTGGGTCAGGAAGGGAAGGCAGGTGACATTTGGGTTGCACCTGGAAACAAGTTTCGGCTCATGGTGCTTTTCCCAGTTATCAACTTTTAAATAAATTAATCTGTTACTGGGCCAGGGAGTGAGGGCTGATGACATGTAGTCCCGGGCTGAGGAAAGAGGGCTGGTGACATGTAGTCCTGGGCCAGTGAGGGAGGACTGGTGACATCTGTTCTTGGCCCGGGGAGGGAGGGCTGGTGACATGTGTTCCCAGGCCAGTGAGGGCTGGTGACATGTGTTCCCAGGCCAGTGAATAGGGCTAGTAATATTTGTTCCCTGCAAGGGATGGCTGGTGACATGTGTTCCCGTGCTGGGGAAGGAGATCTGGTGACATGTGTTCCTGTGTCTGGGAGGGATGGCAGTTGACATATGTTTCCTGACCAGGGAGGGAGAGTAGATGACATGTGTTCCCATGTCAGGGAGGGTGGGCAAGTGACATGTGCTTCTGTGCCAGGGAGGGCAGGTGATGTGTTCCTGGGGAGGGAGGTCAGGTGACACATGTTCCTGGGCCAGGGAGGGAGGACTGGTGATATCTGTTCCTGTGCCAGAATGAAGGGCTGGTGACATGTATCCCCACACCAGGGAGGGAGGGCTGGTAACATGTAGTCCCAGGCTGGGGAGGAAGGGCTGGTGATACGTAGTCCCAGACCAGGAAGGTAGGGCTGGTGACATCTGTTCTTAGGATGGGGAAGGTGGGCAGGTGACATCTGTTCCTGGGCTGCAGAGGGCGGGCTGGTGACATGTGTTCCTGAGCCGGGGAAAGAGGACTGGTGACATGTAGTCCCAAGTCAGGGATGGAGGGCTACTGACATCTGTTCTTGGACCAGAGAGGGAGGGCTGGTGATATGTGTTCCCGGGCCAGGGAGGGAGGGATGTAGCATGTGTTGCCAGGGAAGGAAGGCTAGTGACATGTGTTCCTGTGCTGGGAAGGGATGGCAGTTGACATGTGTTTACGGGCAGGGAAGGAGAGCAGGTGATGTGTTCCTGTGCTGGGGAGGAAGGGCAGGTGACGTGTGTTCCTGGGACGGGGAGGAAGGGGTGATGACATGTAGTCCCTGATCAGCTGGTGACATCTGTTCATGGGCTGGGGGCAGAGGGCTGGTGACATGTCCCGTGCTGGAGAAAGAGGGCTGGTGACATGTGGTCCTGGGTCAGGAAGGGAGGGCTGGTGACATCTGTTCCTGGGCCGGGGAGGGAGGGCTGGTAACCAAGCCAGGCAGCAAGGCATAAATAAAGTGGTTTCGCGTCACAATTTTCGACCCAAAAATCTGCAATAGCAAATTAATTTCAGATTTGATCACCAGCATAGCCAATCAGCTTGTTTAAAAGAGACCGCGTGAAAACAGATTGTCTCATTCATACAATTACTGGTTGCTGTTTCCACACGGTCCCCGTTCTTCTCACCACACTCTTCACTCCTTCTTCACAGCAGCAACAGCAGGACTTGGCACCTTTTCAACGCACAAGTCACAGTTCCGACATCATGACATTACAGTAGCCTGCAGTAACGCATCTGAAGACCACTTCCGGCAACTGAGAAAATCTTGACAACCAGTATAAAAATTCAAAAGTAGATTGTGGAATTAGTTGGGGATGGGGGTGGGAGGCTGTACACAAGGCTAGAAGGAGGAATGGTGCATAGAAGTTCAGCAGACCAGCACACAAGGAGGAAAAAGGAGTGAAGTAAAGGAGGTGAGGTTTTTCCATAGGTGACTTGTTTAAATGTTTCTCTTATCTGTCTGTCTCCTCAGTCCATCTCCTTAGTGCTTTCTGTGATGAGTTCAGCAGATAGATTGCCTTCATTTTTATTCAGGAATAAATTTGTAAGATTTTTTTTTTAAATGTTAACAAAACCAAGTGCAGCTGTGTGTCTCTCACCGAGACCTCTGACCCGCGGTCACGCTGATACTGGTGTGCTATGTATCAGTATATGTGAACTACTTGTGTGAAACAAATTGTAAAGTACTAAATGTCCTCTGAAGATGAATCAGTGCAAACTGATTACATTTGTGAGTTCCCTCCTGCCAAGCCATTTTCTTTTGAGATGTAAGCTCTCTTCTGAGACAGAGCTAAATTTGATAGATAATAATGTAGAGCATGATTTGTTGCTGCGAGGAGATTGATGTTTGCAATGATGATTATTATACTTAGTGGTTTCCATTATGTTATTCTGTGCCAGACTTTTGATGCAGTAGTTACTCGTGACTGTACTGTACTGCTAAACGTATGCCCTGCAGTGATGATGGGATTCATGCAAAGTACACTGAAAACAGACTCCTCATGTTTATTAACTGATTGCCCTAGCAAAAAGAAAAAGTGAGAAAAAATCAAACAGTTGACTGAAAACACTGTGTTATATATTTGTTTTATTAGTGCATAAGAGATACAATGAGTTATATGATATTGTTAAGAACCATTTTGGAAAATTGCTCCTCAAAACCAGCTGATTGCTAATCATTCCTGATTTTGATTAGCAATGCTGCTAATAAACTCTCTGGCACTAATTTATGCTTTGGGAAGGGAAGGAGGGATGGTAATATGCGTTACCGGGAAGGGGGGTTGGTAACATGTGTTCCTGTGCCAGGGAAGGAGGGATGCTGACATGTGTTCCCATGACCCCCACCACACACTTAGGCCTGGGGATGATGGGTAGGATCATGCATGCCCATGCCAGGAGAGTTGGTGACATGTAGTCCCGGTCTGTGGAGGGACAGACAGCTGGTGACATGCAGTCCTGGGTCAGGAGGGCCTGCAACATCTGTTCCTGGACGGGGGGGGGAGGGCTGATGACATGTAGTCCTGGGCCAGGGAAGGAGGGCTAGTGACATCTGTTCCTAGGCTGGGTATGGAGGGCTAGTAACATGTGTTCCTGGGTTGGGGAGGGAGGGTTGGTGGCATGGGTGAAACACAGAAACATAGATATTGATGGCAGGTAAGAACCGCTTGGCCCACCTAGTCTGCCCATTTTCCCTACCTACTATAACACTGCAGACCCTACTTGATCTCCGGCTTTACCCCCCTTTCCCTACCTCTGAGGTTCCCCTATACCTATCCCATGCATTGTTGTAGCCCATTACCGTTTGTGCCCCCACACCTCTGCAGGGAGGCTGTTCCAGGCATCCATGACTCTTTCTATGAAGTACTTCCTCCCATCTGTCCCGAGCCTCCCTCCACCTTCATAGCATGTCCCCTTGTTCTTAAGCATCTTTTTATCTGAAAAGTGCTTCCCTCTTGAACCTTACTTATACCTGTGAGGTATTTGAAAGTTTCTATCATATCCTTTCCTCCAGGGTGTACATGTTGAGGTCCTTCAGTCTGTCCTCATAGAGCTTGTGATGCAGACCCTGCTCCATTTTGGTCAGTCTCCTTTGGACCGCTTCTACCCTGCATAAGTCCTTCCAGAGATGTGGTCTCCAGAACTAGATACAGTACTCTAGGTGAGGTCTCACCAGTGATCTATAGCGGTAACACCACTTCTCTCTTTCTGCTGGTGATACCCCTTCCTATGCAGGCAAGCATCCCACTAGCTCTCCCCACTGCCTTGTCACACTGTCTGGCCACCTTAAGGTCATCAGATATCATTACTTCCAGGTCCCTTTCCTGTTTGGCAATGGCTAATACCACTCCCCCCAGTTTGAACTCTGCCCATGGGTTTCTGTGCCCTAAGTGCATTATTTTGCACTTCTTCACATTGAAACTTAGCTGCCACACCCTTGACCACTCCTCTACCTTTCTTAAATCTCTAGTCATTTTTTCCACACTCCCCCCTCCCCCCAAGTGTCTACCCTGTTGCAGATTTTAGTGTCATCTGCAAAGAGGCTTACTTTCCCTTCTATCCCTCTGTAATGTTGCTAATAAACACATTAAAGAGGACCGATCCCAGTACTGATCCCTGTGGCACCGTGCTGGTCACCCTACCTTCCTTGGAGTGAACTCCATTTACCTCCACCCTCAGTCTCCTGTCTCTCAACCAATTTCTCACCCAGTTTACCACCTTTGGACCCACTCCCAGGCTTCCCAGCTTGTTCACAAGTCTCATATGTGGAACGGTGTTGAAGGCCTTACTGAAGTCTAGGTAGGCCACGTCCACCGCTCTACCCTGATTGACTTGCCTGGTCACCCAGTCAAAGAAATTAATCAGATTTGTTTGACATGATCTCCCCCCAGTAAATCCATGCTGCCTCGGATCTTGTAAGCCACTGAATTCAAGATTTTCCACAGTCCTCTCCTTTAGTAGTGATTTCGTTAATTTCCCCACCATCGAAGTCAGGAGGGCTGGCCTGTAATTTCCAGCCTCCTCTTTACTCCCACTTTTGTGAAATGGGACTGCATCTGCCCTCCTTCAGTCCTCCAGAACCACTCCTGTCTCCTGTGAGTGGTTGAACAGGGCTGTCAGAGGTGCAGCCAGCACCTCCTTGAGCTCCCTGAGTATCCTAGGATGCACCCCATCTGGCCCCATTGCCTTGTCCACTTTCAGCTTTGTGAGTTCCTTCAGGACTCTCTCCTGTATAAGTTAACTAGTGTCTGCCTCCCATTCTTCGATGCTGCTGGCCCTTATCTGTGGTCCCTCACCTTCCCTTCCTCTGTGAACACTGAACAAAAGTACTTGTTCAAGATGTCTGCTTTTTCCTGGTCCCCCTCCATGCACTACCCACCTTCATTCCATACTATACCTCCCCTGGTCTTTCTCTTTTCGCTTACATACCTGAATAAAACAATGCAGTGCAGTCCTGTGCTGGGGATGGAGGACTGCTGACATCTGTTCCTGGGATGGGGAGGGAGGGTTAGTGAAGTGTGTCCCTGGGACAGGGAAGGTGGGCTGGTAACATGTGTTACTGGGCCAGGGACAGAGGGCAGGGGACATGTGTTCCCATGCCAGGGAGCGAGGACTGGTGACATGTGTTGCTGTGCAGGGGAGGGAGGGCAGGTGATGTGTCGCCATGCCAGTGAGGGACGGCAGGTGACATGTGTTTCAGGTCAGGGAGGGTGGGTAGGTGATGTTTTTTTGTTGTGCCCAGGGAAGGAGGGCTTGTGACATGTATTCCAATGCTAGGAAGGGAGGAAGGGCAGGTGACAAGTGTTCCCGGAAACACATGTCACCAGCCCTCCCTCCCCGGTCAGGTACTACATACCACCAGCCCTCTGTCCAGATTACATCTCACCAGCCTTCCATCCTAAGACTGGGAACACATGTCACTGCCCAGCCTCCCCAGGCCAGGAATACATGTTCCCTGACCACCCTTCTCAAGCCTGGGGAAGGTGGGCAGAATACATGTGTTCCAGTGCTGGGGAGAGATGGCATGTGGCATGCGTTCCTAGGCCGGGAAGGATGGGCAGATGACATATGTTCTCAGGCTGGGGAGGAAGGGCTGGTGACATGTTGTCCCGGGCTGTGGTGGGAGAGCTGGTGACATGTAATCCCGAGCCGGGGAGGGAGGGAGGGCTTGTGACATCCGTTCCTGCACCGAGGATGGAGGGCAAATGATATGTAGTCCCGGGCTGGGGAAGGAGGGCTGGTGACATCTCTTCCTTGGCTGGGGATGGAGGGCTGATGACATGTAGTTCTGGGCTGGGAAGGGAGGGTAGGTGACATCTGGTCCTGGGCCAGGGAGGGAGGGAGGGTGGTGACATGAGTTGCCAGGCCAGGGAAGGAGGGCGGGCTGGTGACATGTTCCTGGGCCAGGGAGGGCTGGTGAGATGTGTTCCCATGCCAGGGTGGGATGGCAGGTGACATGTGTTCCAGGGACAGGGAGGGAGGGCAGGTAATATGTGTTCCCATAGAAACATAGAATTTGATGGCAGATAAGGACTACTTGGCCCACCTAGTCTGTCCATTTCCCTACCTAATAGATAAGCTGCAGATCCTAGTTAACCAACAGCCTACTTCCTCCAACCCCCCACTAGAATTGCCTTATGTCTGTTCCATGCATTCTTGAATTCCTCCACTGTTTTTGACTCCACGACCTCCTCAGGAAGGCTGTTCCATGCATCCACAACCCTCTCCATGGAAAAAATAATTCCTTACATTACCTCTGAGCTTTCCCCCCTCTATCTTCAAATTGTGCCCCCTTGTTCTTGCACATCTCTTTTTCTGAAAGATTCTACCCTCTTGGACTTTGTTGATTCTCTTGAGGTACTGGAAAGTTTCTATCATGTCTCCCCTCTCCTTCCTTTCCTCGAGGGTATACATATTAAGCTCCTTTAGTCTCTCTTTGTATGTCTTCTGGCGCAGACCCTGCACCATTTTGGTTGCCCTCCTCTGGACAGCCTCCACCCTGTCTATGTCTTTGTGGAGATGGGGTCTCCAGAACTGCACGCAGTACTCCAGATGGGGTCTCACCAACTGTCTGTACAGAAGGATGACAAATTCCCCTTTTCTACTGGAGATACCTCTCCCTGTGCATCCCAGTATCCCCCAGCCCTCATTACTGCCTTCTCACATTGCTTGCCCACCTTTAGGTCATCTGATATAACTACCCCCAGGTCCCTTTCCATTTTTGTTGTTGTTGTCAGTATCTCACTTCCCATTGTGTACTCTTCCCCTGGGTTTTTGTTTCCCAGGTGCATTACTTTGCACTTCTTTGCATTGAATCTAAGCTGCCATATATTTGACCATTCCTCCAACCTTGCCAAGGCCCTTCTCATCCTTTCCACCCACCTTGTGTATCAACCCTGTTGCAGATCTTTGTGTCGTCTGCAAAGAAAAATACTTTTCCTTCCAGTCCCTCTGCAATGTCACTTATAAAGACATTAAAAAGGATCAGACCAAGTACTGAACCCTGCAGTACACCACTAGTAACTCCCCTTTTTTCACTGTGGACTCCGTTTACTATTACCTTCTGCATCCTGTTGTCCAGCCAATGTTTTACCCAGGCTACCACCCTGGGACCCACTCCCAGGCTGGTTAATTTGTTTATTAATCTTTTGTGTGGGACTGTGTTGGGGTGTATTAGTAGGAGTATCACAAGTCGTAAGAGGGAGGTAATAATCCCTCTCTACATGACACTGGTTAGGCCCAATCTGGAGTACTGCGTGCAGTACTGGAGGCCACACCTTCACAAGGACATTAACAAAATGGAGGCAGTCCAGAGAAGGGCAACCAAAATGGTGCAGGGACTGCATTAGAAAACATATTAGGACAGATTAATGGAGCTCAATATGTATACCCTAGAGCAAGGGAGGGAGAGAGGTGATATGATCGAAACATTCAAACACCTTAAGGGCATTAACAAGGTGACAGAGTCTAACATGTTTCAGTATGAGAAAAATAGAAGGACAAGAGGACACAGTATGAGATTAGAGGGAGGCCGATTAATGAGTAATGTGAGGAAGTTCTTTTTCACAGAAAGGGTGGTGGATGCATGGAACGGCCTACCTCAGGAAGTGGTGGATATGAATCAGTGCAGGGCTTCAAACAGGCATGGGACAGGCATAAGGGAGCAATACAGATGAGTATGAATAGATAGGCCATTGACAGAGTAAAGGTCTATGGCACATTCATAAGGTAGAAAAAGAAATGGGCGGACTAGATGGGCCTTGTGGTCCTTATCTGCCATCGACTTCTATGTTTCTTTGCCTTGCTAAAGTCTAGGTAGGCCATGTCCATAGCCCCTCCCTGGTCTACTACTTTGGTCACCCAGTCAAAGAAATCAATTAGATTCGTCTGACATGACATTCCTGCTGTGAATCCATGCTGCCTTGGATCCTGTGCCCCACTGGCCTCTAGGTACTCAACAGTTCTTTCTTCAGAAGTGATTCCATAATTTTCCCTACCACTGAGGTCAAACTGACAGGACTGTAGTTTCCTGCCTCTGTCTTGCTCACACTTTTGTGAAGGGGAATCACATCTGCCCTCCTCCAGTCCTCCGGTACCACACCATCCTCCCATGATTTGTTAAAAAGGGTAGTCAGTGGTGTTACTAGTTCTCCCCTTAGTTCTTTTATAATTCTGGGGTGAATCCTGTCAGGCCCCATTGCTTTTTCCACCTTCAGTTTTAGGATTTCTTTTAGAACCATTTCTTCTGTGAAAGGACTGATATCGATCCCCCTATCCAGAGTGCTTCTATTGACTGGATTAGGTACCTCCCCCTTCTCTTCCTTTGTGAATACTGAGCAGAAGTATTCATTTCAGTTCCCTACTTTTTCAGCATCCCTCACTGCCCACCCATCCTCCTCTTTATTTAGCCTCAGTATCCCTCCCTTTGTCTTTCTTCGCTCCCTAATATACATATAAAAGGTTGTATCCCCTTCTTAACCCAGTTGGCTATCTTTTACTTAGTTAAGGCCTTTGCTATTCTGACTGCCTTCCCTGCTTCCTTCTGCTTTAACTGGTACGGTTCTCTGTCCTGCTCCTTCTGTGTTTCCTTATGCTTCCTGAATGCTATCTTTTTCTCCCTAACCTTCCCCGCCACCTCTTTTGAGAACCATAGTGTTTTTTTCTTTCATTTTGATTTGTTTATTTGCTTCACACAAAGACTTGCTGCCTCTGTGATGGCAGTTCTGATGTTTCCCCATTATTGCTCCACCCCTCCTTCTTGCCTGTTTGTTAGTGCTTTTCTGAGGCAGTCTCCCATTTTGACAAAATCAACCCTCCTGAAGTCCAGTACCTTCACTTTTGTATGGCTTGACTCTACAGCTGAGTTTATCGTGAACCACACTGTTTGGCGGTCACTTGTTCCCAGCTGGCTACCCACTTCTAGATCTGAGATCCTCTCTCTGTCCCCATTTGAGAGTACCAGGTCTAAGATTGCTCCCTCCCAAGTGGGTTCCAACACTAGCTGTCTGAGGCATGCCCCCTGTAGGGCATCGAGAATGGCCCTGCTCTTGGATGTGGCTGTAGCAAAGGTGCTCCAGTCAACATTTGACATATTCAGGTCTACCACCAGCAATATCTCCCCTTTCTCTGCCATCCTAAGGATGCCTTCTATCATTTCCTTGTCCAACCTTCCCCCTGAGACAGGGGTCTATATACAACCCCTGTGTGGATTGTGGTGCCATTTCCTGTCTTCAGGGTGACCCATAGTGCCTCCTGTCCTCCCTGTTTACCCTTTAGTTCCGTTGCTTTGATCCTTTCCCTTACATAAAGAGCTACTCCTCCTCCTCTTCTACCCTCCCTGCCCCTCCTGTAGATTGTGTACCTTGGTATGTTGACATCCCAGTCATGGTTCTCTGTGTACCATGTGTCTGTGACTGCCACCTTATCCAGGCATCCCGTTTCCATCAAGGCCACCAGTTCAGGGAGCTTGTTACCTAGACTACGGGCATTGGTACTTGTTACCCTCCATTTTTTGATGGCCTTACCCCTTTTTGCCCCATTCCTGTCCTTACTGCCTTGCCATGAAGGAAGGGCTGATAATGTACGTTTCCAGGCCGGGGAGGGAGGGCTGGTGACATGTGTTCCTGGGCTGGGGAGGGAGGGCTGGTGACATTTTTTTTCTGGCCCGGGGAGTGAGGGCTGGTGATATGTATTCCAATGCCATGGAGAGAGGCAGGTGACATGTGTTTCCAGGAACACATGTTGCCAGCTGTCTCTCCCCAGCCCGAGTCTACATGTCACCAGCCATCTGTCTGGATTACCTGTCACCAGCCCTCTGTCCCTGGACCAGGAACACATGTCATCTTCCCTCCCTCCTCAGGCCAGGAACACATGTCCCCTGACCACCTTCTGAGACATGTGGAGGGTGAGCAGAATTCATATGTTCCTGTGCCAGGCAAGGATGGCTTGTAGCATGTGTTCCCGGGCCAGGAAGGGTGGACAGGTGAATTATGTTCCCAGGCTGGGGAGGAAGGGCTGGTGACATGTAGTCCCAGGCCAGGATGGGAGGGTTGGTGACATGTAACCCCGAGCAGGGGAGGGAAAGCCTGTGACATCTGTTCCTGCACCGGGGATGGAGGGCAAATGACATGTAGTCCCGGGCTAGCGAAGGAGGGCTGGTGACATCTTTTCCTTGGCTGGGTTGGAGCACTAATGACATGTAGTACTGGGCTGGGGAGGAAGGGTAAGTGACATGTGTTCCCATGCTGGAGACGAAGGGCAGGTGACTTGCGTTCACATGCCGGAGAGTGGGGCAGGTGAGATGTGTTTCCGGGCTGGGGGAGCAGGTGACGTGTTCCCGAGCTTGGGAGGGAGGGCTGTTTACATGCAGAAGGGAGAAGGTGACAACTAGAACTCACGGCTGGAGCCACAATTAAATATCAAAAAAGAGAGCCAAAAACTGGGCTAACAGGTCTAACAGTGATGGTTAACATGTGAAAAGGTCTTCCAACAGAGATGGTGAGTATCTCTGATAAGCAACAATTTAAAGACAGATTGCACAATTATATGTTGACCAACAAAATTACAGGATATCCCCTAGAATAAAGGGGTGAGATTAATATGGGTCTTTTAGGCCTTGTTAGCTCATACAAAAACTATGAGAACTATGAGAACCCCAAAAAAGACTATAAAAAATAGGTTAAAAAAGCACTTTTTTTTTACTAAATAAAAAGTAAAAAAACAGCTGCACTCACCCTGCCAGAATGAGCCAGCATTTTAAAATTTACCACGTGTGCTTTTTCAAGGCATGATTATCTTACACATTCATACTCCTTAAACAGACCAGCTAATTAAAACACATTATTTGTATTAACAGCTTTAAAGTAACAGTGCAAAAATAACACAATATCAAGCTAATACATATTCATAAACTAAAAATGCATAGTAATGAACCGCATACAAACAATGATAGCCTAATAGAATATAACACCTATGTCAAGGATCCCAAAGATATATCAAAAGGCATTTTGTTATTATAGTAGCACGGTAGCACAACTATAGCTAGGGTTGTGTAGGTTGTTTAATGTTAAACTCCTAACTTTGCACCTTAATAGCTTTGCCCCCATTTAACATAATTGCATTAAATTATACTCACACAGTCTGGGGAGCAAGGTCTCCTGATTTGCCAAGTTTCGTTCCAGTCGGCAATGCAGATTCCAAGATCTAGATGATGGACTTTTAGGAAAAAGCATGTATTTTTTTTTCGTCACCTACAGCCCAGATGGTTTGGAATTTTGGTCTGAAATTTTCACGGTAGAAAGGTCTTGTCCCGGAATGATTTCTTTCATTGGTTTGGCGAAAAAATATTAATCCATTCTCAAGGTATAAGAATTTGAAATTTCAGTTCTGAGCATGCTCAGTAAGGTCTTTTGGACAGATGTTTGATACCCTACAGGAGGTAGGACTCAGACAGCTTGTGCTTGATCCCACCAGAGACAGGGCAATACTGGATCTAGTAATGACCAACAGGGATCGAATTACAGATGTCCAAGTGGAAGGGCTACTGGGATCCAGTGATCACAGCATAGCGTGGTTCAGTATAGAGACAGGGATGCAGTCAAGTCATACTAGGACGAACGTTTTGGATTTCAAAAATGTAGACTCCACTGAAACGGGGAGGGGTATCAGAAGAGCCCTGGAGAAAAGGGGAACAGGAAGAGAGGGTGGAAGAATAGTGGTAGCATTTGAAAGGAGCCTAACTGGAAGTAACAAACCAATGCATCAGATTGGTATCCAAAGGCAAGAGAAGGAGAAAGCCACTATGGTTCTTGAAGGGGGTGGCAGAAAAAGTCAGGGCTAAAAGGAGAGGGTTCAGGAAATATAAGGAGAACCAAAGGGAGGAGGACAGGGAGGAGTACCTAGAGTGTCTAAGGGAAGCAGGGAGGGCAGTGAGGAGGGCAAAGGCACAGACTGAAGAAGGTTTAGCACAGTCAGTTAAGAAAGGGGGCAAGATATCCTCCAGGTACATCAGCAAATGGAGGAAAAACAGTGGGGGGATTGTAAGGCTCAAAGGGGAGGAAGGGGAGTGCAAAGAAGGAGACGTAGAAAAGGCAGAGATATTGAATAAATACTTCTGTTCAGTATTCACAGAAAAGGGGGAGGGGCAGGGACCACAGCCAGGCAACAGATGCCAAGGGGGGGGAAGAGATGGACATTAGTCCATTCACAGTGGAGAGAGTCCTGCAGGAGCTCACTACATTGAAGGTGGACAAAGTGATAGGACTAGACGGTATACACCCGGGGATATAAAGGGAGCTGCAAAGAGAGATAGCAGAACCTCTGGCTGCCTTGTTCACCGAGTCACTCAACACAGGAGTAGTGCCAGAGGATTAGAGGAGGGCACATGTGGTCCCTCTACACAAATCTGGCAGTAGGGAAGAGGTGGGGAACTATAGGCCAGTCAGCCTCTCCTTAGTAGTGGGAAAGATCATGGAGGCAGTGCTTAAGGGATGGATAATGGGACATCTAGAAACTGCTGGTGCCCAGAACCCTAGGCAGAATGGATTCAGAGCAGGTAGGTCATGTCAGACAAACCTGACTGATTTCTTCAACTGGGTGATGAAGATCAGGGTGGGGCGGTGAACGTCACCTACCTTGATTTCAGCAAGGCCTTCAACACTGTCCCCCATAGGAGGCTGGTTAACAAGTTGAGTAGTCTGGGAATGGGGGACAAGGTGGAAAACTGGGTTAGAAACTGGCTGACAGACAGGAGACAGAGGGTGGTGTAAATGGGGTCATACCTCTCAACTTCCTGCCTCATAAATCAGGGACAAGGCTTAAAAAAATCAGGGACAGAGGACCAAAATCAAGGACACATCTTCAAAATTGGTAATATCCACTCAGGAAGCTGGTAGAATAAGAGGCTTAGTGTAAAATGCATTTTCTAAGGAAGAATAAATCTGTAACTATAATGATTGACATTATTTTGTGCTTACAACCCCTACTGTTTGGTCACAGAAACACAATTTTTAGGAGGGACAGGGTAAAATTTTGAGGCGAAATCAGGGATGTCCCTGAAAATCAGGGACAATTGAGAGGTATGAATGGGGTACAGTCTGAGGAGAGGGGGGATAACCAGCGAGGTACCTCAGGGATCGGTCCTGGGGCCAGTTCTGTTCAATGTCTTCATTAACGACATTGCAGAGGGGCTAGAAGGAAAGGTCTGCCCGTTTGCAGATGATACCAATATCTGTAACAGGGTGGATACTCCAGAAGGGGTGGAGAAAATGAGGAAGGACCTGGAGAAGCTTGAGAAATGGTCTGAGAACTGGCAACTGAGGTTTAATTCAAAGAAGTACAAAACTGAGGCTAGTCCACAGGTGCAGTGGTAGTGCTACCGCTTGCGATACCAGAACCTGGGTTGCTAGAGGGCCAGCCGGGGGGGGGGCATCAAGCACCCGGAGGTCTGTTCTCCTTCCCCGGGGAGGGCAGGCTGCATTCCCTGCTGCTATATTGCCACCTGGGTGACCATGGGTGGAGGTGCAGCTGGGGAAGCAGTAATCTCAGGGAGGGGCGGACGTCAGCCTAGGGTCCGGAGTGAAGGCACATCTCAGTGTGCCTTTGTCTCCTTGGGCCCTCCCTGCATGTCAGCATCTGCAGGGGGTGGGATCACAAGAATGGAAAAATCCCCTCGTTGGCTCCTGAAGATGGATCCTTGGTGCCGGCAACTATAGAGATCAGGGGATAAGCTCTGCAGAGTGTGCCCGTTCCACTTCAAGGTAAGGAGGAGAAAGGGGGACTCCTCTTCCCCACTCAGGGGGCAAGCTGAGGCTTCAAGGTTCATGGGAGCAGGGCACCTGTGGGAGTAGATAACCTCCTGACCCCCGGCGCAGCCTGTGCGGTTGCGTAGGGGAGCCTGAAGAGAGAAGCAGGTGTGGAGCAGGAGGGGGCATAAACAGATAGTAAAAAAAAGAAGTACAAAATTATGCACCTGGGGTATAGAAACCCTGGGGAAAGCTATAGGATAGGGGGGGTTGCTGACAATCACCAAGGAAGAAAGGGACCTGGGGTTATTATTTCAGATGACCTGAAAACATTAAAACAGAGTACTAAAGCAGCAGGGAGGTCCAGTATCATGCTGGGGTGCATAGGCAGGCGTATCACCAGCAGAAGATGGGAGGTAGTGATGCCGTTATACAAAACCCTAGTCATGCCTCTAATGGAGTACTGTGTGCAGTTCTGAAGGCCACACCTTCGTAAGGACATTAACAGGTTGGAGACAGTCCAGAGAAGAGAATCTAGGATAGTACAGGGCTTGCAACACAAAACTTACGAGGAGAGATAAAGGGACCTCAATATGTACTCGCTGGAGGAGAGGAGGGAGAGAGGGAACATTCAAGTACCTCAAGGGCATAAACAAGGTGCATGGAGGAGACATATTCCATTACAGAAGGAGTACAAGAACGAGGGGGCATGACATGAAATTGGAAGGTGGGAGGTTAAGAGGGACGGTGAGAAAGTTCTTCACAGAGAGGGTGGTGGACACATGGAATGGTCTGCCACAAGAGGTGGTGGGAGTGAGCACTCTGGATGGATTTAAATAGGCATGGGACAGGCATAGGAGAACCATAGAGGTAAAGCAGCAGGAGGGTCAGGAGATGTAATCAAGTACGGCGTTTACGGGCAGGCTGGATGGGCCTAGCAGTCCTTATCTGTCAACAATTTCTATATTTCTGGGTAGGTGCTGACAAAAAAAAAGAAAAACAGCAAAAAGCTCAGATTTTCCCTAAAAATTCACTATCTGGATCTTGGAATCTAAACATCTGACTACAACAAAACTTGGCAAATGAAGGCACCTTGCCCTCCAGACTGCACGTGCAAAATATTATGCAATTCTATTGAACAGTTGCGAAGCTAATAATATATTTATAGTTAGTGTTGTACCACCATTTAATATTAAATTCCAGTTTTGGCACCTTAATAACTTTGGCATTCTTTGACAAAACAGCTCAAAATTTGGTGTGCTTGGTCATTCTGCCAGTGTCACAAAACATGGAAAGTTTCGTAATGGCATCTTTTATGTTTTTTGAGATATGGAGTGGTAAAACTGCCACTTTTTGGGGATACTTAACATGGGTTATTTTGCTGTCATCCATAGCCCAGGCGAAATTAAATTTGTTTCTGAAATTTTCAGGGATGATGGAGTCTGTGCCAGCAGTGTGTCTTTGGATGGTTTGGTGAAAAGATATCTCACCATTTTTAAATTTTCACATTTTTTGTGATAGCAGCCAGGCAGGCAGGTACAAATGAAAACTGTTTGAACTATTATCACTGAAAGATTTGCTCAGAGAAATACTATTCATGCTGGCAGCCATCTTGTTTTTTTTCTCCATTTTAAAACTGCTTTTCCACATAAGTACTATTTGGCAATTAATGAAAAAGTTATGTATTTAGAGCCGGCCCATTGGCACTGAGGGTTGAGGTGCTGGATGCCACACCGGCGAACCAGGTTCGGGAACAGACTCGTGTCATTCAGGTGTCGGCCGGGATGAGGAAGGATCGAAGCGTCCAACGACAGCTCTCCTTCTTTGGGGGAGGGGGGACAAAGCCATGCACTGTAGACTGACACCCAGTGGAGGCTGGGGGTCAGCACAGGCGTGTGGTTTAAGAATAGGGGTGGACCCATGCACAGGGTGTAAGGCTGCCTACACAGAGGCATAGGCAGTTGCCCTGCCCATTGCATGTGTGTGGGTCAGGGGAAGAAAACTGGAGGAAAAAGGAACGGAGCTGGCAGGTGTCACTTAAGAATAGGGGTGGACCCACACACAGGGCATAAGGCTGCCTACGCAGAGGCATAGGCAGTTGCCTTGCCCATTGCACGTGTGTGGATCAGGGGAACGGAGCTGGCAGGCTACACCCGCCCCGGCCCCCTGGCGATCTAGATGTAGGCTTCCGGTGGCGAGGGAAAAGTCATTGCTCCTAGCCCTGTCACGGTGGGGGGGTAGCAACCCATGGGGGATTTGCTGGGTGAAACTGGGGTGGGGATGCCTGGCTGGAGAGACAAGTCCCCTCCGAGGGAGGGGCCGGAGCCACCAGCCAGTGTCCCCAGGAGGTAAAAAGTACTAACAAAAAAAAGACCTGTATTTAGGTCTCCGTAACATACTCTGATAATTTTTTGTCATATTATTTAGAAATATACCGGGCAGATGTTTGTTTTTGTGGGGGAGAATCATTTCACCCATCACTTGCTAATCTAAGGATAGTTTGAATGGTAAATAACCATTTGAACATTTTAACAGTTTGAACTTTACCGTTCAATCTGAAAAGACTTAGCACAGTAAAATTCAGTAATAATTTGAAATCCCCAAAAACACATTTGCCCATCCTTATTTAGTTACCTGGTGTCTAGTGGGACCCCTTCCCCGATCCCTGTCACTGTCATCTTTTGTAGTTCCCTGGTGTCTAGTGGCACTCCCTTCCCCGATCACTTTCCTCCAAATCTGTATGTGTTTTCCTGGTGTCTAGTGGCACCCCCCCCGATCCATATCCCTGTTCTCTGCATTATTTCCCTGGTATCTAGTGGCATCCCCTTCCCCTTTGTCTGTCCCCACTATTGACTTTATTTCCCTGGTGTCTAGTGGCACTCCCTCCCCAATCCCTGTCCCCATCATTAGCTTTATTTCCCTGGTGTCTAATGGCACTCCCTCCCTGATCCCTGTCCCCATCATTGGCTTTATTTCCCTGGTGTCTAATGGCACTCCCTCCCTGATCCCTGTCCCCATCATTGGCTTTATTTCCCTGGTGTCTAATGGCACCCCCTCCCCAATCCCTGTCCCCATCATTAGCTTTATTTCCTGGTGTCTAATGGCACCCCTCCCTGATCCCTGTCCCCATCATTATTTTATTTCCCTGGTGTCTAATGGCACCCCTCCCTGATCCCTGTCCCCATCATTGGCTTTATTTCCCTGGTGTCTAATGGCACCCCCTCCCTGATCCCTGTCCCCATCATTGGCTTTATTTCCCTGGTGTCTAATGGCACCCCCTCCCTGATCCCTGTCCCCATCATTGGCTTTATTTTCCTTGGTGTCTAGTAGCACCCGCCTCCCAGATTCCTGTCCCTGTCATTGGATTTATTTCCCTGGTGTCTAGTGGCACCCCTTCCCCGATGTCTGTCATCTGGTTTATTTCCCTGGTGTCTAGAGGCAACCCCCCATCATTGATCTCACACCTGAAAAAAAGAAAATGGTCCTCGTTTTTTTTTCTTTTTAAGGCTATAAAAAGGTCCCTCACTGATTTAACTCCCTCTCCACCCCCACCTCTCACTCAGCACCCACGAACCCACACCCCCCCAGTACACCCCCACACACCCTCACTCACCTGAACAAGTCCCAGGTTCGAGATCCGCTCTCTGATCAAAGACATGCCTTGCTGCTGGAACTGGCAACTGCAATATGAGAAACTAAGGTAAATGCAGTTCAATGTATTTCAATAGGGCTTTTAACTTTGGTGCATAACTTTGCCATTGTTTGACATTTTGACCCCAGTTTTTCAACATGGCTTTTTGGGGACCCCACCTCATGAATAATAGGACTGTCATTACACAACTCGTACCCAAAAGGTGATTTTACCATCATTTGGCAAATTCACCTTTCAGGTGGGATTTGGGCATTTTTTCTGCCCTTGTTCATGAGGTAGGGTCATAAGAAGGCTAATTTTTGAAAATTTGAGGTCAGAATATGTAAAAATGGCAAAGTTATGCTCGTTCGTTGTTATTTTGATACGCACGCTCATAATTTTAGAAATTGTAAATATTTTCGACCCCAAGTTTTCAACATAGCATTCTTATTACCCCACCTCTTGTCACAGCTGTCATTATTCAAGTCCTTGTCAAAATTTGTTTTCGCACGTGTGATGTAGAGTTGCATTGCAGTGGCACGGAATCATGTTTTGGCAGTGATTTGAACGTTTTTAGCACCAGGTACATGAGGTGGGGTAATAAGAAGGTTATGCTGACAATTTGGTTGCTGTCCACAACAACATACATATATACATCTATGGAGGGATTGTAGCGCAGGGCCCAAGAAGGCCCTGTGCTCCCACCGGCACATATGGATACATATTTAAGGATACAGTTAGACTGTCTTAAAAAGTAAGGAAATTCATTGCAAAAAAACTGTGTTATTGCATCAGTCAGGGTTCAGGATAAGACGCAAAAAGGAAGGAAATATGACATTAGGGTTTTCTACCCTAACACCCCACCCCACCCACACTGAAGGCAGCAAGTCAGGCGTGCCATGGGGCTGTCAAACCTAATGCTCACCCCATTTTCATTCAGAGTACACATCTACACTTATTTAGTGATGGAATGGGGTGAATGTTAGGTATCACAATCCTACAGCCTGATTTGCTGCCTCCAGTGTGGGAGTGGGCTGTTAGGGTTGAAAACCCTAATGTCATATTTCGCTACTTTTTGCACTTTATCCTGAACCCTAACTGATGCATTAGCTCAGTTTTTTTGCAATAAATAAACAGTATATATGGCTACATACAATATTACATATAGTTAGGGTTGACGAGGCTGTTTAATGTTAAACCCCTAACTTTGCACCTTAATAGCTTTGCCCCCGTTCAACGAAATTGCACAAAACTTTGCATGCTTACTCTGAGGGGCAAGTAAGTTCTCTTCATTTGCTAAGTTGCATTGCAGTTGGATATGCAGATTCCGAGATGTGGATACTGCATATTTTGGAAAAATCTTTTTTTTTTTGCTGTTTTTTGTCATAGCCTACAGCCCAAATGGTTTGCAATTTTAGTCTGAAATTTCCATGATAGAAAGGAATTTCCACAGAATAGTGGCTTTCCTTGGTTTGATGAAACAATACTAAGCAGTTCCCAAGTTATAAGGACTTGAAATTTCAGTTCTGAGCAAGGCTAGTAGGGTCTTTTGGATAGACGTTGGATACCCTACTGAGCATGCTCAGAACCAAAATTTCAAATCCTTATAACTTGGGAATGGATTCATATTTATTCACAAAACCAATGAAAGGTACCATTTTGGGGCAAGCCCTTGAACATTTCAACCCAACATTCCAAACTGTCTTGAGTGTAGGTGATGAAAAAAAAAACACAGCAAAAATTCAGATTTTTCCTAAAAATGCACTTTCCAGATCTTGGAATCTACATATCCAACTAGAATTAAACTTGGCAAATCAAGACATTCCCCCCCCCCCCCAACTGTGCATATAAAATTTCATACAATTCTATTGAACTGGGGTGAGGATATTAATATATGTATACACAATATTATAGGGGCACAGTAGCACCCCTATAGTTAAGGTTGAGTAGGCTGTTTAATGTTAAACACCAATTTTTGCTCCTTAATAACTTTGCCACTGTTTGATGAAATAGCCCCAAATTTGGCATGTATGGTCAGACTGCCAGAATCTGAAGATGTGAATAGTTTCATGGTGGCAACTTGTTCAATTTTCAAGAGTGCCGAAAAAATTATGTTTGGTTTCCCTATACTTAACATGGGGTATTTTTTGCTCATCTCTACAGCCTAGATGGTATGGAATTGTTTCATGAAATTTTCCGGGTTGAAGGAGCCCATGCCAAGGGTGTACCTTTGGCAGGATTCATGAAAAAATATTATATGGTTCCAGAGTTATAATGATTTTGGAGTTAAAGTCATGCCGCAAACGGTAAACAAAGAAAACTGATTGCAATTGCTTATTTTCATGATTTACCTATCGAACCGTAACAGAAAAGATCATGACTGCTTATTTCTATGATTTACGTCTCGTGCTGACAAAAATACCAATCATGTTGGCTGCCATTTTTTCCTTATTTTAAACTCGCAAACATTGAAATGCACAAAAATAATTTATTTTAAAAACAAACACCTGAACCTAGCTAAGCAGGACCCGTTTAGCTTGATTCTGCTGTTTTTAATTTTTTTATTTTCCAGAAATACCTTTTCTGGGCACACCAAAGTCCAGGGTGCCCAACTTAGTGAAATGAGCCCTTCACCCGCGTTCTCTGTATGAGAACAGTGGGACTTTCTTGAGTTCTGCAGCTGCAGCTGGAAGTCATGCTGCGGGCTGCAGTGACACCAGTGAGCTGCCAATCCCTTGTTCTGTCTGTCTGCCTGTCTCTGTCTCTGTCTTTCTCTGTCTCTATCCAGCTGTCTGTGTCTGTTAAGCAGAGCAGGGTGCCCACCCACAGTACTGTTTCTTTCTCCACCCTCCTCTATAGGCTGCCCTCCCTCCCTTCCCAGTTGTTTTATTTATCTGCATATTTATAGATCTCTTACAAGCAGACCGGGGTGCCCACCCCGGTAGTGCTTTTCTTGACCCCTCTGAAGGACGCCTGCCCTGTTTCCATATTCTAGGTCATGGCAGTGGGGTGCCCACCCCCAGTGTTGTTGAACAGTCATCCTACATTGACACTGGTGTACCCAATCCCAGTGTCGGAATGTCTGTGTCACTCAGAAATAAAAATAGTCCCTTGTTGTTTTTTTTTTTTTTTTTTTGCAAAAAAAGAAAATGGTCTCTTGCTGATCTGATTCCCCCCCATCTGACTTCCCACGACCCCACACACACACTCACTTACCTGAACATGTCCTATGGCAAAGATCAACTCTCTGATCAGAGACACATCTTGCTGCTGTAACTGCCAACTGCTATATGAGAGACTAAGGTAAGTGCGGTTTAATGAACTTCAATGGGGTTTTGAACTTTAATGCATAACTTTCCCATTGTTGCATATTTTGACCCTATGTGTTCAACATGTCCTTTTTGGGACTCCACCTCATGACCAATGTGGTGGAATTATGCAAATCAAGCCTAAAAGCTGATTTTGTGGTCGCTTGGCAAAATCACCTTTCTGGTGGGATTTGAAAATATGCAGTGCCCTTGTTCATGAGGTGGGGTCATAAAAAGGCTATGTTTAAAATTCGGGGTCTAAAATATGTAAAAATGGCAAAGTCATGTACCTACATTGAATTTTTTCTATGTTCACTTGTAGCTTTGATCATTTTAAATATTTGGATCCCAAATTTTCAACATAGCCAATTTTATTTACACTGTTTCATGAACATGACAGCTGTCATTTTCAAATCCTGGCCAAAATGTGTTTTCGCATCTGTGGGGCAGAATTATATTTTTCACCTACCGGGTTCAAGAGATGGGGTAATAAGAGGGCTATACTGAAAATTTTGTGTACAGATATGGTAAAAAGCCTCACTTATGACTGAATGTTGCAGTATTTCAGTGTTCACTTATAAGTTCACTAATTTTCAATATTTTGGCTCCAAACTTTCAACTTAACATTTTTCCACACCACTTCATAAACATGACGAGTGTCATTTTTAAAATTCTGGATGAGATGTCTTTTCACATTTGTGGTACAAAATTGCATTTTTGTCACTATTCTATAAATACTGTCATATTTATAAGGGCAGTCATAAAATGACTAACTTGAAAATTTGGGGCCAACATTTAAAAAAAGAGTGAATGTGTGAAGAGTGAAGAGTGAATGTGTGCTGAATGTGCAATGACTGAATGTGTAAAGAGTGAATATGCCAGGCATTGCACTTCTGTAGGTGGATGGAGTCACATGGCCCAAAGGGTCTTGCACATCTGCAACTGTTCACAAAAGCTCCAAGGGGATCTGCGTGAATGACGACAAAAATTCAGTATTTCAAAAAGAAAGGAAATTCTTTGCAAAAAACTTTGTTAATGCACCAGTTAGGGTAACTTAATGCCACAAAAGTAGGGAAATGTGGCATTAGAGTTTCTAACCCAAACTTCTAACCCCCCCAAGCAGCAAAAGGAAAACATAGTAGGGTTTTGGGTCTCTGCAGTTTTGATGAATCAGTGGTGGGGTCTTCCCTGGGGTTGTTATCTTCAATGCTCACCCCATTCCCTGAGTAAACAATATCACACATGATCTCCTTGAAAGCTACAACAAACTGTGTTGGCAATGTGACAAAATGTACTTCTATACCTTTGACGAGTGTATCACTGTGAGGCACTGGCTTAGAGCTCTACCTTGTCCTTCAGGCTGAAGGTAATGGACTGGGGGAGGGGGAGGGTGAGCATTATGGTTGACAACCCCAAGGAAGACCCCACCACTGATTCACTAAGACTCAGGAGACCCCAAACCCTAATATATTTTGCTATTGCTGCATGGGAGTGGTGGTGGGGAGTTAAGGTTGGTAACCCTAACACCACATTTCCCTACTTTTCTGGTGTTAAGTTACCCTTACTGGTGCATTAACAAAGTTGTTTTTTTTTTTTTTGCAAAGAATATATATGTAGATACAGTATTATAGTGGTGTGGTAGTGCCACTATAGTTAGGGATGACTTGGCTGTTTAATGTTAACCTCAAAACTTGCACCTTAATACCTTTGCCCTTGTTCAACTGAATTGCATGACATTTTGCATGAGCAGTCTTGGGGGCAAGGTCTCTTGATTTGCCAAGTTTAGTTCCAGTTGGATGTGTGGATTCCAAGATATGGATAATGCATTTTTAGGAAAAATCGGGGGGTTTGTGGAGGGTTTCTTTTGTCATCGCCTACAGCCTGGATAGTTTGGAATTTTGGTCTGAAATTTTCATAGCAGAAAGGGCCTGTCCCAGAATGGCACATTTCACTGGTTTGGTGAAAAAATATTACTCCATTCCCAAAGGTATAAGGACTTGAAATTTTGCTTCTGAGCATGCTCAGTGGGGTCTTTTGGACAGGTGTTTCATACCCTACTGAGCATGCTCAGAACCAAAATTTAAGATCCTTATGACTTGGGAACTGATTAATATTTGTTCACCAAACCAATGAAAGGCACCATTCTGAGCCAAGCCCTTTCTGGCCTGAAAATTCCAGATCAAAATTCTAAACTATCTGGGCTGTAGGTGATGGCAAAATTCCCTGGTTTTCCTAAAAACGCACTGTCCAGATCTTGGAATCTGCACATTTGACTGGAACTAAACTTAGCAAATCAAGCCATCTTGCCTTCTTCCCCCCAAGACTGCCCTTGCAAAATGTTGTGCACTTCTGTTGAAAGGGGTGAATCTATTAATATATTTATAAACAGTATATATATCTGTATACAATACTGCGCCACTATAGTTAGGGTTGAGTAGGCTATTTAATGCTAAACCCCTAACTTTGCACTTCAATAGCTTTGCCCCTGTTCAGTGGACTTGCATGAAATTTTGCAAGCGTAGTCTGGGGGGGAGGCAAGGTCTCCTGATTTGCCAAGTTTTGTTCCAGTCAGATGTGTGAATTATGAGATCTAGATAGTATGTTTTTAGGACAAAATCAGGGCTTTTTTGCTGTGTTTTTTTTCATTGCCTGCAGCCCAGATGGTTTGGAATTTTGGTCTGAAATTTTCAGGGTAGAAAGGGCTTGCCCCAGAATGGTGCCTTTTGTTGTTTGGTGAAACAATACTAATCTGTTTCCAAGTTATAAGGATTTGAAATTTTAGTTCTGAGCATGCTCAATAGGGTCTTTTAGATAGATGTTTGATACCCTACTGAGCATGCTCAGTACTGAAATTAAATTATATTAAATTAATTTAATTTAACCAAAATTAATCTGGAAGGTGGTCAGTGGCTACTGGTATAAGAAGACTAAAAATTAATCTTCATTTTGCTAATTATCTCAAGATGTTTGACATATCATAACAGACTGCAGATATTGAGTATGCACAATCTGTGTAACAGCGGCAATCATAATAATACAGTAACAAGAAATTTGTACCCCCTCCACACACACAAACCGTATCACATACTGGCACTCATCTCAAATGGTAATTTTCCTATAGACAATGAACAATTCATTAAGACTAACATTATTGCAGAAGACTATACCAAAAG